>JAVXUP010000049.1:0-600000 GCA_033070095.1 Escallonia herrerae | reverse complement strand
GTGAAGGGCTGTGGTCGGGATAGAGCCAGTCGTAACGGGGCTGCCATGAAAGAAACTGTGGGTTTTAGGGCTACCGTGAAATGGGTAATACATGTGGTTTGTGTGTGCTACGACATGTGCGTGTGTGCCGTATGTGTGTAAAACAGAGTGCACGTAATTGGTGGAGTTAGAAAGCAATTTTGGTTCAAAGCAGATTGGGTTAGTCGTGTCTGGTTCTATCCCTTCTTAAGGCAGTACATTAACGGGAAAGGAGGCAAGCCTCCCAGCGTAGGAATATCTAGTGGCAGTGTGGGTTTATGTTGTTGGGTGAGTGTGGGTGTAATGGGCGAGAAAAAGGGGTGAAGGGAGAAGCAGTTCCCAGTTGAATGTGCACGTGTGACTGTGAAAATGGTGTAAGGGTTCAAATAATGTGTATAAGTGTGTATATAGTGTGAAAATTATGTACAGCGCGCATGGATTTGGAGTTGTGAACTTGTGTGTGTTTTGTGTTAACAGGTGTGTGTTTTGTGGGTGGTGAGAGATGTTGGTGTACATGAGGGGTGCCCGCAAGATGGCTTTAATTGGCATCTGTTGTGGGTATGTTATATTGTGACTTTGATGTGTGAGTGTATATATATATGAGAGGGTGTATAAGTCATGCTTTTATTGTGGGTGTAATGTTCCTGCGTCAGAGAATGGAGAGGGGGAATACCCACTGCCATGAGGCAGTGGGTGTGAGAGAGAAGTGAGATTGTGTTATTATATTTTTGTGTGTTAGTGTAGGTGTGTGAGTGTGTTAAAGAAATAAAGAGAGGAGAAGATGTGCAAAAATGTGTCTGTGCATGGTGATGCTGCCAAGAGGCAGCTCATGTTTGAGCTGGGTGCTCATGCGTGTGTGTGTGTGTGCGTGTGAGGCTGCCAAGAGGCAGCTGGCATAGATTTAGTGTATGTGTTGTGTGCTTGTGAGTGTGTGTTACTGCGTGGGTTGTTAGAGGGCATGAAATGGGTATTGAATATGGGAGAGAAAGTGGGACAGAAAAGGCCTAAGTGTGTGCTGTGTGCGTGGGTGAATGTGTGTGAGGTGCAATGAGAGTATATGGTGAATATGTGAATTGTGTGTGTTGTTGTGTATATATATATATATATATATATATATATATATATATATATATATATATATGTAATTGTATGTGAGGGTGATGAATGAAGTGGATGTTGGAAAAAGAAGAAGAAGAAGAAGAAGAAGATGGAAGTTGGTAAAAAGGAATTATGTGTGTGTTAAAGGAGTGATGAGGGTGCGCAGTGAAGGAGAGTGTGTGCAATGGTCTACTGTGTATCAGTATATGTTAGGGTGAGATTAGAGTTAGCACAGAAAGGGAAGAAAGAGAGAAATACGGGACGGATAATTGGGTTAGCGTTAGGTCCGACGTGCATAGACTAACGTACACTTATCGTTAGTAAGTAAAAATTTACAGTATAATACGTTAGACCATATTAGAATTCTTGGCAAAAGTTTATAATTTTCTGAGATTGTATGAATTTATAGTATTTTCTATAAATTTTAGATTTGGAAAATTGTTTTAGAGCCTTTAAACCCTGCAAATTCTATGGGGAAAATTATAGTTGTGATTATATAGTATAGTAAAGACTCAGTATAAATTTAATGATTTTTGGAGTCGATTTGTTATCATTTTCAGTATCGCATTGAATTTAGCAAAATGAAAAATAAAGAAATAGTTTTTATGTCTTTTAAATTCTTATTTCAATTTCCATAATTTTTATATATTTTTTAAAGTTCTTATAAAAATTATGGGACTTTATTTTCAGCTAAAAGAAATTTTGGCAATTTATGGGTTTTTAGTGTATTTAAAGAAATTATTTTTAATTCAAAAATATTCAAAATTTTAGAAAATTCATATTTTGACTCTCTACAATGTTTTAAGCTACGAAAGTGTTTTTATTGTAATTTATTACGAATCTCGGGATATCATTACGCATTAGAGGGCGTATAGTGTTTTCGGCTAGGTTAGCCGTGCGCGGGAACCGTTTTGAGTTGCGTCATTCTGGGGTTAGAAGTGAGCGCCGTTTGGGTAGTTGATAATAAGGTTTATCGTATAGTAGTGTAGATTATTTTTTTTTAATAAATGAATTTGCCAATTTAGGTTAATTCAACGACTTTTGGATTGATGTCAATTAACATTGCATAGCGTGGATCGAGGTAAGGGATTTCTTCTGAAACTCAGTTTTCTCTATTTGTCCTCGAATATTTCTTTGAATTGTTATCGCTATTCTTTTGGATTCTGTTATTTTGATTAAGTCGCATTGTTTGCCTTAAAAACCTATCTTGAGCCTTAAGCGTTTATTGGAAATCATATTCGATGCACTGTGTTTATTTCTCGTTGTGCATCGATTTAAGAATTGTATTATCCTTTGTTCTCATTCTGCATATTGACATGAGAGTTTGCATTGGTGTGTTTGGCGGGAGTTGGTGTATAGTGGAGGATATTGGTGTGGGCTAGTACCTTGATGGACTAGCCGGTGTATTGGTGTGGGCTAGTGCCTTGATGAACTAGCCGGTGGAAAGTGTTAATGAGCACCGCCTTTGTGGCTTTGCTAAGTGATTACCCTACACTGCCTGTGTGGCTTTGCAATTGCTCATGTTATTGCATTCGTGATTGTTTGTATCGTGTCTGAAAATCGTATTGATATCTAATGAAACTAGTTATGATTCATTTTGAAAATCTATGAATTGCATCTGTAATTGTTTCGTAGTTTCTATCTTTGAGTGACCTTACTGAGCTCTCAAAAGCTCACTCCCCTTTGACTTCCTTTCTGTAGGTGATACCAAAAATATATCGCATTGGGTGTGGACTAGATTTGAGCCGAGAGAAAGAGAACTTATGTTTCAGTATTAGCCTTTAGAACCCCTGCGTGGGCCATTATTGTTATTTAGAATTGTTAGCTTAGATTTGATGTTTCAAGTATAATTGTACGCTAAGAGTATTATTTTACTCAACGGTTTAGTTGCTCTGACGGACGGATGGTTCTAAATTGCTTGAGTTTGAGGTCGTAATTGTCTGAGTGTATCTGATCGAGCGAGTGTTAACGTTCCGGAAATTCCGGGATGTTACACTTATGGCTTTCTCTTCACACAATTAGAAAGGCCAGATGAATATTTCTCTGCTCTCAGTACCAGGTGTTCATATTAATCGACCAACAGCCCTAACCAGTGATCATCAGTGCACGATACTTTAGTTTGAGATTTGGCAATAGCTTGATAGTAAAAAATAACTTTCTTTGTAAGCCATATTCATCTACCCCGTTTACACGGGACATTCTATTTATGGGCCAAGCGGTGTATTTAGAAGCCTAGGCATCTCACGTGGAGAATAATGCTTATATGTCTTTGGTGGTGTCTTCTACATCTTTGCTGCATTTCGAGGTTCAGAGGTGTGGTTAGGAGCCAGGGCATCACCAATGGACTGCTGCTCCTCTCTTTCTATGCTTTTTTTTATTTGGCTTTGTTGCATCCAAATCCTTATTTTTCATCTCATTCTAGATAATTTATTAGGAAATTGCAGACTAGAAGGAATGAGACACCTTGCCAAACGGTCATTTGACTGAAGTGAGCCTCAGATTTGGTTATGTCTAAAGCTATTTATTACATTGATTCCAAACATTTTGTGTTGTTTTTTTTTGCTTTGTAGTGTGATTATAGATTTGAAAAAAAGTGATGTCTCTTGGAGGATTATGTCATTTCTATGCAGAAAGTTATACTATAGCTAATATTAGTTTTGAATGCTTTATAAAGAAAATGGTGCCATTTTGGATTGACAATCTTCGTAGTCGTTGTGTGAGTGTGTATGTATGCACACGTCATCTGATTTTCTTATAATTGTGTCAGATAATAGGCATACTCAAAAATTTTGGAAAAGCAAGCACACTGGCCACTACTGGTTGCGTAGCTTGCTTTGAATATCCAAGCACTTGACCAAAGATATGCCTCCATTTCAGCCATTAAGTAGTTTTTAATCTTTTTAGGAGACTTCAAGAATTTTCTGCATTAGCATTACATCTCTCTAGATATAGGTGATTCTACATGGTTTGGTAAGAAAATTTAGGCATCTTGAATTACATATTACAAGGGTGATTACAACATCCATTTCTGGGATTGCATTTCAAAAGCTATTCGATCATGCTAAAAGGAAATGCCTAACTTGGGACTAAAAAAAATTATGCTGAGCGGCTATACAAATTAGAAGAAAAGGGAGAATAAGGCAAGAAAGAGTGTTTCTCTTTTCCTTTTTCCCCCTTAAGTAAAGAGAAGAACTCCAATTTAAACAAGCTCTTTATTGAGCCAAAATAAAGCAGGCTTAGTATCAAATAAAAAGGGAGTCTTCTTACAGAGACCTCATGTGCTTAAATGCTTTTATTGCTTTCAGTGTATTGCTTCGGTTATCCTTCCTTGGGCCTTCAAGTTTGTTTAACTGCTAAGAAATCACAAACTGATCTTAACATCATGCTTTGCATACCAAAATAGCTAAGGAAACATGTTGCGTATCTTGCTGATGAATTGAGAAGCCTTACAGCTCTCCTACCATAGGCATCAAAAACTTGCTAGGGCTTGGCACTTCTGGTCTAAAGTGGGGACCTAATTCTTAATATGATTTCACACACTTTTCATTGACGGATTGATGGTTGTTCTCATCTCTAATATTTCTTTCTATAATATTTGATTTTTATGGCTTCCATCTAAGATTTTGCATGCCGTGATTTAGATACTACACCACTTGTTTCCATGTATGTCTCAGAGATTAGCCTTTTCTTTTGTTCCTATTCATGTTTCTTGCTTATACCTTGTTGCAATTTGCACGTAGGAGTTCTCTAGCATGAGTTATTGGCCGTGATTGGACTTGGGCGAGAAGGGCATACGTAGCATTCTGAGTGGTTTAGTTTGAGCATTAAAAAACACATGATGAGTTGTTTGTTTGTATGCCCATAGTGTAGCCTTTTTGCCGATTCTACTTTCATGCAACATTTTCCATGTATTGGTTCTCTAGCGTCACATATTGCATATGTTCTTGAGAGACAACGTCGCGGTTTTTAGTGAGGCTAGTAAATTCCTTTTTTATTATTACAAAATGCAACCTATGATTTGAATATGAGATAATTAGTCATCGGTATCTCGCTGAAAACTGAAATTGGAACATGAATAAGGAATTCATTTTTCATTATAAAATGCAACCTATCTTTTTGCACACATAATTATTACTTACAAAACTGCCGTTGTTTTCCGTATATATGGAGATCGGGTAACACAATTCAATCTCCCATAGATTTATTCTATTTAGGCCATCTATAACCTCTGACGACAAACCTCTTCCAAACTTTTTTAGAATCCAAAAATTCTTTCAAAGAGTCATAGTACCTGTAATGACCAACCTTTAAGAAATACGATTGAAATAACGCCTAACGCCCTTTATTTCTTTTCTAATGTAATTCTGTTTTTGCTGCATTTTAACGTTTTTCTTTCTTGATCACGGCTATTGTCCAGCAAAAAATAACGAAAACAATGTGCATGCGACAGCCATCGATAGGGTACAACTTTAGAACATGCCTAACATGTTATGCGCGGAATGCAACAGAAAAGTCTTGGACCAAAGCGAAGAGACAATTTTGTTGGACCAGATAAGAGAGGCACAAACAGGTTGGGATAAGCATTCTAACCAGCTTTTCTAATGAAGCAGAACAATGTTCCAAGAAACCCTCTAATTTGTGAGACTTAGCTATCCAATTCTTCGCGAAGATATTCATGAAATCATGATGGCATTTGATCTGGAAGTCTTGAACTCAAATTTTTTGGGTGGTTTTCAAGACGAAATCAAATGTTCCAAATAAGTACAATTTTCGATCAACCCGTGAGCATAAATATTTGCATCATTCGGGTTGTCAGAACTAATTCGACTTAATTACATTCATACATTCCTTTCTTAAATATAACACAATTGTTCGCATGAATAGAAGAATGTCAAGAGCATCATAGGACATCTTTTCGATGTCTTGAAGCAATTTTAAACTTCGTGTATGGCATCCAAGCTTGAGGCATGAGTACCTCTCAAACATGGAATACAAGCTTTATGCATTTCATAAAGATCTTACGTCCATGTGTGGCTACAATTGCTCTATATTTTTATGATATAATTTCTTTTCCATTAATATTTTTGTTTTGATATATGTAGGACGTTTGCTCTAATTAAATTAATGAACATCATTATGTATTCTTACATCTTACTGAAATTAGTTCATAGTCGGTTTCTTATTTTTATGAGCCTCCTTGGTATCAAATAGGGTTGCTCTTGTTTCTTATCATCATGGATTGTATTTTGCTGGAAATATTTTTCTTTTGTTTTTTTTTTGTAATTTTTGGTACTTTTGATTTTGACATATGATTTGACAATAATGCATATATAAGGACCTATTTACATTAGATATGCTTTCATGTTTGTACATGCTTGTGTTAGAGAGTTTGTTAATGGTGATAGTAATCATTTTACTAGATCTCAAATGAAGTTGTGTGACTAGACTAAGTGGTGACTATGGTTTGTGTTTTTCAAATTGATAAAAGGAAATGTTATATGTTCGATAACCAATGTTGCTATTTATCAAGGAGAAGCAATGTGATAACATATTTTTCCTTATAAAATTTGGATATTGATCTTTTTAATACAATTAGCGGGTTTTTCTCATTCACGTGTTCAGTTACTTTTATCCATGATCCTAACCAAGTATTCACCTTGTAAACATTTACTGTAGTTTAGTAAAATTGTATGTGAATGACTCTATGCCTTTTTAAGAAACTAGTAATTCCTATGTGCGATGCACGTAAATAGTTTGTTTAACCATTTGTGCTAGAATAATAGCTTGGTTAGATATCTAAGTTTTCAAGGATCATATCTCTCACGTCCATATACCCAGCTCTGCTGCTTTAAGATTCATGTTTCAAGCTACAGAAGTGCATGCATCATGTGATAGTAGATAATAGCGGTCAAAATAGAGATTTATCTTTACCCCATCCAACTCTAAATAATGAGAAGATGATATTTTATCTCAATTAATTGAGCAAGATACACATTATTCATTTTGGAAATTTTACACTAAGGATTGAAGAGAAACAGATTCGCTCAAACTTGGGACTAAAAATTGTAAATTTCTTACGAAGGCAAATCTATAGTTACAACTATTTAGAAAGGTATGTTCGCTTCTAATGCACAATGCAACACACTCATAGCATGCAAAGAACATCATTTATATTCGTTCTCTTTTCATTTCTAATCATGATTAACATTTCTAACGAATTTTCTATAATTGAAAATACTGAACACTTTTTCGCTTCTGAGGGTCAATCCCAAGAAACTGGAGCATGACTACAAGATTGATGTTGGCAATCTTTGAGCATATATTATACCTCGTAATATATTCCAGCTCTGCGTTGCACCAGTGTGATCGCAACATGGTGGCCGTTACTCCGAAGGCAAAAAACAACTATTTGTCATCTCTTAACGTGATTAACCTATTATAATACCAAAGAGCCCTCTTCTTAAGATATATATCAATGCAACAATTGCAGCAATGATGTACAACTGACGAATAAGATTCAACTATAATAAAACTTTAGTACAGTTCTTTATCCTCAGGTTTCACCAACGCAACTTGTAGTCCATGTCCCCATTCTCCCGCCTTTAGTATGGCTAGTAAGTAAAAAAGACTAACTTACTGAGATGTATAATTGATTAAACCAACAGCCATTGGTTTAATTCATCAATTACAGTATTTCGTTAGTTCCTGATGTAAGCAAAACAGATAAAACTTGGTCTCTAGCGTTACTTGCTCTATTAGTGATCGTATTGACTGATTACTTGTATAATAATTATAGCACCTCAAATCATTAGTTCGGGCATATGCAATATATAAAAAAATTAAAAGAAAAATACAAAATTTCTTAGCAAAGTGATTGAAGGCTTGTCTCCCCATTAAAAGGTCGGGTGTGAGTCCTTTATACTTAAGTGGATGAGATATACAAGCACTTGTGTATGGTCCACATGTCGGGACACACGGGGAAAGCCACTCTATCCTTTTAACTCCTGAACCGAGAAAAGGAAAAAAAATAGAAAGCAATATTCTAGATGTATAACATAAAACAAAACACATTGTCAAATAAACTAACAGGAGCTAATGGTCTTGTGAGTAGCATTGTATCGTAACTGATAGATAAGATGGCACCTTTCTCCTGATATTGGCTACCGTTGACCTCTTATTTAATACATGAGTTCTTATTTAATTCATGTTGCTCTAGCTTCTCCCGCAAAAGTAAATTAGAGAATATGAATATAATCTCAAACCATGGCAATGGGCTGTACCGCATTTGGAGTAATAAAAGCATATGTATCATTCGTTTGACGGGCCTAAAGACGTACAGAGTATGAATTATGTTCATGTTCTTTGTCCTTACCTTCTGTTCTTTTTCTTTTTGTTTTTTTTTGTTCTAACTCTCTACACTACCTACATATTGATCTTTGTTGATGCCAATTCTTTGTCATCGCACCACCACACAGGCCCTTATCCAGTTCCACCTATTTTGTGCAAGTAATGTTTAGAATATAATTTGTTAATTAAACAGGGGTATAAAACTTCAGGCCTTCGCTCAAGGATCTGCCTTAACTGCCTCTACCATTTCTAGATGAAAAGAGAACCTCAAGTTTTGAGAAAGAGCATGTAGTCCCTACCTTTGTGTCTAGATTTTAATTTGATGCGAAGAGAACACTTGGTCAGTTTCAATCTTGAACGTCTTTCCAGTTTAATCTGAATTTTAAGTATGTCCTTGCTAGGTAACGGGTATGCCCCTTATTTGCTGTGGTTTTTCTCTATTCTTTTTATGATGATAATGCTCAGCTAGCCGGGCAACAACATCAAAACGACACTATTAGTAGATTGGCTGGCAATTCATGAACAAGATAACTAACTATTTCTCTTCTCCATGACCCAAACTTAGCGTGAAAGAAATTTTAACAGCCTAATTTAGAGAAATGATTTACCGTCAAAACAAGTTTCCCCTCCTCTTCTCCCCTATACTGGATAGAACAACGGCTTTGACTTCGCTTGTCCAATAATTAGCTAATCCTAAATCGTGAGGCAATAACATCCAAATGATCAAGGGTCACAGTATGTAGTGGGAGCATTAAGTCAAGCACAATACAAACCTAAGGAGCAAGGCAGCCATTAATATTAATGAATTAAGTCATTGAAAGCTGGAGTGCGGAAAAGAAAAGCAAGGTTATTACTCTTTAGTAGAAAACTATAGCACAATACAAATCTAAGGAGCATGGCAGCTAATATGTTCTGCAATGCACATGTACACAACTCTAATAAAAATGACTTTGGACTACAAGGTAAAACAAACTTAAAATAGTGAACTGATGATCCATTCTTGGAGTGTTCCCAACAATATGGTCTTCCTTTTATTTGCTTGTGATTTCCAAAATACATATGGATGGACGTTACCCTGGCATAAATAAGTAGAAATGAGTTTACCTGTTTGCAACTATTGCAAAGAACGGTCTGCTTTTTCTTACAATGTGTGTTTATGTGTGTGTTGAAGAGAGAGAGAGAGTGTGTGTGTGTGTGTGTGTTGTGTCCGTGTGCGTACCAAACAACTAGTCGGCATTCCGAAAGAAAGTAAGGAATATCATAGTAGTTAAGTTAAAAATATACAGTCC
The DNA here is from genome assembly GCA_033070095.1 of Escallonia herrerae. Classification (NCBI taxonomy): domain Eukaryota; kingdom Viridiplantae; phylum Streptophyta; class Magnoliopsida; order Escalloniales; family Escalloniaceae; genus Escallonia; species Escallonia herrerae. Next base: position 590,248 of record JAVXUP010000049.1, on the reverse strand, counting down.
GTGTGCGACATCGTAAACACGTTTGCTTACTACATAGCAACTTTGTCTTTTTCCTTCTACCAATATGATCCATATCAACAAAATCAGTGCGACCTTTCAAAGACAATTGATAAGGCTCCTCAGTTAAGAAGAAACACTTGAAAACTTGCACAACTCTAGTCTCTTGTAAACATTATTTCTATCGCTAAGTATTTGTTTGCATAGGTGGTTGGATTATCTTCCTCACCCTCTCATAGGCTACTAAGCAGAACCAAAAGGACAGTAATAGATCTAACCCTCTTGCATCGGCCTTCTCACAATTATTTATGACCTCTTTGACTTACTTTATGTCGTTGCAGAGAAAACGGGTTTAATAGAATATTCAGACATCTAAGGTTTAATGTATATAGGACAGATACATGTATAAGGTAAAGCTGGGAAAAGTAAAGATGCACTTAAAGAGATCAAAGAAAGAGGATCAAAAAGTGTTGATAAATCTATATAATTCAAGAGGGACTAAAAACATAATATCCATAGATATTGATAGCATTCTATACAAGGTAAAATGCATAAAATGGTTGTTCTCATTCCAGAGAAGCAAGTCTTGTCATGCGTTGAGATGGCACAATGAGTAATGCTATTTTTCATTCCTTACTTACAAACACAAAAGAGAAAAATATGCGGCTCTAAAAATCAAGGGATTGAACTTCGAGAATTTCTGTTTAGCTGCTTTGGTACAAGGGGTATATATATGTGTACTGTTGGCTTCAAAGTTTAAAGGCATTTTACCTTAATGAATTAACGGATCTTAGAAATTTTTAATGAGCAAACCAAACACTTCCATACTTAATTGATGAAATAGAGAAAAGTCTTTAACATATCTATCAGCAACATTTCATCATGTATGTCACTTCACATGCAACTTGTAAATTATACTGAACATATGGTTGAATAGAGTTACAAAACTGTAAGAACTCTATTTGTATTGGTGTGCCTTACTAATCCTTGAAAGATTAAAGTACCATAATCAAATGCGTTATGTTGCATAGAACACCACCATAGTCCAGAAAATGAGGGAATGACTATTTTGTGTAATACTAAACTCTCAAATTATATGAATTTGACTGTTAGATGCCCATAGTGCGATGCTGGGTCATACAGGGTAAATGTAGTGCAGATCAGCATCTTTAATCATCCAAAAGAACATAAAATATTAGACTATGTCCCACGATCAATAACCTGATGTTATTTGATTCAAGATTGTCAAACACCCACATACATAAAGTTGAGTTTTATATATCCGGTAATAAAATAAGCAGTTTTTTCAACCAGAAACAATTGAACATATTTTTAAAAAAAATACTTACTTGATTTCTTGTACATGTCTGTTTCTTCATATCCCATATGATAGTGGTTAATTGTCTGATGCGGTTCTGCAAGATACCGCCTTCACCAGCAATGGGATGACTGTAACATAAAGAGCACTCCAAACGACCCAGGTTATAGGCTAGAGCAAGTGCTTGGTTGTATCGTGCACAGGCCAGAACTTCTGAGGACAGTAATCGTTTCATACTCCAGAGAAGTTGTGTGTCAAAGTTGACTATTTATATCACTGATAGGAGAATAAACATTGGAACGCAACCAATAATTCCAGAGTTTAGGGTTCTTCACATGGAAATTACGCGTACCTGTTTTGAGTGCCAACAACTATGAAAGAGACGGGCAATCTCATGGCACCGATGTCTGGCTGATTTAATGCTCGATTTTTGAATGAAGAACATAATGAGATGCAATTGCCAACGCCTGAAGAGTTGCATTTGTCCCAGAATGCATCAAATACGAAAGGTCAGATGTACACTTTAAGGGGTAAAGACCCAGTCAAGCACGAGAGGTGCAATGTACTTATCCGTAAAATTTAGGAATCCTTAGGGACATTTATGGATAGCAAATGTGTAGAAACACTTGGTGCTTTTAAGATAGAGAGATATAGATCACTGCACATACAAACTACACATACACCACAATTAATCTACATTAAAACTGTAACGTGCTTACGAATATTTCTACATATTTTTATCACAAAATACCCCCGGAGATATTTTTATTACCAGTACCCCCCCTACTTTTTATTTTTGGAACCATCTCAATTGCCCCCCCCCAACCCGCGGCCACCACAGGTGGAGTCTCTTCATCGCACCCTTTGCTTTCTCTTTGTTATTCCCTCACTCTTTCATACACCAAAGGAACTTGCAATTTTTGCACTGAGGATTGGAAAACATCAAATTGATGTAATAAAGTCTTAGTGCGACTGAACTATTGACCCATGAGTCTTTTAATATTTCTCATTTTACTCTTAACAACCTCTCAGTTTATTAAGGGGTCAAACACAACAGTCTGAAATGAAAAGGGTGCATATTTGCAACTACAGAAAGGATATACATATTGAGTGGCAATTTGAATGGCAAAAGGCATATCCGCACTTAGAGAGAGGAAGCATTTGCTCGATCCACTGATATTTTTGTTTCAATATAATCATGAGTCTAAAAAATACGATGAGGTGATGTGGTTACACTTGAGAAATGTAACGCCCCGAATAATTTCCGGAGCGTTAATACCGAATAAACGGAGTCAAAGAAAACCTTAGAATTATCATAAGTCTTCCAAAAAGGAAAATCAGAACATGTACTAATTATTCCCAAAATACATCAATAGCTGACATAGTGGCACAAAGCATTTATACAATCCAAATTCTTTAACGGGGAGTTTCAAAATTTAAAACCTAAGTAATTTTAACGTGACTTAGTTATAACACTTAAATGTCAATACTAACTCAAAAATAAGGCAGCTAACTCTTGGTCACACAGCTAGCCCTTCAAATCCAAAATCCACCTACTGATCACCTGAAAGAAAAAACAATAACGGAATGAGCCAAATGCCCGGTATGGTCGCTCAAAGGACCAATCAAACAGCAATTAAGCTCACAGCTAGCTTCCCTAGCTAAAACAAGAAATGCTATTCCTCTAATGTTCTCTCAAAACACACAATCACATATCATATAGGATCAAGATTATTTCTCCCCCTTTGTCATCAACAAAAAGACAAAGGTAAGCATGTGTGAATAGATAGTTATAAGCAAGATAATGCGTGAAGTGCATATAACTCATGAACTTCTACGGATGATATCAAGAGTTCCTTCATGATCCAAAGAAAGATATGCAATGTAGCACAATAATCTCTTTTACTTTATGCATATTTAAAGGGTAACAAGATAGTATATGATTTAAGCATGTAAGCTACCCCTATTAATTTACCATATGCATACTCCATCCTAATGTATGCTCCCCCTAAATCAATGCATGCCAACAATATCTAACAAACACAACTAAATTTCAAACCGAGTCATGCTCCTTTTTTGACATTACCAAAAGGGGTGTGTGCGTAGGAATGGCAATGTAAAGTATTAAGACAACATAATTTCAGCCTGAAATTTTCACAAAGCGAATAATGGTCATCAACAATCAGCATTTCTAATGTAAGTGCAAGAGGATCGTACATCATCAACTAAATCCTATAGGTATCCAAGATTATAACATAGAGAAGTAAACAATCAAGGACTCACAATTTAGACCATAGTTAGCATGAATTCTCAACAAGCAAGTTATTTTACAGATTTGGCAATTTAAGCATACTCGATAACATCTAAGTTTAGCACATAGCACAATGTTGAGAAGATCATTAAGTTTAGCTCATGAGTGATCATTCTTGAAGTCCGTTCCCTTTGACAAGCTTTAAGGCTCTCCTCATTTGAAGTAGCATGTCTAATCTTGGAATGTTTACTCCCCCTTAAGATTTAGCTCGTTGATCCTCCTTCTAAAAATTTTCTTAGAGCCTTCTCCTTATTACGATTTGCCTTTGCTTAGAACAACCTACAATCACAATTTAGGTCTAACTTTTGGTACCCACATTTTCTTGGGTCAATAAGTGTTAGTTTTAGCAATGTTAAGAAACTCTTTAACAACCCATATTTTCCTTACACGTCCAACATAAACAATTTTACAAGGACAATAACTAGTCATATGCCCTTTCTTGTTGCACCAACCATAACATGTAAATGGTGTGCAATAGTTCTTTGGTTGTCTTGGAGGAATATTTAACCTAGCTGGTTGGTTAAAAACATTAGGAGGCAAGGTGAAGGGATGTAATCCAACACCGCCTTTGTTTAGGCCAACTCTTTGATGTCCAAGCAAGACATCCAAGTTATTTTTACCATCGACAAATTTTCAAGGCATCTTTTCAAATCACAAATATCAAGCATTAAAATTTTGTTTTCTTTTTCTAACATAGAAGTATTACAAGATATTTGTTTTGTGCTAGGAATGCTCACAGTTAATTCAGTCAAATCATTATTCACATGCTCTACATATAAATGGTTAGATAAACATTCATTCTTGGCAAGCAACTCATTATTTTCACTTTTTAAGTCTTCTAGCACTTTTGAAATTGCATGCACCTGTTTTCTTAAAGCACAATTTTTTCTTGGCTAATTTCATGGATTCTTCATATAAAAGAGCATAAGCATCACAAAAATCATCATTGGATCAATTCCTATCACTATCACTATTACTATATGAAGAATTTACCTCAACATCTTTTTTTGCCATGAAGCATAGAATAGCATCTCTATCATCGAAATGACCACCTTCTTCTCCACTTGAGTCATTATCACTACAAACGATCGCTTCGATTGATGTCTTTATGGAGTGCTTCTTTCTTGACCCTTTCTTCCTGTTATTCTCCCATGAAGTAGTGTTCGCACTCGAATCATTCTTGCTCTTATGTGAGTTTCCAACTTTTTTAACTATGAGAAACTCATTGAATTCCTTTGCAAGTATGTCCACTCCTTGTTATTCAAGTCTTCTTCCTGTTCACTTGAAGAGTGATCCATCATTGATGAAGCTTTAAGAGCAATGTAGTTTTTCTTCTTTTTTGGAATTATTTGCCTGGATGATTTGAGTTGCATTTCATAGGTCATCAAGGATCAAATTAATTCATCCAACGGGAAAGTATTAAAATCCTTTGATTCCTGAAGTGCGGTGATTTTTGCATCCCATTCTCTAGGTAAAGACCTAATTACCTTTCTTACAAGATCACTGTTAGAGAAATCTTGTCATAATTGTTTCAAAGTTTTAACAATTTTAGTGAAAAGTAAATTCATTTCGATAATAGATTCATCAAAAAATATTTGAAACAATTCATATTCTCTATGCCATAAATTCATCTTTGAATCTCTTAGAAAAGAAGTCCATTCATGAGTGACTTGAAGTGTATCCCACATACTCTTAGCCGAATCACACATAATAATTCGATTGAGTTCATTTGTGTTCAGAGCACAAACAAGACAACTCTTAGCTCAAGAATTCGTGCAAAGCATATTTCTATCATAGTCATTAAATTCGGATTTCTCCTTTGGCACACGCTTATTCCCAATCCACTTGGTTGGAACATAAGGGCCATCTTCAACGATTCCCCACATTTCATAATCTAAAGATTCTAAAAATATTCTCATCTAAAATTTTCATATACTATATGATGATCCATCAAAAAATGGAGGTCTAGTTATAGAACTCCCCTCAAAACTAGGAAACCCCATGATCTTTTAACTCTCTAGGTGTTAACCAAAAAATCAAGAGCCGAGGCTCTGATACCACTTGAAACCAATAAAATAACCCTAGAAGGGGGTGAATAGGGTTTTTGAAAATTAATGGGGAACTTAAATAAAACACAATCTTGAAACTTAATCATGCCACGCAATATTTCAATGAAGATGCTAACTATACAATCTCAAGCAATTATAGAGCAGTAAGTAAAGAGATTGAGTAAGAGATACTTGACAAGGAGATTTAAATGGTTCGGCTTGAACTACCCTTAAGCCTACGTCCACCTCTTCAAGGAAGTCCCTTGCAAGAGTACTAGAATCCACTAGTAACAAGCTTCTTCCTGGTCAAGATCAAAACCATTACAACACTTGGTTATATACCCACACCAAACACAAGCCATTAATCCTCAAAGTTGATCCAAAACTTGACAAACCCAAGCCTTGATACAATCCTTTTACAAAGATCAATTGTGTACAAAGAAACCCTCTTGAAAGGAAATGAGTACAAGTGAAGCTCTAGTATAATAGAGAGATGAGAGAATTGATAACCTGAAGTATGCTCACTCTCAATCAAGGATATGATCACAAAGGTTCTCTCTTTAATGATGTAAAATCATGAAGATGAAGAGAGAAAAGTTTAATATATGAGCATTGATGTTTCTCTAATGAATGGAGGCTTAGAATGTGCTTTTCATGGTTTAAGATGAAGCCCCAAATCATTTATATATGTAGAGAAGAAATGAAATATAGCCGTTATGGCCAAAAAGTGAGCAAAACTGCCATTGCAGTCGACTCTATTCCCAATGCAGTCGATTGGGTTCCCTCAAAAATAGTTGTTGGAGTTTTGTCCTCAAAAATAGCCGTTGGAGCGGGATTATGACTAATGCAGTCGACTGGATTCCTTTACTGCCTTTTGGCTGCCTCACGGAACCCCCTTTACTATTTTGGACATAACATTCGCTAGAAAAATTGGATTGAGGTGCCATTTTTTGCGTTGGAAAGTTAATAAAAGGTTTTATCAAGATATGAAAATATTGGCACAAAAATAGGTTTTGAGAAAATCTGAGTCAGCTCCAAAGTTCACTCATTTTGAAGAACCACGCTTGTGTGAAAGGTTATGCACTCACATGCAATGCACAAGGTGTCCTAAGGTCTTTTTAAGTCATAGTCATCAATCCAACTAACAGACCAAGACTAGTTATATAATAGTAAAGATCAATCATAATCGTAGTAACTTAGCCTTTGCATTCCTTCTTGCTCTTTGACATAGGACTTGATGAAGCTTCTATAGTATGTCGACTATAACTTTAAGCTTCAATCCATCTATCTAACTTCTCAAATGTGTCTTCATGAGTGTCATGTATATATCTACTAAGAATTCCCTCAAAGTACACATTAGAACATAATCAATGTATAGTTATTATCAAGACAAGATGTAAGCCTAGGTTATCCAACCATGGGGCTAACAATCTCCCCCTTTTTTATGATGACAAACATTGATTCTATATAAAGTAAGATGTATCATATGGTATTCAATTAAGCATAACAATCTTACTTAGAACATTCGATCTTCTCTAGTATACTCAAGACATGTCAATTTATCTCAGCTAGCTTCCCTAGCTAAAACAAGAAATGCAATTCCTCTAAAGTTCTCTCAGAACACACAATCACATATCATATATGATCAAGATTATTTCTCCCCCTTTGTCATCAACAAAAAGACAAAGGTATGCATGTGTGAATAGATAGTTATAAGCAAGATAATGCGTGAAGTGCATATAACTAATGAACTTCTACGGATGATCAAGAGTTCCTTCATGATCCAATGAAAGATATGCAATGTAGCTCAATAATCTCTTTTACTTTATGCATATTTAAAGGGTAACAAGATAGTATATGATTTAAGCATGTAAGCTCCCCCTATTAATTTACCATGTGCATACTCCATCCTAATGTATGCCCCCCCTAAATCAATGCATGCCAACAATATCTAACAAACATAACTAACTGTCTAACCGAGTCATGCTCCCTTTTTGGCATTACCAAAAGGGGTGTGTGCATAGGAATGGCAATGTAGAGTATTAAGACGACATAATTTCAACCTGAAATTTTCACAAAGCGAATAATTGTCATCAATAGTCAACATTTCTAATGTAAGTGCAAGAGGATTGTACATCGTCAACTAAATCCTATAGGTATCCAAGATTGTAATATAGAGAAGTAAACAATCAAATATTCACAATTTAGACCATAGTTCGCATGAATTCTCAACAAGAAAGTTATTTTATAGATTTGGCAATTTAAGCATACTTGATAACATATAAATTTAGCACATAGCACAATGTTGAGAAGATCATTAAGTTTAGCTCATGAGTGATCATTCTTGAAGTCTGTTCTCTTTGACAAGCTTTGAGGCTCTCCTCATTCGAAGTAGCTTGTCTAATCTTAGAATGCTTACTCCCCCTTAAGCTTTAGCTCGTTGCTCCTCCTTCTAAAAATTTTCTTGGAGCCTTCTCCTTATTACTATTTGCCTTTGCTTTGAACAACCTACAATCACAATTTAGGTCTAACTTTTGGTACCCACATTTTCTTGGGTCCATAAGTTTTAGTTTTAGCAACGTTAAGAAACTCTTTAACAACCCAGATTTTCTTTACACCTCCAACATAAACTGTTTTACAAGGACACTAACTAGTCGTATGCCCTTTCTTGTTGCGCTAACCACAACGTGTAAATGGTGTGCAATAGTTCTTTGGTCGTCTTGGAGGAATATTTAACCTAGGTGGTTGGGTAAAAGCTTTAGGAGGCAAGGTGAAGGGATCTAATCCAACACCGCCTTTGTTTAGGCTAACTCTTTGATATCTAAGCTTGACATCCAAGTTATTTTTACCATCGAAAAATTTTTCAAGGCATCTTTTCAAATCACAAATATCAAGCATTAAAATTTTGTTTTGTTTTTCTAAAATCGACGTATTACAAGATATTTGTTTTGTGCTACGAATGCTCATAATCAATTCAACCAAATCATTATTCACATGCTCTACCTATAAATGGCTAGATATACATTCATTCTTGGCGAGGAACTCATTATTTTCACTTTTTAAGTCTTCTAGCTCTTTTGAAATCGCATGCACCTATTTTCTTAAAGCACAATTATTCTTGGCTAATTTCGTGGATTCTTCATATAAAAGAGCATAAGCATCACAAATATCATCATTGGAGCAATTGCTATCACTATCACTATTACTATATGAAGAATTTACCTCAACATCTTTTTTTGCCATGAAGCATAGATTAGCATCTCTGTCGTCGAAATGACCACCTTCGTATCCACTTGAGTCATTATCACTACAAATGATCGCTTTGATTGATGTCTTTATGGAGTGCATCTTTCTTGACCCTTTCTTGCTCTTATTCTCCCATGAAGTAGTGTCCATACTCGAATCATTCTTACTCATATGTGAGTTTCCAACTTTTTTAACTTTGAGAAACTCATTGAATTCCTTTGCAAGTATGTCCATCTCCTTGTTATTCAAGTCTTCTTCCTCTTCACTTGAAGAATGATCCATCATTGATGAAGCTTTAAGAGAACTGCAGTTTTCTTCTTCTTTGGAATTTTAAGCCCGGACGATTTGAGATGCATTTCATAGGTCATCAAGGATCAAATTAATTCATCCAACGGGAAGGTATTAAAATCCTTTGATTCTTGAAGTGAGGTGATTTTTGCATCCCATTCTCTAGGTAATGACCTAATTACCTTTTCTTACAAGATCGCCGTTAGAGAAATCTTGTCCTAATTGTTTCAAAGTTTTAACAATTTTAGAAAAAACAAAATTCATTTCCATAATAGATTCATCGGAAAATATTTGAAACATTTCATATTCTCTATGCCATAAATTCATCTTTGAATCTTTTAGAAGAGAAGTCCATTCATGAGTGACTTGAAGTGTATCCCACATACTCTTAGCTGAATCACACATAATAATTCGATTGAGTTCATTTGTGTTGAGAGCATAAACAAGACAATTCTTTGCTTTAGATTCATGCAAAGCATATTTCTATCATAGTCATTAAATTCGGATTTCTCCTTTGGCACACGCTTATTCCCAATCCACTTGGTTGGAACATAAGGGCCATCTTCAACGATTCCCCACATTTCATAATTTAAAGATTCTAAAAATGCTCTCATCTTAATTTTTCATATACTATATGAAGACCCATCAAAAAGTGGAGGTCTAGTTATAGAACTCCCCTCAAGAGTAGGAAACCCATGATCTTTTAACTCTCAAGGTGTTAACCAAAAAATCAAGAGTAGAGGCTCTGATACCACTTGAAACCAATAAAACAACCCTAGAGGGGGGTGAATAGGGTCTTTGAAAATTAATGGGAAACTTAAACAAAACACAATCATGAAACTTAATCAAGCCACGCAATATTTCAATGAAGATGCTAACTTCACAATCCCAAGCAATTATAGAACAGTAAGTAAAGAGATTGAGTAAGAGATACTTGACAAGGAGATTTAAATGATCGGCTTGAACTACCCTCAAGCCCGCGTCCACATCTTCAAGGAAGTCCCTTTCAAGAGCACTAGAATCCAATAGTAACAAGCTTCTTCCTGGTCAAGATCAAAACCATTACAACACTTGGTGATATACCCACACCAAGCACAAGCCTTGAATCCACAAAGCTCATCCAAGACTTGACAAACCCAAACTTTGATCACAATCCTTTTACAAAGATTAATTGTGTACAAAGAAACCCTCTTGAAATGAAATGAGTACAAATGAAGCTCTTGTATAATAGAGAGATGAGCGAATTGATGACTTGAAGCACGCTCACTCTCAATCAAAGAAATGATCACAAAGATGCTCTCTTTAATGATGTAAGATCATGAAGAAGAAGAGACAAAAGTTTAATCTATGAGCCTTGATGTTTCTCTAATGAATGGAGGCTTAGAATGTGCTTTCGATGGTTTATGATGAAGCCCCAAATCAATTATATATGTAGAGAAGAAATGAAATATAACCGTTATGGGCAAAAAGTGAGTAAAACTGCAATTGCAGTCGACTCTATTCCCAATGCAGTCGACTGGGTTCCCACTAAAATAGCCGTTGGAGTTTTGCCCTCGAAAATAGCCGTTGGAACTGGATTATGACTAATGCAGTCGACTGGATTCCCCAACTGCCTTTTGGCTGCCTCACGGAACCCCTTTCCTATTTTGGACAGAACATTCTCTAGAAAAATCGGATTGAGGTGCCCTTTTTTGCGTTGGAAAGTTAATGAAAAGTTTTATCAAGATATGAAAATATTGGCACAAAAATAGGTTTTGAGAAAATCTGAGTGAGCTCCAAAGTTCACTCATTTTGAAGAACCACGCTTGTGTGAAAGGTTATGAACTCACATGCAATGCGCAAGGTATCCTAAGGTCATTTTAGGTCATAGTAATCAATCCAACCATCAGACCAAGACTAGTTACATAATAGCAAAGATCATTCATAATCGTAGTAACATAGCCTTTGCATTCTTTCTTGCTCTTTGACATAGGACTTGATGAAGCTTTCATAGTATGTCCACTATAACTTTAAGCTTCTTTGGCTTCAATCCATCTATCCAACTTCTCTCAATGTGTGTTCATGAGTGTCATGTATATATCTACTAAGAATCCACTCAAAGCACACATTAGAACATAATCAATGTATAGTTATCATCAGGACAAGATGTAAGCCTAGGTTATCCAACCATGGGGCTAACAATCTCCCCATTTTTTATGATGAAAAACATCGATTCTTTACAAAGTAAGATGTATCATATGGTATTCAATTAAGCATAACAATCTTACTTAGAACATTCAATCATCTCTAGTATACTCAAGACATGTCAATTTATCTCATACAGCAATTAAGCTCATAACAAGCTTCCCCAGCTAAAACAAGAAATGCTATTCCTCTAATGTTCTCTATGAACACACAATCACATATCATATAGGATCAAGATTATTTCTCCCCCTTTGTCATCAACAAAAAGACAAAGGTATGCATGTGTGAATAGATAGTTATAAGCAAGATAATGCGTGAAGTGCAAATAACTCATGAACTTCTATGGATGATATCAAGAGTTCTTTCATGATCCAAAGAAAGATATGCAATGTAGCTCAATAATCTGTTTTACTTTATGCATATTTAAAGGATAACAAGATAGTATATGATTTAAGCGACTAAGCTCCCCCGATTAATTTACCATATGCATACAACATCCTAATGTATGCCCCCCTAAATCAATGCATGCCAACAATATCTAACAAACACAACTAAATGTCTAACCGAGTCATGCTCCCTTTTTTGCCTTACCAAAAGTGGTGTGTGCGTAGGAATGACAATGTAACGTATTAAGACGACATTATTTCAACCTGAAATTTCTAATGTCATCAACAGTCAACATTTCTAATGTAAGTGCAAGAGGATCGTACATCGTCATCTAAATCCTATAGGTATCCAAGATTATAACATAGAGAAGTAAACAATCAAGGACTCATAATTTAGATCATAGTTCGCATGAATTCTCAAGAAGCAAGTTATTTTCTAGATTTGGCGATTTAAGCATACTTGATAACATATAAGTTTAGCACACATCACAACGTTGAGAAGATCATTAAGTTTAGCTCATGAGTGATCATTCTTGAAGTCCGTTCCCTTTGACATGCTTTGAGGCTCTCCTTATTTGAAGTAGCATGTCTAATCTTGGAATGCTTACCCCCCTTAAGATTTAGCTCGTTGATCCTCCTTCTAAAAATTTTCTTGGAGCCTTTTCCTTATTACTATTTGCCTTTGCTTTGAACAACCTACAATCACAATTTAGGTCTAACTTTTGGTACCCACATTTTCTTGAGTCCGTAAGTGTTAGTTTTAGCAACGTTAAGAAACTCTTTAATAACCCACATTTTCTTTACTCCTCCAACATAAACAATTTTACAAGGAAAATAACAAGTCGTATGCCCTTTCTTGTTGCACCACCCATAACATGTAAATGGTGTGCAATAGTTCTTTGGTTATCTTGGAGGAATATTTAACCTAGCTGGTTGGTTAAAAACTTTAGGAGGCAAGGTGAAGGGATCTAATCCAACACCGCCATTGTTTAGGCCAACTCTTTGATGTCCAAGCATGACATCCAAGTTATTGTTACCATTGACAAATTTTTCAAGGCATCTTTTCAAATCACAAATATCAAGCATTAAAATTTTGTTTTGTTTTTCTAAAATCGAAGTATTACAAGATATTTGTTTTTTGCCAGGAATGCTCACAATCAATTCAACCAAATCATTATTCACACGCTCTACATTTAAATGGCTAGATAAACATTCATTCTTGGCAAGCAACTCATTATTTTCACTTTTTAAGTCATCTAACTCTTTTGAAATCGCATGCACCTGTTTTCTTAAAGCACAATTTTTCTTGGTTAATTTCATTGATTCTTCATATAAAAGAGCATAAGCATCACACAAATATCATCATTGGAGCAATTGCTATCACTATCACTATTACTATATGAATAATTTACCTCAACATCTTTTTTCGCCATGAAGCATAGATTAGCATCTCTATCATCGAAATGACCACCTTCGTCTCTACTTGAGTCATTATCACTACAAATGATCGCTTCGATTAATGTATTTATAAAGTGCTTCTTTCTTGACACTTTCTTCCTGTAATTCTCCCATGAAGTAGTCTCCATACTCGAATCATTCTTGCTCTTATGTGAGTTTCGAACTTTCTTAATTTTGAGAAACCCATTGAATTCCTTTGTAAGTTTGTCCATCTCCTTGTTATTCAAGTCCTCTTCCTCTTCACCTGAAGACTGATCCATCATTGATGAAGCTTTAAGAACAATACACTTCTTCTTGTTCTATGGAACTTTTTGCCTGGATGATTCAAGTTGCATTTCATAGGTCATCAACGAGCAATTTAATTCATCCAACGGGAAGGTATTAAGATCCTTTAATTCTTGAAGTGCGGTGATTTTTGCATCTCATTCTCTACGTAATGACCTAATTACCTTTCTTACAAGATCACTGTTAGAGAAATCTTGTCCTAATTGTTTCAAAGTATTAACAATTTTAGTGAATTTTTTTTATTTTCATAATAGATTCATCAAAAAATATTTGAAACAATTCATATTCTCTATGCCATAAATTCATCTTTGAATCACTTAGAAGAGAAGTCTATTCATGAGTGACTTGAAGTGTATCCCACATACTCTTAGCCGAATCACACATAATAATTCGATTGAGTTCATTTGTGTTTAGAACACAAACAAGACAATTCTTAGCTCTAGAATTCATGCAAAGCATATTTCTATCATAGACATCAAATTCGGATTTCTCCTTTGGTACACGCTTATTCCCAACCACTTGGTTGGAACTTAAGGCCATCTTCAACGATTCCCCAAGTTTCATAATCTAAAGATTCTAAAAATACTCTCATCTTAAATTTTCATATACTATATGAAGACTTATCAAAAAGTGGAGGTCTAGTTATAGAACTCCCCTAAAGACTAGGAAACCCCATGATCTTTTAACTCTCAAGGTGTTAACCAAAAAATCAAGAGCCGAGGCTCTGATACCACTTGAAACCAATAAAACAACCCTAGAGGGGGTTGAATAGGATTTGTGAAAATTAATGGGGAACTTAAACAAAACACAATCATGAAACTTAATAAAGCCACCCAATATTTCAATGAAGATGCTAACTACACAATCTCAAGCAATTATAGAACAGTAAGTAAAGAGATTGAGTAAGAGATACTTGACAAGGAGAGATTTAAATGGTTCGGCTTGAACTACCCTCAAGCCTATGTCCACCTCGTCAAGGAAGTCACTTTCAAGAGCACTAGAATCCACTAGTAACAATCTCCTTCCCGGTAAAGATCAAAACCCTTACAACACTTGGTGACATCCCCACACAAAGAAAAAGCCTTGAATCCACAAAGCCCATCCAAGACTTGACAAACCCAAGCCTTGGTCACAATCCTTTTACAAAGATCAATTGTGTACAAAGAAATCATCTTGAAAGGAAATGAGTGCAAATGAAGATCTAGTATAATAGAGAGATGAGAGAATTGATGACTTGAAGTATGCTCACCCTCAATCAAAGAAATGATCACAAAGATGCTCTCTTTAATGATGTAAAATCATGAAGATGAAGAGAGAAAAGTTTAATCTATGAGCCTTGATGTTTCTCTAACGAATGGAGGCTTAGAATGTGGTTTCCATTGTGTAAGATGAAGCCCCAAATCATTTATATATATAGAGAAGAAATGAAATATAGTGGTTATGGGCAAAAAGTGAGCAAAACTGCCATTGCAGTCGACTGTATTCCTAATGCAGTCGACTGGGTTCTTTCTAAAATTGCCGTTGGAGTTTTGTCCTCAAAAATAGCCGTTGGAGCTGGATTATGACCAATGCAGTCGACTGGATTCCTCTACTGCCTTTTGGCTGCCTCACATAACCCCTTTCCTATTTTTGACATAACGTTCTCTAGAAAAATCGAATTGAAATGCGTTTTTTGCGTTGAAAAGATAATGAAATGTTGTATCAAGATATGAAAATATTGGCACCAAACTAGTTTTGGAGAAAATCTTAGTGAGCTCCAAAGTTCACTTATTTTGAAGAACTACACTTGTGTGAATGGTTATGAACTCACATGCAATGCACAAGGTGTCCTAAGGTCTTTTTAGGTCATAGTCATTAATCCGACCATCAACCAAGACTAGTTACATAATAGTAAAGATCAATCATAATCGTAGTAACTTAGCCTTTGCATTCTTTTCTTGCTCTTTGACATAGGACTTGATAAAGCTTCCATAGTATGTCCACTATAACTTTAAGCTTCTTTGGCTTCAATCCATCTATCTAACTTCTCAAATGTGTCATCATGAGTGTCATGTATATATCTACTAGTAATCCACTCAAAGCACACAATAGAACATAATCAATGTGTAGTTATCATCAAAACATGATGTAAGCCTAGGTTATCCAACAACGGGGCTAACAATCTCCCCCTTTTTGATGTTGACAAACAATGATTCTATATAAAGCAAGATGTAACATATGGTAGTCAATTAAGCATAACAATCTTACTTAGAACATTCAATCATCTTTTGTGTACTCAAGACATGTCAATTTATCTCATACAGCAATGAAGCTCACACCAAGCTTCCCTAGCTAAAACAAGAAATGCTATTCCTCTAATGTTCTCTCAAAACACACAATCACATATCATAAAAGACAAAGGTATGCATGTGTGAATAGTTATGAGCAAGATAATCCGTGAAGTGCATATAGTTCGTGAACTTCTACGGATGACATCAAGAGTTCCTTCATGATCCAAAGAAAGATATGCAATGTAGCTCAATAATCTCTTTTACTTTATGCATATTTCAAGGGTAACAAGATAGTATATGATTTAAGCATGTAAGCTCCCCCTATTAATTTACCATATGCATACTCCATCCTAATGTATGCTCCCCCTAAATCAATGCATGCCAACAATATCTAACAAACACAACTAAATGTCTAACCGAGTCATGCTCCCTTTTTGGCATTACCAAAAGGGGTGTGTGCGTAGGAATGACAATGTAAAGTATTAAGACGACATAATTTCAACCTGAAATTTTCACAAAGCGAATAATGGCCATCAACAATCCGCATTTCTAATGTAAGTGCAAGAGGATCGTACATCGTCGTCTAAATCCTATAAGTATCCAAGATTATAACATAGAAAAGTAAACAATCAAGGACTCCTAATATAGACCATAGTTCGCATGAATTCTCAACAAACAAGTTATTTTATTGATTTGGCAATTTAAGCATACTTGATAACATATAAGTTTAGCACATAGCACAATGTTGAGAAGATTATTAAGTTTAGCACATAGCACATTGTTGAGAAGATCATTAAGTTTAGCTCATGAATGATCATTCTTGAAGTCCGTTCTCTTTGAAAAGCTTTGAGGCTCTCCCCATTTGAAGTAGCACGTCTAATCTTGGAATGCTTACTCCCCCTTAAGATTTAGCTCGTTGCTCCTCCTTCTAAAAATTTTCTTGGAGCCTTCTCCTTATTACTATATGTCTTTGCTTTGAACAACCTACAATCACAATTTAGGTCTAACTTTTGGTACCCACATTTTCTTGAGTCCGTAACTGTTAGTTTTAGCAACGTTAAGAAACTCTTTAATAACCCACATTTTCTTTACTCCTCCAACATAAACAATTTTACAAGGAAAATAACAAGTCGTATGCCCTTTCTTGTTGCACCACCCATAACATGTAAATGGTGTGCAATAGTTCTTTGGTTATCTTGGAGGAATATTTAACCTAGCTGGTTGGTTAAAAACTTTAGGAGGCAAGGTGAAGGGATCTAATCCAACACCGTCTTTGTTTAGGCCAACTCTTTGATGTCCAAGCATGACATCCAAGTTATTTTTACCATCGATAAATTTTTCTAGGCATCTTTTCAAATCACAAATATCAAGCATTAAAATTTCGTTTTGTTTTTCTAAAATCAAAGTATTACAAGATATTTGTTTTGTGCTAGGAATGCTCACAATCATTTCAACCAAATCATTATTCACATGCTCCACATACTCTTAGCTGAATCACACATAATAATTCTATTGAGTTCATTTGTGTTTAGAGCATAAACAAGACAATTCCTAGCTCTAGAATTCATGCAAAGCAAATTTCTATCATAGCCATTAAATTCGGATTTCTCCTTTGGCACACACTTATTCCCAATCCACTTGGTTGGAACATAAGGGCCATCTTCAACGATTCCCCACATTTCATAATCTAAAGATTCTAAAAATACTCTCATCTTAAATTTTCATATACTATATGAAGACCCATCAAAAAGTGGAGGTCTAGTTATACAACTCCTCTCAAGACTAGGAAACCCCATGATCTTTTAACTCTCTAGGTGTTAACCAGAAAATCAAGAGCCGAGACTCTGATACCACTTGAAACCAATAAAACAACCCTAGAGGGGGGTGAATAGGGTCTTTGAAAATTAAGGGAAAACTTAAACAAAACACAATCATGAAACTTAATCAAGCCACGCAATATTTCAATGAAGATGCTAACTGCACAATCCCAAGCAATTATAGAACAGTAAGTAAAGAGATTGAGTAAAAGATACTTGACAAGGAGATTTAAATGATCGGCTTGAGCTACCCTCAAGCCTACGTCCACCTCTTCAAGGAAGTCCCTTGCAAGAGCACTAGAATCCACTAGTAACAATCTTCTTCTGGGTAAAGATCAAAACCCTTACAAAACTTGGTGATATCCCCACACAAACCACAAGCCTTGAATCCACAAAGCTCATCCAAAACTTGACAAACCCAAGCCTTGATCACAATCCTTTTACAAAGATCAATTGTGTACAAAGAAACCCTCTTGAAAGGAAATGGGTACAAATGAAGCTCTAGTATAATAGAGAGATGAGAGAATTGATGACTTGAAGTACGCTCACTCTCAATCAAAGAAATGATCACAAAGCTACTCTCTTTAATGATGTAAAATCATGATGATGAATAGAGAAAAGTTTAATCATTGAGCCTTGATGTTTCTCTAATGAATGGAGGCTTAGAATGTGGTTTCCATGGTGTAAGATGAAGCCTCAAATCATTTATATATATAGAGAAGAAATGTAATATAGCCGTTATCGGCAAAAAGTGAGCAAAACTGCAATTGCAGTCGACTGTATTCCCAGTGCACTCGACTGGGTTCCCTCTAAACTAGCCATGGGAATTTTGTCCTCAAATATAGCCGTTGGAGCTGGATTATGACCAATGAGTCGACTGGATTCCCCTACTGCCTTTTGGCTGCCTCCCGGAACTCCCTTTCCTATTTTGGACATAACGTTCTCTAGAAAAATCAGATCGAGGTACCGTTTTTTTGCGTTGGAAAGCTAATGAAATGTTTTATCAAGATATGAAAAAATTGGCACCAAAATAGGTTTTGAGAAAATCCGAGTGAGCTCCAAAATTCACTTATTTTGAAGAACCACACTTGTGTGAAAGGTTAAGAACTCACATGCAATGCACTAGGTGTCCTAAGGTCTTTTTAGGTCATAGGCATCAATCCAATCATCAGACCAAGACTAGTTACATAATAGTAAAGATCAATCATAATTGTAGTAACTTAGCCTTTGCATTCTTTCTTGCTCTTTGACATAGGAGTTGATAAAGCTTCCATAGTATGTCCATTATAACTTTAAGCTTCTTTGGCTTCAATCCATCTATCCAACTTCTCAAATGTGTCTTCATGAGTGTCATGTATATATCTACTAAAAATCCACTCAAAGCACACAATAGAACATAATCAATGTGTAGTTATCGTCAAAACAAGATGTAAGCCTAAGTTATCCAACCATGGGGCTAACAATCTCCACCTTTTTTATGATGACAAACATTGATTCTATATAAAGTATGATGTGTCATATGGTACTCAATTAAGCATAACAATCTTACTTAGAACATTCAATCATCTCTAGTCTACTCAAGACATGTCAATTTATCTTATACATCAATTAAGCTCACAGCTAGTTTCCCTAGCTAAAACAAGAAATACTATTCCTCTAATGTTCTCTCAAAACACACAATCACATATCATATAGGATCAAGTTATTTCTCCCCCTTTGTAATCAACTAAAAGACAAAGGTATGCATGTGTGAATATAGTTATAAGCAAGATAAGGCGTGAAGTGCATATAACTCATGAACTTCTACGGATGACATCAAGAGGTCCTTCATGATCCAAAGAAAGATATGCAATGTGGCTCAATAATCTCTTTCACTTTATGCATATTTCAAGGGTAACAAGATAGTATATAATTTAAGCAAGTAAGCTCCCCCTATTAAGTTACCATATGCATGCTCCATCCTAATGTATGCTCCCCCTAAATCCATGCATGCCAACAATATCTAACAAACACAACTCAATGTCTAACCGAGTCATGCTCCCTTTCTGGCATTACCAAAAGGGGTGTATGGGTAGGAATGGCAATGTAAAGTATTAAGACGACATAATTTCAACCTGAAATTTTCACAAAGTGAATAATGGTCATCAACAATCAACATTTCCAAAGTAAGTGCAAGAGGATCGTACATCGTCATCTAAATCCTATAGGCATCCAAGATTATAACATAGAGAAGTAAACAATCAATGACTCACAATTTAGATCATAGTTCGCATGAATTCTCAAGAAGCAAGTTATTTTATAGATTTGGCAATTTAAGCATACTTGATAACATATAAGTTTAGCACATAGCACAATGTTGAGAAGATCATTAAGTTTAGCTCATGAGTGATCATTCTTGAAGTATGTTCTCTTTGACAAGCTTTGGGGCTCTCCTCATTTAAAGTAGCATGTCTAATCTTGGAATGCTTACTCCCCCTTAAGATTTAGCTCGTTGATCCTCCTTCTAAAAATTTTCTTGGAGCCTTCTCCTTATTACTATTTGCCTTTGCTTTGAATAACCTACAATCACAATTTAGGTCTAACTTTTGGTACCCACATTTTCTTGGGTCCATAAGTTTTAGTTTTAGCAACGTTAAGAAACTCTTTAACAACCCAGATTTTCTTTCACCTCCAACATAAACTGTTTTACAAGGACACTAACTAGTCGTATGCGCTTTCTTGTTGCACTAACCACAACATGTAAATGGTGTGCGATAGTTCTTTGGTTGTCTTGGTGGTATATTTAACCTAGCTGGTTGGTTAAAAACTTTAGGAGGCAAGGTGAAGGGATCTAATCCAACACCGCCTTTGTTTAGGCCAACTCTTTGATGTCCAAGCATGACATCCAAGTTATTTTTACCATCGAATAATTTTTCAAGGGATGTTTTCAAATCACAAATGTCAAGCTTTAAATTTTCACTTTGTTTTTCTAAAATCGAAGTATTACAAGATATTTGTTTTGTGCTAGGAATGCTCACAGTCAATTCAACGAAATCATTATTCACATGCTCTACATATAAAAATGCTAGATATACATTCATTCTTGGCAAGTAACTCATTATTTTCACTTTTTAAGTCATCTAGCTCTTTTGAAATCGCATGCACTTGTTTTCTTAAAGTACAATTTTTCTTGACTAATTTCATGGATTCTTCATATAAAAGAGCATAAGCATTACAAATATCATCATTGGAGCTGTTGCTATCACTATCACTATTACTATATGAAGAATTTACCTCAACATTTGTGTTGAGAGCATATTTCTATCATAGTCATTAAATTCGGATTTCTCCTTTGGCACATGCTTATTCCCAATCCACTTGGTTGGAACATAAGGGCTGGAACATAAGGGCTGGAACATAAGGCCATCAACGATTCCCCACATTTCATAATTTAAAGATTCTAAAAATGCTCTCATCTTAATTTTTCATATACTATATGAAAACCCATCAAAAAGTGGAGGTCTAGTTATAGAACTCCCCTCAAGAGTAGGAAACCCCATGATCTTTTAACTCTCAAGGTGTTAACCAAAAAATAAGAGCCGAGGCTCTAATACCACTTGAAACGAATAAAACAACCCTAGAGGGGGGTGAATAGGGTCTTTGAAAATTAATGGGAAACTTAAACAAAACACAATCATGAAACTTAATCAAGCCACGCAATATTTTAATGAAGATGCTAACTGCACAATCCCAAGCAATTATAGAATAGTAAGTAAAGAGATTGAGTAAGAGATACTCGACAAGGAGATTTAAATGATCGGCTTGAACTACCCTCAAGCCTACGTCCACCTCTTCAAGGAAGTCTCTTTCAAGAGCACTAGAATCCAATAGTAACAAGCTTCTTCCTGGTCAAGATCAAAACCATTACAACACTTGGTAATATACCCACACCAAGCACAAGTCTTGAATCCACAAAGCTCATCCAAGACTTGACAAACCCAAGCCTTGATCACAATCCTTTTACAAAGATCAATTGTGTACAAAGATAAATTCGGGACGTTACAGAATGGTATCAGAGCCTAGGTTTGAGATTATGTAGACTTATTAGCCTAAGATATATGTGAATGGAATTAAACCTTGGAAAGGTGGATTAAGTTTAGAGAATTTTTTTCATATTAGAACATAAGATTGGGACTTGGCCATAAACTTTGGATTTGGGTTGAGTACGCAATCGTAGAACGAATGTTAGTTGCCTTTGAAATTCAAATATTTTAAGTGTTAATTGAAAAGAATAATTGAAGGATAGGACTATGATCTTTGGATATCCATGAGTAGCTCTATCAAATAGTGTATGTAAAAAGGTTGTGATCTCAAGATACAATTGATATGGTGATAGAGATTTTGTGCGGAATTTGAAATGAAGATTTGGCATTACTAGGGTATATTGCCCTTTTATTCATTTGTTTCGATATCCTTTTGCGAGCATCTAAGTGCTGAACCTAGAAATTTGAAACATATCTATATGTAGATACCTTTAATGGAACCATGTGGTGACCTTTATTGTGACACCCCAGCCCAAGTGACGTCATCGGAGTTGAGATGTCAATCCTGTCAACGTTACAGCCTTAAATATAACACAGAGCAACTACAACCTTAAGATCATGAAGAACAACATTACAGTCCTTACAAAAATTTTCCTTGATAGTACACATCGTGTCGCAGCGGAAACTACATAATATAACACAACTTAATATGAACACTCAATTTTACATCTGCGTGGCGGTATACATATTCCCTCACAGGACCTCAGCATAACTTTTCTTTACCTTTCTCCGAGGTCTCACCTTGTTCAAACCTAGTACTTGAAAAACACATCAGATAAGGAATTAGCACAAATCGCCCAGTAAGGATAATACGAGGAGTAAAACGTACAATCCTCTCGAATTTATGGTAGAATCGATCATAAATTTTCAACGAAGGAAAAGGATTAAGAATGCCAAGAACGAACATTTACAATCCTCTTGCTGCATCACCTTTGTTCAGACTGAGTGGCTCAAGCCCAACAGAACATCATCATTTCCACTTGGACAGACTCATGGACTATGCAAGTGAAATGCAAAAGAGACACTAAAGCATAAACATCATGAGAATAACGAGATAATAAATTCAGCAACATCAAATAAAATCAATTGCATTGCATGCTCGACACGACACGACACGACACAACAGACTCTAGCACGCTTCATCCTCTTTTTGTCAATTACTCACTTTTTCACTGACCACCGGTTACTTCCCATCACTGGCCCTCCACTTAATGATGCCTCTTCATACAGGGTGTTCATCTTAGTCTTGTCTAGATTAGGGAATGATTTTCATTAAGTAGTGGACTTTGAGAGTATCGTCGATCGTAAATCCTCAACAACACTTTCAGGCTCATTATCGGGCGGACTAAGAAAATTCATTCTACCTTAAGTCCTCGACAGCACAAGTCAACAAGAAGTACCGGTTCATAAACTCAACCGATATTCTAACATAAATATAGGACATTGACAAGAGCATGATCAACATGGTATGCCAAGCAAAACAACATATATCATATCGGAACCGCACTATCCTTACCTGGTGGCTTTATAGTCGATGAACTCCTCATTTTCTGCTTTTCTTAGCAATGGAACCACCTATTAAATAAAATTATTCTCGTTAGACCTCCCTAAAATACAAAAAACATACCTACCTTACCTCCCCCTCCCTTACTGCTCATCTGTCTCCCACTTATTACGACTAATCCATTAACCGGATTTGTCATAACCCATAAGGTGCATTACCCGCACTACCGCACATCTTGTGCGCATATAAACTCAATTTTCCCACTTTTTATACTCCTTACTGCTTAACCATGAGTTTCTACAAGATTCGTCACTGGGTGTGGAAAATTACCAAAACGCCTCGGCCATAGGTAAAATTACCTAAACACCCCCGGACAATTTCTACACCAATAAACACTCCCTATTGGCTCAAAATACATTTTTAAAACAATTTAAAGTGATTTTTGTACAAAAAAAGTCATTGGGTAAAATTTTCGCTTGGAAACCCCACCCGGGTAACCAAATCGAGTGTTAGGGAACTAAATTTTTCAAAATACGAATCAGCCTTGCAATGACATGCCATTTTAGAGACTAATGTGTTTTAGCTTCATAAAGTTTCTAAAAAATTTTCAGAATAAAATAAATTTATTTGGTATTTTTAAAAATTCAAAATCTTATTTCAAGGATAAATATATTTAACATTGTTCAAAAACTCAGAAAAATCCTAAAATTTTGCAGTATGTAGATCTTCCAAAAAGAATATGATTTTTTCTTTTGTGATTGGCCAAATTCTATCTTAAAACTATGTTTCAAAAATAAAGTTTGAAATCAATTAGAGGCTAAGACTTTTAGCGACATTTACAGTCACTACTCATCACTTTTGGATCAAATTACACTTTTTCATCTCTTTCCACACTTCAAGTTGCATTCTTCAGATTTGTATGCCTAGAAATATTTCTCCTTCTTCACTTATACATGCATGTTATGCTTATTTATCTCATTAACTATTTAATTCCACTTTAAATTCCATTTAAACTAATTTGATCTCACTTCATTTCCACCTATCTAACTCCATAATTTCATTATTCTCCCTCCAACAGCTGTCCAAGGTAAGCATTTCCCCATACCACCTCATAATCCACTTATCTCTCCATGCATACACTCCACCTCTTGGAAAATAGAGGTGTCATTCCCTTTTTGTTTGTGGTTGTCTTTGGCAGCCACAAAATCAGACCACCTTTTTTTATTTAATTAATTATTTTTTTTATCAACAATGAAATTAATTCTTGCCTCATCAGTATTGATTATTGAAATTAATTCTTGCCAAAATCAGACCACCTTTGTGGTTGTCTCCATGCATCCTCTTTTTGTTTGTGGTATTACATTTATGATTTATAATTCTTGCCTCATCAGTATTGATTATTGATATTTAAGAGTTGACATAATTTTTCTGAATATGAAACACTTTGATGATATTTTTGGGGTATGGACTGATTGTCTTCCAATAATACCAAGATGGATTGCTTTAGAAAAGAGGATGACTATGATCTTCTGACGAATAACTTTGAAAACTAAAAGCTATCTGTAAAGGTTGTGACTGAGAGATATAAATGATGTGATAGTTTAAAGACTTAAAATTTTTGTGGATGTGCGATATATGTGAAATTAAGAATAACATATTCTTCTCTGAAATACATTTGAGGATAGATTGAGCTGGTTTGCTTTAAGGCATCCGGGTGCGCACGGATAACATGGTGACCTTTGGCATGACGAGTAAGTGCTTATGGAGATTGGTTATTCATATTGGCTAAGTCGATGTAGGATGCTTCCAATGTTATCTGATGGTTTTAATTTTGATGTCAGAATAAAATTAGATGGGAAAAATATTAATCATTAAGTGATCTCATGGTTTGGTTGATGAACTACATAGACATTATGTCATTGCAATTTTAGTTAAGCCTTGGATTTTGAATTTGTGATCTTTTGTAGTTGACAAATATGAGTAAAAAAGTTGAGTATAGAATCTTGGAATATTCGATGTTGGTGACTTGATCATGAATAATCATATTTGAAAGTATAACGGTGTGGGTGAAGCATTGGGCGAAAAGCGTACCAATAATTTATTAACTTTAATTATAAGTTACACTCAGTTGTCAGTGAAATGTTATTAAGAGCGTATTGAAATGGCTTTATTTATGACTTTGTACGGGCATAAATTTTGATTTGAAGATCATTGAGTATAAATCCTTTGTGATTCATGTGATGATTGATTACTACTTTTGGTGTATGTTGAAGTTAAGCGTGTCAATGTTAGGCATTGTACCAAGGCTATGGTTTGATGTGTTATCATAGTGGTGCAACGTGAGCCTATCGGTATTTTATTGGTTTCAGATGATTTGAATTTTGATTGGAGTAACTTAATTCAGCATGTTTCATTTGTTAGCCAACTATAAATACTTTGAGGAGCAACCTAAATATATTTTAGGGTGGTGATGACAATGGAAGTTAAAAAAAAAAAACTTAATATTGTTTAGTACTTGATACACCTCAGGCTTGAAGTTAAGTGTGTTATCCAGATTGTGTAAAGTATAAGGTTTGGTATATTATCAGAGTAGCGTAGTGGAGGCGTTATGTATTGGAGATTGATTTATTTGTTGAATTTTAAATGTCGTAATTTTGGCTCAGTCCATTTCGTAGGCTAGTTAAGCCATGCATGTTTCAAACTTAGAGTTTCAGTTGATAGTACGAGGAATGTATTAACTCATTTTGGAAAGCAAGAAGTTAGTTGATGATTAAGGAACGTTCTAATTCCGATGACGGAATTCTTTTAAGGAGGGGAGAATGTTAGACCCCAAAAATTTTCTTTTCCTTGTGTGAAATTAATATTTTGAATAAATAAGTTTTTGATTTTGAAAATGGTTGTTAACATTTCTGAAATTTTCGGTCGAATGAATAGTGGTTTCATTCGAATCAAAATGGGAAGGATAATGATGTTTTGGAGTGATTGGGAGATTCGGTCGAATGAAAATATTTTTGCTTCAAATGAAAATAGATTTACTTCGAATAAAAATATTTTTGCTTTGAACAAAAAGTTTTTAAATCGTGAAGAGTGACTACTGAAGTTTTCATTCGAATGAAAATTATTCATTTGAATGAAAACCATTTTTGGTCGAATGAAAAAAAAAAGTTTTCATTCAAATTTTGAGAGTTTTCATTCGAGTGAAAACATATTTTCGGTGGAATTAAAAAAAATTCAGAAGTATTTTCACCTCTGTCAGATTCAGTCGACTGAAAACTATATTTTCGGTAGGATGAAATTTTAAGAATTTTGTCATATATAAATAGTTGTCTTTTTTCCTTGCCCACCTTGTGGTTTTTGGTTTCCTTTTTTCCTTTGTGAGAAAGAGAGAGGGAGAGAGGAGAAGACTTGGGAAGTTCGTGAGTTCTGAGGTGGAACTTAAGGATTTTTATTTCTCAAAAGCTTGGTTGAAGTAAGAGTTTACTTTTAAAATACAAATCAGCGATGGACCAATCGTTCATGTAAGTGACTCCTTAGTTCTTTTTGAAATCTGAACTTCTTCGAATTGAGTTAATTGATTCTTCTTTTTCCTTTGCTTTGAACATTGTTATGAATTTGTTCTCAATGCTATGACTTTTGAAAATCAAATTCCGTCGAATTTGTTTAACCTCGATCATAATTTGTTATATTGATATCGTTCGTTTCAGTGATTAATGATTATCATTATTTCGTAAACTTTGTCTATTGTCTGACATGTCTGACATTTGATGATGGTTATCTTGAGATTTTTGTTTTGATAACTCTACGAGCCATGTCATAGTGTATGTGACTTATTTCCGACTTATCCACATGGATTGAAACGTAGGCTAGCTCAGGGGAGTTGAGATAGAGATCGCGATCTTACTTTCTGAACCGGCCTCATATGTCAGTAATGACGCATGTAACCACTTTTTGAATAGCTCTTTAGAGTCTGTCTCCGTACTCAGATATATTTTGGCATTTGATATTTAGTATGACCTCTGTTCAGTTGAATCTGGTATGCCTTTGAAATCTTGTCTATCAGATATATTTTGACATTCAAAAATTTGGTTTGATGTCCGTTCCGTTGAAAGTTTTGTGTCTGTCTTTGTATTCAGATATAGTTTGACATTTGAAATTTGGTTTGATGTCCATTCCGTTGAAATTTTTGTGCTTCCGAAATTTTGCTTCTCAGATATTTTTTTCTTTTGTTTAATTGGTCCTTTGAGTTACCTTACTGGGCATTTGGCTCATTCCATTATTTTTTTTTCCATTCTGGTGATCAGTACGTGGGATTTTGGATTTGAAGGGATAGCTATGTAACCAAGAGTTAGCTGACTTATTTCAGAGTTAGTATTGACATTTAAGTGTAACAACTAAGACAAGTTGATATTACTTAGGTTTTAAATTTTAAAACTCGTCATCGGAGAATTTGGATTGTATAAATGCTTTGGGCCACTATGTAAGCTATTGATGTATTTTTGGAATTTATTAGTACATGCTCTGATTTACCAATTGGGAGTCTTCTAATAATTTTATGGTTTTTCTGATTTCTGTCTTTTTGGCACTAACACTCCGAAAATAATAAATTCGGGGCGTTACAATGGCCAGTTGAATGTTGAGTTCTCATGTGCACCCTTGATGGCTGATGAAGCGCAAAGCTCATGCAAATGCCCTTGAGGGCTGGTGTAACTCAAGCTTTCGTACGTGCCCTTGAGGGCGGATGGAGCACAAAGCTCATGTAAATACCCTTGAGGATACGATGGAACATAGAGTTCTACGATGGAACATAGAATTCTTGTAAAGGCCCTTGAGGGCTACAATCAAAGAAAACATGTACTATGTTGTCGTGATGCTACATAATAAGGCGCGAGGCATTGAGCTCGTAATATAGCCGCTATTATGAAGCCTGCATGTCTGAGAGGGCACAAGGCATTTAAGCCTGTAATATTGATAATCTAGTAAAAATATAAAGCCCCCTGCCTGAGAAGGCATGAATATATAGAGATTGCTTTCCAGGCTATATGTAGGGCACGGTCGCAAGAAGACCTATAAGAGCAATAAAATATAGAAGATCATAACCTATCTCCTCAGCCAAATGAGCATATAAAATTAGAGGACACGAAGTCTGTTTGAGCAAGATGTCACCGATGATCCGTAAAGATAGAGGACATCTGTCTGAGCAGGAAATCATTCGGTGATCTTTAAAGAAGTTACTGCAGTTTACCAATATACTAAGAGACAACTAGATCCAATTTGCTGATTGCATGAGTTTGAGCTTGCAGTTGTACCAGACATATTAGCGACGCTATTGGGGGTGGTGTGAATGTATCACTACAAGAAAATACATTTGTTGCGACGGACTTTTAGCGACGGAAGTAATTCCATCGCTAAACATCATTTAAGCGGTGGAATAAACCCTCAATAATAGCCCGTCGTTAAAAAAATTTTCCGCCGGCATGATCCGTCGCTAAAGGTATTTGACGACGGACTTTTAACTACGGAATAACCGTCGCTAAAAAGTTTTTAGGAAATTTTTAATTTTAGAGGGTTTTTAAAAAAAATTTAAGCGACAAAATTATACCGTCGCTAAATATTCCGTTTGTAAAAAAGGTTTTACTGACGACTTTTAGCGACGAAAATTTTGTCGGTAAAAGTCATCCCTTAAAACACACAGATCTGCTTTTCTTTCTCTCTCCCCGTTTCTCTCTCTCTCTCTTATCTCTCACCCACCCATCGACATTCTCACCTCCGGACCACCCTTTACGGTGACCTACGGTGACCTACGACGACCCACCTCCGGCGAGACCCCGTCCTCTCCCTTACGCCTCCCCACCCGTGAGTTGTTCAACTGCCGCCACCTGCGGCTATTCTGTCCACTACTTGCGGCTACCGGTCGCCTAAATTCCGTCGAATTATTCAGATTTACGTAAGCTTCTCACTTCTCACTTCATCACATTTCTTGTATTTAATCGATATACTACTGGCTATGAATATACCTATCAAATCTATATTTGAACAGTGCTCTATGCCCTAAGAATGGAGGAGTTATCTTAGTATCTGATTAACAATACATGTTTGCACCTCTAAACTAGTAATGTGTATATTTGATTATACCTATATCTGCTTATTGTGGTGTTGGTAATGTCTATATCTACGTTTATATTCCTTGTCTTTCTTTCTGTGAACTATATATGTTTTCACCTCTGAACCAGTCCCTCAACTCATTAAATAAAAAAGAAACAAGAACTAATTTTTTTATTAAGGGCAGCTGAGACTTGAGAGAGTACAAATTATAATGCACAAAGCATGTTGTGTGATTAAGGGCATCTGTGATGGAGCGACTACTAGTTTGAGAACAATCAGTGGTGTTTCTATGTGTGTGCATATGGTAGTAGCTGTGTTAGGAGCAGTGTGTGTGTAGCTTGTTGTGTGTTAGTGGGAAGGGGCTGCAGGGTTTACAGAGAAATATAGCTGTGAGGATATGTGGGTTTGGAGGGAGAGAGGCTGCCTATATGTTGGTGTTTCTATGTGTGTACTTGTTGAGCGTTTGAGTGGTGTGTGAGTTGTGTTTCGAAGTGGGTATGGCTACATGAGGGGTATAGCATTGTTGGGCTCTTTGAGTTGGTTCTTTTTCGTGGTGAGTTGTGCGTGATGTAGTGTATGTGTGTGTAAAATGGGTGAAAACTAGTGAGTATGCTTGTGTTTATGTGTGGGCGAGTGCAAGACAGTGTGTAAGTATATGTACTGTGTGCTTGTGCATGTGGGTTGTACTGTGTGCAAGGCAATTCTTGTATAGAATGAGGAGAGGCCTTAGAAATTAAACGACCAAATAAGAATTTTGTTCGAGCTATCAGGGTATGTGCTTTACTATAGACTAATGAATTCTTCCTAGTGATAGGCTATCTTAAATCAATCTCCTTCTCATCCCATACTCCTTTCACAACTGCTAAAATAATTCAAGTGCATCGAATATGTGCATTTTAAACAATTTTTTCTCCCATTTCAACATTGATTATTTGTTTGATAATTTTAGGCTGTTAATTGTGCATTTGAGAATTGTGATTATTGATTGATGATTTTATATTGTTAATTGATGATTTTAGGATGTTAAATGTGCATTTGAGAATTGAGATTATTAATTGATGATTTTAAGTTGTTAATTGATGATTTTAGATTGTTAATTGTGCATTGAGCATTTGGGATATTGAGATTGTTGATGGAGGATGGGACCTAATTTGATTGAATGTGTGATTTTTATTAATTTTAATTGCATTGAGCATTTGAGAATTGAGAATTGAGATTGTTGACGGAGGATGCAACCCAATTGGATTGAGATACCTGTTAGGTAGCACGGACACGAACACCGCGTTCGTTCAACGGTGTCCGGCATTTAAAAATAAATCAATGTATGCCGATGTGTCCGAAGGTGTCGAACACGTGTCGGTAGGTGTTGGACACGTGTCCGGAGGTGTCAGAAACTTGTCGATATGTGTCGGACACCATATCGACACCCTATATGAGGTGTAAGAATTGAGATTGTCGACTGTGCATCCAATTTAGGTTGATTAGGTTAACGTGACATTTTTAGCATGCACCCCCTGGAATCTCATTGTGGTTCCAGCACTGGCTATAATATGTCCTAATTAGTCTTCATTAACAATATTTTAATAAATCAATTAACCCTAATTAGCTCTAACGAGCCTACTTAGTTTTAATTAACCCTAAGAAACCAATGAAAATCAAATTAGCTGTAATTACCCCAAATTAGCCCAAATGAACTCAATTACGCGCATATTGATTATAATTAGCCTAATTAGTCGTAATTAGCATTAACATAACCCAATTAAGCCTAATTAGGACTAATCAACACTAATTGGCACAATTAAACCCTAATTAGGACTAAATAATCCTAATTAGTCCTAATCATCCCTAATTAGCTGTAATTATCCAAAACTACTCCTCATTAATAATAATTAGTCATAACATAACCCGATTAAGCTTAATTAGCGCTAATTAGGACTAATCAGCACTGCTCTGCACAATTAAACCCTAATTAGGACTAAATAATCCTAATTAGTCCTAATCAATCCTAATTAGCTATAATTATTTGAAACAACTCCTCATTAACAATAATTAGCCATAACATAACCCAATTAAGCCAAATTAGCCCTAATTTGGACTAATCAGCACTACTCGACACAATTAAACCTTAATTAGGACTAAATAACCCTAATTAGCTATAATTATCCGAAACAACTCCTCATTAACAATAATTAGCCTTAACATAATCCAATTAAGCCTAATTAGCCTTAATTAGGACTAATCAGCACTGCTCGGCACAATTAAACTCTAATTAGGACTAAATAACCCTAATTAGTCCTAATCAACCCTAATTAGCTATAATTATTTGAAACTACTCCTCATTAATAATAATTAGCCCTAACATAACCCAATTATGCCTAATTAGCCCTAATTAGGACTAATCAGCACTGCTCGGCACAATTAAACCCTAATTAGAACTAAATAATCCTAATTAGTCCTAATCAACCCTAATGAGCTATAATTAGCCCAATGTACTCCTCCTTAACACTAATTAGCCCTAACATATCTTAATAAATCCTAATTAGATTATTTAAACCCATAACGCTAAACCCAAAACCTTGATACTCGTAATTAACCCTAATAACCCATAACGCCCTCGTACATCCCATAATTACTCCATATTGCCCAGAGATGGTTCAATTACTCGTTGTTTACAAACTCTGCCTTCTTTAAATTAGTTGTTGTTTTGAGAAGTCCATTGGCAACGAGATGGTTCAACTCGTTGCCAACGAATTCTATTTAAAGTGGAATTGGTAATATATGCAACGATCTTTTTGCATGCATGCATGCATAAAAACCCTTCGTTCCCATTCAAAGGTACTCATTACAAAGTACTGCTGTGTAATGAGCCTTTGGATATCCAGTTTGGACAATTTGAAAAAGCTATGGGGCTGTACGTTTACGTTTTTCAGTTTTCATTTTTGTAATGATGATGAAAAAGATGCCTTTTTTCGTGTATGTTTACGTTTTTTCGGTTCCGTTTTGGATAAAATTTCTAAATAGTGTCAAAAAAGCTGAAAACACCCAAAGGGTGTTTTCACCTTTTTCCTCGAACTGTATTCTCCTAATCAGAATACCACCTCTTCTCCCTCATATCTACCACCATGTTTCAACAAACACTCACCAAACTAGACCACCCATTTCACTGGATCTTCCTAGAAATGGAAATAGTGGGGTCCATTAATGAATTGGTTCAGAAAAAAGTTGGTGAAAACAAAAATGAAAATGATAAACATACAGAAAAATTGAAAAAGTAGATACAGAAAAAAGTAAAAGTACACAATACGATTTTAGAACTGAATACTAAATTCTGGAAACCAAAAACATAATATAGAATACAGAAAAAAATCTCGTAAGCGTACAGGCCCTATGTGTTTATAAAACAGTGTTTTAACTCATGCTCTGTGTCCTATGTTGTGGATATTTGGTACACGTTCACATGTGTTTCTCCGGGTGCATCCAGATTTATGTTCTAACATCCGTCAAACCTTGCAAGGCAAGGTTAGATAATTGTTAGAACACCTAATCGATGTCGTGTACTTGGAGAATTGCGGGGAAGTGCTGCCGAATTTTCCGCAGACATAGGACTAAGCATGAGTTCTTCACTGTTTTATAAACATGTGCTTTTTTGAATGGGATAGGACCACTACCTATTAGAGAATGGAGGAGAAATATATAGA
Organism: Escallonia herrerae; assembly: GCA_033070095.1. Taxonomy (NCBI): domain Eukaryota; kingdom Viridiplantae; phylum Streptophyta; class Magnoliopsida; order Escalloniales; family Escalloniaceae; genus Escallonia; species Escallonia herrerae. The sequence goes on along the minus strand of JAVXUP010000049.1, from coordinate 557,254 downwards.
CATGTTGTCACATTCATGCATTCATATTTACATCGACCCTGCCTAATGACTGGTCCTAATTGAAGGTGGTATACAGTACGATAATTCAGTCATCATGTCGGTCGATAGAAGTTGGATGAAAAGGAAGAACGTTGATGATTTTGAGTGTCGCGTTGACGAATTTCTCGACTTTGCTTACGTGCATCCTGCACATGTTGACCTTGATAAGATAAGGTGTCCATGCAGTAGATGTGAGTTGTTGCATTGGAAAAAAAGAATTGAAGTAAAATGGGATCTTCGTCGGTACGGTTTTATGGGTGGATACACAAGGTGGACGCAACACGGGAAAACGATAGTATTGTCGTCCAACCCGGCTAGTCAAACTGAAGTGAGGGAGGAGGCACGGTATGATTACCGAGATATGATTATGGATGCTGGGCATGCTAATGTTGACTGGCATTCGAAGGTGGTGACGATAGTCCACAACCGCCAAATGAGGGGGCTCATCAGTTTTATGAGTTGTTGAGAGCTACGGAAGAGCCGCTGTGGGATGGAGCTCCGAAACACACACGGCTATCTGCGGTTAGTAGGTTATTACAGTTGAAATTCGACCACGGGCTGAGTGAGAAAGGTTATAACGAGTTTGTTACCTTAATCAAAGAAATTCTGCCCAAAAGTGAAAAGCTACCGCCGTCGTACTATGACGCGAAGAAGATGATGAGGAAACTTGGGTTGAGCTATGAGCGGATAGATGCGTACAATAACGATTGTGTATTGTTCTGGAAAGAGAATAATGATTTGTCACGGTGTGGAGTATGTGATCATTCAAGGTACAAACCGAATAAAGGGAAGAAGAAAAATATTGCATGGAAGATATTGTGATATTTTCCGGTCACACCACGGCTTTAGAGAATGTACTACTCCTCCAATACGACTGAACATATGAGGGCTCACCGTGAGACTCGTAGCAACAATGTCGATATGCTAAAACACCTAGGTGATGGAGAGGCGTGGAAGGAGTTTGACCGCGGGCATTCAGTCTTTGCTCAGGAAGTTCAAAATGTTAGACTTGGTCTGGCAACCGATGGGTTCAACCCTTTCGGTCAGTCTACCACGCCTTACTCCTGTTGGCCAGTTATTATTGTCCTGTACAACCTTCCACTAGGCATGTGCCTAAAGAAGCCGTACATGTTCTTGTCGTTGCTTATTCTGGGGCCGAAGAGTCCCGACAAGGACATAGATGTGTATTTAAGGCCGTTGATTAATGAGTTAAAATAGTTATGGAATCATGGAGTCGAAACATATGATTCATCCCTTAAACAAAATTTTTAGATGAGGGCTGCTTTGATGTGGACTATACATGATTTCCCCGCATTGGGAATGACGTGTGGCTGGAGCACACATGGGAAGCTAGCATGCCCTGCTTGTATGGGCGTGAACCCCGGTCATACGTTAAAGCATGGCAGAAAGCCCTCGTGGTTCAGATGTCACTGTAAGCTTTTGCCACCGGGCCATCAGTTTCGTAGGCAGAAGGATAAATTTGACGGGACAATCGAGCGTGAGGTTGTCACACTAGACTACCCATCTGGTGAAGAAGTGCTCTCACACCTGGAGGCACTTGATACTGACATACCACATGGCAAGGGTGTACCAGATCAAAAGATTTCAGGGTACGAGAAAGAGCACAACTGGAGAAAATTTTGTATCTTCTGGGAGTTAGCCTACTGGAGGACGCTCGTTATCCAAAAAAACATGGATGTGATGCATATTGAGAAGAGCGTTTTTGATAATGTGTTCAACACAGTGATGAATGTCAAAGGCCAATCAAAAGATCACCTTAAAGCGAGAAGGGATCTACAACAGTTGGGTGTACGCCGTGAATTGCATCCTCGGACAGTCAGCGGGAGGACGATACTTCCGAAAGCACCTTACTGTCTAGACAAGAAGTAAGTGGAAAAGGTCTGTCGATGGGTTAAGAATTTGAAGCTTTTGGATGGGTTTGCGGCCAACATATCTCGTTGTTGCAATGTATCGGAATGCAAGTTCCAAGGGATGAAGAGTCACGACTGCCACGTATTCATGGAGAGATTCATTCCTATTGCCTTTCGCCTTCCGGGGACTGTTGCCATGGGTTGTTTGCGAGACTTTGATTGAATTATCTCATTTCTTTTGAGATATATGTTCTTCTACGATCCGGGTGAGTAACATGGAAGTGCTTGAGAAGAACATTGTGGTGACGATTTGCAAGCTGGAGAAAATCTTCCCACCATTGTTCTTTGATTCAATGGAGCATCTGCCTGTTCACTTGGCATATGAAGCTAAGATGGGTGGACCCGTGCAATATCGGTGGATGTATCCCTTCGAGAGGTAATCTTTAAATTGTTACAGTTGTTCGTTTGCATTAATGCGACACATGTTATCATTGATATTCCACCTAACTCGATTCGCTAAACTTCTAGGTTCATGTTCCATTTAAAGAAAAAAGTCTACAATAAGGCTCGGGTTGAGGGCTCAATTGCGGAGGCTTACGTAATGGAAGAACTTGTAAACTTTTGTAGTCAATATTTCGGGCCTGATGTTGATACAAGGTTAAATCAACTAGGCCGAAATGAGCCCGGATCGAGCACAAATTTGGAAGGGCAATTGTTAATATTCAGGCAGTCTGGTAGTCCGTTCGGCCGAACGTATACTCGATGGCTAACGGATGAAGAGTACAGTGCTGCAACAATATATGCCCTTTTAAATTGCGATGAAGTTTCGGTATTCGTTGAGTGAGTTAATGTCTTAATTCACTTACATTACTGTACATAATTGAAAGTGTGTGATAAGTGAGTCAACTATATGTGTTTGCAGTGAGTTCGATGCGAAATCTTTAATCACTGATCCCGCTGGACTTGAATCTCATCGAAAATCACAATTTGTACAGTGGTTCAAAAGGCGTGTAAGTCCTTAACGAAATTATATTATGTGTTATATACAGTTCTGTGGCCAATTAGTATACTGATTTATCCTTAATTTTTACCGTCATCTACAATAGGTTCAGTCAATGGATAGACCAGTGGCCTCCTGCTTGAAATTACTAGCTGAAGGCCCTAACAAACAAGCATCCTGTCATGGAGGCTATATCATCAACGGGTTTAGGTTTAACGTAAAAGATGATGACCGAACAAAACAAACCCAAAACAGTGGAGTCTTGGTCAACGGCGACTGTTATGCTGAGAATTGCATGGACTTTTACGGAGAGCTAGATGAGATTGTTGAGCTAACATATCTGGGTTCCCAAAATCGCCTGGTAATGTTCAAGTGTACGTGGTTCGATGTCACATGCAGTAGAGGAATCCGTGTTAGCTCTCAAGGGATTGTAGATGTCAATGTCAAGTCAAGACTTGCATCAGACGAGCCCTTTGTGTTTGCTAGTCAAGCTGCACAAGTCTTTTACGCCGAGGACGTCGCCAATCCCAAATCTCATTGGTATACAGTTATCAAGTCCAAGAAATTGCCCGTGACATATGACAGTGAGGTAGACTCCTTTCAAGCCGACCAACCACCTGTCTTGTTACCTGTTGAGGTCAACAACGAGGAGGACGATCTTCCTCTTCCAACAACACTTCATGTAGGAGAAGAAGTCGTAGATGATGACGCGGAAGACGTCGAAAGTGTTGGAGATGATGTGACTAAGTCTACTGATGAAGAGGATGAATTAGAAGATGAAGAGGACGACGAGTCTAGTGAGGAAGATGATGATGATTCCCAAACTGAAAATGATTGACTTGTAATGTTGTAACATCACGAAAAAAAATGTAGTAACATTCTTGAACTTGGTTTCATATTGATGTGTTTTTGCACCTCCGTTCATATATATAGTGCCGATGATGATTTATGCCAAATTATTGTTTTTAATGTGTTAATGTTTTTGCAATTTATCTATACGAAGTCAGATATGGATAGGATACGAGCTATTCGTGGCCGGGCTGGACGCCGAGCTGCTTCTCCCCGGTGGGTCCCACCTCGTCATTGCTCACTGATGACGAGGCACAGAGTGATCGCGTACAGCAGATGGGGCCCCGGCTCCAGCCCCAGCCCCAGCCGTCGCCCCAGCCCGACGCAGATTCATCCCACACGCGCGTTGATTCTCCTTCTTCCGTGGGTTCTACCTCAGGTATAGTTGATAACGGTATTTAGTACATTTTTGCTAATTTATATTTGAACTGTATTAATGTCTGTGTTTTGTAGGATCTCGACGAGGCCGTGGCCCGACACGCGGGGTACGCATCGACCCCCAGCGTAAACAGAGAGTTACGCTCACCCAGGAGGGCCTGTAAGTAAAGTAAAATCACATCATGCCTTATTTTGTACATTTGGGATGTTAATTTATATTTGAACTGTATTAATTTATTTATTTACTTCTTTGGCAGGATCCTGGAGAATCAGGCGAGGACGAAGATCGGCGTTCTTGTGAAGGGCCGATTCATCGAGCCACGCCTGTACTGGAAGGACTGGGATGCCGTTACGAGGGAGTCCCTATGGGAGGAGTGGCTGGTACGTTGAAGTATTTTTTTCCTGCAATAGTATTTGTTTAATTAGAGTTTGTTTTCTAAATTAATTTGTGTTATTGAATGCCTTGCAGGAGGGGTTCACGTTTGACTCGGCTGATCAGCAGGCACTGGGGCGGCAGGCCTTCTTTTCTTACATCGCCAAGAATTACCGCCGATGGCTCCACGACGCACAGGGACCGGGCGAAGAAGATGCTGCCCGATGGTGCCCCGATGTCGGAGATGAAGACATATCCCCCACATTGGATATCTTCGACTTTATGGGGCGATATGATAGATCGGTGGGCTGCGGATCCAGGCTGGGATGCCAAGAGTAAGAAGGGGGCCGAGAACAGACAGAACAGAGATCCGACGCACACGGGGGGGTCGGTGCCACACGACATCGTCCGACACATGAATGCGGTCCAGAACCCGGATCTGGAGGAGGATGAGGTCGTAGCTCTGACGTATAATCAGACACACGTGCGGAAGAAGGACAAGGACGAGGCGCGCCAGGCCGGCGACTATGTTTCAGATATTGCCCGGCGGATCGATGTAAGTCGATGTGTTTAATTAAGTTGTTATTTTTTTCTTACTATCCTCAATGTCTGTTGCGTTAATTAATGCCCTAACATATCTTTAAATCACTGTTTTTGCAGGCCTCGTATGAACAGCTTAGGGAGTCCAGACAGCCATCAGCGTCCACTAGTACGGGTGCGAGTACTGGGGCATTGAAGCGATGGCTGGATACACCGGAGGTCGTCAATCACCCCCCCCCCCCGCTGCCCCTGCACAGACACCGGCTCCTCGGCATCGGTTGGACGAAGAGGAGATCCAGCGCATTGCTACAGTGATGTTGAGGTTGATCAAGGAGCAGGATCAGCAGGGTACTCTGCTGGACATGCCGAGCCGACCCCGGATCAGCAGGATCCAGATCCGGGACTCGACAATCCCTGATAAGCCTGTTCTCGCACCCGGTCCCAGCTTGTCCCCCCTCCCCCCCCCGGTCCCAGCATGTACATCATGGCTATTTTTTATAATAAATATTTTTATAATTGATTGTATATATTTCTTTGTGTATTGATTATTGTGCGTTGTTAAGAATTAAAATTTTTATTACAGGTCTTAGAAAAATAAAAAAAATTTGACTTTTGGCGACGGATTAATTTCGTCGCCAAAAATATTATTCCGTCGCTAAATTCATAAAATAGAAAATAAATTAAAATACGTAAAATATAATTATTGACGGATATTCCGTCGCTAATTAATAAATAAATCTGTCACAAAAACTGCAATATTAGACGACGGATTTGAAAATTCCATCGCCAAACTTTTAGTAACGGACTTTTATACGAGGAACTTTTAGCGATGGATTTTGGGCTTTTAGGGACGGATTTTCCCGTCGCTAAAAGCCTTTTTTCTTTTAGTGTATAACCATTGATACTCGATCACTATATGACCGAATATATCACAAGAAAATAAGAAATACCAAGTAGGCAAGATGCTGCGACAGATCCTAGGCATGACTTCAAGTCGCAGGGTGCTGTGCATTTGTTCTTGGCTTATAAAGCGGTTTATACGCCATTGTTGATGCTCGCGTGCACAGTTTAAGACTTTGCAACAAGAATAAGTACATGCCTAAAAAAAATAGCCGTTGAATCAATAAAGCATATGAAAGTGCAACTATATTTTTAACATAAAAATGAGAGCGATGTTCAGACACCGTGGCCTCATTAGGGCTTTGCCAGTTAAAGGACAGAGTGTGCTGCACAGCGTGTCATCGGTAAGCTTAAAAAATTCGTAGCAGTAGGTAAGACCAGATACGTAATAGACTTACATGAAGTGAAGCAACTGAACAATGCTACAGCAAAAATTAAATAGGTTTAGGGTTTGTAGAAGCGCACAAGATGCAGCCTTTGGAAGGCTCGCTAGTGCTTAGAATTGTAGCCATTTTATTTTTTAGTGGCAAACATGGGAGGAAGTATATGCCATTTTTAAAGAATTTTCGGCATATTTTAAATAAAAGAGACCTAATCGGTTTTGAATTTAAATAGGCCATTCTTGGGTTAAAAGCTTCGGGCTTTAAAATGTATGTGGCCTGAGTCCAGTGAACGAGGCCATGTGGTCTAAAATACAAATATGCATTTGTATGAGGAAGAAATTCTCTTGCTTTTAAAGGATGTGGCATATGTAAAATACAAAAGACTCTATGGGTATAAAATGTAAAAACACATAATTTTGGGGGTTAATTGACTTTTTCTCTCTTGTCTGCCCCCTTTCTTTCATCGACCAAAAGGCAAGTTGGCCTGAAGAGGTAGCAGCGCAGCTTGCGGAGGTGTCGTAATTCTGAGAAGGCAAAGGTGGTTCCAACCGCGGTGGCGTTGACTGGACCGATGGGTGGCTGCCGGACTAGCTGGGCAATTTGGGCGGTGATATAGCTAAAAATATCCTTCCAATCTACGGACGACACGTGGTAGTTTTGACACGTAACCCGTACTGTCTCATTACTGATATGGCACTTACCATACCAATCACCGGGCAGAATCCTAAAGAAGCTATAACTCTATCAGCAGAGATTGATATGGGATCCTCTAGGATCCTAATGAGATTCTGAATAGAATTGACCAAAGCCCAGTCCTACTAGGACTCCTTCTTCTACCACTATATAAAGGGGTCAAGCCCCTCAGGTACAGACAAGTTCACACACAATCACACATTGTGTCTTACTGCTTCTTCAGAGTTCTACATTGTTAGCCATCTCTGACTTAAGCATCGGAGCGTTCTCCCGCCGAAACGCCACCCGGCGGTCACTCCGTGTTCTCTTTTGCAGGCCTGATTTCTGGTGTGGTTCCCGATCCAGTTTTAGCTGCAACAGATTGGCGCCATCCGTGGGACCACTACAGGGAACATGGCCAATCATTCTTCTTCTAGCGACTCTTCACATAGTCGTCTCCACACCGTCACACCCGAACGAGCAGCTCTCGTCGACTCAGTCGTGACCACCGTTCGACACCTTCACGTCGGCATGCCGATTCTGCGGAAGATGCACACGTTAACGTCACATCTGCAACTCCCAAATCAGAAGTTAGACCTCGAAGAAATCACTCTCCGACGTCTACTCTGAAAAACGGGGACCTTCGTCATCGCCTGAACCGTAGGTTATTCAAAACACCCCATGCCGAACTTACAAAAGAGATCCACGAGCTAAAAGATGTCGTGAACACTCTTCAGCAAAAGCTCGACATGGCAGTGGCTCCTCCGTCCACTCATAATTCTCATCTTGACCCCGGTGACCTTCGTCTTCGTCTCACATCCAGATCAAGTTACGGCCACAAATACCAATCAACGGCCGATCCAACTTACAATCCCAAAGATAAGAGCAGAGATCACATAACCAGGAGTGGATCATGCTACCGTCGCGATTCTTCAGTCGAAGATAGTACCAACTCCTCTCCCACACAGGCCGCCAGAGTTGAGACCCCTCGAAGATCTATCCACAGGAAGAGGACGCCTGAGTCTCGTTCCCAAGAATGGGACTCCTGGAAGGTGGTCCCTAGATATCATTCTCCAAAACGATCTCGCCAAAGGGATGAATCTGGATATCTGTTGTCGAAGGCCATCGAGAAGGCAAAGTTACCTCTCAATTTTCGGATGCCTCAATGTGACCTCTACGACGGGATTGGAGATCCGGGAGAACATATTTACCAGTTTCAAACAAACATGCTACTCCTCCAGGTTTCAGACGCTGTCATGTGCAGAGCATTTCCTACCACTCTAAGGAAAGCAGCACATGCATGGTTCAAATCTCTACAACCAAGGTCCATCTACTCCTTCGGCCAATTATCGAATCTCTTTCAAAAATACTTTGTAAGCAGTCGCTCCCGAAGAAAGAACTCGGCGAGTCTGCTGAACATTGTGTAAGAGAAAAATGAGTCTTTGGCATGCTTTCTCAGACGATTCAACGCAGCCACCTTGGAAATTGATAACTTGGACGAGTCCGTGAAGTATACTGCATTCCTCCGAGGCCTTCGACCCACATCCAAGTTCGCATTCTCTGTGAACAAAAGTCCTCCAGGTAATATGAAAGCCCTTCTCGAGAAGGCTAACAAATATATTCAAGCTGAAGAATACCTGGAGACACACAGAGGACGGCGTGGAGAAGGGAAGGAAGAACAGAAGAAACGGTCTCGGGAATTAACTCTTCCCCAAAGAGGAAAGCCGACAAAACGTTCCAAGTATGATGAACGGCATCCGAAAGAACCGTTCGCTTGGGAAAATCTGACACCCCTCAATGCAAAACCATCACAGATTCTTCACGAGATCAAGGAGAAAAAGGCTCTCCAGTGGCCGGACAAGCTGAAATCTCGACCAAATAAACGGAACAAAGATTTATGGTGTCACTTTCACAACGATCATGGCCACACAACTGACAATTGCGGGTCGCTTAAACGAGCAATTAAGGCCCTTATCAAGCGTGACCGGTTGAGAAAGTTTGTAGCTCCTAAAGAAGATAGACAACAGACACCTCCAGCCATGGAAGAAAGAGAAGATCGAGAAGAGAATGCGGGTATTATCAACACTATATCTGGGGGATTAGCCGCAGGACGTTCAACAGGACGAGCTTGAAAAGCATACGCCAGAGAAGTATACATAACGAGTCAGCCCCCGGATAAGAAATCGAAGACGGTACCCGTAGCAGCCATCACCTTCTCCAATGAAGATTCGAAGGACATACAAACTCCTCATGATGACCCATTAGTCATCACAATTAGAGCTGGAAACTTTGATGTAAAACGTGTCTTGATAGATAACGAAAGTTCTGCAGAAATCTTATTTCACGATGCATTCAAAAAGATGAACATTCCAACGGACCGTCTCCGAAAGATGGATACTCCGTTGTATGGATTCTCAAATCATCTAGTTGCAGCCGAAGGTATTATCGCACTCCCAGTTGCGATTGGCACACCTCCGGCACAAGCCAACTTCATACTTAATTTTGTGGTGGTCAAGGTCCCCTCAGCATACAACGCCATATTAGGACGACCAGCACTCAATCAGTTACAAGCTGTAGTGTCAACTTATCACCTCAAGATGAAGTTCCCCACGGAACACGGGATTGGAGAGGTGAAAGGGGACCAGACTATAGCTCGTCAGTGCTACGTAACTTCGTGCCGACCAAAGAAGGCAAAGAAATTGGACTCAGAGGAAATCTTGATAGAAGAAGTTCGGACTCAAGCCCATGAACGATCCGTTGTTATAAAACAACACGTCGAGCAGTAGCATCTTGCCTTAAGGCAAGACACTTCTTTTTTAGGGGGATAAGGGCCCAGACCTTATCGAAACTCCAATCTTTTAGAAATTGTCTTTAAAAAGATAATTTCAAATTAATGGGTTGTTAAACAATCCAATGTAAACTTTATCTTTTGCTCTAGCAATAAAGTTATTTTTGCTCTCAGTATTATTGTGGGCTTAGCCAAAACATTCTGTCCGAACAGAGTGATGGCCGAACACTCTGCCCGAACAGAGTGATCAATGTAGCCAAAAACATTCTGTCCGAACAGAGTGATGGCCGATCACTCTGCCCGAACAGAGTGATCAATGTAGCCAAAAACATTCTGTCCGAACAGAGTGATGGCCGAACACTCTGCCCGATCAGAGTGATCAATGTAGCCAAAAACATTCTGTCCGAACAGAGTGATGGCCGAACACTCTGCCCGAACAGAGTGATCAATGTAGCCAAAAACATTATGTCCGAACAGAGTGTATAACTCTTGGGTTTTATAAAAATACAAGAGAAGGCCAAACGGATTAGCTACAGATCTAAGTCCGTGAAGAAACAAAAGTTAATGGGGGCATCGTCACTCCACTAAAGCTTTTGCTTCTTTGAATTATAGGCCGAGCGGGGGTGCTCGACTTCTTTGCCAACTCTTTAAGTGACGAATAAAGGGTTTGAGCCAAAGTAAAAATCAATAATACTGTGTGAATGGTAAAGATAAACCATGAGAAACACATAGTAAAACATAAATAAAAGATAAAGTGTTTTACAATAAGCCCTTGAACGGGCATCAAAATTCTCTGTCTATATAAAGCAAAAAGCCTAGATACAAAGACTAAAATCTAAGGCTCGGGGGCATCACCAGAAGGACCTTCCCCTGGAGGATGAGAAGCTGCAGCATCACCTGCCTCTGATGGCAGAACAGTCTCTCCAGACGGAGATATCACCGCAGGGAGAACGAAGTCATCCAAGAGGATATCAGGAAAGCGCTCAGCAAACATCTCCTTGGCCTTCGCAAAACCAAGCTCGTAAATCTCAAGGCCGTCATCCGCACGTTTCTTGAGCCATTCGTCCCCAGCATTTCCATCCAAGAAGTCGCGGATGCCTTGGTCACGAGCCTTGGTTACCTCTTCTACTGCCTTCCTTTTGACTCGCTCCAACCACTTCTCCAGAGTCGCAATCTGAGCAAGATGGTCTGCCTCTTGCTTGCTCAGCTCTTCAGCACGATGAGAAGCTTCTTGTGCTTCCTTAACAGCTTCCCTCATCTGTTGAGCCTCATCTGCTGCTACCTGCCTCGCCATCTCAAAGTGAGAAAACATCTCAGATCCGCTAGTGTACATCTGGAATGAAGATTGAAGCCATCAGCTAAAGGAAAGTAGAAAACAAAAATAAAAACTTAGTTGAGACAAAGGACGTTACCGTATAGACGGCTTGGGCAAAGGAGCAGGCAAAGGTCTCGTGTGTCTGAGTCTGGAAGACCTCCTTGTCTCGAGGTAGAATTCCATGAAGAAGATGCTGCTCCGAGACATGGCTATCCGGCATCCCAAGGTCATCGCACCTAAGTGTCCATCTCGGTCGAAAGATAGGATCGTCATCAATGGACACTTTCTCCAAGATACGTGGAGAACGTTCTGGCGGATTAACTCTAGTCCTCTTAGGAACAGGGGCAACTCCGCACTGGGCTGTTTCTCCTTGCGCTTCCCCTTGGCCTTCTGAAGAACGCCAAGAAAACCTCCTTGGGCCAATTTTCCACTTCCGCTAGCCATCTCTGTAATAAAGGAAGATTCGTCCGAGCAGAATCGTGTCCGAACACTCTGCCCGAACAGAGTGACCGTGGCCAAATAGAATTCTGCCCGAGCATAATCCCGTCCGAACACTCTGCGTGTACAGTGTGACCGTGGCCGAACAGAATCTCATCTGAACACTCTGCCCTAACAGAGTGACAACGGCCGAACAAAATTCTGTCTGAACAGAATCCCGTCCGAACACTCTGCCCGAACAGAGTCACCGTGGCCGAGCAGAATCCTGTCCGAATAGAATCCCGTCCGAACACTCTGCCCGAGCAGAGTGAGAACGGCCGAGCAGAATTCTGTCCGAACAGAATGATGGCCGAACACTCTGCCCGAACAGAGTGACCGTGGCCGAGCAGAATCCCGTTTGAGCAGAATCCCGTCCGAACACTCTGCCCGAGCAGAGTGACAACGGCCGAGCAAAATTCTTTCCGAGCAGAATTCCGTCCGAACACTCTGCCCGAGCAGAGTGACCCTGTCCGAACAGAATCTCATCCGAACACTCTGCCCGAGCAGAGTGACAACGGCCGAGCAGAATTTTGTCCGAACAGAATTTCGTCCGAACACTCTGCCCGAGCAGAGTGACAACGTCCGAGCAGAACTCTGTCCGAACAGAATAATGCCCGAGCAGAACTCTGTCCGAACAGAATAATGCCCGAATAGAACTTTGTTCGAACAGAATCATGCCCGAGCAGAATTCCATCCGAACAGAATAATGCCCGAGCAGAACTCTGTCCGAACAGAACCATGTCCGAGCAGAGAACTCTTCGAATATTTGCAATGGGGGCAGACAGATCCGATCCTGCTTTTGGCGTATTTCGCTATCACCAGTGGGAAAAGTGTGCTTCCACCCGCTTCAGTAAACGCTGGTAAAAGCAGGGGGCATATGATATAGCTAAAAATATCCCTCCAATCTACGGACGACACGTGGCAGTTTTGACATGTAACCCGTACTGTCTCATTACTGATATGGCACTTACCATACCAATCACCGGGCAGAATCCTAAAGAAGCTATAACTCTATCAGCAGAGATTAATATGGGATCCTCTAGGATCCTAATGAGATTCTGAATAGAATTGACCAAAGCCCAGTCCTACTAGGACTCCTTCTTCTACCACTATATAAAGGGGTCAAGCCCCTCAGGTACAGACAAGTTCACACACAATCACACATTGTGTCTTACTGCTTCTTCAGAGTTCTACATTGTTAGCCATCTCTGACTTAAGCATCGGAGCGTTCCCCCGCCGGAACCCCACCCGGCGGTCACTCCGTGTTCTCTTTTGCAGGCCTGATTTCTGGTGTGGTTCCCGATCCAGTTTTTAGCTGCAACAGGCGGCGATACTCCTCGGCAGGTTACGGCAGTGCGCGTCTCGATCGATCGATGGCAACGGTGCTGCCGATCATGGTTTGTGCCCCTATGGTATGGCCTATCACAGCAAGGTTGGAGAGTGTTGAAGGCGGAGATCTAGCCATGGTTGCTATGACGGTTGCGTCTGGGTAGATTGTGGCGACGCTTCTATTGCCTCATCTTCTTCTTTTATTATTTTTTTTCGCGGCCATGATGGTGCAATTCAGGAACAAGGGCGGCGATCAACGGTGGCACAAATCTGGATGGGGATAGGTGGTCGAGGTGGCGCAAAGCTAGATGGAGAGGTGGATCCATCATTGTTGGTCGCAAATCTAGAGCAAGAGTGGGCGAGGTGGCGCCATTGTTGGCTGTGCATGGTGTTTGTTCTTTTGCCGCTGATGGTGACAATGACGCCCTTTTGGCAACTCGGTTCTGGCATTTGTGTCGATTGGCTGGCGGTGGCGGCGACAATGTCGGCTGGAGGCGTCACCGCTGCTGATCGTGGTGAACACGCGGAGGCTACAATGGTGCGGCACCGATGCACAGCGGCAGCGATCAGCTTCTTCTCTCTCTTTTTTTCTTATTTATTTTTTTACACCTTGTTGTTGTAGCTGCTCCGACAGCTTTGGGGCGGTGGTCGACAGTTTATGGTAACCGCGACCCATTGGTGTTGACTCCGGTAGTTTGATGGTTGTGCGGGCGTGCGGCTGCCCATGTAGGTCTTGTTGAAGGCGGTGGCGCCACTGTAGATTAGGATTTCGCCCAGCGTTATGGTGCCATCTTCCACTATATATATTTATATATATTTTTTTGTGATCAGATGGTTTGACTTGTGGCTGCGGTGGGTTGTTTAGCTGCTACTTGCAAAGCCATCCCAGCGCCAATTCCTTGTTAACGTACCAGAGTTGTGGTGTTAGGATTGTTTGAAGGCAGTTGAATTTGGAGGCGCGATGGAGATGTGTTAGTGGTTCCGATGCGGCACCGCTGGTAGCTTATGGCCTGACTGTTGAGTTTTATTGATGTCAATCAGTTAGGCTGGTGGGTCTGACGGATGACACCAATCTATTTCTATTAGAAATATGTTATGGAACCCTGCTCGAAAATAATGACGTGCAGGATAAAAAACGAGTGACCGTCAAATAGGGTTTCGGAGAATAACGTTTTGATACATAAGTTAGAACTCAGTTACAGAATAGTAACTCTGAAAAAGTATTAAAGATTGTGTCGGTAGATGACTGAATCGTGGGTCAGATGTGTTAGGATTTTGTCAGGATCCTTGAGGATTTTGTCAGGATCCTTGAGAACTCTTTTAGAAACCTAATTCTTAACAAGATAATCAACAAACTCGTACATTGGCACATTTTGACTAGGAACGCCTGGTGTCTCCCAATTATCTGGAGTTTATATTTAAATTATATTAGTGCATATAAGTTTTGGCAGCACTCCACTAACTTTGATGTTGCTGCTAACCTTTAAATAGTTCCTAGAGAAGGCATGAAATTATTAAAAGAATTAACTAGTAACAAAAATGCGATATTCAAGAAAAATCTCACCAACGTAAATTGCAATCATTAACTAAAATTTTAAAAATCAAGGAGCTCCATCCATTTCAACATTATTGTTATAGTTTCTAGAAGATAGCTTACATTTCTTATGAAGAAATAAATTACAAAGTAAACAAAATTGATTAGTAACAAAAATTGTGACATTAATTCAACCAATAATCCCAAAATTTGGTGGAGAGATATCAGAAACTGAATATGAAATTTTAAAAAGATAATTTTTTTTTTGATTCAGTTCATTATCCTTTCTGATTTACCAATTTTCGAAGCTATTATTTCCCATTACGATATGTTTGCTTCCCACTGGAATCCGACGGTAATCCACGACCCCTCTCGATCGCGTGCTACATGTTTTGTTGTACTTGTATCCACAAACCGCACAAGTTCGGAATCAGCAACCATCACATGTGAGGAAGCACATAATTGAGAGAAAGATTCAGAAGGTACCCTCTTCGGCTTAGTACAATCACGAGCGAAGTATCCTTGTTATTCACAGTTGAAGCATTTGATTTTAGACAAATCCTTTTTCCCACCACGTTTTCTCTCTTGCCTTTCTTTATTTTCCCTTCCTTTGGTGCAGGAGTGCTAGCCTCGCCTTTCTTGCCTTTCTTAATTTGTCTTTCATGCTTTCCATTTGCATTGTGCGATCCCTCTTAGCCGACAAAACTGAGGTTTTTGTCAGTATCTCGAGTCTCAGCCTCAAGGATGACATGATGTAAAGTATTAAAAAAGTTCTTGACATTTTCACTATGGACCAATATATGTTTCATAATGGCCCATGTGGCAGGAAAGGACCTTATGTCAACTCTGACTTGCTGCTCATCTATAGGGAATGGCCGGCATGCCTCAGCTTACCAATCATGTTGGACATCAACCTTAGATGTTTATTTATGGTATGCTTAGGATCTTTTGTGTATTCCTCAAACTTAATCACAAGGCTATGGAGCCGCGTAGATGAGGTTCCACCAAAAGAGAAATTGAGCAGATCCATAAAGCTTTGTAATTGGAAGTTCATCAAACTGTTTGATTAGATCATTTTCCATGCTGGTCAACAATGTGTAGAGCGTACTATGATCTTTCTCGATCTTGCCATTTTTAGTAAGCAGCGGGGTCTCTTAGGAGTTGCCCCTCAGTGGGCGGGACCATTTTTTTTGTCAAGTGTTCCTCGAGCTCTTGTTCGTTTAGCATGAATTTCATCTTTTTCTACCAAACGTCATAATTATCTCCGTTAAGTTTCTCACCCTTAACGAGATCAGCTATGACATTCTTGGTGGCCATTCTATTTACTACATTAGTTTGCTCAAAGAAAAGACATCAATTGTACATCCCTCTATTTATTTCAAACTAATGAAAAATAGTATCCTTCCTCACATCATGAAATTAAAATTTTGTTAAGCTCGTAATCATCTCCCATGTAATTGAGTTGGAAAAATATTTTCCTAGTAATTTTTCACAATACATTTCATCATCATATAATCCACAAAGTAATAAATCATCCACATGATAATTTAGAACAATATAAAATTTGTACCATAGAACAAAGTGTGCAAGGACTCTATTGAGCCCTATTGGCATTCTAATAACTTATGCTAAGAAAGTTCTAGCTTAAATAATATGCGTGCGAAATTATATCCACGTACAAGACTTTTTAAAAATATACGGAGAAATAATAGAATACAACATCTTTGAGAATCCTACTACAAACTACTCCAATAAAAAAATAGAGAAGCCGCATAGCACATTATTTTCAAGAGAATTTTCTTAAAACATAAGTTTATTTAGAATGTCAATCTAATATCCTTTCCTCTCCTTAACTTTAAACTAGCATGCACAAAAAATTATTTAAAGGGTAATAAAATGGATTGATATATCACATTCTCCTTCCAAAGAAAATGGGCGAGAAGGCCTTGAAAATTAGTTTAAAAAGTGTGGACTTACCAAAGCCCAACAACTATATCTTAACAAAAGCATAATTCAACCATAATGTGAATCAAGGAAAACAAATAAAACAGAATTCATCAATGTCATATAGCTCTCCAAAATATTTATTTTTGCCCACGAAGTGCAAAATTTAATACTTGTGCATTATTCGTATTTCTGGGACCATAAAAAAATACTAAAAAATGACCTAAAATGAGAGATAAATTTTTAAAAGATGACAAACGGCAAATTTAACTTCAATATACCCTCTAGAATTAAGGAAAAAATTATGTACATTTAAAAAATTTAAAGCTAATTTTTAAAGAAAACTCTATTTAAAAATTAAACAGAATACACACAGAGGGTATAGATGTAAATTTAACCCTACAGAAAAAAATTAGGGAGCCAAGGTGGAGCTCTACTCATCGACAGTGCCAAAATTGGCCAAAAAAAATAGTTGTAACGTGCCTCCACATGCCACCGTGCTCGTGGGGCAGCCTCTGGGCTTCTCGAGCAAGACCGTGTGGATCGCGCACGCGTGTGGGGCATGTGGGTGTGGAGGTAGCCCGGCATGTGGCGCATGGGTTGCGTGGCACGCGCATGTCTGAGGCCTTGGCTGGCACGTTAGTGCGTACGCGGCTCACTTGGCGCGTGACACGTGTCTTTGGCGCGTAGCGCACGTGTTCATCTTCTTCCTTTGAAAACCAACCTGATTTTTCATCGGCCACCATGCCGCGAGGCCAACTTTGGGAGGCCATTTCTCTCTCGTTTTTAAGCCAAATAATGCGTACCCTATATATTGTTGGAAAGCTTATGCAACATAGATTAATTTTGTATCAATCGATCATGATAATAACTAATTATCATGCTTTGAATTTGAGCTCAAAAACTTGAAAAAACTACAATTTTCTTGAAAAATAAAATCGTGATTTCTCACAAACAATGCGTCCAATGATCACAAAATTTTATGGAGTTCATCCTCAAGCATAAAGGAACAAAACTATATAATTATTTTTCAGAATAACATGCTCAAAATTTAAAATTTTTCTTAATGGGTCACATTTATGTATCAAAAAAAAAACGTAACATGCACATAATTTATACTAGCATGTTAAAGGTGAATCAACAAGTAATCACGCTTTGATAACAATGTTAAACAATTTAATGTACCTACCATGTAACACGTAGTGGGTTCGAAAACATATCGTACAAAGTACCCAAAAACTCAGACGAAGGATCCTTGTTGTTACAAGCCTCCAACATGCTTGATCTTTTTCGAGGTACAAAAACTTGCTACTAGAGTTGAATTCTTCGTACACGAACCAAATTCTAGAGCTTGCTGATACTCTATAGAGAGTGCAACAGGGGAAGGGATTGTTCTATGACTTATTGTATTATGACTTATTGGGATATCTCTAACCTTTAAATAAAGATGGTATTAGAGAATGATTTTATCTCAAATACTTAGGAGATAAATATTCTCTAATTAATTATAACAATCTTGACAAACAAATACACATTATCTGTTTGTGGGTCGATAATGGGTCCACCAATCCAAGTTACTAACAAAAACATAATTCTAATGTGGATTTCTTGCATATGATGGGTATCCTAGACAATGTATGGTGTAATGTTTGTCAGAATGGCTTTCTCTTGAAGTGTCCAAAGCTAAAATATTAATTGTGTATCCGATTAGTAGCTCGGCAAGTTCATAAGCTAGGTTTGTTAGAAAAAATGGCAACTACGATGACGTCTGTAAATAGCTTGTTCAATGTCGCATGTTTCTGTTTTATTGCACCTGAAATGTTTCGAAATGATTATTGATATAGGGGATTGAGTTGATACATGTCCCTATGTTTGTATAGAAATACATTGGTTTTATTTTAAAAAAATAATTAATTTTCACTTGACTGTAAATGTAAAATCGTCCGAATCATTTTGTTATTGTTAAATCTTTGATCGACCTTACTAGGCTCTCAAAAGCTCACTTTTCTTTGACTTCCTTTCTGCAGGTTGCCTGAGTATGGATTAGAGCGAGTGAAAGAGAAAAGGATTTAATTTTTGGTATTGATTGTTAGAACCCCTGCATGGGTGACTTTAATTTAGTTTCCAGGTTTGATTGTACACTGAGAGAAAATACATTGATGGATGTTTTAGTTACTCCGAAAGTTATGGTATTATTTGGTTAACTTTTGAGGATAATATTGTCTTAGTGTCACTGATCGAGTGAGTGTTAACGTTCCGGAAAATTTTGAGATTTTATAGTTGGTATCAGAGCCAGGTTATGATTCTGTAGACTTGTAACTAGGCTGATGAGAGTGGAAGTTAGAATTCAAGATTAGATCCTTTAGAGTGAAAGTCATATGTGACGACTGCTTAGTACTTTACTCCACCATATGCTAGAAGTTAAGCTTGATATTATTAAGTAGACTGTGCAAGATGATAATTTGGTACGTTATTTGAAAAGCGTAGCGAAAGCATGATAATTAGAAACTTATTTAATTGGTTGAGTTTGGAATGGAGTAAATATAGTTTGGTGAGCTTCATACTATCCAAGGCAAAACCATTTTCAGGTTGAGTACTGATATTCAGTTAGTTGGGTTATCGAATCCTGGTTTATAATCTGAAATCTTATAGTACGGTGATATGCTTGAAGCTATTATGAATTTTACTGAAGCTACTTTCTTGACTCGTATTGTTTAGGTTTTAAGTGCATTCAATGACGATTGCAAATGTTATCTCGATCTTGAGGTTAGAGAGCGGGACTTTGAAAGTAACGTTGGCTCTTGAGGTTTGAGACATGAGAAATTTGAAGGGATGGTTCCTTATGAAATTGGTTATATGCGATTGTGAATTTCAAATGTTAGTTATAAAAAAAATCTTCTAGACATAGGTTTTGAATTTAAGTGTATTTGGAATAAGAACTAAATTATTAAACATCAAGGTCACCAAGTTCGTGAGGTTCTAAAACCGTTAGAGCTCAAGTGATGATCCGATAGGTTTGAGTTTGATGTTACCACATGAAAATGAATCGTCAAGTATTCGTTGGACATGAATTTTGGCACAGAGTTTAAGCCGTGCTCCGCCATTACGATGTTGGCTACTGAGAGTTACATAGTGAAAATGTAGTGCCTAGGCATTGTAAGTATCGTGAAATACGAGGCCGAAATTCTTTTAGCAAGAGGAGAATGTAATACTTTGGTCCCTAAAATAGGCTTATGATAACCTGGTATGAATTTACTTGCATTTTTAGCAACCATTGTCACCATTTACATAATTTAAAAGGATAAAGTGGGGACAGTGTTAAATGTTAAGATGTTCAAGCGTGGTAGAACTTGTGATTAAAGAGTATTGATATTTGAGGCAATCTTTAACAGTAGGTTAAAGTGTGTTAATAGCAAATCTTCCAGTAGTAGGACTTTAGCGGACATACTTTGTGAAGATGTTAGAAATTATATTTGGGTGGTTTGTCAAATGTCTAATTGTTTCTAGATTAGCAATGCTCGATGTGTTACGACCGTTTAGGCTGGAAATCAAATATGATTAAGAGTACAATATTTTGAGGACAATAATCTCAAATACATTCAATTTCGAGCACGAAATTTTTATAAGTGGGGGAGAATGTAATACCCCGAACCTTGATATTGTCTAGCCAGTTAATAAAATTTTCAACGACGATTTTCATACGCAAAATGTATGTCGATTTGCATAGACAATATTTTTTAGGTAACCTTTAGCGACTAAATTTTTTAGAACCATAAGTTATAAATTATCGATAGCCATTGATATTGATTGAGTTCTTTAGTGACAAGTAGCGTAAATGATATTTTTGGAGACCTTTAACGATAAATTGGTGAATATTAGAAATTCTGATTCTTAGCAAAAAAAATTTAGAAAACCATACGTTATAAGTTAACAGATACAGTTATAACTAATACCAATTTAATTTTTTAGTGACAATTGGGGTGACCGAATTTTATTGGCAACTATTAGCGACGATTAGTAAAGCAAGGTCATCTAACGAACCTATTAAAAATTTTCTAGCACATAAACTATAGTAAATAATTTATTTTGGACTTGTTTGTAATAGAAAGTTATGGGTTAAATTAGAATACCTAACAAAAGTCTAGGGGCTTTTAGGGTAAATTCCAACCTAGGGCTTAATTATATATATAAGACTTTGTTAAAACAGCCGAACCTAGATTATTCATCCCTATTTTCTGAAAACGGCAGAGAGAGAGAGAGAGAGTGGAAGAAGGATTACTCCGGTTATCAAGATTTTTCCGGTAAGATTTCTATATCCAAATAAATCTGTGTGTATATTGCCGTGAGTTTGTAGTTTCAGAGTGTGTGCGTGATTATGAAAACTGTGTACGTGAAGGTTGGGACGGTATGAGTGCTAGAATGGAGCAGCAGGCCCTAATACGTGCACAATACCATAACTCTTCACAGCACCCACTGCCACCTCTAATTAACCCATTTCAATCGCAGCCACCTCTTCATCATGTTCACCATAAATATGTAGACTAAGCCGTTAGGTTACCTTGTTATGGGAAAATAGATACGGGGGGTCTCTTTCGGTTGTCGGCAGCGGTGAATAGGCCGGTGGCCATGAGAGTGTGGGTAATAGCTTGAGGCAATTGATGCTTGAAAATAGTGGTCAATGTGGCTAGAGATCTGTTGGTTAGTAGTGGGTTTTAGTGAGCGTGCGATGGGGAAAGGTTGCGTGAGGTTTGGGCGACTGTGTCAGCTTGTCTGCGTTGGTTCAATGTGTGTTGCATGAAATGTGTGTTTTGTCTGTGTAAAGTGTGTATGCATGAGTGTGTGTTGATGTGTTGTGTAGGGTATAAGTGTGTGTATGGTGTGTTGAAGAAAGGAGAAAAGACAAAGAGAAAGACCCACTGCCGTGAGGCAGTGGGTGTGGGTTGAATGTGTGTGATTGTGGGAGTGTAGAGTGTGTATGTCTAGAGCAACGTGAGTGAGTGTGATGTGGGCTCGCGCACCCGTGTGTGTGTGAAAATTGTGTGCATGGTATGTGTGTGAACATGTTGACATTGGTGAGGTGCATGTGTGCTTGTGTGTTTTTAGAAGAGAAGAGAAGCTGCCAAAGAAGCTGGTGAAAGGTTGTGTGAGCTGTGCTCATTCGTACGTGTATACGGGTAGCATTAGATTCGTTACGCGCGTTGGATAGTGCATAGTGAACATTAGCACTTGAAAATTTAAGGAATAGTACCTTAAGCTATATTATAATTTCTGGTAAAAGTTTATAATTGTTCGAATTCATATGTATTTTTAATATTTTCTGTGAGCTTAAAATTGTAAAATTCTTTTGGAACCTTTAAACTCATAAAAATATTTTGGAAAACTTAGTGTAATTTTTTTATTGTATAAAGAAGTCCCATATTAAACTTGGCGATTTTTAGAGTTGATTTATTATAGTTTCCGTATCGTATTGGTTTTAGCAAAATGAATAATTTTAAAATAATTTTAGTGCCTTTTTAAATTCTGATTACAATTTTTTTAATTTTGTACATATTTTAAAAAGCTGTTAAAAAATTATAAGACTTTATTTTAGCCTAGAAACAGTTATGGCTATTTATTGTATTTGAAGAAACTAGTTTTAATTCATAAATATTCAAAAATTCAGAGAATTTATATTTTGACTTTTTATAATGTTTTAAGTTATAAAGGTATTTATTTGTTATTTATTATGAATTTTGAGATATTGTTAAGTATTAAGGAGCATATAAGATTTTCGGTTAGGTTATTTGTGTGCGGGACCCGCTTTGAGTTGCGCTATTTCAGAGTTAGAAGTGAGGACGTGGTTGTTAGTTGATGTTCGGTTTATAATATTGTAGCGTATATTGTGTTCTAACAAATGGATTGCAAATTTAAGTTTATTCAGAGAATTTTGATCGATGTTGCGTAATATTGCATAGCTTGGATCAAGCTAAAGATTTCCTCTCTAAACCCTATTTCATTGTTCTGAATTCAAACAACTTTGCGAAATTCATTGAGCTCTGATTTTTATGATTGATATAAAAAAAATTCAAATTGCCAATGAAACCCTAGCTTGAACCTTATAGCGATCATTTGGAATTTTTGCTTATTCTCATCTGTTTTATTGATTCAATTATCGTAAAATGTTCTGAATTGTTTTTATTGCTTCTCAATGTTGACATGAGTTAGTAATCTGGGAGTTATAAGGATGGTCTATTAGTTGGGTTAAACTAGTACCTAAATGGACTAGTCAATGTACATATGCATAGGTAAAGCGTATCGAGCATTGCCGGGGTGGCTTTGCTACAGTGTGGTGCTCATCTTCATTGTTTCATGTTTCTATTTTATTGCACCTAGAGTGTATTGAAATGATTATTGATATAATGGATTGAGTTAATACGCATCCCTATGTTTATATCGAAATGCATTGTTTTATTTGAAAAAATAATTGATTTAGAATTTTCATTTTTGGTGTAAATGTAAAATCATCTTAATTGTTTTGTTGTTTTTAAATCTTTGATCATCTTTACTGGGCTCTCAAAAGTTCACTCTCCTTTGACTTCTTTTTTGCAGGTTGCCTGAGTATGGATTAAAGCGAGTGAAAAGAAAAGGATTTAATTTTTGGTATTAATTGTTAGAACCATTGCGTGGGTGACTTTGCTAGTTTATTATTCTGGTTTAAATTTAGTTTTCAGGTATGATGGTACATTGAGAGAAAATACATTGATGGTATTATTTTAGTTGCTCTGAAAGTATGGTATTATTTGGTTAAGTTTTGAGGATAATATTGTCTTAGTGTCATTAATCGAGTGAGTGTTAACGTTCTGAAAAATTTCGGGATGTTACAAAACCACGGTAGCGCCTCCCGCTCGGATCTCATTGGCAAAATTGACCACCACCCAAAGCCCATCACAACCCAATCAAGGGCACCCCAGGGATCTGATAGCTTACTCCTTTCCCCAAGCTCTAACCGATTGCAAGCCATCAAAGAGGCGATGCCCGTCCGGCTCTCCATCTCCCCTACGATCCTTGCCCCATGTATTGTAAACCTTTGAAACCCTTCGAGTCGATCGCATGGCATGCCTTCTTGTAAAGTTGATTTCTGCTTGTCTGAAGTTTTTGCACGACATCTCTTTTGCCTTTGCTCTTTCTTCTTTTTTTGAAACTCTTCGTAGTCTACCTCTAGAATTTCAACCCGTTCAATCACCTTGGCATAAGTCAGAAGCTTCAGAGCGAACAAACTTTTTTTTATGCCGAACCTTAATCCCTTCTCAAACCTTCTTTCTTTACAATTCTCAGTGCCAACCAGATACGGGGCATATCTAGACAATGAGGTGAACTTCGCCTCATATTGTGCCATTGTCATATTATTATGTACCAACTTTAAGAATTCTTCCTTCTTCTGATCTTTTACATTCTGAGGAAAGTATTTCTCAAAGAAAATAGCGCTGATTCTCTGCTTGAGCTTGACTATTTTCCACCAATGGTTAGCTTCATCTTCTAACATGAAAACAACATATGCCACCTTATGTTTGTTGCTACTATTCCAATGGTCAAACACCTTCTCATTTTGGTTCACCCACGCTTCAGCCTTCTCCGATTCTAACGCCATCATTTTTCCCTTGGTTTTGATTTTGATTCAGTGGTATCCTGCCACCTCGATCTCGCTATTGAGTTCGCCAAGTTTTGAAATTCTTGTACAACGGTGTCAGCAACTCCATCATTCATTGGTGGATTATGAAGAACGTTGGTGTTACGACTAGCATGTTTAGTAGCCAAGTAATCCTAACACACAAATAGAAATAGTAAAAGCCTACAAATGTGCAAAGGATACATGCTAAATAAAAACGATTTTGGTAGCAAAAAAGACCAATCTAGTCGTACATTTAGTTCGCAACAATTTAAACTTCGTCTCACACGAGTCTACAGAATCACAAACCCAAGTTATGATACCAACTTCATGGATACTAATGTTAGTCTAAATTTGAAGAATTAAACAAATATTTTTCACTTAATAATCCCTTATAAAACAAATTACTAAACATAGTGGCTAAACAAATTACACAAATCCATTCTATCAAATTACGCACATCTTAGTAAAGTTCTCAAAATAAACTACAAGTCTAATTAATTACAAAGGAGTCCCAAAACTCCAATGCCATCACACGGATCCTTAGTCACTTTCTTAATTGTGGCAAGGGGCAAGGTAGAGTAAAAGGGTGAGCTCAAGTAGCCCAGTAAAGTACCAAAACTGATAGAACTTCAAAGAAAAACTAATGGAATCAAAGAACAAATACTAGAACGGAAATGAGCAAATCACGTGTTATTATCAAACATCAAATTAAGCATTTAACCCTAAATATTTTTATATAATATGCCAAAAAAAGCTACACAACAAAATACACGACGACTATATTGGTCATAAGACCGAAACATTGAACGAAACGTACAAACCTTAGTTGGGCAAACAAACTTGTTTTACTATTTTGGGGTGATAATGACATTTAGCATGGTACTTTCATGTGAAATTTCAGGGTAAGGTGGTGAAATCAAGACACATGAAAAGTACGGTTGAAAAAAATGTAAAGCTTTTGTGGCACTTGCAATGGAATGATTGTTCGCAAGAATCAAAAAATGAAGAGCTACCATAGGAATCCACATGTACCAATGTCTGTCTTTGACAGGGGACAAATTGGGTGGGGAAGTTCGGTATGTCTATGATTGTAAATTCACTATAGTCTACAGCTTATTGTATTCCCATTTTTCTTTGATTTATATATGTCACTCTATTTTCTTATTTTAAGACAGCACTTCAAGATTGTAATAGTTGGTTTTCTTAAATATTTAGTAGAATTCTACAAGAGGTTTCTTGACTGGTTAGCAGGATTCTACGAGGCTTTGACTTTCTCCATAATTACTTATGGTCGTCCATGCACATCAAAGACGCAGCACTTTGCCTTTAACTTGGTGAATATGTTCAGATGTAGTGATAACAAAATGGAATTCCAAACTGGCAATTGTTCTTGTTACTGCCAACTCGCTCCCCTCCAATGGGTGAAAAAAATGGAAAAACAATGCCTAGAGGCTGAAATTGTTTTGTTTTATCGACCAAAACAATCAAAGCAAACATGTACACTAGTGGCCATTTGAGTTACATAAAATTGAGCCCTCAACTGCGCCCATATATACTGAAATGTTACTAAGATTGATGTTGTTAGTTTTCATATGTCCCACCTCAATGCACACCTATGGCGATGTCTGGATGTTGCAGGAAGTGTGAATTATTGACTTTCGTTTTTCTTACATTGAAGTCCACATTGCCTACAACAACGTAAGAACAAAATTAGATTTAAATAATCGTAATTCAAGTGATATGATAAACGCGAATATAAAGATACGATTTCACGATACAATCATAAACATGTAAAATAAGTGATGGAACAGTGATCGATTGATGTTTTGGCACGAGTAAGTCGAATTGGATCTAGACCTTGTAGTAGCAAACTAACCCTATCATTGATCTGAGTTGATACGCACAAGACACCTTCGAGATTATAATAATAATAGGGCATATGAAAATTTGAGAACATTCACTAACAAACGTGAGACACCAGGGCAGCCTCTGCACTGTAAGAGATGTCGATTTTGTAATAGATCTAAGAAACGTTTCCCAGAGCCTGGTCATAGCACCGACTAGTATGACCAGCTCTTTCGCTGGATTCAGCAAGCTTGGCAGACAAAACACAGCCTATTTGAAATAATGTGATTTCGGCCACACCAGATAATCAATAGTACCATCACTATCCAGAGGTATCTAACCGGTAGCATATCTCGCTTTAGTATTGGCTGCCCCAGCCACCAACTAATCCAGCTACACAAAGAGGACATTGCGGTTACCAGCCCTTCATGTATAACCGAGATGCCTGCCCCAATTGATTGCATGCAGCTACAATGTATGAATAAGTGATTGTGTTCACCATAGTTCTGCAGCCACGTTTGGGTAAGTCCTTTTGTACTACAAGTCTGTGCCCGATCAACTGTAGAGGAAAGTCAAAATTTTAGCATGAAAGGCAATTTCCAGAATTTACACCATAAATTGGGCTCTGTCTAGATAGACATCAAGTTGACGAGTGCATAAATTAAATGAGTGAATCATCGAATAGATGGCCAAGACTAAAAACTTTCCTTTGTTCCCATAAGGCCAGTCAAGGATGCCCTGTCATCTGTCACAGGCTGGTCGCATACTAAAGATTTGATGAGCAATCAATGGATGGAAGATTTGGAGGACACGATCAGGGTCCCAAGTAAAGGTGTCAAGATCCCAGATATGACTTTAGCTAGTAAGGAGGCAGGATTCTTCCATATCCTCCAAGCGTGTTTACCTAAATGCGCCTCATTAAAGGACCCAATATCTCAATAATCCAAGGCCACCAAACATTTTAGGTGACAAACCGTAGACCATGCAAGCCTATCGGTTGATCTACGTGATGTATAATTAACCCACCAAAATCAGACCAGAATCCGATCTATCTGCTTGCAGAAGGCTGAGGAAATTTAAAGGCCATCATAAAATAATTGGGCAAGGAAGATAAAATAGACTCAATTAATATTTCTCCATGTGCCTTCTGTAGTCATAGCATCATCCATGAGTTACATCTATCTTGAACACTCTGCAACAAACTGCGACAAATTTGATGTCTATTAGTTGAAATATCCAACTGAACTACCAGATATTTGCCAAAGTTGTCCTGAGTCTAAAAGCAAAAGGCTTGTTCATAAGATATTGCACTTGAGGGTTTGCAATTGGACTCAAAGTAACCCTAACTTGCCCTAGTTAATATGTTATCCGAATGATCAGAAATATCTCAATAAAAATATTCATCATGGTCTAGACTTGCACTTTGTAATTTTTTTTTGGAGATTGAAAAAAATGCAGGTATCATCCGCATACATCAAATGTGATACCAGAGGTGAGTTCCTGCCAGCTCTGATCCCTACTACATCACCTTTCAGCTCTGCTTGAGCGACTGATGTAGTTAGCACTTCAGGGCACAAAATAAACACATATTGCGGCAGAGGTTTTCCCTGCCTTATCCCACAGGATGGCTGGTAATGCTTCGCTGGCACCCCATTAACCAAAATAGAATATGTCACCTTTGTGACATTAGTGCATAATTTAATGTACCCAGTGATCTGGGAACCTAATTTACACAAAGATACCTGAATGAAGTCCAGTTGAAGTGCATCATATTCTTTATACATAGCTAACTTGAGTGAGCTCAACAAATATTGCTTTCCCTTTTTCCACCTACGAATGATGTCGGTCAGTTCCTGACCTGAATGATGTTATTAGAGAGCAAGCGCCCTTGCATTCATGCATTTTTCCCCGGATGAGATGAGTTACGACATAAATGGTTACATCCTATTAGCAACAACTTAGAAAAATCTTGTCGACCACGTTGCATAAGCTAGTTGGTCTAAAATCCTCTGGCAACTTTGGGAATTCTTTGGGGATTAGACATAGAAGCATGTGATTCACCTCCCGAAGCATACCCTAAATTGAGAAAGGACAAGACCGTCCCTGTAATTCAGGTTCCATGAGTCCCCAACTACGTTGGAAAATAATTGCTCAAAATCCATCCGGACTATCGGCCGGGAGTGGCTCAATTTGGAAAGCTACCTTTTGCACCTCAACTGGCCTAAAGGGTATCAACAGCTCTCGGTGCTTGTGACGGGCTAAGAGCTGTTTGAAAGAGGCCATATTGGTAAATCTCCTCAATGATGCCTAGATATTGAAAAGCAAGTAAAGGGGTAAAAATCTGTATATATATATATACATATATATATACACACACACGTTTTTGTCATAATAAGTATTATCTTGTGTCTTTAAAGTACATACGGGCTTAATTTACTAAACCTAAAAAGGCTTGAATCTGTTTTAAGCCTTCTAACTTGTCTGGAAAATCTATTATCTTTTTAGCAATGTGTTCTTGTAATTTAATTTTGTCATTGCCTATTTTCATGCCTAAAAATTTTACATTTGTTTTAAATAGCTCAACTTTCTTTTTACTTAAAATTAAGCCATGTTTTTCAAATAGTTTAAAAGCAAGGTCTAAATGAGAAATGTGTTATGTATCATTTTTACTACATATTAAAATATCATCAATATATACTAGAATAAAATTATTGTAAGGTCTAAAAATATCATCCATTTTGCGTTGGAAGATACTTGGGGCTGTCTTAAGGCCAAATGGCATGACTAACCATTCGTAGAGGCCTTCGGGTGTAGTAAATGCGGTCCACTTAATATCTTCGGGCCACATTTTAATTTGGTAAAAGCCTGGTAAGCATAATCATTTTGAAAGATTAAAATTGGACAGAGTCTCTTTTTATTCAAGTAAATGCCATATGATCTCTAAGTCTATCCTATATTATCTGCTCTTTGACATGTTAAGTTCTTGAGATATTTTCTTTTCGATTCATAGAAGACCTTTCACCACTGAGCGTGTTCACCCCAAAATAACTAAACTATGAGTAAAGATTAAGAAGTCTTACCTGTATAAGCAGTAAGGGAAGAGCGCCTTTGAGAATTTCAGTAGAAGAACCAAAGCAATGAGAGAAAGTTTGAGAGCAAAGGAATATGTTCTATTGATCTCAGCAAATGCTAGCGTACTTACAATTGAAGATTCTAATGCCATTTTATAGGCAAAGGAGAACTATGCTAAGAGATTTACATAATTTTCTACTTTACATGCGTCCTAACACAGTAGAAAGGAATCTACATAATTACACTTTTGAAAAAGAAAAGAGGTTTCTTTTTTAGAAAGTCTTAAAGCAGAATAAAGTAGATGTCGTCTGTCTCTTGTTTGCTTTCGTTGGCTGTCTTCATGTGGCCATTTTGTCAAAAGTTGAGGCCACTTTCCAGCTGTTAAGTCCTTTAGAAAGTATAAGCGTACCTGTAGACATAATCAACAGTATGAATACTTTAAATATAAACAGCAAGGTTGAAGACACATATGAAAATACATATGAAGATGAACATGATATATACAATGAAGATTATAATGCAAGTGATAATGATTATCCATGGGATGAAGAAGCCCTGGCTAACCTAGACAGTGCTTTTGAATATTAAAATGTCCTTAAAGAAGATTGATTATCTAAATTTACAGACAGATCAGAATAGCCTAAAGATTATTAGAGAAAACTTAGATTATATAAAAGGCATGCTACAAACAAGCACAGAAAAATCTAAAGTGGCGAACCTGATCATTTGAGCTCTAGTTGCCCTAGAAGACAAAATAATATGTCTTTTAAGATTTGTGTATAGTCTAAGTTTGTTTCATATTCCTTCAGCATAACCTTTTATTTTAAATATAACAGTCGTAGATCCACAACAAAGGACAATTTATATACAAGTATGGAAAGATGCAGTAGTAGCAAATTTTGTAACCAAACAATCAGACAAGTACATCTATATAACTGGAGACGCGATTATACAAATAGAAGCATCTAGAAAACTAGAACAAGTACATCTATATAACTGGCATAATATAAAACCTTTTGTGCAAGAATATTATTATTTTGCTTTACAAAGTGGAAACATAGACAATCCAAATGTTATAGATAAATTTTTACATAAATTACCAGGAGCGTTAGGACAAGAAATTAGCGAGACAATTAAAAAGGTTTATGAAAACCCAAATCAAAGACCAGCCTACTCTTTAGGAAGCGTCTTTGAACAAGTAATAGAAATTTTAGTTTCTAAATGTACTAATATACAAATTGCCAGGCAACTTAAAAATGAAACAAGTTTTTGCAAAGAAATATATACACCTCAACATTACGGTCAGGAAGAATCCAGACCTAAATATACTAGGAAGCCCTTAAGAAAACTAAGACAACCTAGAAAGACTTATTTTTTATGAAAAAGTAGAGCTAGAAAGCCCTTTTTAAATCCTAGACATGCTCGAAAATACGATAATAGACGCATCTATAAAAATAAAATTACGTGCTATTCTTGTGGCGAACCTGATCATTTGAGCTCTAGTTGCCCTAGAAGACAAAATAATAATAATTTCAAAGCTATTATAGTAAATAATACAATTGAAGATTTAGTAGAAGTAGATGAAACTTTAAGTGATACAGAAAGCATATATATTATTAAATCTATAGAAGAATATAATGAAGATATTATTTCAGTCAGTAGTGATGATGAAGAGGAAGTTCTTCCCTTCGAAACTACTATCAAATAGACATATTTATAAACTCTTTAAAACAATCTAATATCTATAATTTTATGTTTAAACCCTCAGAACAAAACTTAAACACGGAAGACAATTGCCAGCATCAATGGGAAGTAGGAAAAGGATTAGACACCAATACATGTTATATCTGTAAATGGTATCCCGGCATTAAAGTAAGATGCAAATGCAATTTATGTTATAAAGAAGCATGTACAAAATGCCTAAAACAAAAATACAATTTAGACATCAGTAAAGCAACTATGTCTAAATCAACACAAGATAATACTTATTATGACAAAAACGTTAACAGACGTCTAGAATATTTAGAACAAAAGGTAATACAAATTGAAGATACCTTAGCTCATATTAAAGAAAATTACATAGAAACTATAAATACAGATGCTTCTAATAAACAGCTAATGCAAGATTTTAATATTGACAAATTCTGTACACAAACAAGATTTAATAATTTAATAACTATTAGACTACAACTCATACATCATAAAAAAACGTGTAGAAACAAATGCAATTATTGATACTGGTTGTACAATTACCGTACTAGATCCTTCTATAATTAATAATAATTACATCAATATATCACAGTGTTGAAAGACAATTTGCAATACATTAAAGAAGTTTCTACTAGATTAGGAACTCTCTTTTCTATGTAACAAAATATTTCCAATACAACCAATAAATTCTGATACAATCGCTCTACATTCTCAGGACACATGGCATCCTCTTCAGACGGATGACCTATGCAAGCTAGATTTGTAAATCAGACAAATCTTCCATTCCCTGTAATATATACAAGTTACGTAGACAATTCTGGTACTAGTAGAATAATTTTGATGGAAGCAATCTAGGAATCATACACGTTGGAAGTAAATTCCAAGTAAAAGACCCTAAGTTAGGACCTTTTCCCATAGATCAAGTTACACTATTAGACAATTTATGGCAAGCTTTTATTCGCAAAGACAATGGATGGTTTGTTAATGCCCTAAATGGCTCAGTAGCCTAATTTCACAAACTTAGAGAGACAAAAAAGTTTCATTTTTATTGTGTTTTTAAAGGACAACAGCCAGACATATACAAACACTTTCCTGAAGCCATGGTTCATGGTGTAGGAAACCATACAAGACCCTGGTATAAGGGTACACAGACATACGAAGAGGCACACAAACTAATGGCTACACACTATGGTGTAAACTATTTTGTTAGTCCAGAATGCACTGCTTCTTCTACCCAAACCTAGAACAGTTCAGAATGTACCTTTTATACAAACACCAATTCCTTCATCCTCTGGATCACAATTTTGCAAAAATTGTGATGTTTTAATTAAACATTATAATTTGTTAAAAACAACTACAGACCAGTTAGCAGTAGATAAACAAAATCTAGAACAGTAACTCTCTCTTTTAAAAACTCAGTTACAAGTTTACGAATTAGAAGCAATGAACTGGAAAACAAAATACAATACTCTTTTAAAAACCAAGTCCACACAACCCTCTACTTCCGGGGTTAAAGGAGTTGCTAATCTTGTACAACAGGTAGCATGTAAAGATACATCAAATCCTGTGATAGCTGGAGGTTTGCTCAAAATTTCTGAAAAACCTTTTAGTTCAGGAGAAAGAACTGCTAGCGGCCCACAGGTTGCCAGTAAAGACATCTTAAATCCTGAGACCCCTGTCCATTTGGAAAAAACGGAAAGACGAAAGACTTCCCACAAAGAAGTAAAAAGACAACAGAAGACTAATATAATCAAGACTCAAGCCGCAAAAGTACTCTTAGATATTCTTCAAGACATGGACTTTACACAGAATCTGAGAACAAATACAGAAGACTTCGCTCAGAGACCTAATACGAGTGAAGAAGACAAAGAATTCCAAAAGGAATTTCTAAAAACATTGGATGACACGGCATCCACAAGCTCCTTTTGAAATCAGAATTTAAAAGGCTTAAAAATTATTTTTAATTTTTTCATTTTGCTAAAACCAATGCGATATGGAAATAATAGGAAATCAACTCCAAAAATCATAAAATTCAAACTAAGTCTTAGTTATACAATAAGGACATTACTATAGTTTTCCGTGGGACATTTTCAGGGCTTAAAGGCTTCAAAATAATTTTCCAAATCTAAGTTTAGAGAAAATATTAAAAATACATATGCTTTCAGAAAATTATCACATTTCACCAGAAATTCTAATATAGTCTAAGGTATTATAATTTAAAATTTTATGTGCTAAGAATAACCGTCCGCTAGTCTATGCAATGTCGATCTTAACGCTAAGCTATGGTACGCCTATGCAAGCATATCGATTTCATCTTCTTCTCTGTCCACCACCCAGACACATTCACCGGTCCATAGTTACTGTTCACGCAGTGTAACACTCCAGAATTTTATGCTAATTATACGGTAAAAAGAAAAAGAAAAGAAATGCTGTAGGTTAGAGGAGCTGAGCGTTATAGTTTGTGACACTTAGCGACAAAATTATTTTAGAAATAATAATTAATAATTTAATGTCAAGAGTTATAAGTAATATTGATTGAAGTGTTTAGTGATGATTAACGTGACCGAATTTTTATTGACAGCCTTTAGCGACATTTTTTTTATATATATTTACTTAATGCCAACGTGTATTTTTAGCGGCGAACTATCTACATTAGCATTCGGTATACTTTCGGCGACAATTAAATTTTTAGTAGCGGTATACTTATTAGCGACGATTTGCAGAACCGGATGCGT
Source organism: Escallonia herrerae (assembly GCA_033070095.1). Lineage (NCBI taxonomy): Eukaryota > Viridiplantae > Streptophyta > Magnoliopsida > Escalloniales > Escalloniaceae > Escallonia > Escallonia herrerae. The sequence goes on along the minus strand of JAVXUP010000049.1, from coordinate 523,852 downwards.
TACAATCTATTTATAATTTTCCTAACACATCATGTATCGTAAATATTATATTTATGGGACCATTTTTGCAATAATAAGTTGGGTTAGAAGTTTTAGCGACAAATGGATGTGTAGAGTTTTCTTTATAGGTTTCCAACTAGGGTTTCTTTTAGCATATATGTACACATATGGCACGTTTGGGCAGGCGTTCAAGGGCTCCCAATTCAGCCGTCACCACCACTGTCGAGAGAGAAGGAGAGCTAGAGAGATACACACAGAGAGGAAGGACATGACAAGATTCCGACGTTCGTCCTTGATTTTTTTCCTGTAAGTGTTCCTAAACCTTTTCTTGTACAAATTGTTCACATATTTATGGTTTAAGGGGGCGCTTCGGTTGGGTGTTTTGTATGTGTAATTCTGTGATTCCGTGAGTGTAACCGGCTATCAAACAGTCACAGCTGTGGTGGCTGTGACTGTGTACCATGTGGACTGCCGTTATGCTTCAAATGGGAAGGGAGCTTCACGGTTATCCTAAGCTGGTGTTTATTATATGTGGAAACGAGGGGGTTTAGTGGGTAAGTAGTGGTTTGTTTCATGGGTTTGTGCACATAAAAAGGGAAGGGAGGAGCAAGGCTGCTGTGAGGCGTTAGTAGTGGCGTGTGTGTGTTCTGTGAATATGGGAATAAGGAGTAACAAAGGGAAACGCAGGTGCATGAGTGATTAAATTTGTGTTGAGTCTTGTGGGATATACATGTGTACAAGAGGCATAAGGAGTTGCCGCAAGGAAACTTAATTGTGAGTATTATATGTATTTTGTGTGGGTGTGTCGTGTGCACGTATATGTGTGCGCGAGGGCAGCTATGGTGAGGTATACATATTACGTTACATGAGAGTTGAGTGAATTAAGTGCGGTGTTGGAAAATAAATGAGGGAGTGGGAGTGGGAGAGAACCCATTGCCGTAGGGCAGTGGGTGTAAGGTGCAAGGTGCGTGTCACACACACACACACACATATATATATATATATATATATATATATATATATATATATATATATGTTTGAATGTGCAGAAAGAATAGAGGAAGTAGTCACAGCAGTGGACAAATGGGAAATTGAGATTTTATGGGTGCATTCATGCGGAAATGGAGGGGCTTACAAAAGTGTGTTGTTGTGTGAGGATGTGTAGTGTAAATGTTAGTGCATAGCAGTGTATATATGTGTGGATATATGGCTGCTGAGTATTTACCCATGAACGTGTGAATCTGTGTACCAAGGCCTAGTGAGGGTGGGTTTGTGATGAGAGTATGAGTGCGCATACGGCCTATGTGCATGGTGAGGCTGCCTCAGTATGTGCGTGCATAAGTGCTCTGTGGGAAGTGAGTTGAGAGTTGAGACTTGAAGTGGAAGATAAGAGGCAGCAGCTTGTTTGTATTGGAGGTGAGGAGTTAGTGTGTATTTGTGTGTGCTTGTATATATATGTGTGTGTTAAAGGAGTGATGTGGGTGCAGCTGCTGTGCATTGTGTGAAGAAGTGGGTGTGTTATTGAGTGTTATATAGAAAGGAGAAGAAGAGGGTGAAGTGGGTTGCTGGGCACAAGGAAACTGGGTGGTACACGGGTGTACCTCGATTAGCGTTAGGTACGATACATGCATAGGATGGCGTACAGTGATAGTTAACATGTAAAATTTTAAATTATGATACCTTAGGCCATGTTAGAATTCCTGGTAAATTTTCATAATTTTCTGAGATCATATGTATTTTTAACGTAGACTTGTAGAATTCTTTTGGAGCCTTCAAACCCTGAAACTGTTCTGGAAAAAATTATAGTAATGTTTTAATAGTATAATAAAGACTCAGTGTAAATTTGGTGATTTTTAGAGTTCATTTTCTCTCATTTCTCTATCGCGTTGAATTTAACCAAATGAAAATTTTTAATATCGTTTTAATGCCTTTTAATTTCTGATTTCAATTTCTTTAATTTTTAAAAGTCTTCTGAAACTGTTACAAAATTATGACCCTTTATTTCCTGCTAGAAGAAATTATGGCAATTTATTGGTTTTAATGTATTTAAGAAAATTATTATTAATTCAAAAATAATAAAAAATATTCAAATTTTATATTTTTATCTCATATGCTATATTAAGCTATAAATAATGTTTAATGAATGATAAGGACATTTTTGGAATATTTCTGAGTCTCAGGGAGTGTGACGAGTTTCGGGATAGGTTGGCCGTGTGTGAAACCGCTCTGACTTTCATCATTTCCGGGTAAAGAAATGGATACGTTGGATAGTTATATTAGGTTTATAATATAGCTGAGTGGATAGTGTTCTGATAAATGACTTTGTCAACCTAGGTTAATTCTGAAGATTGATCGAGAGCGTTTTAGTTTCAGCTCACTTGGATCGAGGTAAGGGATTTCTTCCGAACCCCTATTTCATCAATTGATATCATAATATTCTTTCTTGATTGTTATTGACATTTTCATTGGACTCACTTATATTTGTGATGGAATTGCATCGATTGCCATTAATACCCTGCTTTGAGCCTTATATGTTTATTGAAATTCCTTTTCGATGCTGTGTATTTATTTCTCATTATGCATCGAATTTATCACTGATTCGTCGGTTATTGCACTCTAAATATTGACATGAGTTAGTGTATTGAGGAGTTATAAGGATGGTATGTATCAGGGGTGATATAACGATGGTCTGTTATAGTCAGGAGATGCTAGTGCCTTGAGGGTCTAGCTAGTGTTCATATGCATATGTAACCACAGTGTTATTGAGCATCGCCTTTGTGGCTTTGCTATATGATTACCCTGCACTGCCTGTGTGGCTTTGCAATTGCTCATGTTCAATATTATCTGTGATTGTTTGCACCGTATCTGAAATTTTTTTGATAATTGATTGAACCAGCATGATTCTTTTGAAACTCTTGGAAAAGATAATCATTGAATTGCATTTGTAATTTGTTTCGTAACTTCTTCGTTTGAGCGACCTTACTGAGCTCTCAAAAGCTCACTCCCCTTTGACTTCATTTCTGCAGGTGATAACCAACCATAGATCGCATTGGGTGTGGATTAGAGCCGAGCGAGGAAAAAAAATTGAATTTAAATTTTGTATTGTCGTCAGAACCCCTGCGTGGGTCAGTGTTGCTATTTAGAAATTTTGACTTAGAATTGATGTTTCAAGTATGATGTATATTTGGAGTATTATCTTTTTCGATGGTTTAGTTGCTCTGACTGGCTGATAGTTCTATAATTGGTTGAGTTGAGGGTTCTATTGTCTTAGTGTAAACGATTGACTGAGTGTTAACGTTCCGGAAAATTCTGGGATGTTACAGTTGGTATCAGAGCTTAGGTTTCAGATTCTGGTAGACTCATAAGCCTAAGATAATCTATGACTGAGGGTGGACTTTGAAAACTTGTATTAGGTTTTGAAGACTTATTTGAGGGTTTAGCATTGGAATAAGATTTGCGAATTGTGGACAGGTTACCTACCTAAGAATTCTTGGATCTTAAGTATTAACCAAAGAAGATGTTTGAAGGATAAGATTTTAATCTTTTGGGTTTATTTGAGTAGCTCTATCAAATAGAAGCTATGAACGGTAAAGGTTCTGATTGCAAACAGATGTGCGATACATGTGTGTGTCTGATTAGATTGTTGGGTCCTTTAAGGTGATACTTTCAGTGTGCTGGATTCGGTAATAGTGGTCTGATATCCTAGTGCTCAGAGAAAGTATAATGGTTATAGTTTAGGTAGTTTGGTATGACGCTAGGTTCTCTTATAATTTGCTATCCATATTGGCTAAGATAAAGCGGTCTGCTATGAAGATTATTTGATGGTACCGATTTTGGTGACAGATAAATAAATGAACTTCATAGATATAGCAATTACAATTCTAGATTGACCTTAGATATTGAGTCATGGTCTTGGTAGTCAGTGGAACACGGATATGAAAATGGAATTTGATTCTATGTTGAATAACCACGTGATTGAAGGATTAAGGCGTTTATGGTCTTAGAGCACGTGACTCTGAAATTTGATGTTGGCAATAGGATGGAAATGCATTAAGCTGAAAGCTTGCCAATAACGCCTAGAATTGAGAGAGAATTGAGATGACTCCTTAGATTGAACACCTAGAATTAATTTGGGTAAATGTTGACGTATGTATTACATTAATGGGATAAAGGCACATTAGCAATCGATGTTCAAGTTAGGTGTGTTATGCTGAATCTTAATGTGATATGCGTTGTGGGCTATTCCGATGTCGAAGATCATGTTGTGCTCAAATATATGGATTTAAGATAAGTTATTGGCTATATCTTAAGTTGATGTGCACAATACATTCCAATTTATAATAAGGTGTTTCTAGCTTTTAACGTATATTACAAGATTGAATGCAATAGTACTTAAGAGTTTAAGCAATGATCTACCTAGTTGGGTTGCGGAAGCCTAAGCAATAAATTCAATAGTTGGTGAAATGCTTGAAGTTGGCACGATAGCAAATGGTGTTATTGACTTCGTTTTGGAGATTGTATATAACTTAATGAGGAATTCTTTTCATTGGGTGAAGTTGGATTATGATGGTGAGAAGAGATATGCTTTTACTTGCCAAAACTTAACCAAAGTTGTAGAGAAACATTCGGTATAATAGCTAGACAAAGATAGTGTAGAAACATCAGGACTTTTGGGAAGTTGCGTAGTCTTAAGTTCTGCAAGTGTTGGAGCGTAAGTGATGACCTAGTAGGTTCGAACTTAGCACTACGTTTTTATAGGGAATTGTGACGATGAATATTCATCGGTCATAAATTTTGGTGTGGATTTTAGGTAGTGCACCGATGTTGTGATGGTTGCTAATAGAGTTGTGTGTAGCATAAGCGTAATGCTTGGACATCGTCAAAGTTCGGAAACTCGTGGAAAATTTCTTTTAACGAAGGAGAATGTGATATCCCGGTCTTAAATTAGGATTGCGTTTCATTATGATAATATTTACATAGACTGTAAGCAACCATTGTTGGTTTGGCGAGACTTCACAGTATAACGACGATCTAAAGGTATAAATAGAGACATAATAAAATGTTCAGACATTTTAGACTTGCATTGCTTGTTAGAATATTTGCATCTGAGGTGATTTTTTTTAGTTGGTGGATAAACGTCTGTTATAGTGAGATGGTATCGGGAGATGAGATCAAGTATAATTTAGAGCAGGAATCTAGTGAGCACCCAAATTTCGAGGATGAAATTTTTATAAGTGGGGGAGAATGTAACACCCCAGAATTTTCTGCTGATTTTACGGTAAAAAGAAAAGAAATGCTGTAGGTTAGAGGAGCTGAGCGTTATAGTTTGTGACACTTAGCGACAAAATTATTTTAGAAATAATAATTAATAATTTAATGTCAAGAGTTATAAGTAATATTGATTGAAGTGTTTAGTGATGATTAACGTGACTGAATTTTTATCGACAGCCTTTAGCGACATTTTTTTATATATATTTACTTAATGCCAACGTGTATTTTTAGCGGCGAACTATCTCCATTAGCATTCGGTATACTTTCGGCGACAATTAAATTTTTAGTAGCGGTGTACTTATTAGCGACTATTTGCCGAACCGGATGCGTAACAATCTATTTATAATTTTCTTAACACATCATGTATCGTAAATATTATATTTATGTGACCATTTTTGCAATAATAAGTTGGGTTAGAAGTTTTAGCGACAAAAGGATGTGTAGAGTTTTCTTTATAGGTTTCGAACTAGGGTTTCTTTTAGCATATATGTACACATATGGCACGTTTGGGCAGCCGTTCAAGGGCTCCCAATTCAGCCGTCACAACCACTGTCGAGAGAGAGGGAGAGCTAGAGAGATACACACAGAGAGGAAGGACATGACAAGATTCCGGCGATCGTCCTTGATTTTTTTCCTGTAAGTGTTCCGAAACCTTTCTTGTACAAATTGTTCACATATTTATGGTTTAAGGGGGCGCTTCGGCTGGGTGTTTTGTATGTGTATTTCCGTGATTCCGTGAGTGTAACCAGCCATCAAGAAGTCACAGCTGTGGTGGCTGTGACTGTGTACCATGTGGACTGCCGTAAGATGCGTTTGAATGCCGTTATGCTTCGAAAGGGAGGGGAGCTTCACGGTTGTCCTAAGCTGGTGTTTATTATATGTGGAAAGGATGGGGTTTAGTGGGTAAGTAGTGGTTTGTTTCATGGGTTTTTGCACATAAAAAGGGAAGGGAGGAGCAAGGCTGCTGTGATGCGTTAGTAATGGCGTGTGTGTGTGTTCTGTGAATATGGGAATAACGAGTAACAAAAGGAAACCCAGGTGCATGAGTGCTTAAATTTGTGTTGAGTCTTGTGGCATATCCATGTGTACAAGAGGCATAAAGAGTTGCCGCCAGGAAACTTAATTGTGAGTATTATATGTATTTTGTGTGGGTGTGTCGTGTGCACGTATATGTGTCCGCGAGGGCAGCTATGGTGAGGTATACATATATACGTTACATGAGAGTTGAGTGAATTAAGTGCGGTCTTGGAAAATAAATGAGGGAGTGGGGGTGGGAGAGAACCCATTGCCGTAGGGCAGTGGGTGTAAGGTGCAAGGTGTGTGTCACATATATATATGTTTGAATGTGAAGAAAGAATAAAGGAAGTAGTCACAGCAGTGGACAAATGGGAAATTGGGATTTTATGGGTGCATTCATGCAAAAATGGAGGGGCTTACAAAAGTGTGTTGTTGTGTGAGGATGTGTAGTGTAAATGTTAGTGCATAGCAGTGTATATATGTGTGGATATATGGCTGCTGAGTATTTACCCATGAACGTGTGAATCTGTGTACCAAGGCCTAGTGAGGGTGGGTTTGTGATGAGAGTATGAGTGCGCATACGGCCTATGTGCATGGTGAGGATGCCTCAGTATGTGCGTGCATAAGTGCTCTGTGGGAAGTGAGTTGAGAGTTGAGACTTGAAGGGGAAGATAAGAGGCAGCAGCTTGTTTGTATTGGAGGTGAGGAGTTAGTGTGTATTTGTGTGTGCTTGTATATATATGTGTGTGTTAAAGGAGTGATGTGGGTGCAGCAGCTCTGCATTGTGTGATGAAGTGGGTGTGTTATTGAGTGTTATATAGAAAGGAGAAGAAGAGGGTGAAGTGGGTTGCTGGGCACAGGGAAATTGGGTGGTACACGGGTGTACCTCGATTAGCGTTAGGTACGATGCATGCATAGGATGGCGTACAGTGATAGTTAACATGTAAAATTTTAAATTATGATACCTTAGGCCATGTTAGAATTCCTGGTAAATTTTCATAATTTTCTAAGATCATATGTATTTTTAACATTTTCTGAAAGTGTAGACTTGTAGAATTCTTTTGTAGCCTTTAAACCCTGAAACTGTTCTGGGAAAAATTATAGTAATGTTTTAATAGTATAATAAAGACTCAGTATAAATTTGGTGATTTTTAGAGTTCATTTTCTCTCATTTCTCTATCGCGTTGAATTTAACCAAATGAAAATTTTTAAAATCGTTTTAATGCCTTTTAATTTCTGATTTCAATTTCTTTAATTTTTAAAAGTCTTCTGAAGCTGTTACAAAAATTATGAGCCTTTATTTTTGGCTAGAAGAGATTATGGCAATTTATTGGTTTTAATGTATTTAAGAAAATTATTTTTAATTTGAAAATAATAAAAAATATTCAAATTTTATATTTTTATCCCATATGCTATATTAAGCTATAAATAATGTTTATTGAACGATAAGGACATTTTTGGAATATTTCTGACTCTTAGGGAGTGTGACGAGTTTCGGGGTGTGTGTCGGAGTGTGTGAAACCACTCCGACTTTCATCATTTCCGGGTAAAGAAATGGATACGTTTTGGATAGTTATATTAGGTTTATAATATAGCTGAGTGGATAGTGTTCTGATAAATGACTTTGTCAACCTAGGTTAATTCCAAAGATTGATCGAGAGCGTTTTAGTTTCAGCTCACTTGGATCGAGGTAAGGGATTTCTTCCGAACCCCTATTTCATCTATTGATATCATAATATTCTTTCTTGATTGTTATTGACGTTTTCATTGGACTCACTTATATTTGTGATGTAATTGCATCGATTGCCATGAATACCCTGCTTTGAGCCTTATATGTTTATTGAAATTCCTTTTCGATGCTGTGTATTTATTTCTCATTATGCATCGAATTTATCACTGATTCGTCGGTTATTGCACTCTAAATATTGACATGAGTTAGTGTATTGAGGAGTTATAAGGATGGTCTGTATGAGGGGTGATATAAGGATGGTCTGTTATTGTCAGGAGATGCTAGTGCCTTGAGGGTCTAGCTAGTGTTCATTTGCATATGTAACCACAGTGTTATTGAGCATCGTCTTTGTGGCTTTGCTCAGTGATTACCCTGCACTACCTGTGTGGCTTTGCTAAGTGTTTCCATGCACTGCCTGTGTGGCTTTACAATTGCTCATGTTCAATATTATCTGTGATTGTTTGCACCGTATCTAAAAATTTTATTGATAATTGATTGAACCATTATGATTCTTTTGAAACTCTTGGAAAAGATGATCATTGAATTGCATTTGTAATTTGTTTCGTAACTTCTTCGTTTGAGCGACCTTACTGAGCTCTCAAAAACTCACTCCCCTTTGACTTCATTTCTGCAGGTGATAACCAACCATGGATCGCATTGGGTGCGGATTAGAGCCGAGCGAGGAAAAAAAATTGAATTTAAATTTAGTATTGGTCGTTAGAACCCCTGCGTGGGTCACTGTTGCTATTTAGAAATTTTGACTTAGAATTGATGTTTCAAGTATGACAGTATATTTGGAGTATTATCTTTAAATGGTTTAGTTGCTCTGACTGGCTGATGGTTCTATAATTGGTTGAGTTGAGGGTTCTATTGTCTTAGTGTAAACGATTGACTGAGTGTTAACGTTCTGAAAAATTCCGGGATGTTACAGTTGGTAACAGAGCTTAGGTTTCATATTCTGGTAGACTCATAAGCCTAAGATAATCTATGACTGAGGCTGGACTTTGTAAACTTGTATTAGGTTTTGAAGACTTATTTGAGTATTTAGCATTGGAATAAGATTTGCGAATTGTGGACAGGTTACCTACCTAAGAATTCTTGGATCTTAAGTATTAACCAAAGAAGATGTTTGAAGGATGAGATTTTAATCTTTTGGGTTTATTTGAGTAGCTCTATCAAATAGAAGCTATGAACGGCAAAGGTTCTGATTGCAAACAGATGTGCGATACATGTGTGTGTCTGATTAGATTGTTGGGTCCTTTAAGGTGATACTTTCAGTGTGCTGGATTCGGTAATAGTGGTCTGATATCCTAGTGCTCAGAGAAGGTATAATGGTTATAGTTTAGGCAGTTTGGTATGACGCTAGGTTCTCTTATAATTTGCTATCCATATTGGCTAAGATAAAGCGGTCTGCTACGAAGATTATTTGATGGTGCCGATTTTGGTGACAGATAAATAAATGAACTTCATAGATATAGCAATTACAATTCTAGATTGACCTTAGATATTGAGTCATGGTCTTGGTAGTCAGTGGAACACGGATATGAAAATGGAATTTGATTCTATGTTGAATAACCACGTGATTGAAGGATTAAGACGTTTATGGTCTTAGAGCACGTGACTCTGAAATTTGATGTTGGCAATAGGATGGAAATGCATTAAGCTGAAAGCGTGCCAATAACGCCTAGAATTGAGAGAGAATTGAGATGACTCCTTAGATTGAACACCTAGAATTAATTTGGGTAAATGTTGACGTATGTATTACATTAATGGGATAAGGGCACATTAGCAATCGCTGTTCAAGTTAGGTATGTTATGCTGAATCTTAATGTGATATGCGTTGTGGGCTATTCCGATGTCGAAGATCATGTTGTGCTCAAATATATGGATTTAAGATAAGTTATTGGCTATATCTTAAGTTGATGTGCACAATACATTCCAATTTATAATAAGGTGTTTCTAGCTTTTAACATATATTACAAGATTGAATGCTTGTACTTAAGAGTTTAAGCAATGATCTACCTAGTTGGGTTGCGGAAGCCTAAGCAATAAATTCTATAGTTGGTGAAATGCTTGAAGTTGGCACGATAGCAAATGGCGTTATTGACTTCGTTTTGGAGATTGTATATAACTTAATGAGGAATTCTTTTCATTGGGTGAAGTTGGATGATGATGGTGAGAAGAGATATGCTTTTACTTGCCAAAACTTAACCAAAGTTGTAGAGAAACATTCGGTATAATAGCTAGACAAAGATAGTGTAGTGAAATCAGGACTTTTGGGAAGTTACGTAGTCTTAAGTTCTGCAAGTGTTGGAACGTAAGTGATGACCTAGTAGGTTCGAACGTAGCATTACGTTTTTATAGGGAATTGTGACGATGAATATTCATGGGTCATAAATTTTGGTGTGGATTTTAGGCAGTGCACCGATGTTGTGATGGTTGCTAATAGAGTTGTGTGTAGAATAAGCGTAATGCTTGGACATCGTCAAAGTTCGGAAATTCGTGGAAAATTTCTTTTAACGAAGGAGAATGTGATATCCCGGTCTTAAATTAGGATTGCGTTTCATTATGATAATATTTACCTAGACTGTTAGCAACCGTTGTTGGTTTGGCGAGACTTCACAGTATAACGACGATCTAAAAGTATAAATAGAGACAGAATAAAATGTTCAGACATTCTAGACTTGCAGGGCTTGTTAGAATATTTGCATCTGAGGTGATTTTTTTTAGTTGGTAGATTAACGTGAGTTACAGTGAGATGGTATCGAGAGATGAGATCAAGTATAATTTAGAGCAGCAATCTAGCGAGCACCCAAATTTCGAGGACGAAATTTTTATAAGTGGGGGAGAATGTAACCCCCCAGAATTTTCTGCTGATTTTACGGGAAAAAGAAAAGAAATGTTGTAGGTTAGAGGAGCTGAGCGTTATAGTTTGTGACACTTAGCGACAAAATTATTTTAGAAATAATAATTAATAATTTAATGTCAAGAGTTATAAGTAATATTGATTGAAGTGTTTAGTGATGATTAACGTGACCGAATTTTTATCGACAGCCTTTAGCGACATTCTTTTATATATATTTACTTAATGCCAACGTGTATTTTTAGCGGCGAACTATCTCCATTAGCATTCCGTATACTTTCGGCGATAATTAAATTTTTAGTAGCGGTGTACTTATTAGCGACTATTTGCCGAACCGGATGCGTAACAATCTATTTATAATTTTCTTAACACATCATGTATCGTAAATATTATATTTATGTGACCATTTTCGCAATAATAAGTTGGGTTAGAAGTTTTAGCGACAAATGGATGTATAGAGTTTTCTTTATAGGTTTCCAACTTGGGTTTCTTTTAGCATATATGTACACATATGGCACGTTTCGGCAGCCGTTCAAGGGTTCCCAATTCAGCCGTCACCACCACTGTCGAGAGAGAGGGAGAGCTAGAGAGATACACACAGAGTGGAAGGACATGACAAGATTCCGGCGATCGTCCTTGATTTTTTTTCCTGTAGTGTTCCTAAACCTTTTCTTGTACAAATTGTTCACATATTTATGGTTTAAGGGGGCGTTTCGGCTGGGTGTTTTGTATGTGCAATTCCGTGATTCCGTGAGTGTAACCAGCCATCAAGCAGTCACAGCTGTGGTGGCTGTGACTGTGTACCAAACGGACTGCCGTAAGATGCGTTTCAATGCCGTTTTGCTTCGAATGGGAGGGGAGCTTCACGGTTGTCCTAAGCTGGTGTTTATTATATGTGCAAAGGATGGGGTTTAGTGGGTAAGTAGTGGTTTGTTTCATGGGTTTGTGCACATAAAAAGGGAAGGGAGGAGCAAGGCTGCTGTGATGCGTTAGTAATGGCGTGTGTGTGTGTGTGTGTCCTGTGAATATGGGAATAAGGAGTAACAAAAGGAAACCCAGGTGCATGAGTGCTTAAATTTGTGTTGAGTCTTGTGGCATATCCATGTGTACAAGAGGCATAAAGAGTTGCCGCAAGGAAACTTAATTGTGAGTATTATATGTATTTTGTGTGGGTGTGTCGTGTGCACGTATATGTGTGCGTGAGGGCAGTTATGGTGAGGTATACATATATACGTTACCTGAGAGTTGAGTGAATTAAGTGCAGTGTTGGAAAATAAATGAGGGAGTCGGAGACGGAGAGAATCCCATTGCCGTAGGGCAGTGGGTGTAAGGTGCAAGGTGTGTGTCACATATATATATGTTTGAATGTGCAGAAAGAATAGAGGAAGTAGTCATAGCAGTGTACAAATTGGAAATTGAGATTTTTTGGGTACATTCATGCGGAAATGGAGGGACTTACAAGCGTGTGTTGCTGTGTGAGGATGTGTAGTGTAAATGTTAGTGCATAGCAGTGTATATATGTGTGGATATATGGCTGCTGAGTATTTACCCATGAACGTGTGAATCTGTGTACCAAGGCCTAGTGAGGGTGGGTTTGTGATGAGAGTATGAGTGCACATACGGCCTATGTGCATGGTGAGGCTGCCTCAGTATGTGCGTGCATAAGTGCTCTGTGGGAAGTGAGTTGAGAGTTGAGACTTGAAGGGGAAGATAAGAGGCAGCAGCTTGTTTGTATTGGAGGTGAGGAGTTAGTGTGTATTTGTGTGTGCTTGTATATATATGTGTGTGTTAAAGGAGTGATGTGGGTGCAGCAGCTCTGCATTGTGTGATGAAGTGGGTGTGTTATTGAGTGTTATATAGAAAGGAGAAGAAGAGGGTGAAGTGGGTTGCTGGGCACAAGGAAATTGGGTGGTACACGGGTGTACCTCGATTAGCGTTAGGTACGATGCATGCATAGGATGGCATATAGTGATAGTTAACATGTACAATTTTAAATTATGATACCTTAGGCCATGTTAGAATTCCTGGTAAATTTTCATAATTTTCTGAGATCATGTGTATTTTTAACATTTTCTGAAAGTGTAGACTTGTAGAATTCTTTTGGAGCCTTCAAACCCTGAAACTGTTCTGGGAAAAATTATAGTAATGTTTTAATAGTATAATAAAGACTCAGTATAAATTTGGTGATTTTTAGAGTTCATTTTCTCTCATTTCTCTATCGCGTTGAATTTAACCAAATGAAAATTTTTAAAATTGTTTTAATGCCTTATAATTTTTTATTTCAATTTCTTTAATTTTTAAAAGTCTTCTGAAGCTGTTACAAAAATTATGAGCCTTTATTTCCAGCTAGAAGAAATTATGGCAATTTATTGGTTTTAATGTATTTAAGAAAATTATTTTTAATTCAAAAATAATAAAAATATTCAAATTTTATATTTTTTTCCCATATGCTATATTAAGCAATAAATAATGTTTAATGAACGATAAGGACATTTTTGAAATATTTCTGAGTCTTAGGGAGTATGACGAGTTTCGGGATAGGTTGGCCGTGTGTGAAACAACTCCGAGTTTCATCATTTCCGGGTAAAGAAATGGATACGTTGTGAATAGTTATATTAGGTTTATAATATAGCTGAGTGGATAGTGTTCTGATAAATTACTTTGTCAACCTAGGTTAATTCCGAAGATTGATCGAGAGCGTTTTAGTTTCAGCTCACTTGGATCGAGGTAAGGGATTTCTTCCGAACCCCTATTTCATCTATTGATATCATAATATTCTTTCTTGATTATTATTGACATTTTCATTGGACTCACTTATATTTGTGATGGAATTGAATCGATTGCCATTAATACCCTGCTTTGAGCCTTATATGTTTATTAAAATTCCTTTTCGATGCTGTGTATTTATTTCTCATTATGCATCAAATTTATCACTGATTCATCGGTTATCGCACTCTAAATATTGACATGAGTTAGTGTATTGAGGAGTTATAAGGACGGTCTGTATGAGGGGTGATATAAGGATGGTCTGTTATTGTCAGGAGATGCTAGTGCCTTGAGGGTCTAGCTAGTGTTCATATGAATATGTAACCACAGTGTTATTTTGAGCATCGCCTTTGTGGCTTTGCCAAGTGATTACCCTGCACTGCCTGTGTGGCTTTGCAATTGCTCATGTTCAATATTATCTGTGATTGTTTACACCGTATCCGAAAATTTTATTGATAATTGATTGAACCAGTATGATTCTTTTGAAACTCTTGGAAAAGATGATCATTGAATGCATTTGTATTTTGTTTCGTAACTTCTTCGTTTGAGCGACCTTACTGAGCTCTCAAAAGCTCACTCCCCTTTGACTTCATTTCTGCATGTGATAACCAACCATGGATCGCATTGGGTGTGGATTAGATCTGAGCGAGGAAAAAAAATTGAATTTAAATTTAGTATTGGTCGTTAGAACCCCTGCATGGGTCAGTGTTACTATTTAGAAATTTTGACTTAGAATTGATGTTTCAAGTATGACAGTATATTTGGAGTATTATCTTATTCGAAGGTTTAGTTGCCCTGACTGGCTGATGGTTCTATAAATGGTTGAGTTGAGGGTTCTTTTGTCTTAGTGTAAACGATTGACTGAGTGTTAATGTTCCGAAAAATTCCGGGATGTTACAGTTGGTATCAGAGCTTAGGTTTCATATTCTGGTAGACACATAAGCCTAAGATAATCTATGACTGAGGGTGGACTTTGAAAACTTGTATTAGGTTTTGAAGACATTTTTGAGGGTTTATTTAGCATTGGAATAAGATTTGCGAATTGTGGACAGGTTACCTACCTAAGAATTCTTAGATCTTAAGTATTAACCAAAGAAGATGTTTGAAGGATAAGATTTTAATCTTTTGGGTTTATTTGAGTAGCTCTATCAAATAGAAGCTATGAACGGTAAAGGTTCTGATTGCAAACAGATGTGCGATACATGTGTGTGTCTGATTAGATTGTTGGGTCCTTTAAGGTGATACTTTCAGTGTGCTGGATTCGGTAATAGTGGTCTGATATCCTAGTGCTCAGAGAAAGTATAATGGTTATAGTTTAGGTAGTTTGGTATGGCGCTAGGTTCTCTTAGAATTTGCTATCCATATTGGCTAAGATAAAGCGGTCTGCTACGAAGATTATTTAATGGTACCGATTTTGGTGACAGATAAATAAATGAACTTCATAGATATAGCAATTACAATTCTAGATTGACCTTAGATATTGAGTCATGGTCTTGGTAGTCAGTGGAACACGGATATGAAAATGGAATTTGATTCTATGTTGAATAACCACGTGATTGAAGGATTAAGACCTTTATGGTCTTAGAGCATGTGACTCTGAAATTTGATGTTGGCAAAAGGATGGAAATGCATTAAGCAGAAAGCGTGCCAATAATGCCTAGAATTGAGAGAGATTTGAGATGACTCCTTAGATTGAACACCTAGAATTAATTTGGGTAAATGTTGACGTATGTATTACATTAATGGGATAAAGGCACATTAGCAATCGCTGTTCAAGTTAGGTGTGTTATGCTGAATCTTAATGTGATATGCGTTGTGGGCTATGCCGATGTCGAAGATCATGTTGTGCTCAAATATATGGATTTAAGATAAGTTATTGGCTATATCTTAAGTTGATGTGCACAATACATTCCAATTTATAATAAGGTGTTTCTAGCTTTTAACGTATATTACAAGATTGAATGCAATAGTACTTAAGAGTCTAAGCAATGATCTACGTAGTTGGGTTGCGGAAGCCTAAGCAATAAATTCTATAGTTGGTGAAATGCTTGAAGTTGGCACGATAGCAAATGGCGTTATTGACTTCGTTTTGGAGATTGTATATAACTTAATGAGGAATTCTTTTCATTGGGTGAAGTTGGATTATGATGGTGAGAAGAGATATGCTTTTACTTGCCAAAACTTAACCAAAGTTGTAGAGAAACATTCGGTATAATAGCTAGACAAAGATAGTGTAGAGAAATCAGGACTTTTGGGAAGTTACGTAGTCTTAAGTTCTGCAAGTGTTGGAACGTAAGTGATGACCTAGTAGGTTCGAACGTAGCATTACGTTTTTATAGGGAATTGTGACGATGAATATTCATGGGTCATAAATTTTGGTGTGGATTTTAGGCAGTGCACCGATGTTGTGATGGTTGCTAATAGAGTTGTGTGTAACATAAGCGTAATGCTTGGACATCGTCAAAGTTCGGAAATTCGTGGAAAATTTCTTTTAACGAAGGAGAATGTGATATCCCAGTCTTAAATTAGGATTGTGTTTCATTATGATAATATTTACCTAGACTGTTAGCAACCGTTGTTGGTTTGGCGAGACTTCACAGTATAACGACGATCTAAAGGTATAAATAGAGACAGAATAAAATGTTCAGACATTCTAGACTTGTAGAGCTTGTTAGAATATTTGCATCTAAGGTGATTTTTTTTAGTTGGTGGATTAACGTGAGTTACAGTGAGATGGTATCGGGAGATGAGATCAAGTATAATTTAGAGCAGCAATCTAGCGAGCACCCAAATTTCGAGGACGAAATTTTTATAAGTGGGGAAGAATGTAACACCCCAGAATTTTCTGCTGATTTTACGGTAAAAAGAAAAGAAATGCTATAGGTTAGACGAGCTGAGCGTTATAGTTTGTGACACTTAGCGACAAAATTATTTTAGAAATAATAATTAATAATTTAATGTCAAGAGTTATCAGTAATATTGATTGAAGTGTTTAGTGATGATTAACATGACCGAATTTTTATCGACAGCCTTTAGCGACATTTTTTTATATATATTTACTTAATGCCAACGTGTATTTTTAGCGGCGAACTATCTCCATTAGCATTTGGTATACTTTCGGCGACAATTAAAAATTTTTAGTAGCGGAGTACTTATTAGTGACTATTTGCCGAACCGGAAGCGTAACAATCTATTTATAATTTTCTTAACACATCATGTATCGTAAATATTTTATTTATGTGACCATTTTCGCAATAATAAGTTGGGTTAGAAGTTTTAGCGACAAATGGATGTGTAGAGTTTTCTTTATAGGTTTCCAACTTGGGTTTCTTTTAGCATATATGTACACATATGGCACGTTTGGGCAGCCGTTCAAGGGCTCCCAATTCAGCCGTCACCACCACTGTCGAGAGAGAGGGAGAGCTAGAGAGATACACACAGAGAGGAAGGACATGACAAGATTCCGGCGATCGTGCTTGATTTTTTTCCTGTAAGTGTTCCTAAACCTTTTCTTGTACAAATTGTTCACATATTTAGGGTTTAAGGGGGCGCTTCGGCTGGGTGTTCTGTATGTGTAATTCCGTGATTCCGTGAGTGTAACCAGCCATCAAGCTGTCACAGCTGTGGTGGCTGTGACTGTGTACCAAACGGACTGCCGTAAGATGCGTTTCAATGCCGTTTTGCTTCGAATGGGAGGGGAGCTTCACGGTTGTCCTAAGCTGGTGTTTATTATATGTGGAAAGGATGGGGTTTAGTGGGTAAGTAGTGGTTTGTTTCATGGGTTTGTACACATAAAAAGGGAAGGGAGGAGCAAGGCTGCTGTGATGCGTTAGTAATGGCGTGTGTGTGTGTTCTGTGAATATGGGAATAAGGAGTAACGAAAGGAAACCCAGGTGCTTGAGTGCTTAAATTTGTGTTGAGTCTTGTAGCATATCCATGTGTACAAGAGGCATAAAGAGTTGCCGCAAGGAAACTTAATTGTGAGTATTATATGTATTTTGTGTGGGTGTGTCTTGTGCACGTATATGTGTGCGTGAGGGCAGCTATGGTGAGGTATACATATATACGTTACACGAGAGTTGAGTGAATTAAGTGCAATATTGGAAAATAAATGAGGGAGTGGGAGTCGGAGAGAATCCCATTGCCGTAGGGCAGTGGGTGTAAGGTGCAAGGTGTGTGTCACATATATATATGTTTGAATGTGCAGAAAGAATTGAGGAAGTAGTCACAGCAGGGTACAAATATGAAATTGAGATTTTATGGGTGCATTCACGCGGAAATGGAGGGACTTACAAGCGTGTGTTGCTGTGTGAGGATGTGTAGTGTAAATGTTAGTGCATAGCAGTGTATATATGTGTGGATATATGGCTGCTGAGTATTTACCCATGAACGTGTGAATCTGTGTACCAAGGCCTAGTGAGGGTGGGTTTGTGATGAGAGTATGAGTGCGCATATGGGCTATGTGCATGGTGAGGCTACCTCAGTATGTGCATGCATAAGTGCTCTGTGGGAAGTGAGTTGAGACTTGAGACTTGAAGAGGAAGATAAGACGCAACAGCTTGTTTGTATTGGAGGTGAGGAGTTAGTGTGTGCTTGTATATATATGTGTGTGTTAAAGGAGTGATGTGGGTGCAGCTGCTATGCATTGTGTGAAGAAGTGGGTGTGTTATTGAGTGTTATATAGAAAGGAGAAGAAGAGGGTTGCTGGGCACAGGGAAATTGGGTGGTACACGGGTGTACCTCGATTAGCGTTAGGTACGATACATGCATAGGATGGCGTACAATGATAGTTAACATTTAAATTTTTAAATTATGATACCTTAGGCCATCTTAGAATTTCTGATAAATTTTCATAATTTTCTGAGATCATGTGTATTTTTAACATTTTCTGAAATGTAGACTTGTAGAAAACCCTGAAACAGTTCTGGGAAAAATTATAGTAATGTTTTAATAGTATAATAAAGACTCAGTATAAATTTGGTGATTTTTAGAGTTCATTTTCTCTCATTTCTCTATCCCGTTGAATTTAACCAAATGAAAAATTTTAAATCGTTTTAATGCATTTTGATTTCTGATTTCAATTTCTTTAATTTTTAAAAGTCTTCTGAAGCTGTTACAAAAATTATGAGCCTTTATTTCCGGCTAGAAGAAATTATGGCAATTTATCGGTTTTAATGTATTTAAGAAAATTATTTTTAATTTGAAAATAATAAAAATATTCAAATTTTATATTTTTGTCCCATATGCTATATTAAGCTATAAATAATGTTTAATGGACGATAAGGACATTTTTGAAATATTTCTGAGTCTCAGGGAGTGTGACGAGTTTCGGGGTAAGTTGGCCGTGTGTGAAACCGCTCTGAATTTCATCATTTCCGGGTAAAGAAATGGATACGTTGTGGATAGTTATATTAGATTTATAATATAGCTGAGTGGATAGTGTTGTGATAAATTACTTTGTCAACCTAGGTTAATTCCGAAGATTGATCGAGAGCGTTTTAGTTTCAGCTCACTTGGATCGAGGTAAGGGATTTCTTCCGAACCCCTATTTCATCTATTGATATCATAATATTCTTTCTTGATTGTTATTGACATTTTCATTGGACTCACTTATATTTGTGATGGAATTGCATCGATTGCCATTAATACCCTGCTTTGAGCCGTATATGTTTATTGAAATTCCTTTTCGATGTTGTGTATTTATTTCTCATTATGCATCGAATTTATCACTGATTCCTCGGTTATTGCACTCTAAATATTGACACGAGTTAGTGTATTGAGGAGTTATATGGACGGTCTGTATCAGGGGTGATATAAGGATGGTCTGTTATTGTCAGGAGATGCTAGTGCCTTGAGTGTCTAGCTAGTGTTCATATGCATATGTAACCACAGTGTTATTGAGCATCGCCTTTGTGGCTTTGCTAAGTGATTACCCTGCACTGCCTGTGTGGCTTTGCTAAGTGTTTCCCTGCACTGCCTGTGTGGCTTTGCAATTGCTCATGTTTAATATTATATGTGATTGTTTGCACCGTATCTGAAAATTTTATTGATAATTGATTGAACCAGTATGATTCTTTTGAAACTCTTGGAAAAGATGATCATTGAATTGCATTTGTAATTTGTTTCGTAACTTCTTCGTTTGAGCGACCTTACTGAGCTCTCAAAAGCTCACTCCCCTTTGACTTCATTTCTGCAGGTGATAACCAACCATAGATTGCATTGGGTGTGGATTAGAGCCGAGCGAGGAAAAAAATTGAATTTAAATTTTGTATTGGTCGTTAGAACCCCTATGTGGGTCAGTATTGCTATTTAGAAATTTTGACTTAGAATTGATGTTTCAAGTATGACAGTATACTTGGAGTATTATCTTATTCGATGGTTTAGTTGCTTTGACTGGCTGATGGTTCTATAATTGGTTGAGTTGAGGGTTCTATTGTCTTAGTGTAAACGATTGACTGAGTGTTAACGTTCCGGAAAATTCCGGGATGTTACACGCAACTTCCCTTTACTCCCAATTTTCATCTCATAACCACCACTTGCTCACACATGAAACACCACTCATAACACACACAAATACACACTCACACATATTTAAATCACTAGCCATGCCCCCTGCCTCACGGCAGTGGGTCTCCTTCTTTCTCCTTCTCCTTTCATATACTTACCCACATATATGTAAACACATATATACACACACATGCACTCATACAAGTACATGATTCTCTCCACTTATCTTCCCCACTAGATTGAAAAATGGTCATGAGGTTTCCGGTCACTAACATACACAGTCAAGCAACAAAATAGATGTTCCAAAAGCTAGAGATTTATCTTTTCCTTGAACCTGATTGTGTGTCTTCTGTCTCTACACTTAAGTTTTCTCTCTACCCATGTACCTGTGATTCATACACACTCCCACAAACACCTCACAGCCATAATCAATTAAACCCATTACACACACACACACACACATTACACTTGATATAGCAGCTGTGTAGCACCCTTTTCATCCTCATTACACACACAGAAATACACTTTCATTCCATGCCAACCGCCTGTCACACCCAAATGACCACCCCTCTTCACTACACACACACTTCTTCATTCCGCAAACTCACACACAAAGCACATGCAACCTGCACAAAGGGCTATCTTCGTGGCAGCCTCGTCTAGAGAACTAAAATCCTAGCTGTCCAAACTCGGCCCCCAATAAATCCCCTTCTTCACCTTTCACATGCTCGAACACAACACACATTCACTCACTCAGCAACATACCCGTATGCACCCTCGCAGACACATATACAACACCCTACAAACAATCGTACACACTACATGCAAAACCCACACCATGCCGCAACCGAACAACCCATTCGCTGTCCATGGGGCTGTTTTGGCAGCCCCTTCTTCTCCTCAATACAACCCGCACACACATATATACTGACCACAGAGATCCCTCTCTCACGTACATACAGATACAAAAATCCTAGCCCCCTTATTCCCATACAAAAATGAATAAATAGAGAGACGAAGAGCTAGAAATGTTACCAAAAAATTTGACAAAATTCGCCGAAAATCTGACCCGTTAGCCTTCTCTCTTTCTCTCTCTCTCTAGAGTATCTGACGAAGAATAGAGAAACTTGGACGGCTGCTAAAAATGTTACATATAGATATAAGAAAACCCTAAGTTAGAAATTACCCAAAGCCCCCTAAGTTTTTTATAGTTATTCCAAATATACCCATAACTTTCTGTTATTACGGAAAGGCCTAAAATAACTATTTACAATAAATTAACGTACTAAAAATTTAACGGGGTGTTCCATAATCCCGCCTCACACGTCGATGCTAAGTATTTTCTAAAAAAAAATATCGTCACTAAACATATAACAACGCTAAAAATTTTGCCGTTAAAAGTTACTAATAAAATACTGATCCTAAGTTAAAAGTATCGTCACTCAAAGTTACAGATAAAATTACACATCAAAATCGACGTTAAATCTTTCGTATAAAAGTAGCTAAAATTTCTAATTAAATCCTAAAAATATCGGGGTGTTACATTATTTGTAACGACCCGGTCCATAGCCCCAGCACAGGGTAATGCCTCCCTCAAAAGGGCTAGCCAAGTAGGTATTTATGAGTTCCTTGGCAAGGTCTTATGAGGATCATCTCATACTATTCCACATCCGATGTGGGATATTACAATCGCCCCTCCTTATACCTTAGCGTCCTCGCTAAGGCTCAATCACACATAGCCCAGAATCTTCCTCTCTAGCCAATGTTGGATATACCAGGCTCACCCTTCGTTGCCCCAACCATCCTCTTGATGTGGGATATACCCGGGCTTGCCTTCGTTTCCCCAACCATCGGCAACCCGACTGGATAGCCCAGCTCGAGCTTTCGAGAGTCGACTCTAATACCATTTGTAACGACCCGGTCCACAGCCCCACCACAGGGCAATGCCTCCCTCAAAAGGGCTAGCCAAGTAGGTACTTATGAGTTCCTTGGCAAGGTCTTATAAGGGTCATCTCATACTATTCCACATCCGATGTGGGATATTACATATTATCTAGAAAACTCTTTTGTTAACCTTTCTTATTTTATTTCAGACATGATCTGCCACAATATTAAGAGACTTCTCAAAGCAAATACCCGATACATTATACAAACTTTGGGATTTATACAAATGCTTGGAGAAATGTCTTTCAACATATCGCAGTGTTGAAAGAC
This sequence comes from Escallonia herrerae, assembly GCA_033070095.1. NCBI lineage: Eukaryota > Viridiplantae > Streptophyta > Magnoliopsida > Escalloniales > Escalloniaceae > Escallonia > Escallonia herrerae. The sequence goes on along the minus strand of JAVXUP010000049.1, from coordinate 501,485 downwards.
AATTTGAAATACATTAATTTAACACATATAGGCTTAATAGTGATAGGAATTAAAGGTTTAACTAGAAGAGACACTGGAGCAAAAGTTTTTCTAGCTATAATAGACAATAAATTTACAAGTGAGCAATCAATTCTAGGAGCCATCGAAGTAGATATGAATAATAAAGGAGGAATATTTTATTGTGCACAAGACTTTTGCTTAAATACAAGAGATTTTGCTAGAAATATTAAAATTAAAATCATGACAAAAGGATATGAAGATTTTCAGCAAGGCAAAAATCTTTTAATCTGTACTACTTTTATAGGAAAACTTACACAAAATAGGCAAGTAGGATATCAATTAAGTATAGAAGATACAACTAAGTTTATCATCAATAGAGGAATTAGACTTTTACCCCCTTACAAAGTAGATTCTTTAGAAAATTCAGGCCAAGAGTGGCAAGTAGACAAAATAGTAGGAACTAGATCGTCTACGAGTATTGTACCTACATACAGTTTTTGGTATCGTAATACATCTGGAAGAATGTCAGTTAGATTTTCAAATTATGTTGAAGTAATTAGTAATACTGACACTCAAGAAACCGAAAAAGATGAGTAATTTAGAAGTCTTTAAAATAACAGATTTTAAAATATTAAATCAAAAAATAGGCACTACATTTACAGGAAGAGGAATTAGTATACAACAATTACAAGAATTTATACAAATCGTTGAACGAGAAGAAAGTTTAAATATCTTTAATCAACCTGAAGAAATTATACAAGATCCAGACTTAGACATCATGAAAGACTTAAAAGACTTAGACTTAAGTCAAACTTTAGTTTATCAACCCGTTCATACAAATATACCTGAACCAGAAACAAATTATAAAATTGAATTAGATAATAAAATTAATAAGGCATTAGAAGAGATAAAAACAATAAGACAAAAGGAAGATAATTTCTTAGAAGACAATAGTCTAAAAATAGAAGAAGAATTTTTAAACAATTATGATAATATATATTTAGAAGAAATTAATATAAAAGAAGAATTTTTAAACAATTATGAATTATATTTTACTACAGCTAAAACTATTGAAGAATATTTAAAAAATTATGAAACAAATACATTTATAGACGCATTTTCTATCACCTTAGAAGATTTCAAAGAATTAGAAGAAATAAATGATACAGAATCTATTACAACTCAAATTACTTTGGATAATACAAAATTTAATTTAATGAATGAAACACCATATATACTTATGGACGAAAGTGGTGGTTTAGGAACCACACATAATCAAAATAATGATGGCAGCAGATTCTATACTACTCAACCAATAAATAAACCACAATATGCATATGGCAATCTACCAAGACAAAGTGCAACAATAGAAAATACAAAATATGATAAACCTAATTACAGACCCAAAGGTAAAAAACATCCGTTAGAACAAAATTTTAAAATACAAAAGGCAGCCGAACCTTTTATTTTAAATATAACAGCCGTAGATCCACAACAAAGGACAAATTATATACAAGTATGGAAAGATGCAGTAGTAGTAAATTTTATAACCAAACAAGCAGACAATTTAGAAACAGGAGAAGAAATGATAAGATACATGACATAATTTTTAGGACTAATAGCTAAAGCTAATTTTGAGGAATGGCAACAAGCCTATCCCAATGACTTAAAAGAAATGGCAGATTTAAGTCCCAATCCTTATAATTTTGTAAACACAATACAATTAATATTAACAGGAAGAAATCCTAATACAGGAGATGAGATTATACAAATAGAAGCAGCCAGAAAACTAGAACAAGTACATCTATATAACTGGCATAATATAAAACCTTTTATGCAAGAATATTATTATTTTGCTTCACAAAGTGGAACATATACAATCCAAATGTTATAGATAAATTTTTACATAAATTACCAGGAGCGTTAGGACGAGAAATTAGCGAGACAATTAAAAAGGTTTATGAAAACCCAAATCAAAGACTAGCCTACTCTTTAGGAAGCGTCTTTGAACAAGTGATAGAAATTTTAGTTTCTAAATGTACTAATATACAAATTTCCAGGCAACTTAAAAATGAAACAAATTTTTGCAAAGAAATATATACACCTCAACATTACGGTCAGGAAGAATCCATACCTAAACATACTAGGAAGCCCTTAAGAAAACTAAGACAACCTAGAAAGACTTATTTTTTTATAAAAATGTAGAGCTAGAAAGCCCTTTTTAAATCCTAGACATGTTCAAAAATATGATAATAGACGCATCTATAAAAATAAAATTACGTGCTATTCTTGTGGTGAACCTGATCATTTGAGTTCTAGTTGCCCTAGAAGACAAAATAATAATAATTTCAAAGCTATGATAGTAAACAATAGAAATGAAGATTTAGTAGAAGTAGATGAAACTTTCAGTGATACAGAAAGCATATATAGTATTAAATCTATAGAAGAATATAATGAAGATATTATTTCAGTCAGTAGTGATAAAATTATAGATATTATAAACATGTTTAAGTTTTGTTCTAAGGGTTTAAACATAAAATTATAGATATTAGATTGTTTTAAAGAGTTTATAAACATGTCTATTTGATCAGTAGTTTCGACGGGAAGAACTTCCTCTTCATCATCACTACTGACTGAAATAATATCTTCATTATATTCTTCTATAGATTTAATACTATATATGCTTTCTGTATCACTTAAAGTTTCATCTACTTCTACTAAATCTTCATTTGTATTGTTTACTATCATAGCTTTGAAATTATTATTATTTTGTCTTCTAGGGCAACTAGAGCTCAAATGATTAGGTTCGTCCAAAGAATAGCACATAATTTTATTTTTATAGATGCGTCTATTAACATATTTTCAAACATGTCTAAGATTTAAAAAGGGCTTTCTAGCTCTACTTTTTTGTAAAAAATAAGTCTTTCTAGGTTCTCTTAGTTTTCTTAAGGGCTTCCTAGTATATTTAGGTCTGGATTCTTCCTGACCGTAATGTCGAGGTGTATATATTTCTTGCAAAAACTTGTTTCATTTTTAAGTTGCTTGGCAATTTGTATATTAGTACATTTAGAAACTAAAATTTCTATTACTTGTTCAAAGACGCTTCCTAAAGAGTAGGCTGGTCTTTGATTTGGGTTTTCATAAACATTTTTAATTATCTCGCTAATTTCTTGTCCTAACGCTCCTGGTAAAATATGTAAAAATTTATCTATCACATTTGGATTGTATATGTTTCCACTTTGTGAAGCAAAAGTAAAAATATTCTTGCATAAAAGGTTTTATATTATGCTAGTTATATAGATGTACTTGTTCTACTTTTCTGGCTGCTTCTATTTGTATAATTGCGTCTCTTGTATTAGGATTTCTTCCTGTTAATATTAATTGTATTGTGTTTACAAAATTATAAGGATTGGGACCTAAATCGGCCATTTCTTTTAAGTCATTGGGATAGGCTTGTTGCCATTCCTCAAAATTAGCTTTAGCTATTGGTCCTAAAAATTGTGTCATGTATCTTATCATTTCTTCTCCTGTTTCTAAATTGTCTGATTGTTTGGTTATAAAATTTGCTACTACTGCATTTTTCCATACTTGTATATAATTTGTCCTTTGTTGTAGATCTACGGCTGTTATATTTAAAATAAAAGGTTCTGCTGCCTTTTGTATTTTAAAATTTTGTTCTAACAGATGTTTTTTCCCTGTGGGTCTGTAATTAGGTTTATCATATTTTGTATTTTCTATTGTTGCACTTTGTCTTGGTAGATTGCCATATGCATATTGTGGTCTATTTATAGGTTGAGTTGTATAGAATCTGCTGCCATCATTATTTTGATTATGTGTCGTTCTTGAACCACCACTTTCGTCCATAAGTACATATGGTGTTTCGTTCATTAAATTAAATTTTGTATTATCCAAAGTAATTTGAGTTGTAATAGATTTTGTATCATTTATTTCTTCTAATTCTTTGAAATCTTCTAAGGTGATAGAATCCGCGTCTATAAATGTATTTATTTCATAATTTTTTAAATATTCTTCAATAGTTTTAGTTGTAGTAGAATATAATTCATAATTGTTTAAAAATTCTTCTTCTATATTAATTTCTTCTAAATATATATTATCATAATTGTTAAAAAATTCTTCTTCTATTTTTAGACTAATGTCTTCTAAGAAATTATCTTCCTTTTGTCTTATTGTTTTTATCTCTTCTAATGCCTTATTAATTTTATTATCTAATTCAATTTTATATTTTGTTTCTGGTTTAGGTATATTTGTATGAAGGGGTTGATAAACTAAAGTTTGACTTAAGTCTAAGTGTTTTAAGTCTTTCGTGATGTCTAGGTCTGGATCTTGTATAATTTCTTCAGGCTGATTAAATATCTAAACTTTCTTCTAGTTCAACGAGTTGCATAAATTCTTGTAATTGTTGCATACTAATTCCTCTTCCTATAAATGTAGTGCCTATTTTTTTATTTAATATTTTAAAATCTGTTGTTTTAAAGACTTGTAAATTACTCATATGTTTCGGTTTCTTGAGTGTCAGTATTATTAATTGCTTCAACATAATTTGAAAATCTAACTGACATTCTTCCAGATGTATTACGATACCAAAAACTGCCTGTAGGTACAATACTCGTAGACGAACTAGTTCCTACTATTTTGTCTACTTGCCACCCTTGGCCTGAATTTTCTAAAGAATCTACTTTGTAAGGGGGTAAAAGTTTAATTCCTTTATTGATGATAAATTTAGCTGTATCTTCTATACTTAATCGATATCCTACTTGGCTATTTTGTGTAAGTTTTCCTATAAAAGTAGTACAGATTAAAAGATTTTTGCCTTGCTGAAAATCTTCATATCCTTTTGTCATGATTTTAATTTTAATAATTCTAGCAAAATCTCTTGTATTTAAGCAAAAGTCTGGTGCACAATAAAAAATTCCTCCATTATTATTCATATCTACTTCGATGGCTCCTAGAATTGCTTGCTCACTTGTAAATCTATCGTCTATTATAGCTAGAAAAACTTTTGCTCCAGTGTCTCTTCTAGTTAAGCCTTTACTTCCTATCACTATTAAGCCTATATGTGTTAAATTAAAATTGCCTCTAATAAGTTCTTGTTCGGAATCAGGGTGTATTAAATTTATACTTACTACATCTTCACCTATACATCTATTTTGTGTTTCTCTGTAGTGCATAAATAGTCGTGTTTGACTAAGAGTTGCATTATTTTGATAAAGTATTTGTGGTGAAATTAAATCTAATCTATTTTGTCTAAACTGTTCAATTTATCTGTCTATGTCTATTAGTTGTTCTAAAGAAGCAATATGTGCAGGTGGATTTCTAAATAGTCTTAATACACTATTTCCGACTGTATTTTCATTGGGTCTTCTTGTTTCAACTGCTAATACCTCTGTTCTATTTCTGTCTTTTGCATTACCTTGCCCTAAAATATTACTACTGTTTCTTATTATAAACTAAGAACTTTAATTTGTCTTGAGCTTTTGGAACTCTTCGTTTATCTATTTTAAAATTGTTTAATTTAGAACATAATTCATCGATGTCTGTTTTAGTTTCTCTTTGTTTTACTATTTGTTCTAATTTATCTAATCTTTCTAAACAATTAATTAATAAGAGTATTATAACATTATTTTGTTTTTTAATTGTTATTTCATTTGGAGGACCTGAAGTACTACGTGATAATCCTTCTGCAGGCGTTATATATATATTACTGTCTTTTAAGATTTGTGTATAGTCTAAGTTTGTCTTAGATTGTTTTCTATCTTGACATTTTGTTTTTCTACGTTTTCTAATTTTTGTTTACATTCTTTTAATTCTTGTTTTGTTTCATCAAGTTGTCTATTTATGGATTCTAAACTTATATTGTTTTTAGATTTTTCTGTGCTTGTTTGTAACATGCCTTTTATATAATCTAAGTTTTCTCTAATAATCTTTAGGCTATTCTGATATGTCTGTAAATTTAGATAATCAATCTTTTTTAAGGACATTTTAATATTCAAAAGCATTGTTTAGGTTAGCCGGGGCTTCTTCATCCCATGGATAATCATTATCACTTGCATTATAATCTTCATTGTATATATCCTGTTCATCTTCATATGTATTTTCCTATGTGTCTTCAACCTCGTTGTTTATATTTAAAGTATTCATACTGTTGATTATGTCTACAGGTACGCTTAAACTTTCTAAAGCTGTATCTTATTCTATTTGTCTAATTCTTCTATGAAGCTCGCTATAATATAGTGAGTTGTTTTGTTGATCTTTTAGATGTATATAAAACCCAATACAGTGTTGAAAAAAATATATCAAAGTCTTCTAATAGAGAATCTAAATCCACTTAACTATATATATAAAGTTGAAGCTGATAGAAGTGGCAACGTCACCGCTTACGCGGTGTCTGCCTTATTTAACCACGTGGATTTTATTTGATGTTAAATAAAACTAATTTTAAATACTTACAATTATGACTTTCTACCTTTGAATTCAGTTAAAATTTATCTTATCAGTTTAAATTTCATAAGCAACTTGAAATTATAACACCTCAATCAAGTGTCCATAATTATCATTTCCTCATTAATCTAATTAAAATTTGATTCTGCAAATATTTCCTAAGTCTCAAATAGGTAGCCTCATCCCCCCCCCCCCCCCCCCCCCCAATGCACAAGCAAACTTAAATCCCTAATTAAACCATCAATTTTGGAATTTCATCACCCACTTTCTTCCTCTTCCTAAGCCTGAAGCCCTAAAATCTTTCTCCTAATTAAAATCTTGCCTTATCCCCTAATTTTCTCTCTTCCATTGTCTATCCTTAAATCTTGTCTTTTTCTCAATCTTCAGCCATGATTATCTTCAAACATTTTTCCTCTTGAAATATCTAATCTAATTGAGGAAAGAATATAAATTTAGCCAATTATATCCTTAATTGCAACTCTATCTAACATCTTGAAATCAATGTAAATATTTTTTCAAGACCAAATAGGGTGGTTATTTTGCAAAATAATATATTCGTTATAAAACCAAATTAAGAAAAAGTTGTCAATTACGCTTTTACTTGGACTTTCTCTTCCTTCTACATCTGTGCATGTGTGGATTACTCTATTTATTTTTATTTTTATTTTTATTTTTACATTAGTTTTTATTATGTCCTTTTAGTTTGTTATTATAATATCCTTTTCAAAAAATATGTCTATGTCCAAATTCTATATTCAAATGAATCCACATCTTCTAAAGCCTAAACTTTAACATTTACCACTAAACTTAAATGTGAAATCGGATAATATAGTTTGTATCCTTAAATAACACTTTCATATGTATGAAATTGTTATGCCTATAATATAGGAGTTCATAAATATGAAATGATTTAACAAAATTTGTTAAGCCTAATCTATCTTCCGTGATATGATTTCAAAGTTTTCTTTTTTTAGATTTATCATAACACAATGTCAAACGTGTCCTCTTTTATATTCATCAGCATTATCAGTTTTTTCTTTTCTATGTCCAAATTCTATATTCAAATGAATCCACATCTTCTAAAGCCTAAACTTTAACATTTACCACTAAACTTAAATGTGAAATCGGATAATATAGTTTGTATCCTTAAATAACACTTTCATACGTATGAAATTGTTATGCCTATAATATAGGAGTTCATAAATATGAAATGATTTAACAAAAATTGTTAAGCATAATCTATCTTCCGTGATATGATTTCAAAGTTTTCTTTTTTTAGATTCATCATAACACAATGTCAAACGTGTCCTCTTTTATATTCATCAGCATTATCAGTTTTTTCTTTTATTAGATTTTAAATTCTCTTGCTTCTGACCTAATATATCTCTCACAAGTGTCTCGCTCTTCTCACATGAACCTTACTTGCTCAATACCTATTGTTGGACATAACATGGTAAGTTCATCAAGCACTTACATGTTCTTCATTAATCTTTGGACATTAACAATCTTTTTTATATCTTGGATGACCATTTTTTCATGAAAGTTTATGTTCTTTGTATGTAGGAGACATTTGATGATTAGATTTTTATTTTAAGCGTGGATACTTTTTTATTTTCTGTATATAGGTGACATGTTTGGAATCGTATTTTGTTTATTTTTATGTTATGTTAAGTGTTAATGGTCTTTACCCCGTTATTGTATCATGTCATCGATATAAATATTTCCTTGATTAGTTCGTACCCAATATATTGGTATTTTCTTTTCAAGGTCAGTAGGCTTCTTTTTTCCTTTTAATTGTTTATATATCTCGTAATAATTTATTTCTTTCTTTTTAGATAAATAATTCTCACTCATCACCCTTTTTCTCATAGTTTGACCCCAAATATTCTCGAATAGTATGGTTGTGTACATAATGACCCGTTGCAATGCACGGGTATCAAACTAGTATGTTTTTTATATGCAAAACAAAGAGTTTGATTTTAAGCTGATTCCAGCTATTGCCATACATGAACAAGTTTGTAGGCATTTTTGTTACCAAATTGGTCAGACTTGCTAACAGGTTTTAAATATAAATATTGAGAAACAAAATATTTTAAACATGGTCGGTGATTATTTAACAGTGTTCTTCGTGAGATCTAAGCTTGTGAAGGATATATTTCTGTTGTTACCTTATTAGAGATGTAGTTTGTGCTTGTTGTTTGTCCTTATATGTTTTCGTAGTCAATAAAGTTATTGCACTTGCAAATTTTTGTATTATTATCTTGTCAATTGGTGCTCCAAATTTCTAGAGCTTACCTTTTTACATCAATTTGAGCTAGGTAGTGAACTATATTAAGAAATTTATTCTTAAGGAAATATGCTAATAAAACGCCGGCAGAACTCATCTACAACGACTCAAGCTTGAAGCAAAGAACTAGTTCACAACTTGTGACAAAACTATTCAATTTAGCTTAGGATGAATTAATACCGTGGTTACGTACTTCTAAAAAGTAAGTCTTTGGCTAGTTGTTTTTTAAATCAACTTTAATGGAGAAGATGAAGTATCTAACATCAATAGACTATATAACTATTTTGTGATAATATGTCTTGGATAAAAAACCCAGAATGTGTGGGTGTCCCACATCGGTTATTCAAAGAAGATTGTGACTTGGACTTAAGTATATAAGTCTTGTTCCACATTGGTTATTTAAAGAAAGTCACTACTTATCTCTAAGTACATATATGTTGTCTTCTATTGTATTTTAAGGCACAAGAGAGAGAGAAGAGTCCTTCTTTGAGTAGGAAGAGTATTTCTTTGAATAGTAAAGAGAGGAGAGTCCTTCTTTGAATAGGAAGAGTCTTTCTTTGAAGAGACAAGAGAGAATAGTCCTTCTTTGAGTAGGAAAAGTCTTTCCTGAAAAGAGAGGAGTCATTCTTTGAGAGGGTTTGTTGAGAGAGACAAAGGTCTGTAATCTCCAGTGAAAAACTTAGTGAAATCGCTGCGAACACCGTGGAGTAGGCTTTTACCGAATCACGTAAATCTTGTGTCTCTATTTTTTGTTATTATTTGCGATTCTCTTCTTTATTGCTTGGTGCAGAATCTAGTATATTTCCTTACAGGTGGTATCAGAGCTGAGGTTTAGTGGTAGATTGAAAGCACCTTGCAATGGCGCCAAGTACTTTGACGAAGTATGATTTGGAAAAGTTTGATGGATTGAACGATTCAATTTATGGAGGATGAAGATGCGTGCTGTTTTAATTCAGCAAGGGTTGTTAAAAGCATTAGGGGAACAAGGACTTCCTGATACGATGTCTGATGATGAAAAATAAGACATGTTGGAGAGAGCCCATAGTGCCCTGTTGTTGTGTTTAGCCGACAACGTGTTGTGAAAGGTTTCTCAGGAAATGAATGCGGCTGGATTATGACTGAAATTGGAGAGCTTATACATGAGGAAGTATCTGACAAATCGCTTGTATTTAAAGCAACGGCTGTATACTCTTCGGATGAAAGAAGGTACATCGATCAGTGATCATCTTGATGAATATAAAAAGGTAATATTAGACTTGCAAAATATTGATATCAAGATAGAAGATGAGGATAAAGCTTTACTGTTGCTGTGTTCTTTACCTCTGTCGTATGAACATCTTGTTACTACCTTATTATATGGGAAGGACAGTATCTCCATGGAGGAGGTTGAAGCTATGATAAATTCTCAAGAATTAAGGAAGAAGGTTTCAGAAAATAGGGGAGAAGAACATGGTGATGGTCTGATAGCTTGAGGCCGAAGCACTGACCATGTCGGGTCTAAAAATAAAGGAAGATCAAGGTCTTAGTCAAAGACCAGAAAATTAGAGTGCTATCATTGTCATAAGGAAGGGCATTGTAGAAAGGATTGTCCTGAGCATAAAGAGAAGAAAAAAGATAATTCCAAGACGGCTGATGCTGGAGTAGTAGAAGATAACTCTGATGGTGCAGATGTTCGCTCAGTTACTATCAGATCCTCAGATGGAGGGTGGATTCTTGATACGAGTTGCTCCTATCATATGTGTCCCAATAGAGATTGGTTTGTCACTTATCGCTCATTTGATGGTGGTAAAGTCCTTATGGGAAACAATGTCGCCTGTAAGATGGTTGGGATAGGTTCAATTCAGATTAGGATGCATGATGGTATTGTGAAAACTTTGACTGATGTCAGGCACGTTCCAGAGCTGAGGAAAAATTTGATTTCTTTGGGTACGCTTGACTCTAATGGTTGTAGCTATCGGGCTACAGGTGGAGTTATGAGGATAATGAAGGGTGCTCTTGTTGTAATGAAGGGGTTGAAACAAAATAGTCTCTATTTGTTACAGGGTAGCACAGTTACAGGAGCAGCAGCAACAGCTTCATCTTCTGATATAGATTCTGACACTACCAAGCTTTGGCATATGCATCTTGGGCATATGAGTGAGAGGGGTATGGATGTGCTAAGTAAACAAGGTTTGCTGGGAAGCAAGAAAATTGGGAAGCTGGATTTTTGTGAGCATTGTGTCTCTGGGAAGCAGTGCAGGGTGAAATTCAGTCGGGCTGTTCATACCACCAAAGGTACGGTGGATTATATCCATTTAGATCTTTGGGGTCCTTCCATGGTTCTTTCTAAGGGTGGTGGCAGATATATGTTGACCTTTATTGATGACTTCTCAAGAAAGGTATGGGTGTACATCTTGAAAAAGAAGAGTGATGTCTTTGTTCAGTGGACGCAGTTTAAGATAATGGATTGAAAAACAAACCGGCAAAGAAATTAAATGTTTGAGGACTGACAATGGCATGGAATTCTGCTTGGATGAGTTTACTAAGTTCTGCAAGAATGAAGGCATAGTGAGGCATCGCACTGTTAGAAAAATGCCACAGCAGAATGGGGTTGCAGAACGGATGAATAGAACTCTCCTTCAGAGGGCTCGATGTATGCTTTCGAATGCCGGGTTATCGAAGGAATTTTGGGCAGAAGCTGTTAACACAGCTGCATATTTGGTAAATAGGTCTCCATCGACTGCAATTAATTGTAAGACTCCTAAAGAAGTTTGGTCTGGTAAGCATGCTAATTATGAAAACTTGAGGATATTTGGTTGTCCTGCTTATGATCATGTTAATGATGGTAAACTTGAGGCGAGAGCAAAGAAGTGCATTTTCTTAGGCTATGCAAATGGGGTAAAAGGGTACCAGTTGTGGTGTCCTGATTCTAAGTCATCCAGGTTCCTAATTAGCAGAGATGTGACCTTTGATGAGTCTTTGATGCTTTCAAAGAAGGAGTTGATTGATGCAGGAAAAGACCATGGTGTCAGGGAGAAGGTGGAGCTAAAAATTCGAACTCCAGATTCTTTGCCTATAATTCCTACAGATGAGGATGATGGTTCTCATTCTACCGAGGAGAATGAAGAATCTCAAGAACAGCAGTATAACATTGCCAAAAACAGACCGAGAAGAGAAATTCAACCTCCTCAGAATTATGGATATACGGATATGGTTGCTTATGCTCTTAGTGTGGCAGAGAGTATTGAGGTTGAAAAGCCTGTTACATACAAAGACGCCATCAAGAGCACAGAATCAGTGGACATGATGGCAAAGCATATTCCTGAGATCAAGTTTAAGGATGGCTTAGACTTGATCAGTATCAGCAGTATTTGAGGTGCAGCCCTAGGGGGCAAGTGTGGTAGCAGTAGATGATAATTATTGTTTATGGCTTGCTTTATCCAAGCCAAGGTGGAGATTTGTGATAATATGTCTTGAATAAAAGACCCAGAATGTGTGGGTGTTCCACATCGGTTATTCAAAGAAGATTGTGACTTGGACTTTAGTATATAAGTCTTGTCTCACATTGGTTTTTTAGAGAAAGTCACTACTTATCTCTAAGTATATATATGTTGTCTTGTATTGTGTTTTAAGGCACAAGAGAAAAGAGAGAAGAGTCATTTTTTGAGTAGGAAGAGTCTTTATTTGAATAGAAAAGAGAGGAGATTAAAAGTCAAATGAGAACCACAAGACGTCTGTAATTAGCTTGCTTAAATCCCACTGAGGAAGTTAGCTAGGTTATGTAGTAAAACACGTTTACTCCGTTTTAGCTACTTAATCAATTGACAGCAAAATGCAAACTCGTGGCCCCTAATGGGGAACTTGAAGCATACTGTGTTAATGACTAATTTCTCGGATAAATGAGAACCACGAGACGTCTGTAATTAGCTTGCGAAAGGTTTCTCAGGAAACGACTGCGACTGGATTAAAAGTCACAATCACCGATAATAGAATTGTAATTAAAAAGTGTATAGTAAGGAAAGAGGCTTAATGTACGCATATTAAAAGTCATAAACACACTTGATTTACAAACGTGAAAACTCTTAAGAAACTATGTTTAAAACTGTAATCAATGTCAAAAGCACCCTCAATTTGAAATAAACTCTTAATATTAGAAAAGGATATTTCAAGGACGAAAAGTTTAGCCATTCAATCTCATGTGTACTTTTATATACGGTCGATGCAACATTGTCGAACGAACAGGGAAATGACGGGCAGTTTTACAATTTGTACTTCCTATTTTCTCTTCAAGAATATGCCAGTGCAAGTACTAACACTCAAATCAGAGAAGGAAAAGAAAAGTCCATAAATTTAAATCAACTTGTACACTGGACCTGGAGCACAAAAGAAGTATTTATTTGATCATTACATTTTGCGTGCAGAAACTTCAACTGCTGAGCATGAGACAGGAAATAGAAAATCCAACTACATAAAACAAGCTCAAAGACAAACCAACACCAGAACCATCACTTGATATCACAACCACTTCTTTCTTGCAGTGATCAGAAGGTTATACCCATGTCTGAACGTAGCCTCAGAAATAGTTTCGCACTTCATAGGCTGCAAAAATATAACAGTGAAGAGTAGTAAATAACAAAATCATTGCATTAATTCGGAAAGAGTAGAGATGCTTTCTTCTCCAACGATGAAGCAACGCATAAGGATTTACTTAAATGCAGTTGAAGAGAGACGGTGGCCTACATTTATGCATTTATATATGCAGCTACCTTGAGGTGTGCTATTGAACTTAAAGACTCTTTTAAGGTGACAAGGAGAGCACAATTGATCTGCATACCTCTCAAATTCTATTTCTATTTTTCCAGCATCAGGATTGGCAATGGCAGCAAATGCCTCTTGAGATAAGTCGATGGTACCCCGGCAACCAGGTGGGCAATAGTCGACAATCTTCACCACCACTGAGTTTCCACTGCAAGGGTGGGGATCTCCTTGGTTTGTGGCACCAGTACACTTGACGCGGTAGTGTCTTCCACAAGCACCTCGGTTGTCCCAGACTGCATCGCTTGCAGCTGCAATCATCACGCCTTCATTGGTAAAACCGTCACAGGAGGAAGCTGCATAACAAAAATCATATTAGGTTCATCCACACAAGGGTATAAAAACACTCGTGTGAAATCTTAAACAGAAAAACAAACGGAAAAAGTATGAGAAGATTATAAAGACGAAAAAGGGAATTCTATTATGGATTTCTTGCATATGATGCACAATGTATGCTTCAAGTTTGTTAGAATGGCCCTTGCTCTCCAAGTGTCGCATAGCTAACATTAGTTGTCTCTCCAATTAGTAGCTGGGCAAGTACATAAGCTAGGTTTGTTAGAACGAATTGGAACCACGAGACGTCTGTAAATAGCTTGCTTAATTAAATCCCACTGAGGAAGTTAGGTTATGCAGTAAAACACGTTTACTCCGTGTTAGCTACTTAATCTATTGACAGCAAAATTGAAACTCGTGGCCCCTATGGGGGACTTGAAGCATACTTTGTTAATGACTAATTTCTCGGACAGCATAACAGCCACTTCATTCACACCAATTATTAATATGTTTAGTATCGCGTTTCTACACTTCCGATGAGAAAGAATCAGTAAAGTCTTACGAGTGTATGGAGGTGTGTAGAAGGTTGCAGTCCCTTCATCTGCCATAGCGGCCAATACAAATATGTGAAAAGCTAATGCTATGGCCGGAAAGGAAAGATGGGTCGGTTTCGCCATGAGCCTGCTAGCTATATTATCTATGCTAATTAATGTATAGCCTCTACTAGTGAAAACAATGCACTGAAGAACTTCAACGGGAAAGTACTATTTATAGGTGCTGTCATGCTCGTTTGCGAAGGTATTAAGAGTCCAATGGCCACATTATGCGGACGGCAACCAGCAAAGGACAAACTTGTTTCACTATTTTGGGGTGATAATGACATGTTAGCTTGGTACTTTCATGAGAGAATTTCTGGGTAAGGTGGTGAAATCAAGACACATGAAAGAACAAACTGTAAAGCTTTTGCGGCACTTGCAAATGGAATGATTGTTTGGAGAAACAAGATTGAAGAGCTAGCATAGGAGTCCATGTATCAATGTCTGCCTTTGACAAGGGACAAAATGGGTAGGGAAGTTCCGGTATGATTGTAAAGATTTACTGTAGTCTACGGCTTGTATTCTTTTTTTCTTAGATTTGTGTGACTCTATTTGCTTATTTAAGACAACATTCAAGATTGTGCTAGTTGGTCGTCCACGCAAAAAGGCAGCAGCCTGCCTTCAACTTGGTGAGTATTTGAGATAAAGATATCTCATTTCAACAAAACCATGAATAAGAGCGTAAGAAATGGAATTTAATTTTACCTCCATTTCCAGTATAAAGTTCTTCATTAGTGCCTTAACCGATCGCGAAGTACCGCTTGTGTAACCTCAATATCCACAGCTAAATACTCCTGGGTGACCGATAGCTAAGTAGTATAGCATGTAGTGATAATATTGTGGAATTCCAAACCGGCAATAGTTCTTGTTATTGTCAGTAGCTCCCCTCCTATGGGTGCAAAAAGGAAGAACAAAAGCCTAGAGGCTGAATATTGAAATTGTTTTGTTGTATTGATCAAAACAATCAAAGCAGACATGTACCGTAGTGGCCATCTGAGTCACATAAGCGCACCTGTTTTGTTTAAGTCAATGAGTCTCTCAACTTTGGCTCATATATACTGAAACGTTAATTAGACTGATGTTATTGGTTTTCATGTGTCCCACCTCAATCCAGATCTACGGCTATGTCTGGATGTTGCACGAAGTTGGAAGTATCGACTTTTGTTTTCCTTACGTTGAAGTCCACATTGCCTACAACAACGTAGGAACAAAATTAGAGTTAAATAGCCATAATTCAAATGATATGACAAATGCAAAAGCATATCATACGAACGCAATTATTAAGATACGATTTTATGATACAATCATAATCATGTAAAATAAGTGATGGAACAGTGCTCAATGTTGTTGTCGCACGATATCATGTTGTCACTAACGCAGTTGTATAAAATAAATATAATAAAAAGAACATGTTAGTAAATTTAAGAGCAACAAAGCGAACTACGAAGACAAATTACTCGTGATAAGCTTTCTAATGTCGTAACGAAAAAATATTAATTATTTTATGGAATATCCGAGAAGAGATTTCCAAATCTCAGCATGTTCACCAAAGACAGATTAAAAGAGAAAGAAGATGGCGCGTACTATCATGTTTACATTGTTTAAGTGAATACCTCCGGTTATTAAGACAAAGGTAGCTTGAATCCATAGAAGAGATATGTTCGTGACATTGTTGGAAGATCTTTGTGCCTGTCGATATTTGGAAACAACAACCACTAAATGTATGTAAACATTGTTTAAATCTATGTAGACATCATGTTTTACGTCACCCGTGTCTGTTACTTCACGACTAAACTAAAATATATATACTCTGCATAAATGCAAAAAAAATTAGAGTGAACGAGAGAGTTTTTTTCCAAAAAAATTTTATGTGTAATTATCTCAGAATTTTGAAGAAACAAATAATTTTAAAA
The DNA here is from genome assembly GCA_033070095.1 of Escallonia herrerae. Classification (NCBI taxonomy): domain Eukaryota; kingdom Viridiplantae; phylum Streptophyta; class Magnoliopsida; order Escalloniales; family Escalloniaceae; genus Escallonia; species Escallonia herrerae. The sequence continues at coordinate 485,163 of JAVXUP010000049.1, read as the reverse complement.
TGTGTTGTTTACTAAATTTCAACTAGGAAAAGGCTCATAATTGCCATCCAAGTATAATTCCACGCTTCTTTCTGTAATCCCCTTACTTGTTTTCATCTCGTGCATTGCGCACACAAGAGCAACAATTGTCAAACTAATGATTGAGAGTTATAGTACTTTTATGCCTAATAACAATAGCTAAACCGGTAGTTAGTGACAAAAAAAAATATTAAAATAATTATTTCCACATTTTCATAAGGGTTTTCTACTATGCTTTTAGTTAAAAATGAACTTAAGTAATAATTGCTAACTTTTAGCTACAAATAAAGATGAAAAATAGTACTGTATAAAATGATAGAAATAGTCTACTCCAACTAATAGTGATAATTCTAGTTATAATAACACATGTTGAGGTTTGTACTACTTAAGGCTTTTAAGAAAAGATTAAAGATATGTAACAAATGATTAAAAATAAAATGGGAGAGTAAACTATATATATAAACTTGTAATGAAATAAAAAGAGGAAGATTGTGTTAGTTAGAAATAAAAACTGATACAGAATATTGGATTTTCCTAAACAATAGAAAAGATTAAGAGTAAAGGGAATACATAGAAATTAGTTATGACAGAATCTTAGGTATTAATGAAATTACAAAGATATAAACAAATATTTTTTAAATAGGACATGTTGACATAGAAGAGAGAAACGTAAAATCAATTTAAGGACAAAAGGAATTGAAATCATATTAAATAAGAGAGAGGGAGAGAGAAAAAAAAATAAATCATTATTATAAAAGTGAATAAATTTTAAATGCTTGCAAAAAGTCAAAATATAAAGAGTAAAATACACCAATGGTCACTCAACTATGGCTCATTTTTCACTTGAGTCACTAAACTTTGATTTGTGATGATTTGGTCACTAGACTGACAAATTTGTTCAATCGCTTGCGTTAGGTAGAGCTCTGTTAAGTGGTCGTGTGTAATAACTCAGGGGCAAAATCATCAAACCCTGCCATTTCCACCCTGTTCTCTTTCATATAATCTTTTCTTCCATCTTCTTTCTTGCACCCATAACCTCTTTCCTTTGTCACAACTGAAACCACAACCATCAACAAAAAGAAGCGATGAAGAGCAAGTCTTCTTGCCATACTGAAATGAAGTAACAATTTCAATGTAGTAGAACCCTATCGTACGTATTTGAGTAGAAAACTTGATAATTGATGCCGCCGCCACCACCCGCCACCACCTTCACCCATCACAACCACCCAAACCCTGACGTTGCTTCCACCCAAACCTTGGTCGTATGACTTACCGCTCCCCACCATACAACAATTACAAACACCACCATACCACAGCCCAACCACTGCCTCACTGAATCCTTAACCACAACCGATGACCAACCACCATTGCTAATCTAACAAAATCCATCCTTGCCCGCAATCATAATACCAATAGTCCGTACCCACAACAACCACCATCTTCCATCATCGATACCCATAGATCATAGATAGCTATTAGCTAGCATTAAACAAACTAAATATGAAGCTAATGAAGCATTACTGCATTCCCGAGGTACAAGAAAAATTTACAGGAGAAACTTGGCTTGTAGGGACGGTAGACTAGCCACACTATGAGAGCTATGATGCTGGCTAACGTGATGAAGACGACAAGAAAGGTGTAGAAAACACGGTTGGATTTGTGGCTGAAGCGGTGAGAGCCACCGCCATGCTTCTCTTCGTCGGTCATTCGGTGGGTGTGCTTGCGGTGTTTAGGACTACGGGAAGTTTGATTATGCTTTTCGACCATAACCACCACCGTCTTCCTCCAGACCTACAAAGACCATCAAAATCCAATAATTTTTAGCTATAAAAACCACCACATCACAACTCAACTACCGCCGGTCATCGATCCATGCCGTACTGACACCCCGCTTGCCTAATCTCCACTTCTTCCATCAATCCAACCCAAAAATTAGCCCATTCTGCGTCACCGAAAGCCACACCCATTGTAATACCCCAGATTTTTGGCTACTTATGTAGGTAATAATTTAAAAATTATACTGATTTGAATTAAGTAATGGACCATAGAGAATTTTCTTGAAGTTCTTTTAGTGATGAAATTAAATATTTAATGGTCTTAGTGGCCAATGTGATTAGATTAAATATTATTTAAACAAAGAAGAAGAAGAAGAAGAGATTTCGACTTGGATTAGGATTTTAAGTCATATTGTGATTAAGTTAGTTGATTAGATTAAGTATTATTTCAAAGAAGAAGAGATTTCGACTTGGATTAGGATTTTAAGTCATATGGTGATTAAATTAGTAATGAAGACTTTAAGATGTGTTATAATTACACTAACAATAAGGACTTTTAGTTGTGTTATGATTGCACCATCAATTAGGACTTCAAGTCATATTAGAATTAAATTAGCAAACTATATAAGGGAGAAGAAGGCATAAAAGTCTTCATATTTTTTTAGAGATAAAGGAGAGGAAAGAGAAAAGAGTCAATTGCATTCTTTTGGATATTCAAGCAAAAAGGTGGTGATTGATCTAAGATAAAGAATCAATTACATTTTTTTGGGTATTCAAACAAAAAGGTGGTGATTGATCTAAGATAAAGAACTCAATTGCATTCTTTTGGGTATTCAAGCAAAAAGGGGCGATTGATCCAAGATAAAGAGGAGATTTTTGACATGATATTCGTTACTTTGAGGTAAGGGTTTTTACGCCGTCTTTTCGTTTCATACACGAAAATTTTTGCGTCTTCGTTTGATTTCAAAATTGAATTTGCTTCTGAGCCTATTATTGATCATTACGCTTTTTGTAACGTTATCAATGATCTTGTCTCACTGTCTTATAATTTGCGTTAAAGACAGTTCCCATGTGATTTATAAAAATCTTTGTTCGTTATATTGTAAAAGGTCGTTCGTGATTATTTTGTGCTCTCAGCCGTTCTTTGTTCGCGGTCAAAAAAGTTACTTTCAAAGATTTTTAGACCAACGTGTCTTTCTTCAATTGGTCTTGACGTGTGAATTTTGAGTCTCCTTTGCCACGTGTCAACTTTCTGCCGGGTCTTTTTGGTTATTTACAATTTGCTTCCGCTTTCTCGATTTTTGCGCATTTCTTTCACCCAAAACTTCTTTTGACGATATCTCACTCACCCGATCTCCGATTGAGCTGATTTTTGTTTCGTTGGATTCATATTTTTGTTCTCTTCGATTTGAGTCTATAATAACTATTTTTGGACTTTGAATAAATATTCGCTATATTTATCAAACTACTTTGTGGGTGATATTTGTGTTTGAAAGTCACTTTTAATTATCGTGACTTATTTGTGACGTGCCGGCTGCGATATTCGACATGGTATAACCATGATTTGTGATGCTTAATAATAAGCAATTTGTGTATGTGACACCCACAAGTTTTGATAAATATATTTTGATATTCGACTTATTGGTTATGTTAACCCTTTTTTGAGTCGATTTGTTATTCGTTTTTGAGTCGATATTCGACTTATTGGTTATGTAACCCTTTTTTTGAGTTGATTTGTTATTCGTTTGTAAATCGATATTCGACTTATTGGTTATTTAACCCATTTTTCGGTTGCTTCTGTTATTCGCTTGTGAAATTCGACTGAGTTATCTGAATTTTTATTTATTGGTTCTATTCGATAACTCATATTTGTTAATCGTTTTTGGTAACCTTCTTTTGATCACTTTCGTATTTGTTTGTGAAATTTGACTGAGTTATCTAAATTCCAATTTATTGGCTCTATTCGATAACTCTGAATTCGTATTCGTATCCATTTTTGGCCCTCTGTGTGTAAAAATTTTTACTGGGCAATTTGTGCTCACCCCTTTGCTTTTTGTTTCCTTTCCCTTCCAGGCCAAAAGTAGCACGAAGGGCAAGATATTAGTACAGCGGTTGGAATTGCTCTGGTTTTTTATATTGAGAATAGAGCTTATGATTTCTTTAGACAAAAATTGGTTAGTTGGTTTATTTTCCTTTGGGTTCAGATATTTAGTCTGAGAGATTTGTAATAAAGTTTTGAATTATTTTTGGGAGTTAAGTTTTGAGATACAAATCATTTTGTTTGTGGTATTTTAGATGCTCTGCTCTACCATTAAGGTTGTTATGTTTTGGACATGATTGGATTATGGTTTAAGGACGTGTTCGGACCTCGGGTTTGGGGCGTTATACCCATCGTCTCCTAACATGATGTGGTGGCAGATCTCTGTGTGAGAGGGAATGAGAGAGAAAAGAAAGTTAGAGAGAGAAAGAAAGAAAAAAGAGAGATTGGATGGAGAGTGACGGTTTTGCCCCTGCTTTGATGGGACATGTGCGCATCACGTGACCATTTAACGGAGAAAGTGTAACCCTAGATGACAGAATGGATTGATTGAAAAAATTTATGAATGCAGTGACCAAATCGGCACAAATTAAAGTTTAGTGACTTTAGTGAAAATTGAGTCATAATTGAGTGACTATTGGTGCATTTTATTCAAATATAAAAGATTACATGACAAGTTAAGAGAGTGTCCACGTAGGTAGTGACGTAGTCACTTTCTCTCAGCTTCCTTTTTTTTATAATACTAGTCTTGATTCCGTGCTTTGCACACAGGAGCAATATTTCTAAACCACTAAGAAATTTAATGCAAACGTTGTTTAAATCTGTGTCGCGTACTGTCATGTTTTACATAGTTTACGTGAATAGCTCCAGTTGTTAAGACAAAGGTAGCTTAATGGAAGATATTTACATAGTTTACGTGAATAGCTCCATAGAAGAGATATGTGCATGACATTGTTGGAAGATATTTGTACCTGTCACTATATGGAAACAACAACCACTATATGTACGTAAACGTTGTTTAAATCTATGTAGACATCACGTTTTACGTTACCTGTGTCATATTACTTGATGACTAAAAACAAATTGTATATTCTACGTAAATGCAAAAATCTTTAGAATGAAGGAGAGAGTTTCTCCTATAAATTTAGAAACAAATAATTTTAAAATGTGTTGTTTTGAAGTTTTTATTACCAAATTTCAACTAGGAAAAGACTCATAACTGCCACCCTTATGTTATTCCACGTTTCTTTCTATAATCCCCATACTAGTTTCTATTTCGTGCATTGCACACGAGAGCAACAACTGTCAAACAGCTGATTGAGAGATCTCGTAGTTGTATGTCTAGTAATAGTAGCAAAATTGATAGGTACAAAAAAGATTAGAAACTTATTTCCACCTTTTTATTTGGGTTTTTCTACCAAGTTTTCTCGTTCAAAATGAAATTGAGTAATAATTACTAGCTTTTAGCAATAAATGAAGATGAAAAATAGTACTACATAAAATGATAGAAATGGTCTGTTCCGACTAATTGTAATAATAGTGATAATTTTAGTTATAAAAACTCGTGTGTTGAGGTTTTTATTACTTAAGGCCAATAAGAAAAGACTAAAGATATGTAACAAATGATTGAAAATAAAATGGGAGAATAAACTATGTATATAAACTTGTAATGAAATAAAAGGAAGAAGATTATCTTAGAAAAGATTTAAGAGTAAAGGAATTATACAGAAAATAATTATGGCAAAATCTTTGGTACTAATGAAATTACAAAGATATAAACAAAATTTTTAGAATTAAATATGCGATTGACTACTGTACTATAACGCAATTCATCTTTAGTCATAGAACTTTTATTTGTGTCAAAGTGATCATTGAACTCGTCAATTTGTTCAATTAAGTCATTCTATTAGGTTCAATTAACCAGAGACCAGTTAAGTGCCCACATGGGGCTTAAGTTAGAGGCAAAATGGGCAAAACATGGTACTTTGATTAATTTTTATTAAATTTTTTTTGGTCTAGATTGTATGCAAGGCCTATTGGCAAAAGCAACAATATAGGAAATAATGTAAGTGGACATATCACCAAAAAGGACTTCACATTTCTCTCGTCCTTCAGAATTTCAAGAATAAAAATTACTTTACCGATTAACAACTACCATACCTATATATGTAACCAAAATGTAAATCTAATCTTTAAAAAGACTACCATACTAATAATGTTGACGGTGAATTTTGAGAACTCAAAATCCTATAAAAATTGATGAAAATCCGATGAAAATAAAAAGGAAAAGTTAATATTAAATATCTTCACTAAGTTTTTCACTCAATATAAACCTCACTTTCAATCAAAAATGGCCCTACCATATCTCTCGTTCTCCATAATTCCGACAATAAAGATTTCTTTACCAATTAACGATTCACAAATGGTAGATAACAAAAATTAAATATAACCCACAAAAGACTACCATGTTAAAAATATTAATGATAAATTTAAAAAACTAAATATTCTGTAAAAGACGAAGAAGATCCCTTACAAAATAAAAAAAGGCAAAGTAAAACGAAACATTCAAATAAAACAAATGAAAAGCACAACCTTTCCAAGGAATATTTTTTCTTAACTAATTGTATAACTCACACAAGAAAAAAGGTTCCATCTTCTCATAGATGATAACCCACTGCCATTGCGCCTCCATGACTGCAACCTATGTGAAACCCTTCATTAGGATTAAAGAACCACTGACATATAACTCAAATGATTTACTATTTTCTCCTTTAACCATATTGCTAATGCTCCCCATGAACTTCATATTGAACGCCAATACATCATAATACAAAGGAGGAGCAGCAGCATTAGTAATTGTTGCTACTAAAAATATACTTCGGAACCCTAGCCGAAAACGATGACCTGCAAGATAGAAAACGAGTGACCGCTGAGTGGGGTTCTTGATGGAGAATTGTCTGATGCTTAAGTCAAAACGCAACTACAGTATAGTAACGTTGGAAAAGCATTAAGACTGTGTCTTTGTGTGTATGATCGTCTCCGTACTTGGAATAGCTCCCTTTACATATCTGTATGTAGAATACCCATATGAGGACTAGGCTGTGGGCAAGATGTGTTAGGATCGCGTTAAGATCCTTGAAGCCCGCGTCACGATATTTGAGGACTCTTTTAAAATCCTAATCCATAACAAGGAATAGATTACCCCAATTTGACTGGGAATATTTGGTATCCCCCAATGGGTAGTTTATAGATGAGATCTATCATAAGCCCCCCACTTTCTTAGCAAAAAAGTTCGGCTGAAGAAGTTATATCAGGTGTCATGAGACATGCATTAGATTTGTAAGGGATCTTTCATTCCATTATAAGGGTAAATGATATTTCTCTACCCCATGTGCTCAGACCTAAGCTCTTGAGAGCTTAAGCTATGGAACATTGCCCAAGTAAGGCGTTAGGACTTCAGCTCTTTTTGCTCAAGCAGAATAGTCTTTGGAAAGATGAATCACGGGATCTTGAGGTCTTTTAGAGGCTATGCCCCATAGTAACCTCTCTGGGGAGAGGACACAAAGCTATGCATGCAAGTCGTTACATGTGCTTGTACATTTTTGCCTAAATGTTTGAATGTCGTCTTGAGGGGTTTCACTTGAAAATGCAGTTTTCACCTCTTCATTGGAAGGTGTTTGTTGCAAGTGTGTGTTCTTTATCTTGGGCTAACCATATCATACTTGTGTTTTACTTTGACGCGAACTCTTATTGTCACGACCCAAACCCATGGGTGAGCCCATGAGCTAGATCCGTGACTAGCCGGAGGTCCATTCAAACCTCCACCCAGGGCTCTGTCAGGCCTTACTACAACCTGTACTCAGAATTCATTCTAACTTGCTAAATTCTATAACAGTAAATTGGCTATCAGGAGCCTCACTTAGAAATTTCCACAACTGTCATAAATAACTTCAACTACACAATTAACTCTATGGAGATTAATGCTCCAACCAATTCTCTAAAACATAAAATTTATACTACACTGTCATCTAAAGATTAACGATTGCTCTAAGAGGGCTAATGTGCCTAACTACCATCTTCTGCAAGTCCGATCTTGTTTCCCTCATGAATGTCAGTTTCATCTAAGTGATCACCGGAAAACATTTATATAAGAGTGAGCTAAGTAGACATACCATATCCCTAAAATAGCTTTTGTATTCATGAAAACATGCCATGGTTTCTTCACTTTAAAAACTGGTAACAAATTTACAGTAAATACTATACACATATATACTTTATAAAAGTAAATCAAGCTTCAGAAAAACTCTTTCAAAAGGAACGTATAACAACGACAACAACTAAACTTCGAATGCCATACTATATCTTTTCACGGTGTCTTGTAGTCAACGTATGGTCCCACTGACTAGGACCCAAAATCCTTCCTCCACTCGGGATAAATAATATTGTCGATGCAAGGGCGAACCATGATGCAACAGTATTGTGCACCAATGCATGGTCCCTTTGACCAGGCCCCAGAGTCCACTTTCTCCCGTGGATATGGGGCACAAAAACCAATATTAATCTCACGATTAACACATAGTTCTCAAAAGCCAATATAACACTTTCCATGGCAATTATAACTTATTTTCTCATCAATCAGTTGCACAAAAAGCATGAGTATCACAATTACTTTAAACATTCATTTGGTAAAATCACGTATACATACACGTATTTTGGAAAATAGGGTGTACAGAGGAACGTGGCAGGAGTACTTACTTGGATAGCTAAACAGTTCTGATTCGTGTTCCCAAGCTTGCCCTAGCTCTTGTCTATCGAAATGTAAACAATAAACCATACGGATTTTATTTGTTGCCACGCAAACATGCATAGCTGCTAAATTTCCCCTAAGTGCATGAAATTACCATAAAAGCACATCAATCGAATTAATAATGTAAGAGATATCAACAAAAACCTAACCCACTCTTATGCTGATCTACAGCAGCCTTCTTCTCAAACACACATCTCATCCTCTGAAACACACATAATACACACACAAATCCTAACACTTACGCATTAAGATCCCTCTAAAACACATCCAAGATTACAATTTAAAAAATCCAAACAAATAGCTAGCATTAGAGAGAAGCGACTAGGGATTTACCTTGAAAATTCTTGCCCTAGGTGCTTCCTTCTCTCTCCCTTTCTCTCTAGTTTCACGTAAATGAGGCTGACCAATGTTTTTTTTTTTGTGACGGCTGGGAATTAAGCTAGTCTTTATATATTAACCCTAAAAGGAGAATTTTCTTAAAAATCCCTTGAATTTTAAATATTTTTCTTTTCCAAGTTTACCCTTCAATTTTAATATTTTTAGAAGACCCAAACTAATCGGATTAATAGTCGAAATTATGCATTCTGATAAACTAAAAAGGAAACACGAAGTTGGCGTGTTACATTCTCCCCACCTTAAAAAAATTCCCTACTTTCATTTTAAGAAATTTCTTTTGAGGATAATGTGCTATGTGGCATCTCCATTTGTTTTATTGGAGTAGTTTGTAGTAGGATTCTCAAAGATGTTGTATTCTATTATTTCTCTGTATATTTTCAGAAAGTCTTGTACGGGGATGTAATTTTGCACGCACATTATTTAAGCTAGAACTTTCTTAGCATAAGTTATTGGAATTCCAATAAGGCTTAATGGAGTCCTTGCACACTTTGTTGTATGGTACAATTTTTATATTGTTCTAAATTATCATGTGGGTGATTTATTACATTGTGGACTTTTATGATAATGTAGTTTATTGCGAAAAATTACTTGAAAAATATTTTTCCAACTCACTTACATGGGAGATGATTACGAGCTTAACAAATTTTTTATTTCATGATATGAGGAAGGATACTATTTTTCTTTTGAATTTTTTGAAATAAATAGAAGGATGCATAATTAATGTCTTTTCTTTGCGCAAACTAATGTAGTAAATAGAATGGCCACCATGAATGTCATAGCTGATCTTGTTAAGGGTGAGAAACTTAACGGAGTTAATTATGACGTTTGGCACAAAAAGATGAAATTCATGCTGAACGAATAAGAGCTCGAGGAGCACTTGACCAAAGAGATGGTCGGGCCCGCTGAGGGGCAACTCCTAAGAGACCACGCTACTTACTAGAAATGGCATGAGAAAGATCGTTGTACGCTCTACAGCTTGTTGAGCAGCTTGGAAAATGATCTAATCAGACAGTTTGATGAACTTTCTAATTACAAAGCTTCATGGGATCATCTCAATTTCTCTTCTGGTGGAACCTCAACTACGCGGCTTCATAGCCTTGTGATTAAGTTTGAGGAATACACAAAAGACCCTAAGCATACCATTAATGAACATCTAAGGTTAATGTCCAACATGATTGGTAAGCTGAGGCATGCTAGCCAATCGCTCACAGATGAGCAACAAGTCAGAACTGTCATAAGGTCCTTTCCTGCCACATGGGCCAATGTGAAACAGATATTGACCCATAGTGAAAATGTCAAGAACTTTTCTGATACTTCACATCATGTCATCCTTGAGGCTAAGACTCGAGATACTGACAAGACTTTCACTTATGTCGCCCAAGGGGGATCATACAAAGCAAATGGTGAGCATGAAAGACAAATTAAGAAAGGCGAGCTAGCACTTCCTCGCCAAAGGAAAGGAAAATAAAGAAAGGCAAGAGAGGAAAATGTGGTGGGAAAAAGGATTTGTCTAAAATCAAATGCATCAACTGTGAATAGCAAAGATACTTCGCTAGTAATTGTACTAAGCCAAAGAGGGTACCTTCTGAATCTCTCTCTCAGTTATATGCTTCCTCACATGTGATGGTTGCTGATTCCTAACTTGTGTGGTTTGTGAATACAGGTTCAACAAAACATGTAGCACGTGATCGAGAGGGGTCTACGTCATAGACTACCACCAGATTCCAGTGGGAAGCAAACATATCTTAATGGGAAATAATAGCTTTGAAGAGGTACCAGGGTTGGTTCTTGAGGATGTGTGATATGCACCTACTGTTCGGCTAAATCTACTTTCAGTTACTGCTTTATTAGACAATGGTTTTACCTTCAATTTTAGGGGTAATAAGTTGGACATCTTTTTGGATGATGTTTTGTTCGGACATGGTTTTCACATGTATAGTCTTTTTCAATTAGATTTAATTGATTCTCAATCCTCTTATTCTTATATGGTGAATGATAATATTGTGAATGATTCCACCACCTGACATGCAATACTGGGCTATATAGGCCAAGATAGAATGACTCGTTTGGCTAGAGAAGGCCTTTTGGGCCTACTCGCAAAAGTTAATCTACAAACATGTGAGGCTTGTTTAGCCGGTAAAGCATGCAGGAAGCCTTTTCTAAAGGCTGTGAGAGCAATGCAGCCACTTGAGCTAGTTCACCCTAACATATATGGACCTATGAGTGTAAAGACACGCCATTACGCCTCTTATTTAATCACATTGATAGATGATTATATGCGATTTGGTTACTTGTATCTGATATCTCATCGATATGAAGCTTTGGATTGTTTCAAATATTTTCAAAGTATTTGCACAAAATCAAATCTAATTATATCTCTACTATTGCCACATGGATTAAACATATATAATTCATTATAAAAAATTCACCTTTATGATCAGATATTTTAAGCCAATTCGTTTTCCCTTTTTCTCACACATTCAATTTCAGAACATTGTCTCGCTCTCTCTTTCAAATAGGCACCCTTGTCTTTTTCCCCTTTCTCCCCCACAGACAAACCTAAATACTTAGTTAAGCCATCAATTTCAAGATTTCATAACCCTATGTCTTTCTCTTTCTTAGCCCGAAGCTCAAAAATCTCTTATCCCCTTAATTTTCTCTCTTCCATTCTCAGCTTCTCTATCTACCCCTGAAATCTTACATTTTTCAATCTTCACCAATGTTTAAAAACACGATAAACCTAGAATTCTCCACAATTATCTCATTACAAATTCGTAGTTTACGCCTCATCGCAATCTCCTTCGATAGAAAGGAACCTCCACAACCGCACCAATAAGAAGGAGAATTGGCCTTGCAAATTACGATGGAGAGTAAATTGCAAGGCCTCTTTTTAAAATTTGATTTTTTGTTCCTGAGCTCTCCCTATAGTACCCAATTTTCAGGTTATTGGTTGAATAAATATTTCATTTTTTTTCTTACTAATTAATTCTATTTATATTGGGCTTTTTTCTTTATGCATTTAGGAAGGACAACATCAACATTGAAGTGGATGTAGTTCCTCGACTTTTAAATTTTCAGTTTACGTTGGTAAATATGTCTCATTGCATTTTAAGTTGCTGAGTTGGGATTTTTAAAGTTTCCAGGTGATTCAAGTACTGCATGTGGATGAATGCTAGAATTTGTAGAAGATTGCCATAATTAATCTTTCCAATCATATAATCTGCAACGCGTGTAAGCACTATCAGTCTCCACTACTCCTAGAACTCATATTGTAACACCCCGAATTTATTTCCGGAGCATTAATACCAGATACACAAAGATCAGATGAAATCCTATAATTATCATAAGATTCCAAAATGGTAAATCAGAGCATACATTAAAATTTTCCAAAATACATCAACATTTAACACAGCGGTCCCAAGCCTTTGTACAATTTAACTACTCCGACACGGAATTTTCCAAAATAACACCTAAATAATAGCAATCTATCTTTATCATTACACTCAAAATATCAGTACTAACTCTGAAACAAAGGCGGCTAACTCTTGATCACTCAGCTAGCCGTTCGATCCCAAAGTCCCACTTACCAATCAAAGGGACGTAAAAATATCTGAGAAACGAAATTTCGGAAGCACAAAGGTTCTCAACATAACAGATAATCAAGTAAGATTTTGAATGTCAAATATCTAAATTATAGAGACAGACACTAGAGAAAGTAGTCACATACGTCATCACTGACATATGAGGCCGGTTCAGAAAGTAAGATCGCGATCTCTAGCTTAACTCTCCTGAGCTAGGCCACGTTTCAATCCACGTGGGTAAGTCAGACATAAATCAAATACACTGTGACATTGTTCATAGAGTTATCAAAACAAAGATTACAATTTAACACATAATCTAATAGCGGACATGTCAAACGATACACTGAGTTTACGAAATAATGATAATCTCTAAAACGAACGATATCAACATCGCAAATTCTAAGGCCAAACGAATTCGACAGAAATTGAATTTAACAAGTCATATCATTGAGAACAAGTTATTCATAACAAAGCTGAAAGAAAAAAGGAGAAGAAGAATCACTTCGAGAAGTTCCGATTTCAAAAAGAAACTAAGAACTTACACGAGCGATTGGTCCATCGCTGATTTGAATTTCGAAAATAAACCCATCAAGTTTGTGAATGCAAATCCTTAACCTCCTCCTTAGAAATCAAGAGCTTACAAGCCTCCTCTCTCTCTCTCTCTCTCTCTCTCTCTCTCTCTCTCTCTCTATATATATATATATATATATATATATATATATATATATATATATATATATATATATATATATATATATTGCAAATGGGAGTAGGCAAAGAATAAAAAGATTCAAAAGGAAAACAAGAAACTATTTATATGGAACAAAACCAAACTATAAGTCGACCGGAAAAAAAATTTCATTCAACCAAAACATGTTTCATTCAACCGAATCCGACAAAGGTGAAAATGATTCAATTTTTTTTTAATTCCACCGAAAATAAGTTTTCATTCGAATGAAGGGGTTTTTTTTTTTTTTTGTATTTGACCAAAAACAGGTTTTCATTCGAATTAAAACTTTTAATTCTAATGAAAACTTCAGAAACTCATTTTAAATACTTTTCGTTCGAAGCAAAATATTTTCATTAGAAGCAAACCCATTTTCATTAGAAGCAAAACCATTTTTCTTCGACCGAATCGTTCAAAGCCCAAAAACTTTAACGTCACATATTTTTGATTCGAATGAAGCCACTTTCATTCGACTGCAAAATTTCAGAAACAATCCCAAACCATTTTTTCTTAGTTTTAACAAAAGACCACAAACTTATTTATTCAAAAATATTAATTTCACACAGAAAAAGAAAATTTTGGGGTATAACATTCTTGCCTCTTTAAAAGTATTCTGTCTTCGGAATTTAAAACGTACCTTAAGTGTCAAAAAGCTGAGGGAGCTTCTCGTGCATAGCCTCCTCAAGTTCCCAGGTGGCCTCCTCTATTTCGTGATTCTGCCACAAAACAATAACTAAAGGAACGACCTTCGTCCTTAATACCTGATCACGACGGTCAAGAATCTCAACTGGTTGTTTTTCGTAGGAAAGATCTTCGCGAACTGATAAAGGTTCAAAAGACACAATGTGCGTCAGATCGTAGACATACTTCCTTAGATTCGAAACATGGAAAACATTATGAACATGCAATAGCTCTGGCGGTAATGCCACCCAATAAGCCACCTGACCAATCGTTTCCAAAACCTCAAATGGCTCGATAAACCTAGGGCGAAGCTTGCTCTTTCTACCGAAACGTGTCACCCCCCTCCAAAGTGAAACCCTAACACGTGATCACCCACTTCAAATCCGAGTTCACGACGACGGTGAGACTTGTAACTGCGTTGTCTATCCTGAGCCACTTTGAGACTTTCCCGAATCAAATTAACTTTTTGAATGGTCAACTGCACCAACTTTGGTCCCAATAACAGTCTCTATCCTACCTCATCCCAACGTAGTGGTGTCCTACACCTTCGTCCGTACAATGCCTCAAATGGTGCCATTTTAATACTTGCCTGATAGCTGTTGTTATATGCGAATTCAACCAAAGGCAAATGACTATGCCAACTACCACCAAGGTCTAGCGCGCAAGCTCTCAACATATCTTCTAACGTCTGAATGGTACATTCGGACTGTCCGTCTGTGTAACACCCCGATACTTTTTTGGAGTGGTTTCAAATTTTAGCAGCAAATATATTTTTCTGAGCGCCGATATTTTTCTAACAACTTGTAGCGAAGAATTAAATGTTTAGTGATTAGCATGACGGAAATTTTTGGGCAAACTTTTAGCGATGACATTCTTACGTAGCAACGATTAGTGTAGCGGGGTTAGATAACAACCCGTTAGATTTTTCTGGTACATTATTTTATCATAAATAGTTAATTAGGGCTTTTTGTAATAACAAAAAGTTTCGGGTGAAACTTGAAAATTTTCTAAAGTCCAAAGGGCTTTTGGTAAATTGCCACTTTAGGGTTTTATGTATATGTATGGCTGCTATAGATCAGCTGCCAACCCTACTCCTGAAAACCGATTGAGAGAAGAGAGAGCGAAGGAAGGAGATGGAAGAAATTTTTTGGCGAAGGTTTTCGGTAAGCTTCTAGCCTTTTACTCCTTATTTTTTTTATTTATTTACGGTACACCAAAATATGGTCGGTAAAAATAATAACGAATTGATCCAAATACTGTCTAAACATGCGGTTCATCAAGTCCATAAACCCAGCAGGGGCATTTGTCAGCCCGAACGACATTACCAGAAACTCATAATGACCATAATGAGTCCTAAACGCGGTCTTTGGCACATCCTCCGCCTTGACTTTCAGCTGATAATATCCAGAACGTAAATCTATCTTCAAGAAAAAATTCATTCCCTGAAGTTGGTCAAACAAATCATCTATGAGTGACAACGGATATTTATTACGGATGGTGATCTTATTCAACTCACGGTAGTCAATGCAAAGTCTCAATGTACCATCCTTTTTCTTAACGAACAAAACAGGGGCACCCCAAGGTGAGACACTAGGGCGTATAAATCCCTTATCAAGTAGCTCTTGAAGCTGTTCCTTTAGCTCATTCATTTCTGAAGGCTCCATTTGATACGGAGCCTTAGAAATAGGTGTCGCACAGGTCACTAAATCAATTATGAATTCCATCTCACGATCAATGGGTTTTTCGAGCAACTCCTTAGGAAACACCTCAGAAAAGTCATGGATTACTGGTACTTTTGATATTTCAAGACCTTCATGACTAGTATCATAGACGTGTGCAATGTAACCTCTATAGCGCTTATGAAGCATGGGGCGAGCTGCAATAGTTGAGATAATGGACAACCCAGTAGGTTTTGAACCCCTAAATTCAAATTCAGACAAATCAAATAGGTGAAAATGAACTCGTTTCTCAAAGTAGTCAACTAAGGCATGATAGGATGCCAACTAATCCATACCCAAAATCACACAAATCTAAAGAAATTAGGTCCCCCAGAAGGTCCCTATTACATATACAGATCTTACAGTTTCTCAAAACTAAATTAACTGTCACAGAATCTCCAACTGGAGTACCGATAGACAACTCGTAGTCAAGAGACTGAGGTCTAACCCCAAGTCGTCTTGCAAACGTAAGAGAGATAAAATAGTGTGTGGCACCAGAGTCAAACAACACATGTGCATCGATTGAATTAACATGTATCGTACCTGCCACCACATCCTTTGAATTCGACGCATCCTTAGCTGTCATGTTGAACACCCTGCCTGTAGTCTTAGGTTTCTGTCCCCTGGGTGATGGATTCATAGTCTGTCTAGGGCCCGAAGTTGTACTCCCCACAACGGAACCTTGTGGGCCAGATTGCCCTGATGCTGCAATAGAACAATCTCTGATATGATGAACCTTTTGGCCACACCTGAAACATGCTCCCGTATCACAATGACAACTCTGACCACCATGTCCCTTGTTGCACCTCTGACAAATAAGACCTGAACCTTTAGACAGAGGTCTCTGAGCAAAGTTCTAACTAAAGCTCCGACTCATATTACCTTGAGCTTGACCCTGTCTTTGGCCTTGGTCCCTCTGACCAACAATAGTCGACAAAGATGCATGTTTCTACTTCCTATCATTTTGTGCTGTGTGTGACTGAGATAGTTCTGGCCGGTCTCTATTACTCGTCTTGGCTTTTTCTTAATCTCTAAAATTTCTTGTTTCAGATTCAATCGTCTTCGCAATGTCCACGCACTGAATATAGGTCTTAACTGGGACCGGAACAATTCGCTGTCTAATGCTAGACTCAAGACCCCAAGTGAACATTTGCACTCTATCCCTTTCATTAGCCACCAACTACTTACCATGATGAGATAATCGTGTAAACCTTACCTCATACTCGGCAACACTCTCGTTATCCTCCTGCCTCAGATTAAGGAAATCACGATACATCTGTTATTTTACTCTCCTAGGGAAGTAGCGGTCAAAGAACAAAACCTTGAACTGATCCTATGTCATCGTCCTGCGTTGTTCTGCCGTCTTACTATCCTACATCACTTTCCACCAATGGTCTGCTTCCCCATCTAGCTTATACACTGTGAGTTCTATCTTTTCCAAATCGGTGCAACCCATAGGCCTAAACACCTTCTCAAGTCGAGAAATCCTTAATTATAGGATTTTATTTGATCTCAGTGTATCTGGCATTAACGCTTCGGAAATAAATTTGGGGCGTTACAGTTGGTATCAGAGCATGCATTAAAACTTCCCAAAGTACATCAAAATTTAACACAGCGGCCCAAAGCCTTTATACAATTCAAGTAATCCCACCCAGAGTTTCCCAAAATAAAACCTAAATAATAACAATCTGTCTTTACCATTACACTCAAAATATCAGTACTAACTCTGAAACAAAGGCAGTTAACTCTTGATCACTCAGCTAGCCTTTCGATCCCAAAGTCCCACCTACTGATCACCTGAAAGTAGAAACAATAAGGGAATGAGCCAAATGCCCAGAAAGATCGCTTAAAGGACCAATCAAAGGGACGTAAAAATATCTGAGAAACGAAAATTTGGAAGCACAAAGGGTCTCAACGGAACGGATAATCAAATCAGATTTTGAATGTCAAATATCTAAATTATAGAGACTAACACTAGAGAAAGTGGTCACATATGTCATCACTAACATATGAGGCCGGTTTAGAAAGTAAGATCACAACCTCTAGCTCAATTCTCCTAAGCTAAGCCACGTTTCAATCCATGTGGGTAAGTCAGACATAAGTCACATACACTGTGACATGGTTCATAGAGTTGTCAAAACAAAGATTCCAATTTAACACACAATCAAATATCGAACATGTTAAACAATATACGGAATTTACGAAATAATAATAATCTCTAAAATGAACGATATCAACATTGCAAATTTTAAGGTCACACGAATTCGACAGAAATTGAATTTAACAAGTCATAGCATTGAGAACAAGTTATTCATAACAAAGCTCAAAGCAAAAGGGAGAAGAAGAATCACTTCGAAGAAGTTTGGATTTAAAAAAGAAACTAAGAACTTATATAAGCGATTGGTCCATCGCTGATTTGAATTTCAAAAATAAACCCTTATCTTAATCAAGTTTGTGAATGCAAATCCGTAAGCTTCTCCTTAGAAATCAAGAGCTTCCAAGCCTCCATTCTCTCTCTCTCTCTCTCTCTACTGCAAATGGGAGTAGGCAAAGAACCAAAAAGATTCAAAAGGAAAATAATAAACTATTTACATGGAACAAAACAAAACTTTAAGTCGACCGAATTTTTTTTTTCATTCGACTGAATCTGCGGAGGTGAAAATGGTTCAATTTTTTTTATTCGAATGAAAATGAGTTTTCATTCGAATTAAAACTTCTAATTAAAAATAAAAAATATTTTAATTCGATTAAAAACTTTAGAATAATTTTTTTATTGCATTCGATTGAAAACAGGTTTTCATTCGAATTAAAACTTCTAATTCGAATGAAAACTTCAGAAACTCATTTTATACATTTTAAATACCTTTCGTTCGAAGAAAAATATTTTCATTCGAAGCAAACTCATTTTCATTCGATACAAAACATTTTCCTTTGATCGAATCCTTCAGAGCCCATTAACATTAAGTAATTTTTATTTGAATGAAACCACTTTCATTCGACCGAAAATTTCAGAAACAATCCCAAACTATTTTTTCTTAGTTTTAACAAAAGACCAAGAACTTATTTATTCAAAAATATTAATTTCACACAGAAAAAGAAAAATTTTGAGATATTACACATATATACTGTGCGTGCATGTGTGTGTGTGTTACTTAATGTGGCCTAAGACTTCCAACTCTCGTTAGACCATATCTTAGTGCTTACTTGGTTCTATAAACATTCTTTGTCCATACCTTTTTAGCAAAGCACATAGATTTGTCTCTCTCTTTTTTCTCTAAAGTCATCTGCAGTAGATGGAGATCCTTGATTTTTAAAATTTTAAATTACGTTGGTGAATTTCTTAATTTAGTTTACGTTAGTGAGTTTACACTTTTAGATTTTTAAAGTTTCGTTCAATACTTCTATTTTTTATTTCATTTAATATAAATTTCATTGCACTTACCTTTTATTTTTTGTTCAACATTTCATGTTTTAATAGTTCGACACTGATCTGTTACAGAACTGTTATTTAAGGTAAATTTTCAATCCAGAGATATAAAAAAATTGGTAATGAATGAAATCAGAAAGGATAATATTATTTTTTCTCTTTTTAAAATTTCATTTTCAGTTTCTGATATCTCTCCGCCCAATTTTGGGATTATTGGTTCAATTAATAGCACATTTTTTTTGTTACTAATCAATTATGTTTACTTTGGAATTTCTTTCTTAAGAAATTTAAGCTATCTTCTAGAAACTAAAACAATAATGTTAAAATGGATGGATCTCCATGATTTTTAAAATTTCAGTTTATGTTAGTGAGTGTCTCTCATTGCAATTTACGTTGGTGAGATTTTTCTTGAATTAATGTCACATTTATTGTTACTAGTTGATTCTGTTCATATATTTCATGCCTTCTCTAGGAAGTATTTAAAGGTTAGCAGCAACATCAAAGTAAGTGGATTGCCGCCAAATCTTATATTCACTAATATAATTCAAATATGAACTCCAGATAATTGGGAGACACTAGACGTTCCCAGTCAATCTACGAGTTTGTTGATTATCTTGTTAAGAATTAGGTATCTAAAAAAGTCTTCAAAGATTGTGACGTAATCCTCAAGGATCTTAAAGAAATCCTAACACATATGGCTCACTGTCCACTCTTATTAGGGTCCTCTACCTATTGTTATATAAAGGTGGCTATTCCAAGACACAATGACACAATCTTTAATGCTTTTTCAGAGTTATTATCATGTAGCTGAACTCTACCTTAAGCATTGAAACGTTCTCCGTCGGGAACTCTACCTGACGGTCAATCGTTTTTTGTCTTACAGGTCATCATTTTTTGCCAGGGTTCTGGAGCATATTTTTAGCAGAAACAGATTGTCACCATCCGTCAGACCCACCAGCCTAACTGATTGACATCAATAAAACTCAACGGTCAGGCCACAAGCTACGAACGGTAACGCGTCGAAACCACTGACATATCTCCCTCGCGCTTCCAAATTCAACTGCCTTCAGACAATCTATACACCACAACTCTGCTACGTCAACAAGGATATATATATATATATATATATATATATATATATATATATATATATATATATATATATAGGGAGCTGATCCATTGATAGCGCTAGCAAAATAGGAGAAGTTGCTAACGCGATCTGGCCGTCCACGCGCATTCTGTGGACGGTCAAGATCTTTTTTTATATTTTTTTAAGTTTGTCCGCTACATTATGTAGCAGATGATTTTTTGACAAAAATACCCTCCAACTTAAAAACAGCCCGTCCGCTACATTATGTAGCGGACGGACTTTTGTGACATTTTTTTCTCTTTCTCTCATTAATGCTCTGACACTATGTCTCTCTCTCTCTCTCTCTCTCTCTCTCTCTCTCTCTCTCTCTCATCCGCTACATTATGTAGCGGACAAGTTCATTTTACTTAGAAATGCTATTCAACTTCTCACTCAGACTTTTGGGGTCATTTTGGCTGTAACCAAGTCTAGAAGACATGATAGGAGCATCCCATCCAGCTACACCAAAGGCAAAAGCCAGCCCAGAAGAGATCAAAACATTTGAAGAAGAATCTAGGCCAATCCTGTCAGGCTACTACTGCTGTAATAGTTGCTGCATTTGGTATTGGCCGTTGAAAACATCTTCATTAATCAATGAAGAGAAAACGTCGTCGGTGTAGTAATAAATGTCATCATCATCTTCCACCATTAAATTCACCAAGACAACACAGACAAATAGATACCCACCACCGCAACAGCCGCTGTCTCCGCCTTCAATCAGTGTCGCCACCGACCGTCTACCCTCCGATTTTACTCACTAATTCCGCAAATCTCGTTACAGAAATGTCGGTCTCAGCAATTTCGAGATCTGCCATGACAGCTTCATTTCGAGATTTGCCATCTTCAGAGAATGGGTACGAGGGAGAGGGAGAAGATGGAGAGAACGAGAGATGAGGAAGAGAGAGAAAATGAAAAGAGTTATCTCTTTTCCAGATCTGACACATTGGGTCTTTTCAGAAAATTAATATTCATCCGCTACATAATGTAGCGGATGAAAGAGAGAGAAAAAAAAGTGTTAGAAAACTTGTCCGTTACATAATGTAGCGGATGAGAGACAGAGAGTTAAAGCATTAATGAGAGAAAGAGAAAAAAAAATGTCAGAAAAGTCTATCCGCTACATAATGTAGCGGACGGGCTGTTTTTAAGTAGAGGGTATTTTTGTCAAAAAATCGTCCGCTACATAATGTAGCAAACAGACTTAAAAAAACGTAAAAAAAAGATCTGGACCGTCCACAGATCGCGCGTGGACGGCCAGATCGCGGTAGTAACTTCTCCTATTTTGCTAGCACTATCAATGTATATATATATATATATATATATATATATATATATATATATATATATATATATATACACATATAGTGGAGGAAGGCACCTGCTCTACCACAATGGCAAAATCCTACACTACAGTGGCACCACTGCCTTCAACAAGACCTACGTGGGCAGGCCAACGCCCGCATAACAATCACATTATCGGAGTCATCACCAACGGGGCCGCGGGCACCATAAACTGCCAACCACTGCCCCGAAGCTGCCGAAGCAGCTCTAAGAACAAGGTGTAAAAAAATAAAGAAGAAATAAAAGAGAGAGAGGAAGCTGATCTCCGCCGCTGTGCATCGACGCCGCACCATTGCAGCCTCGCCGCGTGTTCACCACGATAGTAAGCAGGGACGCCTCAGCTGACCACCACACCAGCCGACATTGTTGCCACCACCGCCAGACAATCGGCACAAATGCCGAAACCGAGTTGCCAAAAAGGCATCATTGTCACCATCGGTGGCAAGAGGACAAACACCATGCACAAGCAACAAGGGCACCACCTCGTCCACTTTTGCTCCAGATCTGCGACCAACAATGACGGCTCCACCTGTCCCTCTAGCTTTGAGCCATCTCAGACACCCGTCCCTATCTAGATTTTTCCACTGTTGACTGCCGCCCTTGTTCTTAATCAGCACCATCACGGCCACGAAAAAAATAATAAAAGAAGAAGATGAGGCAACAGCAGCGTCACCACAATCTACCAAGATGCCACCGTTGTAGCAACCATGGCCAGATCTCTGCCATCGACACTCTCCAACCTTGTTGTGATAGGCCATACCTTTGGCACGAACCATGACCGACAGCACCATCGCCATCAACCGATCGAGATGCGCACTGCAGTAACTTGCCAATGAGTATCGCCGTCCAATTTTCCCCACTAGTCCAGCTACCACCCATTGGTCCAGTCAACGCCACCGCGGTTAGAAACACATTTGCCATCTCACAATCGCGACACCGCTGCACGCTGCGCCGCTACCTCTTCAGGCCAGCGTGCCTTTCTGTCAATGAAAGAAAGAGGGTAGACAATGGTGCAACTTGGATGGATTGGGTTGGTTTTCGGCCCAACCCGAGAAAACCCAACCTTCTAAAAATCCCATCTCAACCCAAACCAAATTGGGCTTTTTGTAGAAAAAGCCCAACCCAACCCAAGTAAAAATGCTATGGTTTGGGTTTTAACCCAAATGAATAATTTTAAAATAGTTTTAATGCTTTTTTAAATTTTGATTTCAATTTTCATAATTTTTGTACATATTTTAAAGCTATTACAAAAATTATAAGACTTTATTTTCACATAGAAATAATTATGTCTATTTATGGATTTTTATTGTATTTAAAGAAATTGTTTTTAATTCAAAACAAATTAGAGAATTTATATTTTAGTTTTTTATAATGTTTTAAGTTATAAAATTGTTAATTTGTAATTTATTATGAATTTTGGTATATCGTTAAGCATTAAGGAGTGTACAGAATTTTCGGTTAGGTTGGTTAGGTGTGGGACCCACTTTGAGTTGCACAATTTCATAGTTAAAAGTAAGCACATGGTTGGTAGTTGATGTTAAGTTTATAATATTGTAGCATATATTGTGTTATAACAAATAGATTGTCAATCTCGATTTACTCAGAGAATTTTGATCGAGGTTGTATAATATTGCATAGCTTGGATCAAGGTAAGGATTTTCTCTCTGAACTCTATTTCACTATTCTGAATTCAAACAGCTTTATGATATTCATTGAGCTCTGATTTTTATGATTGATATAAAAAAATATATTTTCAAATTGCCAACGAAACCCTAGCTTGAACCTTAATTAGTGATCGTTTAATTGAAATTTTTTATTTATTCTCATCTGTTTTATTGATTCGATTATCGTATAATGTTTTGAATTATGTTTATTGCTTCTCAATGTTGACATGAGCTAGTAATCCACGAGTTATAAGGATGGTATGTATTACTGGAGTTATAAGGATTGTCTGTTGGTTGGGTTAAACTAGTACCTAAATGGACTAGTCAATGTACATATGCATATGTAAAGCGATCGAGCACTGTTGGGTGGCTTTGCTATAGTGTACTGTTCATGTTCAATGTTTCATGTTCCTGTTTTATTGCACCTAGAGTGTTTTGGAATAATTATTGATTTAAGGGATTGAGTTGTTACTCGTCCCTATGTTTATATCGAAATGCATTGGTTTTATTTGAAAAAATAATCTTTTTGAATTTTCATTTGGCTGTAAATTAAAAATCTTTTGAATCATTTTGTGATTTTTAAATCTTTGATCGACCTTACTGGGCTCTTAAAAGCTCACTCTCATTTGACTTCCTTTCCGTAGATTGCCTGTATATGGATTAGAGTGAGCAAAAGAAAAAAGGATTCAATTTTTGGTATTAATTGTTAAAACCCCTGCGTGGGTGACTTTGCTAGTTATTATTCAGGTTTAAATTTAGTTTTCAGGTATGATTGTACACTAAGACAAAATACATTGATAGATGTTTTAGTTGCTCTGAAAGCTATGGTATTATTTGGTTAAGTTTTGAGGATAATATTGTGTTAGTGTCATTGATCGAGTGAGTGTTAACGTTTCAAAAAATTCTGGAATGTTATAAAACCAAGGTAGCACCTCCCACACGAAACCTATCGGCGAAATTGACCACCACCCAAAACCCACCACAACCCAATCAAGGGCACCCCATGGATCCGAGAGCTTACTCCTTTCACCAAGCCCTAACCAATTGCAAGCCATCAGAGAGGCGATGCCTATCCAGCTCTCCATCGCCCTCATGATCCTTGCCTTATAGTCTATCGCATCGCATGCCTTTTTATAAAGTTGATTTCTTCTTATTCTGACCACCACCCTTGCTCGTCTTAAGTTTCTGCATGGCCTCTCTTATGCCTCTGCTCTTCCTTCTTTTTTTGAAACTCTTCGTAGTCTACCTCTAGAATTTTAACCCGTTCAACCACCTTGACATAAGTCGAAAGCTTCAAAGCCAACAAACTTTTTTTATGCCGCACCTTAATCCCTTCTCAAACCTTCTTTCTTTACAATTCTCAGTGTTAACCAGATACGGGGCATATATAGACAATGAGGTGAACTTCGCTCATATTGTGCCATTGTCATATCATTCTGTACCAACTTTAAGAATTCTTCCTCCTTTTGATCTTTTACGTTTTGAGAAAAGTATTTCTCGAAGAAAATACATTTAAATCGTTCCCAAGTCATGGGATGAGTATTGCGCTTGACCATTTTCCACCAATGGTCAGCTTCATCTTCAAACATGAAAACAACATATGCCACCTTATATTCGTTGCTACTATTTCAAAGGTCAAACACCTTCTCATATTGGTTCACCCACGCTTCAGCCTTCTCTGGTTCTAACGCCATCATTTTGCCCTTGGTTTTGATTTTGATTCAGCGGTATCCTGCCACCTCTGGCTATTACATTTACCAAGTTCTGAAATTCTTGTACTATGGTGTCAACAACTACATCATTCATTGGTGGATTATAAAGATCCTTGGTGTTATGACTAGCATGTTTAGGAGGCATAGTAATCCTAACACACCAATAGAAACCACATAAGCCTACAAATGTGCAAAGGATACACGCTAAACAAAAACGATTTTGGTAGCAAAAAAGACCAATCTAATCATACATTTAGTTTGCAACAATTTAAACTTAGGTTCACACGACTTTACAGAATCATAAACCTGAGCTCTGATACCAACTTTATAGATACTAACGCTAGACTAAATTTGAAGAATTAAATAAAAAAAATTTTCACTTTACAATCCCTTATAAAACAAATTACTAAAAGCAGTGGCTAAACGAATTACACAAAATCAATTCTATCAAATCACCCACCCTTATTAAAATTATCAAAATAAACTGCAAGTCTAATTAACTACAAAGGACTCCCAAAACTCCAATGCCATCACGTGGATCCTTAGTCACTTTCTTAACCTATGGCAAGGGGAAAGGTATAGTAAAAGGGTGAGCTCATGTAGCCGAGTAAGGTACCAAAACTGATAGAATCTCAAAGCAAAACTAATAGAATCGAATAACAAATACTCGAATGGAAATAAGCAAATCACATATTATTATCAAATGTCGAATTAAGCATTTAACCCTAAACATTTTTATATAATATGCCAAAAAATGCTACACAACAAAAAAAAAACGACGACTATGTTGGTCATAAGACCCAAATGTTGAATATAACGTACAAACCTTAGTTGGGCAAACAAACTTGTTTTACTGTTTTGGGGGTGATAATGACATGTTAGCATGGTACTTTCATGTGATAATTCTGGGTAAGGTGGTGAAATCAAGACACATGAAAAGTACGGTTGAACAAACTGTAAAGCTTTTGTGGCACTTGCAATGGAATGATTGTTTGGAAGGAACAAAAAATGAAGAGCTACCATAGGAATCCATGTACCAATGTCTGTCTTTGATAGGGGACAAAATGGGTGGGGAAGTTCGGTATGTCTATAATTGTAAATTCACTGTTGTATACAGCTTATTGTATTCCCATTTCTCTTTGATTTATATATGTGACTCTATTTACTTATTTTAAGACAGCATTTCAAGATTGTAATAGTTGGTTTCTTAAATATTTAGTAGAATTCGACAAGAGGTTTCTTGACTGGTTAGCAGGATTCTACGAGGCTTTGACTTTCTCCATAATTACTTATGGTCGTCCATGCACGCCAAAGACGCAACACTCTGCCTTCAACTTGGTGAATATGTTCAGATGTAGTGATAACAATATGGAACTCCAAACTGGCAATTGTTCATGTTACTGCCAACTAGCTCCCCTGCTACGGGTGAAAAAAAGGAAAAACAAAGCCTAGAGGCTGAAATTGTTTTGTTTTATCGACCAAAAGAATCGAAGCAAACATGTATACTAGTGGCCATTTGAGTCACATAAAATTGAGCCCCTCAACTGCACCCATATATATACTTAAATGTTAATAAGATTGATGTTGTTGGTTTTCATATGTCCCACCTCAATGCACACCTATGGCAATGTCCGGATGTTGCATGAAGTGTGAATTATTGAGTTTTGTTCTTCTTACATTGAAGTCCACATTGCCTACAACAACGTAAGAACAAAATTAGATTTAAATAATTGTATTCAAGTGATATGACAAACACAATTATAAAGATGCGATTTCAAGATACAATCATAAACATGTAAAATAAGTAATGGAACAGTAATTGATTAATGTTTTGGCACCGAGTAAGTCGAATTGGATCTAGACCTTGTTGTAGCAAACCAACCCTATCATTGATCTGAGTCAATACGCACAAGACACCTTCTAGATTATAATAATAACCGGGGCACATGAAAAATTGAGAACATTCACCAACAAACGTGAGATACCAGGGCAGCCTCTGCAGCGTAAGAGATACCGATTTTGTAACAGATTTAAGAAACGTTTCCCAGAGCCTGGTCATAGCACCGACTAATATGACCAACTCTTTCACTGGATTCAGCAAGCTTGGAGGACAAAACGCAGCCTTTGAAAATAATTTGATTTTGACCACACCGGATAATCAATAGTACCACCACTATCCAAAGGCATCTAACCAGTAGCATATCTCGCTTTAGTATTGGCTGCCCCAGCCACCAACTAATCCAGCTACACAAAGAGGACATTGCGGTTACCAACCTTTGATGTTTAACCGGGATGCCTGCCCAAATTGATTGCACGCAGCTACAATGTATGAATAAGTGATTGTGTTCACCATAGTTTTGCAGCCACGTTTGGGTTAGTCCTTTTTTACTGGGTTAGTCCTTTTTTACTAGAAGTCTGTGCCCGATCAACTGTCAGAGGAAAGTTAAACTTTTAGTAGGAAAAAGGCAATTTCTAGAATTTACACCATAAATTGGGCTTTGTCTAGACAGACATCAAGTTGACAAGTGCTTAAATTAAATGAGTGAATCATCCAATAGATGGCCAAGACTAAAAGTTTTCCTTTGTTCCCATAAGGCCAGTCAAGGATGTCCTGTCATATTCCACAAGATGGTCGCACACTAAAGATTTGATGAGCAATCAATGGATGGAAGATTTGGAAGACACGACCAGGTGTCCCAAGTAAAGGTGTCAAGATCCCAGACATGACTTTAGCTAGTAAGGAGGCAAGATTCTTTTATATCCTCCAAGCTTGTTTATGTAAATGTGCCTCATTAAAGGACCTAATATCTCAAAAATCCAAGGCCACCCAAACATTTTAGGAGACAAATTGTAGACCACACAAGCCTATCGGTTGATCTACGTGATGTATCATTAACCCACGAAAATCGGACCAGAATCCGATCTATCTGCTTGCAGAGGGACTGAAAAAAAAATGCAGCTCTAATCCCTACTACATCACCTTGATCTACGTAATTTTTTTTGGAGACTGAAAAAAATGCAGGTATCATCCGCATACATCAAATGTGATAACAGAGGTGAGTTCCTGCCAACTCTAATCCCTACTACATCACCTTGCAGCTCTGCTTGAGCCAGTGATGTAGTAGTTAGCACTTCAAAGCAGAAAATAAAACATACTGCGGCAGAGGTTTTCCCTGCCTTATCCCACGGGATGGTTGGTAATGCTTCGTTGGCGCCCCATTAACCAAATGTTTCGTGATATAATTTCAAGTTTTCTTTTTTTAGATTCATCATAACACAATGTCAAATGTTTCCTCTTTTATATTCATCAGCATTATCGCATTTTTTCTTTTATTAAATTTTAAATTCTCTTGCTTTTAACCTGATATATCTCTCACAACTCTCTCACCCTTCTCACATAAACCGCACTTGCTCCATACCTTTTGTTACAATTTTTCTAACATTTTTGTTGTTTTCTTGTACAGAGTTTATTTAGAGAGAGACTTCAGGCCAACTCGCAACCAGACGATAGCCAGGCAGTGGACGAGTTCTCGTTGTGGTTAGACACTATGGGGGTTCCTAGGAAGGACCGTATACTCGGCCACCCTCGTCAGTCTGCACGAGCGTTGCTAGCCGGCAGACCTCAATCGTCAGGCGAGACCAGTTGTACCGATCCTCAGGCAGATGCGACGGCTGCGACGGAGGAAGAGCGCTTCAACACAATGTTTGATGCGCAGATGCAGATGATGCTCAATGACGGTTATGTAATTATAAAGGGCCCCAAACTACATGTAATACAAATTTTCTCAAGTACTTATGTATTTTGTGCTCTATATGTGATCTTGTTTTGATATATGATGTTGAATCATTTGTATGGCTCCATGCAGGGCGATACCGATGATCCTAGTGCCAGTGACCCCCAGGGTGATGAAGATGTTGTTGGATCGAACGTGCATTCTTCTTCAAGGGATGAAGAAGATGATGACGGGGCTGGTTGTTCTGCTGACGAGTGATTTGGATAGGGGTTTGGTAAGATTTATGCAATGAATGTTATTTTATTATTTTGAATTTATCATCGGTACTTAACTATATGAATTCTATTATTTTAATGCATATGTTAACGTTTATCTATACTTTGATGAATGTGACAAGCTGTTTGAATGAATGCGGAACAGAGGGTTGAAACGGCTTTGAATGAATGCGTTGAAAGCTTTCAACGCATTCATTCAAAATCGTTTCAACCGAGATTAAATCAGTTTTTAGATCGATTGGATTGGATATGAATTGATATTAGTTCTGCGACAGGTTTTGGACAAATTATTTGACCTGCAATTTTTTATTTTTTTTGCAAAGTCAGGTTTTGCGACTGCGATGTGCAGTCGCTAACTAAAATCAAGCGGTCAAAAATTTTATTTTTTTTTTTAAAAAATAAAATAATATTTTAAAATATTTAGTGACCGCAATTCTCAGTCGCTAATTCGGTCGCTAAAGATATAATATAATTTAATAAAAAATATTTAAAAAAATTAAATAAAAAATATTTAGCGACCGCCTATGGCGGTCACTAAATGAAGTCAACACGGTCGCTAAATTAGCGACCGAATTTTATAAGCGATCGCTAAAATTTAGCGACCTGGCCTGTAGCGACCGTAACGCGGTCGCTAAAACCCTTTAGCGACCGCGTTTACACCTTTAGCAACCACATCTGGCAGTCACTAAAGGCATTGTTTCTTGTAGTGTTTGAATATTAACAATCTTTTTTATATCTTGGACGACTATTTTTTCATAAAAGTTTCCGTTCTTTGTATGTATGAGACATTGGATGATTAGAATTTTATTTTTACTAAAATTTTTTAGATTTTTGTTTTCAGGGTGGATACTTTATATTTTCTATATATAGGTGACATGATTGAAATCGTGTTTTGTTTATTTTTATGTTAAGTGTTAATGGTCTTTATCCCGTTATTGTTCCATGTCATCAATATAAATATTTCCTTGATTAGTTCGTACCAATAGATTGGTATTTTTTTTTCAAGGTCAGTAGGTTTCTTTTTTCCTTTAGTTGTTTATATATCTCATAATAATTTTTTTCTTTCTTTTTAGGTAAATAATTCTCACTCATCACCCTTTTTCTCATAGTTTGACCCAAATATTCTCGAATACTGAAATTCTACATGGTTCTGTGCATAATGACCCATTGCAACGCACGGGTATCAAACTAGTATGTTTTTTATATGCAAAACAAAGAGTTTAGATTTCATGCTGATTCCAGCTATTGCCAAGCATGAACAAGTTTGTAGGCATTTTTGTCATCAAATTGATCGGACTTGCTAACAGATTATATATATATATATATATATATATATATATATATATATATATATATATATATATATGAGAAACAAAATATTTTAACACGGTCGGTGGTTATTTAACAGTATTCTTCGTGAGATCTAAGCTTGTGAAGGATATATTTCAGTTGTTACCTTATTAGAGATGTAGTTCTGTGCTTGTTGTTTGTCCTTATATGTTTTCATAGTCAATAAAGTTATTGTAGTTGCAATTTTTTGTATTATCTTGTCAATTGGAGCTTCAATTTTCTAGAGCTTACCCTGTTACATCAATTTGAGCTTATTAGGTAGTGAACTATACTAAGAAAATTATTCTTAAGAAAATATATGCTAATAAAACGCCGTCAGAACTCATCTACAACGACTCAAGCTCGAAGCAAAGAACTGGATCATAACTTGTGACAAAACTATTCAATTTAGCTTAGGATGAATTAGTACACCATGGTTTCACAATTTTGAAAAGTAAGTCGCTTGTTAGTTGTTTTTTTAATCAACTTTAATGGAGAACATGAAGTGTCTAACATCAATAGACAATATAACTGTTCTATTTCATAATTAAAAGTCAAATCACCTATAATATTAAAGAATTGTAACTAAAAAGTGTATAGTAAGGAAAGAGGCTTAATGTACATATATTAAAAGTAATAAACACACTTGATTTACAAACATGAAAACTCTTAAGAAACTAAGTTTAAAACTGTATTCAATGTCAAAAACACCCTCAATTTGAAATAAACTCTCAATATTAAAAAAGGGTATTTCAAGGACGAAAAGTTTAGCCATTCAATCTCATGTGTACTTCTATGTACGGTTCGACGCTGCATTGTCGAACGAACAGGGAAATGACGGGCAGTTTTGCAATTGGTAATTCCTATTTTCTCTTCAAGAATGTGCCAGTGCAAGTAGTAATACACAAGTGAGAGAAGGAAAAGAAAATTCCATAAATTTAAATCAACTTGTACACTGGACGTGGAGCACAAAAGAAGTATTTATTTGATAATTACGTTTTGCATGCAGAAACTTCAACTGCTGAGCATGAGACAGGAAATAGAAAATCCAACTACATAAAACAAGCTCAAAGACAAACCAACACCAGAACCATCACTTGATATCACAAACCACTTCTTTCTTGCAGTGATCAGAAGGTTATACCCATGTCTGAACGTAGCCTCAGAAATAGTTTCGCACTTCATAGGCTGCAAAAATATAACAGTGAAGAGTAGTAAATAACAAAATCATTGCATTAATTCGGAAAGAGTAGAGATGCTTTCTTCTCCAACGATGAAGCAACGCATAAGGATTTACTTAAATGCAGTTGAAGAGAGACGGTGGCCTACATTTATGCATTTATATATGCAGCTACCTTGAGGTGTGCTATTGAACTTAAAGACTCTTTTAAGGTGACAAGGAGAGCACAATTGATCTGCATACCTCTCAAATTCTATTTCTATTTTTCCAGCATCAGGATTGGCAATGGCAGCAAATGCCTCTTGAGATAAGTCGATGGTACCCCGGCAACCAGGTGGGCAATAGTCGACAATCTTCACCACCACTGAGTTTCCACTGCAAGGGTGGGGATCTCCTTGGTTTGTGGCACCAGTACACTTGACGCGGTAGTGTCTTCCACAAGCACCTCGGTTGTCCCAGACTGCATCGCTTGCAGCTGCAATCATCACGCCTTCATTGGTAAAACCGTCACAGGAGGAAGCTGCATAACAAAAATCATATTAGGTTCATCCACACAAGGGTATAAAAACACTCGTGTGAAATCTTAAACAGAAAAACAAACGGAAAAAGTATGAGAAGATTATAAAGACGAAAAAGGGAATTCTATTATGGATTTCTTGCATATGATGCACAATGTATGCTTCAAGTTTGTTAGAATGGCCCTTGCTCTCCAAGTGTCGCATAGCTAACATTAGTTGTCTCTCCAATTAGTAGCTGGGCAAGTACATAAGCTAGGTTTGTTAGAACGAATTGGAACCACGAGACGTCTGTAAATAGCTTGCTTAAATCCCACTGAGGAAGTTAGGTTGTGCAGTAAAACACGTTTACTCCGTGTTAGCTACTTAATCTATTGACAGCAAAATTGAAACTCGTGGCCCCTATGGGGGACTTGAAGCATACTTTGTTAATGACTAATTTCTTGGACAGCATAACAGCCACTTCATTCACACCAATTATTAATATGTTTATTATCGCGTTTCTACACTTCCGATGAGAAAGAATCAGTAAAGTCTTACGAGTGTATGGAGGTGTGTAGAAGGTTGCAGTCCCTTCATCTGCCATAGCGGCCAATACAAATATGTGAAAAGCTAATGCTATGGCCGGAAAGGAAAGATGGGTCGGTTTCGCCATGAGCCTGCTAGCTATATTATCTATGCTAATTAATGTATAGCCTCTACTAGTGAAAGCAATGCACTGAAGAACTTCAACGGGAAAGTACTATTTATAGGTGCTGTCATGCTCGTTTGCAAAGGTATTAAGAGTCCAATGGCCACATTATGCGGACGGCAACCAGCAAAGGACAAACTTGTTTCACTATTTTGGGGTGATAATGACATGTTAGCTTGGTACTTTCATGAGAGAATTTCTGGGTAAGGTGGTGAAATCAAGACACATGAAAGAACAAACTGTAAAGCTTTTGCGGCACTTGCAAATGGAATGATTGTTTGGAGAAACGAGATTGAAGAGCTAGCATAGGAGTCCATGTATCAATGTCTGCCTTTGACAAGGGACAAAATGGGTAGGGAAGTTCCGGTATGATTGTAGAGATTTACTGTAGTCTACAGCTTGTATTCTTTTTTTCTTAGATTTGTGTGACTCTATTTGCTTATTTAAGACAACATTCAAGATTGTGCTAGTTGGTCGTCCACGCAAAAAGGCAGCAGCCTGCCTTCAACTTGGTGAGTATTTGAGATAGAGATATCTCATTTCAACAAAACCATGAATAAGAGCGTAAGAAATGGAATTTAATTTTACCTCCATTTCCAGTATAAAGTTCTTCATTAGTGCCTTAACCGATCGCGAAGTACCGCTTGTGTAACCTCAATATCCACAGCTAAATACTCCTGGGTGACCGATAGCTAAGTAGTATAGCATGTAGTGATAATATTGTGGAATTCCAAACTGGCAATAGTTCTTGTTATTGTCAGTAGCTCCCCTCCTATGGGTGCAAAAAGGAAGAACAAAAGCCTAGAGGCTGAATATTGAAATTGTTTTGTTGTATTGATCAAAACAATCAAAGCAGACATGTACCGTAGTGGCCATCTGAGTCACATAAGCGCACCTGTTTTGTTTAAGTGAATGAGTCTCTCAACTTTGGCTCATATATACTGAAACGTTAATAAGACTGATGTTATTGGTTTTCATGTGTCCCACCTCAATCCACATCTACGGCTATGTCTGGATGTTGCACGAAGTTGGAAGTATCGACTTTTGTTTTCCTTACGTTGAAGTCCACATTGCCTACAACAACGTAGGAACAAAATTAGAGTTAAATAGCCATAATTCAAATGATATGACAAATGCAAAAGCATATCATACGAACGCAATTATTAAGATACGATTTTATGATACAATCATAATCATGTAAAATAAGTGATGGAACAGTGCTCAATGTTGTTGTCGCACGATATCATGTTGTCACTAACGCAGTTGTATAAAATAAATATAATAAAAAGAACATGTTAGTAAATTTAAGAGCATCAAAGCGAACTACGAAGACAAATTACTCGTAATAAGCTTTCTAATGTGGTAACGAAAAAATATTAATTATTCTATGGAATATTCAAGGTGGTCGGCCGGAGGGTTGGGGTTGCCGACGGCGGTCGCTGGCAGGGATCGATGGCTGTGGTGGTGGGAGGGTGGTGGTTTCAAAATAAAAATCAAAACTGAAAAACTCAAATTTTGAAATGAGAGTTTTTAAAAATAGTTCTGTTTTAAAAATTATTTTCAAAACTGAAGAAAAAAAATCAAAATTATGTGTTAAACGCGTTTTTTTCTCCAGTTCATAAAATTAGAGAAAAAACTAAAAACGAAAAGGGAATCAAATGGAACCAAAGTGTTTGGATAGATTGTATGCAAGGCCTACCGGCTAAAGCAACGATGTAGGAAATAATATATGTGGACACCATATCACCATCAATCAAAAAGGACCTCACAAGGAAAAGTTAATTGAATATCTTCACTAGTTTTTCACCATGTATAAACTTCACTTTCAATCAAAAATTAATGGCCCTACCATATCTTTTGTTCTTCACGATTCCCACAATAAGGACTACTTTACCCATTTACGACTAACATATGATAGATAACAAAAAGTAAATGTAACCCAAATAAGACTACCATGTTAAAAATGTTAATGATAAATTTAAAAAACTAAAAATTCTGTAAAAGATGAAGAAGGTCCTTTACAAAATAAAAAAGACAAAGTAAAACTGAACATTCAAATTAAACAAATGAAAAGCACAACTTTTTGAAGGAATATAAACTTGACTTTTTCGTTATTAACTGTATAAAGCACAAAGGAAAAAAGGTTCCATCTTGTCATCAATAACCCACCGCCACTGCGCCTCCATGACCATAACCTATGTGAAACCCTTCATTAGGAATAAAAAACTACTGACATATAACTCAAATGATCTATTATTTTCTCCTTTAACCATATTGCTAATCCTCGCTATGAACTTCATATTGAACATCTATATGAGCACCACAATACAAAGGAGGAGGAGGAGCAGTAGCAGCAGCATCATTTACATCTGTTGCTGCTAAAAATATGCTCTGGAACCTTAGCCAAAAACGATGGCTTGCAAGATAAAAAAAACAAGTGACCGCAGGCCAGATAGGGTTCCTGACGGAGAACTCTCCAATGTTTCAGTTAGAACGCAACTACAACATTGTAACTCTAAAAAAACATTAAAGACTGTGTCTCTTTGTGTGTGTGATTATCTGCGTACCTGGGGGTAACCCCTTTTATATAACTATAGATAGAAGACCCTTAGTAGGACTAGGCCGTGGGTCAGACACGTTAGGATCGTGTTAGGATCGTGTTAGGATCCTTGAAGATCATGTCACGATCTTTGAGGACTCTTTTAGAATCCT
Organism: Escallonia herrerae; assembly: GCA_033070095.1. Lineage (NCBI taxonomy): Eukaryota > Viridiplantae > Streptophyta > Magnoliopsida > Escalloniales > Escalloniaceae > Escallonia > Escallonia herrerae. The sequence goes on along the minus strand of JAVXUP010000049.1, from coordinate 449,716 downwards.
TATTCTTAACAAGATAATCATCAACCTCGTAGATTGTCCCAATTTGACTAAAAATATCGGGTGTCCTCCAATTATTGGGAGTTTATTGAGTTATATCATAAGCCCGCCCCCCACTTTCTTAGCCAAAAAGTTTGGCTGAGGAAGCTTACCACGTGTCTTGAGACATGCATCAGATTCATAAGGGATCTTTCGTCCGCTAGTAAGGGTAAATAATATTTCTCTACTTCATGTGCTCTGACCTAAGCTCTTGGGAGCTTAAGCCATGGAACTTTGCCCAAGTAGGGTGTTAGGACTTCAGCTCTTGAGAGATAGGTCTTAGAATTTTTCCCAAAAGGCTATTCAGAATCATATTTGGAAGGACAAATCATGGGATCTTGAGATCCGTTAAAGGCTGTGACTCATGGTAGCCTCTCTATGGAGAAGACACAAAGCTGTGCATGCAAGTTGTTACATGTGCTTGTACATTTTTGCCTAAGTGTTTGAATGTCCACTTGATGGGTTTCACTTGACAGTGTAGTTTTCACCTCTCCGTTGGAGGATGTTTGTTGTAAGTGTGTTCTCTCTAGCTTGGGCTGACCACATCATGCTTGCGTTTTACTTTGACATGAACTCTTATCATCAGCTAAGAGCTAGCAAAAAATCCTCGCACTCACATTTGACTGGGTTTTGAATTGACAAAGAGTGGTGGGGTGATGAAGTCTCACAGAGTGCTTTGCCGTTTCATGAGTTAGAACTGTAGCTAAATCGTTCAGATAGAACTTGAGCTCTATCCTGTCACCCTTGGGTTGTTCATTTCTTGAGGGATCACCCTTGGGGACTAGTGGAATGTGGGGTTCTAGTAAGCACCCTTAAGGGCTACTAGAGCAAAAATCATGTAAGTACCCTTGAGGGTTTAACAGAAGTTAAAGTTCTCGTACACACCCTCAAAGGCTGATAGAGCACAAAGTTCATGTAAATACCCTTGGGGTTTGACAGAACTTAGAGTTCTCATAAGCACCCTTGAGGGCTGATGGAGCGCAAAGCTCACGTAAATGCCCCTGGGGCTAGTGGAACATAGATTTCTCGTAGGCACCCTTAAGGGCTGATAGAGCGTAAAGCTCATGTAAATGCCCTTGGGGACTAGTGGAATGTAGAGTTCTCATGCGCGCGCTTGAGGGTTGAGGAAGCGTAAAGCTCGCCTAAATACCCTTGAGGGCTAGTGGAACATAAGTTTTCATATGTGCCATTGAGGGCAGATGGAGCATAAAGCTCATGTAAATACCCTTGAATGTATGATGGAACTTCGAGTTCTTATAAAATCCCTTGACGACTGCAATCGAAGAAAACACGTACTCTGTCGTTGTGATACTACATAAGAAGGCATGGAGCATTGAGCATGTAATATAGCCGCTATTATGAAGCCCACGTGTGTGAGAAGGCACAAGGCATTTAAGCCTGTAATATTAACAATCTCACAAAAATATAAAGCCCCTTGCCTGAGAAGGCATGAATATAAAAAGATGGCTTTACAGCCTATATGTAGGGCACGATCGCAAGAAGACCTATAGGAGTAATAAAAATATAGAAGACCGTAATCTATCCACTTGGCCTAACGAGCATATAAAGTTAGAGGATGCGAAGTTCGTTTGAGTAAGATGCCACTAATGATCAGTAAAGACAGAGGACATGAAGTCCATCTGAGCAGGAAATCACTGGGTGATCTTTAAAGAAGTTATCGCAGTTTACCGATATACTGAGAGACAACTAGATCATATTTGTTGATTGCATGAGCTTGAGCTTGTAGTTGTACCGGACGTATTAGCGATGCTATTGGGGTAGTGCTCTGATTCACTAGATGCATTGGTAGCATGAAGTGGTGTGAATGTCTGACCAATGATAATCGGTCACTGTATGATCAAAATCACAAGATAATAAGAGATACCGAGTCAGCAAGATGTTGCAGCAGAAACCCTAGGTGTGACTTCAAGTTGTAGAGTGTTATGCATTTGTTCCTTGCTTATGAAGTGGTATATACGTCACTCTTGATGCTCGCGGGTAGTTTAAGCCCTTGCAACAAGAAAAAATACATGACTGAAAAAATAGCTTTTGAAGTAATAAAGCATATGAAAGTGCAACTATGTTTTTAACATAAAAATATGTGTTTTTCAGATACCATGGTCCCATTAGGAGTTTGCAGATTAAACGACAGAGTATGCTATACTATGTTTCGCAGGCGAGCCTAAAAAAGTCGTAGCAGTAGGTAAGATTCAACATGTAATAGACTCGCGTCAAGTAACGCCACTGGACAATGCTATACCAAACTAAATGGGTCTAGGATTGTAGAAGCGCACAAGATGCAGCCTTTGGAAGGCTTGCTAGTGCCTCGATTATTTTTTAGGAACAAATGTGCGAGAAAGCATTTGCCATTTTTAAAGAATGTGCGGCATATTTAAATAAATGAGATCGAAAGGGTCTTGAATTTAAATAGGCCATTTTCTTGGGTTAAAAGCTTAGGGCTTTAAAATGTATGTGGCTAAGTAGAGTAAATGAGATCCTGTAGGTCTAAAATACAAATATTCATTTATATGAGGTAGAAATTCTCATGCTTTTAAAGGATGTGGCATAGGTAAAATTCAAAAGACCCTGTGGGTCTAAAACGTAAATACGCATAATGATGGGGTTAATTTAAAAAACAAAGAATTGACCTTTTCTCTTTTGTCTGCCTTTCTTTTCATCTACAGAAGGGCACAGTGGCCAGAAGAGGTGGCGGCATAGCACACGGCGGTGCAACGCTGGATCCAGCAGTTATTGGTTGCGACGTTGAGATGGCAATCGTGCTGCCAACCGCGATGGCGTTGACTGAACCAGTGGGTGGTAGACGGATTAGCTATGCAAATTGGGCAGCGATACTCCTCGGCAGGTTGCTGCGATGAGCATCACGACTGGTCGGTGGCGGTGGCGCTGCCGGACGTGGTTTGTGCCCCAATGGAATGGCGCCAGCCTATCGCAGCAAGGCTGGACAGTGTCGATGGTTGCTGCGAATGTGGTAATAACGGGGGCGTCTGGGTAGATCACAGCGGTGCTGCTGTTGCCTCATCTTCTTTTTTGTTTTTTGTTTTTTTTTTTCCATGGCTATGATGGTGCATATTGTTAAAAAATTTTGGTGGAATGGAATCGGAATCGAAATTGAAGACTTTGAGGCGCGTGATCGCTTTCTTTAAGGTTTTATTTGTCTCCACTCGAAATCGAGTTTTTATTTATCTCCACTCGAAATCGAGCTTGGTGGTGGGTTAGCGACAAATAATCCTCCTGGATACAACAAAATCTGTGGGAATCTGCAAACAGTAAAATCGAAAATTCCCTTTGAAATTCTCTTTGGAGCAATGTACGTTTTTTGCTATAGAAATTCTGCAGAAAGAAAAGATTTCGAAATCAGGAAATCAGTATCTTAAAAGAACTGAAAAACATGTATTTATAAATCTGAAAAGGTGTAAATTTTTGGACAGACAACTTTTGAAAAATTAAAACAGTTATAACAGTTAAAAATAACTAACAATAAATCAAAATTCGAATTTAAATAAATCACACACCTTTTTCAATAAAACAATTTTTTCGAAAATACAAAATATTTTCCAAAAAATAAATCACGTTTTTCGCGACCACGGCAAGCGTGCTAAGTGCACCTAATAACGCATCTAAACTCGCGCACCCGTACGTGGGTAGTATGGGGATTAGCACACTTTAGTCTTACCACCAAGTGTAAAGTAAAAGTACTTTTGCCCTTATAAACCCTTTTGAAAACTCACTTCCAAACAATGTGGGACAAAAGAATGAGTTGTTTTCAAACAACTCAACTCACAAAACTCAACAATCCCCCACTTGTTTGAAAACAATGAACAGTTTGAAAAATAATTACAGCCAAGACATACTAGAAATTAATATGCATACATAAAGGTTTCTTTCGATTTAAACCTTTCGTTAGTGCGAATAGCTCAAAGTTCTATAAGAGTTACTAGTGGCCTTAGCTTTTAACTAGCTACTCTTTATTATAAAACCGGAGCTATTGCACACATATAAATTTCTTGCTTCGACAAGAAATTCTTAATCAACATAGCACTATTATGGTCTTGTGCTATATCCTGTTTCATGAACTCTCTAGAAAGTAAACCCAAACTTTCATAAGAAGCGGCACCACTTCTAAGTTCATATAAGTGAAGTTATGCTATGTGTTTCTACTACTAGAACACATTACAAAATAGTCTCATACATCATTTAGAGAAAACTCTCAACCTCTAAATCGTAACGGACAGTACTGAATACTTCATTATTTAGGGGCTCAACATTATCAGTACTAACAATCACACATCAATAAATTATTTTTACCCTTTAAACCTCACTACTAGTCTTTTCCTAGTGTTAGGTCGGGTTACCATCACTGGTGATTAATTCAACAGTTTTAGCCCCATCTCATATGGGGTTACTAGTAAATCTACTAAGTTTACAAACAGAAAGCAATATCCGGTCTTGTGCAATGCATAGCATACATTAAACTACCAATAGCACTAGCATATTCTAGTTGCGCTACTGCTCTACCGGAGTTGCTTGCTAATTTCATATTTGCATCAAAAGGAGTACTAAACTCTTTAAATTCAAGATGTTTAAACTTAGTCAATATTTTCTCAACGTAATGAGATTGACTCAAAGCATAACCCCCACTATGCTTCCTTACTTTTACTCCTAAGATAGTATCTACCTCACCCAAGTCTTTCATTTTAAACATGGAAGATAGATACTCCTTGGTCTCATTTATCCCATCCATATTAATTTCAAAAAGCAATATGTCATCAACATACAAGCAAATTATCACTCATAGTTAGTAGTGAATTTAGAATAAATACCCCTGTCTGCACTGTTATGCTTAAAACCAAAAGATAGTATAATCGAATCAAATTTCTCATGCCACTGCTTTGGTGCTTGTTTAAGCTCATACAGTGATTTAACTAACTTGCATACCTTCTTTTCGTTTCCATGTAAGACAAACCCTTCGGGTTGCTCCATGTAGACTTCTTCACTCAAGTCTCCATTTAAGAAGGCAGTCTTAACATCCATTTGATGAACATAAAGATGGTGGATGGATGCTAAAGCCATGAGAATTCTGATTGAAGTTATACGAGCAACTGGTGCATAAGTGTCGAAATAATCAATTCCCTCTTTATGTCTAAACCCTTTGGCTACTAATCTAGCCTTAAAGGTTTGAACAGAACCATCAGAATTGTATTTTCTTCTAAAAACCCACTTACACCCTATGGGTTTGGAACCTTGGGGTAAATCAACTAGTACCCATGTGTTACTAGACATAATTAAGTCCATTTCATCATTAATTGCTTCCTTCCAAAAGGATGCATCTCTTGATGACATAGCCTCACTAAATGACCTTGGGTCATTCTCCAAATTTAACACGATATGGTACTTGTTAATTATATTATTATTTCTATCACCTTCAACAAGAAACACAATACTTTGAGAAGAAACAAAATCTGAATTTAATTCATTCTCTTTCCTTGCTCTAGTGCTTCTTCTAGGTTCTGTTGGCTGAATTCGAGAATCGCTAAGTTGATCCCGTTGTTGCCTTTCCAATCCTAAAGGTTCGTTTGGACCATTTCCTTGAGAATCATCATTTATGACTTCATAATCAGTAGAAAACTTATTTTCAAAGAATTCTACATCTCGAGATTCTACTATCACATTAGACTCCAAATCAAGAAGTCTATAGGCCTTGCTATTTTCAGCATATCCAACAAATACACTTTTAATAGCCCTTGGTCCAAGCTTAGTCCTTTTAGGATCTGGAACTCTATAGTATGCTAAACACCCCCACACTTTTAAATATGAAAGGTTAGGTTTTCTACCTTTCCACAATTCATAAAGGCTCACATTATTCCTTTTTGAAGGCAACCTATTATGAATATAACATGCGGTGAGTAAAGCTTCCCCCACAAGTTTAGAGGTAGTTTAGCATTAACTATCATGCAATTAACCATTTCTCCTAAAGAACGGTTTTTTCTTTCAGCCAAGCCATTTTGTTGAGGTGTGTAGGGTGCGGAATTTTGATGAATCAAGCCATGTTCCTCACAGAAATCTGTAAAATCATTTAGAAAATACTCCCCGCCTCTATCAGAACGTAGGATCTTAATTTTCTTCTCAAGTTGATTTTCGACTTCTGCCTTATATATTTTGAACATTGTAAATACGTCATCCTTAGACCTTAATAGGTAAACATATAAGACCTATTGTAGTCATCAACAAAGGTTATAAAGTACCTTTTTCCTCCACGTGTTAGCACCCCATTTAACTCACATATATCAGAATGCACTAAATCTAAAATTTTAGAATCTCTTTTAACACTAGGAAAAGGTTTCTTAACGATTTTAGACTTAGCACATACTTCGCATTTATCCAAAGTATCATTAAAATCTATTAAGTCCAATTTCTTCATGTTCTTTAAAGAACCATAATTCAAGTGAGTCAACCGACCATGCCATAAGGAAGAAGACTCGACAATATAAGCAGAATTAGTACTTTTATTAATGTTTAACTTAAACATTCCATCACAAGCTTACCCTTTTCCCAAAAAGCTACCATTCTTAGACAAGATAACCTTGTCAGATTCAAAAGCTACCCGAAATCTCCTTTTACAAAGCAAATCAACAGAAACTAAGTTCTTTCTAATTTCGGGTACATAAAGAACATTCAAAAGACTAAGTTTCCTTCCGGATGTGAAGTCGATTTCCACAGTTCCCTTGCCGGAAACTTTGGCATAAGTATGGTTTCCTATTTGCACCTCTTGGCCATCAATCACTTCTTCATATGCTTTAAACATAGACTTGTCTTTGCAAACGTGAACTGTGGCGCCAGATCGAACCACCATCCAAATTTCTCCATTGCCATGTTAACTTTAAAAATCATAGCAACGAGATTTTCTTCTACCATGTTTGCCTTTCCATCCTTTCCATTGGATTTTCCCTTTCGGTGTCTACACTGCTTAGCGTAGTGACCCTTTTTCCCCCAAACATAGCAGCTTCCTTTCTTCTTCTTTTGTTCTCCATCTTGGTTAGCTTTCTTCTTAAATTGTTCATCGTTCTTCCTTACTTACAAGGCCAGATTTTTAGACTGCTATCCGCTCCCATCCATATAGTGCACATTGGACTCAACCGGAACAGTAACCTTATTTTCACGTTTGCATGACTCCTCTTCAATACGAAGGTGTTTCTGAAACTATTCCAATGTAAAGTCTTTTGACTTGTACAGCAACTTTTTCCGATAATCCTTCCAAGAAGGGGGTAATTTTGCAATTATAGCCCCCACTTGAAACGATTCTAGAAGTTTAATCTTGAGGGCTCGAATCTTATTAACAATCACTTGAAGAGCATGAACTTGTTCTAACACAGGTTTATCATCAACCATTACGAAATCGAAGTACTGAGCAATAAGGTATTTATTCGTACCTTCCTCTTCAGCCTTATACTTGTAGTCCAACGCACTCCAAATATCACGGGCAGATTTGATTTCGGTGAACAAGTCGTATAGACGATCTGACAGCCCATTCAGAATGTGTCCACGGCACAGAAAATCGTCTTCTTCGCGTTTCTTCCTCTCTTTCTTAACATGCTCAATTTCTTCGGCATCAGGTGGAACACCTTCTGTAGAAGTCCTTGGTTCCTCTGGTGGTGGCGACAATTCAGGATCCAGAATGTATGAAATCCTCAAAGCAGTGAGAAGAAACATCATCTTGTCCTTCCATCGAGCATAATTGTTGACATCAAAACGGTCCAGTTTCACCAAGTCTTGATTCATCACTTTGATTGACTCCGAATCCATTGAATCAGAACAGAATAAAGCCTTAAAATTGTTGAAAATTTTTGGTGGAATTGGAATCAGAATTGAAGACTTTGAGGCGTGTGATCGCTTTCTTTAAGGCTTTATTTGTCTCCACTCGAAATCGAGCTTGCTGATGGGTTAGCGACAAATAATCCTCCACGATACAACAAAGTCTGTGAAAATCTGCAAACAGCAAAATCAAAAATTTCCCTTGGAATTCTCTTTGGAGCAATGTACGTTTTTTGCTATAGAAATTTTGCAGAAAGAAAAGATTTCTAAATCAAAAAATCAGTATCTTAAAAGAACTGAAAAACATGTATTTATAAATCTGAAAAGGTGTGAATTTTTGGACAGACATAACTGTTGGAAAATCAAAATAGTTGTAACAGTTAAAAATAGCTAACAATAAATCAAAATTCGAATTTAAATAAATCACACACCTTTTTCAATAAAACTATTTTTTTGAAAATACAAAATATTGTCCAAAAAATAAATCAGATTTTTTGTGACCGCGGCAAGCGTGCTAAGTGCGCCTAATAACGCGCCAAAACGCACCTAAACTCGCGCACCCGCACGCGGGTTGCATGGGGACTAGCACACTCTAGTCTTACCACTAAGTGTAAAGTAAAAGCACTTTTGCCCTTATAAACCCTTTTCAAAACCCACTTCCAAGTAATGTGGGACAAAAGAGTGAGTTGTTTTCAAACAACTCAACTCACAAAACCTAACACATATCAGAAACAAGGACAGCGGCCAAAAGTGACAAAAATATGGATGGCGACGAGTGGCTGAAGTGGCACAAAGCTGGACGACGAGGTGGAGCCGTCGTTGTTGGTCACAGATCTGGAGTAAGGTTGGTCGAGGTGGTGCCGTTAATTGTTGTGCATGGCGTGTGTCCTCTTGCCGCCGATGGTGATGATGCTGCCCTTTGGAAGCTTGGTTTCTGAAATTGTGTTGATTGGTGCGAGCGATCGCAGCGATGATGTCGACTGGTGTGGCGGTCACTTAGAGGCGTCGCTGCTGCTGATCGTGGTAGACAACAAGGTGAGGTCATGATGGTGCAACTCTGGTGCATAGCGGCGGCAATTAGCTTCTTCTCTCTCTCTCTCTCTCTCTTTTTCTTCTTTTTTTTCCCGCTTGGCTGTTGTAGCTGCTCAGACAGCTTCACAACGGTGGTCAGCGCTTTATGGTGCATGTGACCCCATTGGTGATGACTTCGGTAGTATGATTGTTGTGCGGGCATGGGGCTACCCACATAGCTGTTGTTGACGGCAGTGCGCCGCTTCTGTTTAGGGTTTTTCCCATGGTAGCTGAACGGCGTTGTGGTTCCTTCTTCCATTATATATTTTTTTGTGATCGAATTGTTTGACTTGCGACTGCGGTTGGTTGTTTCGATGCTTCTTGCAGAACCATCCCACCGGCCAATTCCTTATTAACATAGTAGAGTTGCAGTTGATGGATTATTTGAATGCACTTGAATTTGGAGGCGCGACAGACGTTTTGTCGGCGGTTTTGACGTGTCGCTGCTGGTAGCTTGTGGTACGATTGTTGAGTTTTACTGGGGTCAATCAGCTAGGTTGGTGGGTTCCACGGTTGGCACCATCTGTTGCTATTAAAAATATGCTCCGGAACTCTAGCAAAAAATGATGGCATGCAAGATAGAAAACGAGTGACCTTCCCAGGAGAACTCTCTGATGTTGTTTAATTTAGAGTGCAGCTACATGATAGTAGCTTTGTGTGTGTTTGATCGTCTGCATTCGCGGGGATATCAGGTAGAAGACCCTTAGTAGGACTGGGTCGTGGGCCAGATGTGTTAGGATCGAGTTAGGATTCTTGAGGATCACATCACAATCTTTGAGGAATCTTTTAGAGTCCTAATTCTTAACAAAATGATCATCAACCTTGTAGATTGACTTAGTTTGACTGGAAATACCAGTTGTCTCCCAAATATTGAGAGTTTATATTTAAGTTATATTAGTACCTATAAGTTTTGGCGACACTCCACTCACTTCGATGTTACTGCCAACCTTTAAATAGTTCCTAGAGAAGGCATAAGTTTCTGAAAAAGAAAAAAAAACCCAAAGTAATAAGAATTAATTAGTAACAGAAAACGTGACATTAATTTAAGAAAAATCTCACCAACGTAAACTGCAACGAGAGACACTCACCGACATAAACTGAAATTTTAAAAATCAAGGAGCTCCATCCACTTCAACGTTGTTGTTTTTGTTTCTAGAAAGCAGCTTAAATTTCTTGAAAAGAAAGAAATCCCAAAGTAAACAAAATTGATTAGTAACCAAAAATGTGACATTAATTCAACCAATAATCCCAAAATTGGATGTCTAAAAAATCTGACATTAATTCAACCAATAATCCCAAAATTGGCTAGAGAGGTATCAAAAACAGATAATGAAATTTAAAAAAGAGAAAAAAAATAATTGATTCAGTTCATTGTACATTATGATTTTGTTCAATACCAATTTTTTTATATCTCCAAATTGCAAATTTACCTTAAATAATAGTCGAGTAAGAGATCAGTGTTCGGACTATTAAAACACAGAAATATTGAACGAAATATAAAAGCTAAGTGCAACAAAATTTAAATTAAACGAAATTAAAAAATAAAAGTATTGAAAGAACTTTAAAAATCTGGAAGTTTAAACTCACCAATGTGAACTAAACTCATATGGCTAGAGAGCTCCAATGCACGCTCCTGAGAGTTGGAAGTCTTGGGCCACATTAAGGATACACACACATGCACGCACAGGATATAAGAGTTCGAGGAGTAATGGAGACTGATAGTGCTTACATGCGTTGCAGATTGTCTGATTGGAAAGATTAATTCTTCTCATCTTCTACAAATTCTAGCATTCATCCACATGTACCACTTGAATCATCTGGAAACTTTAAAAATCTGGAATTGTATGTCTCAACTCACCAACTTAGAATGCCATGAGACAAATTTACCAACGTAAACAGAAATTTTAAAGTCAAGGAGCTACATCCACTTCAATGTTGCTGCTGCGTTCCTAAATGCATAAACTTCTGGGAAAGATAAAAAGCCTAATGTAAATAGAATTAATTAGTAAGAAAAAATGTGATATTTATTCAACCGATAGCCAGAAAATTGGGTACTATAAAGAGAATCAGGAACAGAAAATCAAATTCTAAAAAGAGAAAAAAAAAAGTATTAATTTACTCTTTAAATTGCAAGGCCAATTTTCCTTCTTATTGGTGCCGTTGTGGAGGGTTCCTTTCTATCGAAGGAGATTCTGATGAGGCAGAAACTACAAAAATTATAATGAGATAATTGTGGAGGATTCTAGGTTTATCGTGTTTTTAAACTTTTGGTGAAGATTGAGAAATGCGAAATTTCAAGGATAGATATGATAAAAACAGTAAGAATGGAAGGGAGAAAATTAAGGGGATAAGGCAAGATTTTTGGGATTCGGGCTTAGAGAAAGAACGACAATTATGAAAACCCGAACTTGATGGCTTAATTAAGAATTTAGATTCGTCTGTGAGAGAGAGAGAGAGAGAGAGAGAGGGGGGGGGGGGGGGGAATACACATTAGCTTAAAACATGTGATAAAAGTGTTTTATAATGAACTAAATATGTTTAATCCATGTGGCAAGAAAAGAGATATAATTAGATTTGATTTTGTTCAAATACTTTCGAAATATTTGTGTAATCATATTTTAATTATATTAATAAGGAAATAATTATTATGAAAACTTGATTAAGGTGTTATAATTACAGCTTATTTTTGAAATTCAAACTGATAAGATAGATTTTAACTACTTATGAAACTTCGAATTTAAATTGATAAGATACTGAGAACCGAATTCAAAAATAAGAGTGATAATAAGTAATTAAAATTAGTTTCATATAACGATAAATAAAATGCATGTGGCAAAATAAGAAAATATCCATGTAGACAGTGGTGATGAGGCAACACTCTCTCTCTCTCTCTCTCTCTCTCTCTATCCTCCCAAGATACCTATTAAGCTCTTGTTACATGTTTCCCTAATTTTTTCGAGATTATCAATTGAGGAAAACCTCCACCATTCCTGCAATTTCAGGGGTCTTAAATATTTTTTTCTTTCTAGTTCTAATCATGGTTTTTTAATACATTTTATAATTCTGATTTTATTGGGTCAGACTTTACTTTGAATTAGTTTATGTCTCCTCATGTTACTGAGCTGTAGTCAATTATACGGACCAAGCTATGTTAAAATACATGAATTACTTTTTCTCACTTAACAACTTCCTTTAAAAGCTTTTCTTTTATTTGACAGATATAAATGTGTACCATAAGATCGTAAATATGAGACCAACATTCCTGGCCTAAGAGATCACGTTGTAACAAAACAAAAACCAACAAAAAACATAGACGATACATAAACAACAAAATTAAAGACACGACAACCTTCGGCATGTAGGGATACGTAAACAAACTCCAAAGTGCAAATAGAAAAATGAACAGGCAAAACCCAAACCTCAAACCCGACTCCATACCCCTCTATTGACTTGTAGACTAGACACCCTCAAAAAGCCTGATCACCACCATCAATTAAACCACACACCACAAAGCACGTATTCATCATGCACCACCGTCAAAACTATCAGATGCACCCAAACCAGTTCCACCCACCATCGCATGCACCACCTCACAAACACTCACTGCACATAGCACCACCACATGACCACTCACCCAATACCAACACATGAAGGTCCCTCCCTTCACCTAATCCAACCACTAAATGAGATCATGAAAGCTCAACCTAGGCCCTAAAAATCCGAGGCCAATACAACAAACCGCAACTAGCCATCATGAGTACCATGCAGGGGAGGAAGGCGGAAGACAAAACCTTGGTCTGAAACTGCACCCACTTCTAGCAACAATATTAAAAACACACCACAAAAAAGAAAATGAAAGGGCACTGAGCTAGGGGGAAGGGAAGGATTAATTAGGTTGCGCCATACATATGAAAGAGTATACAATAATGATGTATTTTGGAGAATCAAATACCTTGGTCTAATAATCAAACTACGGTCTCTCCTAACAGCCTCATCAAATACCACAGTCTTCCACCACCATCGCAGACGTCGTATGTAGTGTCGTCACTACCGATTTCACTATCATCGTCGCATCTACATAGCCACCACCATCGCACCATAAGAAAATATGTATTTTGCGACGAATTTTTAGCGACGGAAGGTATTTCGTCGCTAAAAAGGCGTTTAAGCGACGGAATATCCCGTCGTTTAATACTATTACTGACAGAAGCCACCGTCAGTAAAAGCATTTGCAGACGGACTTTTAATGGCGGACTTTTAGCGACGGAGTTATCGTCGCCAAAATTTTTTTAGAAAATTAGTATTTTCTGAAGGTTTTTTAAATTATTTAAACGACGGAATAAAACCGTCGCTAAAAAGTCCGTTGGTAAAAGTCAGACATTCACCGACGGATTTTTAGCGACAGTATCATTCCGTCGCTAAAGATTCTCGATATAAACCCACATCGGGTTTGTTTCTCTCTCCCCGTTTCTCTCTTCGAAATTCTTCTCTCACCCCTCTCTACGACGACCCACCTCCGGCGACCCCTCTCTACCGTGACCCACCTCCGGCGACACCCCCGTCCCCTACCCGACGCAGCACCACCAAGCCTTCCACTACCGCCGTGCCACAAAGCCCTCCACTTGCGCCGCGCGACGAAGTCCACCACTGCCAACGCACCACCAACGTCGTCGTCGTCGTACCCACCTCGAGATCTGTATGTCAATTGCCCTAAATTAATCTTGTTGTTTATTTTTCAAAGTTGATTATCAAGCATTTGGCCATATTCGAATTTGTCTTCTCTGCCATGTATAATCTGATGTTGTTGTTAATTTGGACGTTTGGCCATTATTTTGTCTTCTGAATTTGTTGATTATGAAGCATTTGGCCTAATTGAACCCTAAATTGAAGTAATTGAACCCTAATTAAACCCTAAATTGAATGCCCTAATCGAATCGAACCCTAAATTAAACTAATTGAACCCTAACTTGAATGCCCTAATCCAACCGAACCCTAAATTGAACCCAAAGTTGAACCCTAAATTGAATGCCCTAATCCGACCGAACCCTATAGTGAACTTATTGAACCCCCTAATTGAACCCTAAATTGAATGTCCCAATTCAACCGTTCCCTAAATTGAACTAATTGAACCATAATTGAACCTTAAATTGAAGTAATTGAACCCTAAATTGAATGCCCTAAATGGGGTCGAACGCTAAATTGAACCCCTAATTGAATGCCTTAATCCAATCGAACCCTAAATTGAATACCCCAATTCAACCGAACCCTAAATTGAACTAATAGAACCCCCTAATTGAACCCTAAATTGAATTAATTGAATCCTAATTAAACCCTAAATTAAATCCTTTAATTGAATTGAACCCTAAATTAAACTAATTGAACCCCTAATTGAACCTTAAATTGAATGCCCTAATCCAACCGAACCCTAAATTGAACTTATTGAACCCCCTAATTGAATGCCCCAATTCAACTGACCACTAAATTGAACTATAATTGAACCCTAAATTGATGTAATCGAACCCTAATTAAACTACTTGAACCCCTAATTGAACCGAACCCTAAATTAAACTATTTGAACCCCTAATTGAACCCTAAATTGAATGCCCTAATCCAATCGATAGATGATTTTATGTTGTTAAGTGATGATTTTAGGTTATTAGCTGTGCATTTGAAGTAAATGAGATTATTAATTGATGATTTTAGGTTATTAATTGATGATTTTAGATTGTTAATTGTGCATTGAGCATTTGAGTTATTGAGATTGTTGACGGAGGATGGGACCCAATTGGATTGCATGTGTGATTTTTATTACATTGAGCATTTGAAAATTGAGAATTGAGATTGTTGACGGAGGATGGGACCTAATTGGATTGAATGTGTGATTTTTATTATTTTTTATTGCATTGAACATTTGAGAATTGAGAATTGAGATTGTTGATGGAGGATGGGACCCAATTGGATTGAGATCCCCACTAGGTAGCACAGACACGGACACCGCGTCCGATCAACGCTGACACCGAAACAACATATTTTAGCTTTATACTTGTGGACACTTCAATGGGTGTCCGGCACCGTGTCAGACTATCTGATAATTAAAAAATAAATCAATGTCTTCGAACACCCTATATGAGGTGTCGGACACGTGTCCGGAGATGTTCGCCACATGTCCGGATGTGTCGATGAGGTGTCAAGGTGTCGGTAGGTCACGGACACCCCTTCCGATTGACACCGACACCGAAAAATGTTACATTTTTGCTTTATATGTGTGGACACCTCTTGAATGGGTGACAGACACGTTGTCCGGCATTTAAAAAATAAATCAATGACTTCGGACGTGTCCGGAGGTTTCGGTACGTATTGGTGGGTGTCGGACACGTGTCCGGAGGTGTTCGACACGTTTCTGGATGTGTCGATGAGGTGTCGAAGTGTCGGTAGGTAACGGACACCGCGTCCGATCGACACTGACACCGAAATGTCACAATTTGGCTTTATACTTGTGGACATCTCTTCAAGAGGTGTCCGGAACCTCTTCAGGGGGTGATGGACACGGCGTTCGGCATTTAAAAAATAAATCAATGTCTTCAGACGTGTCTGGAGATATCGGACACCATACCGACACCCTATATGAGGTATTGGGAATTAAGATTATTGATTGTGCATTGAGAATTTGAGAATTGAGATTGTTAACGGATGATGTGACCCAATTGGATTGAGATATCTGTGAATTAGTTGAATGGTTGGTTGTTGAATTTAGGTTAATTACGTTAACGTGACATTTTTAGCACCCCTTAGAATCTCATCGTGACTCCAGCACTGGCTATAATTAGTCCTAATTAGTCCCGATTAACCCTAATGAACCCAATTAACCCTAATTAGTTTTAATTTACCCTAATAACCCAATGAAAATTAAATTAGCTGTAATTACTTCAAATTGATCCTAATTAACACCAATCAGTCTAAATTAAACCCTAATTAGCCCTAATTATGCATATCTTGTAGACCCGTGATTAGATTAATTAAATCCTAAACCCTAAAACCCAACTAAACTCTGATTACGCGCCTAAGTAATCGTAATTAAGCCTAATAACCTAATTAAGCCTAATTAGCTCTAATTAGGACTAATCAACACTACTCCGCACAATTAAACCCAGCTATTAGCTCAAAATAACCCTAATTAGTCCTAATCAACCCTAATTAGCTATAATTAGTCCAAGGTAGTCCTCATTAACACTAATTAGCCCTAATTAGGACTAATCAACACGACTCCGCACAATAAAACCCGGCTATTAGCTCAAAATAACCTTAATTACTCCTAATCAACCCTAATTAGCTATAATTAGCCCAGGGTAATCCTCATTAACACTAATTAGCCCAGAGATTGTTTAATTACTCGTTTCTTATAAAACCTGCATTCTTTATATTCGTTGTTGTTTTGCGAAGTCCATTGGCAACGAGATGGTTCAACTCGTTGCCAACAAATTCTATATAAACTGGAATTGGTAACATATGCAACGATCTTTCTGCAGTTTTGATATTTTGGAAAGATTCTTGCATATATTATCAATTTCTGAAAGCATGCATGCATAAAAATCCTTAGTTCCCGTTCAAAGGTACTCATTACAAAGTAATGCTTTGTAATGAGCCTTTAGATGTCCAGTTTGGACAATTTGGAAAAGTTACGTGTTTATAAAACATTGTTTCAACTCATGCTCTGTGTTCTATGTCGTGGATATTTGGTACACGTTCTCACGTGTTTCTCCAGGTGCATACAGATCTGGTGTTCGAATACCCGTCAAACCTTACAAGGCAAGGTTTGATGAATGTTAGAACACCTAATCGATGTAGTGTACTTGGAGAAATGCGGGGAGGTGCTGCCGATTTTTTTGCAGACATAGGACTAAGCATGAGTTATTCACTGTTTTATAAACATGTGCTTTTCTGAATGGGATAGGACCACTATCTATTAAAGAATGGAGGGGAAATACTTAGACATGTTGTCACATTCATGCATTCATATTTACATCGACCCTGCCTAATGATCGGTCATAATTGAAGGTGGTATACAGTACGATAATTCAGTCGATCGAAGTTGGATGAAAAGGAAGAATGCTGACAATTTTGAGGATCGCGTTGACGAATTTCTCGACTTTGCTTACGCGCATCCTGCACATGTTGACTTTGGTAAGATAAGGTGTTCGTGTGGTAGATGTGAGTTGTTGCATTGGAGAAAAAGAATTGAAGTAAAATGGCATCTTTGTCGGTATGGTTTTATGGGTGGATACACAAGGTGGACGCAGCACGGGAAAACGATAGTATTGTCGTCCAACCCGGCTAGTCAAACTGAAGTTAGGGAGGAGGCACGGTATGATTACCGAGATATGATTATGGATGCTGGGCATGCTAATGTTGACTGGCGTTACGAAGGTGGTGATGACAGTCCACAACTGCCAAACGAAGGGGCTCATCAGTTTTATGAGTTGTTGAGAGCTGCGGAAGAGCCGCTGTGGGATGGAGCTCCGAAACACACAACTGTCTGCGGTTAGTAGGTTATTACAGTTGAATCAGACCACGGGCTGAGTGAGAAAGGTTTTAATGAGTTTGTTACCTTAATCAAAGAAATTCTGCCCGAAAGTGAAAAGCTACCGCCGTCGTACTATGACGCGAAGAAGATGATGAGGAAACTTGGGTTGAGCTATGAGCGGATAGATGCGTGCAATAACGATTGTGTATTATTCTGGAAAGAGAATAAGGATTTGTCACGGTGTCCAGTATGTGATCATTCGAGGTACAAACCGGACAAATGGAAGAAGAAAAACATTGCATGGAAGATATTGCGATATTTCCAGGTCACACCACGGCTTCAGAGAATGTACTACTCCTCCAATACGGCTGAACATATGAGGGCTCACCGTGAGACTCGTAGCAACGATGTCGATGTGCTGACACACCCAGCTGATGGAAGGGCATGGAAGGAGTTTGACCACAGGCATCCAGTCTTTGCTCAAGAAGTTCAGAATGTTAGACTTGGTCTGGCAACCGATGGGTTCAACCCTTTCGGTCAGTCTACCATGCCTTACTCCTGTTGGCCTATTATTATTGTCCCGTACAACCTTCCACCAGGCATGTGCATGAAGAAGCCGTACATGTTCTTGTCGTTGCTTATTCTGGGGCCGAAGAGTCCCGGAAAGGACATAGATGTGTATTTAAGGCCGTTGATTGATGAGTTAAAACAGTTATGGAATCATGGAGTTGAAACATATGATGCATCCCTTAAACAAAATTTTCAAATGAGGGCTGCTTTGATGTGGACTATACATGATTTTCCCGCATTGGGAATGACGTGTGGCTGGAGCACACATGGGAAGCTAGCATGCCCTGCTTGTATGGGTGTGAACCCCGGTCATACGTTAAAGCACGGCGAAAAGCCCTCGTGGTTCGGATGTCACCGTAAGCTTTTGCCACCGGGCCATCAGTTTCGTAGGCAGAAGGATAAATTTGACGGGACAATCGAGCTTGAGGTTGTCACACTGGACTACCCATCTGGTGAAGAAGTGCTCTCACACCTGGAGGCACTTGATACTGACATACCACACGGCAAGGGTGTGCCAGATCAGAAGATTCCAGGGTACGGGAAAGAGCACAACTGGAGAAAATTTTGTATCTTCTGGGAGTTAGCCTACTGGAGGACACTCGTTATCCGAAACAACATGGATGTGATGCATATTGAGAAGAATGTTTTTGATAATGTGTTCAACACAGTGATGAATGTCAAGGGCAAATCGAAAGATCACCTTAAAGCGAGAAGGGATCTACAACAGTTGGGTGTACGCTGTGAATTGCATCCTCGGACAGTCAGTGGGAGGACGATACTTTCGAAAGCACCTTATTGTCTAGACAAGAAACAAGTGGAGAAGGTCTGTCAGTGGGTTAAGAATTTGAAGCTTCCGGATGGGTTTGCGTCCAACATATCTCGTTGTTGCAATGTATCGGAATGCAAGTTCCAAGGGATGAAGAGTCACGACTGCCACGTATTCATGGAGAGATTCATTCCTATTGCCTTCCGGGGACTGTTGCCACGGGTTGTTTGCGAGACTTTGACTGAATTATCTCATTTCTTTCTAGATATATGTTCTTCTACGATCCGGGTGAGTAACATGGAAGTGCTTGAGAAGAACATTGTGGTGACGATTTGCAAGCTGGAGAAAATCTTCCCACCTTCGTTCTTTGATTCAATGGAGCATCTGCCTGTTCACTTGGCATATGAAGCTAAGATGGGTGGACCCGTGCAATATCGGTGGATGTATCCCTTCGAGAGGTAATCTTTAAATTGTTACAGTTGTTCGTTTACACTTAATGCGACACCTGTTATCATTGATATTCCACCTAACTCGATTCGCTAAACTTCTAGGTTCATGTTTCATTTAAAGAAAAAAGTCCGCAATAAGGCTCGGGTTGAGGGCTCAATTGCGGAGGCTTATGTAATGGAAGAACTTGTAAACTTTTGTAGTCAATATTTCGGGCCTGATGTTGGTACAAGGTTAAATCAACTAGGCCGAAATGACCCCAGATACGGCACAAATTTGGAAGGGCAATTGTCAATATTCAAGCAGTCAGGTAGTCCGTTCGGCCGAACGTATACTCGATGGCTAACAGATGAAGAATACAGTGCTGCAACAATATATGCCCTTCTAAATTGCGATGAAGTTTCGGCATTCGTTGAGTAAGTTAAAGTCTTAATTCACTTACATTGTTGTACATAATTGAAAGTGTGTGCTAAGTGAGTCAACTATATATATTGGTTTGCAGTGAGTTCGATGCGGAATCTTTAATCACTGATCCCGCTGGACTTGAATCTCATCTGAAATCACAATTTGTACAGTGGTTCAAAAGGCGTGTAAGATTGTTATCATTGATATTATGTGTTATATACAGTTATGTGGCCAATTAGTATACTGATTTATCCTTAATTTTTACCGTCATCTACAATAGGTTCAGTCAATGGATAGACCAGTGGCCTCCTGCTTGAAATTACTAGCTAAAGGCCCTAACAAACAAACATCCTGTTACGGAGGCTATATCATCAACGGGTTTAGGTTTAACGTAAAAGATGATGACCGAACAAAACAAACCCAAAACAGTGGAGTCTTGGTCAACGGCGACTGTTATGCCGAGAATTGCATGAACTTTTACGGAGAGCTAGATGAGATTGTTGAGCTAACATATCTGGGTTCCCAAAACCGCCTGGTAATGTTCAAGTGTACGTGGTTCGATGTCACATGCAGTAGAGGAATCCGTGTTAGCTCTCAAGGGATTGTAGATGTCAATGTCAAGTCAAGACTTGCATCAGACGAGCCCTTTGTGTTTGCTAGTCAAGCTGTACAAGTCTTTTACGCGGAGGACGTCGCCAATCCCAAATCTCATTGGTATACAATTATCAAGTCCAAGAAATTGCCCGTGACATATGACAGTGAGCTAGACTCCTTTCAAGCCGACCAACCACATGTCTTGTTCCCTGTTGAGGTCAACAACGAGGAGGACGATCTTCCTCTTCCAACAACACTTCATGTAGGAGAAGAAGTCGTAGATGATGACGCGGAAGACGTGGAAAGTGTTGGAGATGATGTGACCGAGTCTACTGATGAAGAGGATGAATTAGAAGATGAAGAGGACGACGAGTCCCACGAAGAAGAGGACGACGAGGAAAGTGATGAAGATGATGATGATTCTCAAACTGAAAATGATTGACTTGTAATGTTGTAACAAGCCGGGAAAAAATGTAGTCACATTTTAGAACTTGGTTCATATTGATGTGTTTTTGCACCTCCGTTCATATATATATAGTGCCGATGATGATTTCTGCCAAATTATTATTTTTAATATGTTCATGTATTTGTAATTTATCTATACGAAGTCAGATATGGATAGGATACGGGCTATTCGTGGCCGGGTTAGACACCAAGCTGCTTCCTCTCCGGTGGGTTCTACCACAGGTATAGTTAATAACGGTGTTTAGTACATTTTTGCTAGCCTTATATTTAAAGTATATTTGAACTGTATTAATGTTGGTGTTTTGTAGGATCTCGACGAGGCCGTGGTCCGACACGCGGGGTACGCATCGACCCCCAGCGTAAACAGAGAGTTACGCTCACCCAGGAGGGCCTGTAAGTAAAAAAAATATCACATCATGCCTTATATTTAAAATTTTGGGGTGTTAATTTATATTTGAACTGTATTAATTTATTTATTTACTTCTTTGGCAGGATCCTGGAGAATTAGGCGAGGACGAAGATCGGCGTTCTTGTGAAGGGCCGATTCTTCGAGCCACGCCTGTACTGGAAGGACTGGGATGTCGCTGCGAGGGAGTCCCTATGGGAGGAGTGGCTGGTACGGTGAAGTATTTTTTTCAGCGATAGTATTTGTTTAATTAGAGTTTGTTTTCTATAGTTAATTTGTGTTATTGAATGCCTTACAGGAGGGGTTCACGTTTGACTCGCCTGAGCAGCAGGCACTGGGGCAGCAGGCCTTCTTTGCTTACATCGGCAAGAATTACCGCCGATGGCTCCACGACGCAAGGGACCGGGCGAAGAAGATGCTGCCCGAGGGTGCCCCAATGACGGAGATGATGAGATATCCCCCACATTGGATATCTCCGACTGTATGGACGGTGATGATAGATCGGTGGGCTGCGGATCCAGGTTGGGATGCCAAGAGTAAGTGCGGGGCTGAGAACAGACAGAACAAAGATCCGACGCACACAGGGGGGGGGGGCTGTGCCACACGACATCGTCCGACACAAGAATGCGGTCGAGCACCCGGATCTGGAGGACGATGAGGTCGTAGCTCTGACGTATAATCAGACGCACGTGCGGAAGAAGGACAAGGACGAGGCGCACCGAGCGGGCGACTATATTTCAGATATTGCCCGGCGGATCGATGTGAGTCAATTTGTTTAAGTTGTTAATTTTTTGTCTTTCTATCCTCAATGTCTGTTGCGTTAATTAATGCCCTAACATATCTTTAAATCACTATTTTTGCAGGCCTCGTATGAACAGCTTAGGGGGTCCGAGGAGCAGTCCGGACAGCCATCAGCGTCCACTAGTACGGGTGCGAGTACTGGGGCATTGAAGCGATGGCTGGATACGCCGGAGGTCGTCAATCGGCCGAAAGGCCGCATACGCGGCCTGCCTAGCACGACTGCTCGTGCCGTGATAGGAGCATCCTCACCCCCCACTGCCCTCCACAGACACCGGCTCCTCGGCATCCGTTGGACGACGAGGAGATCGTGCGCATTGCTACGATGGTGTTGAGGATGATCAGGGAGCAGGATCAGCAGGGTACCGCAGCTGGACATGCTGAGCCGGCCCCAAATCAGCAGGATCCAGATCCGGGACTCGGCAACCCCTGATGAGCCTCTTCTCGTGCCCGGTCCCAGCTTCCCCCCCCCGGCCCCCGCGCCCGACTTGTGCTTTTCTCCCCTTCCCTAACCAGCTGTATCCGGTTCCCAGCTTGTACATAATGAGTCTTTTTTATGATTAATTTTACATATTTCTTTGTGTATTGATTATTGCGCGTTGTTGTTGAGGATTGCTTTTTTATTACAGGTTTGGGCATTAGAAAAATAAAAAATATATTTTAAAAAATTTTTGACTTTTGGAGACGGATTATATCCGTCGCTAAAAGTTTTTTATTACTATCCGTATTTAGCGGTGAATTATTCCGTCGCTAAATAAGACATTTAGTGACGGAATATTCCATCGCTAAAATATTTATTTTGTCGCTAATTTAACAAAAAAATTAAATTAAAATACTTAAAATATAATTAGAGACGGATATTCCGTCGCTAATTAATAAATAAATCCGTTGTAAAAACTTAAATATTACACGACGGATTTCAAAATTCAGTCGCCAAACTATTAGTAACGGGCTTTTATACAAGGGACTTTTAGCGACTGTAAATTCGTCGTTAAAACATTTCGACGGATTTTAGACTTTTAGCGACGGATTTCCCCATCACTAAAAGCATTTTTTCTTGTAGTGTCGGGACACCTACCCACAACACCCTGAAGCACTACCAGTAAGAAGCACTTTGACCACCAAACCCACTGCCACCCACTGTCGTCATGCCTTTTAATGTAAAAATATGATTATAGGTGTATAGATCCTAGATAGCTAGCACTCTTCCTATCCACTCATTCTCTTCATCTTGCTCTATGAATAGAGCCGGTGTATTCATCACTTAACATACCATCTGATATTATATATCATCTTCTTATGTCTTCGTTAATACCATCTACATGGTATTCTTTTCTCTCTTTCTGCTAATACCATTAACATGGTATCAGAGCCATGGATGGGTGGTCTCTCTGATACGAACCACCATTACCACTGATTCGAACCAACCAAATTCCAAAGAACCCAGAAATTTCGACCACCGCTATCACCACCCTAACTGACCCATCACTACCATAACTTGACGGCGACCACCATCTCAGAAATCTGGACCCTCGACCACCACCAGAAATCTCGACCACCGCCGGCGAACCTGATTGGCCACCGCTAGTCTGGTTGCATCATCACCACCAAAGGCGACCTCACCTTGCCGACGTACGATCTTACCTTGCCGTCGTACGATCTACAATCAACCTCATCTCGCCTCCACCGATCTACAATCAACCACCTCAATGGCATATAGATCTGCTGGATCTCTACCGCCTGACCCACAGTCTCAGTCACCGGCGTTGACACATCGCCGACCACCACTAGGGACACCAACCTTGATCTGAATCAACCTCGCCCATAATCTAACATACTACTTGGTTCCCCATTTTTTGTCTGCTCAATTTTAGATTGTTTCCCTTTAACTGGTTTTTATTAATTATTGGTTCACATTCATTTAAAAAAAAAGGGGGAGTTCGGGATGTTCTGTGTAGGATCCAAAGACAAGACAAATTCTTGGGATTGGCCGTAAGGTTGGGCGATTGTATGAGCTCACTAATCTTTGTATTCCATCTAATTTTTCTTCAAAATACTACTCTGCTGCATCTACATCATCAAAAACTCCTATGGACCTCGGGCATTCTCGATTAGGTCATCTATTGTTGAATCATTTACGCTCTTTAGTTTCAAGTGGTCAGTTAGGTACCGTAAAAAATGAACAGATTAATTGCTTACATTGCCAACTTGCTAAGCAAACGGCCTTACTGTTCAATCAAAGTTCATATCTTGCATCTGCCCCTTTTGCTTTAATCCAATCTGATATATGGAGACCTTCTCCTAATCTTACCATGGGGGGATCGAAATACTTTGTGATTTTTATTGATGATTACTCTCGGTTCACATGACTTTATCTTATAAAAAATTGATCTGAATTGCCTAAAATCTATCAAAAATTTTCCAACATGTTACAAACTCAATTTTCTTGCAAAATTAAAACTTTTCGCACTAATAATGCCATGGAATATAAGAAAAAAGAATTTTTGAACTTTTTTCAGCAAAATGGCACCATTGTTCATCGGTCATGCCTTGAAACATCACAACAAAATGGTAGAGCAGAACGCAAGCATAGACATATTCTTGAAACTACTCGTGCCTTGCTTATATCTGCTTCTTGTCTTGAACATTTCTAGGAAGAAGCTGCCCTAACAGCTGTTTATATAATTAATCGTATTCCATCTCCCATCATTAAGAATCAATCTCCTTATGAACGGTTATATGGTAGCCCTCCAAACTATACTGACCTCAAAGTTTTTGGATGTGCTTGCTTCGTTCTCTTTTAGCCTCATGAGCGAACAAAACTAGAACCTCGAACTCGCCTTTGTTGTTTTCTCGGATATGGCATTAAACACAAAGGTTACAGATGTTGGGATCCAATCTCAAATCGTCTTCGAGTCTCCCGCCATGTCATTTTTTGGGAAAATAAGATGTTTTCATCCATGTCAAAATTTCAAATATCATCAACTACAAATTTGTTTTTTACTGACCCTCTTATTGATTTGCTTCCCGATCCAAACTTTCTTCCTGAGCTCATCACAACGAATCAACCCACGAAAGATCTAGAGACTCATGATCCATCTATGGATCCTTCAAACTTTGAAGAGCCTGACACTCCATAGACTTCCCCACTTGGACACTTGACCTACCTGAGGACCCCACTTCAGCTACTCTAACTCCTGAGGAACTAGATTCTTCTGACTCACATATACCTACTCTAGTGACTTCTCCTCTCTAGCCTCCAAATCTGTCTTTGAGTCCCAACTTCCTCCTTCACAGAAAAGGGTAAGAAAGTCGCCTACTCGTTTTCAAGACTATCATTGTTTCTCTGCCATTGTCTCTTTACATGAACCACAATCTTACCATGAGGCTAGTTCTAATCTTGTTTGGCAAAAAGCAATGACTAAAGAGCTACAATCATTAAATAAAACTCATACTTGGGATCTTGCCGATTTACTGCCCGGAAAATCAGCTATAGGGTGCAAATGGGTACATAAAATCAAAACTCGTTCAGCTGGATCTATAGATCATTATAAAGCTCGCCTTATTGCAAAAGGTTATTCTCAAGAATATGGCATTGATTATGAGGAAACTTTTACTCCTGTCACTCGCCTTACCTCAGTTTGAAGCTTAATTACGGTTGTTGCTGCTTGTAAATGGAATTTATTTCAAATGGGTGTTAAGAATGCATTTCTTAATGGTGATTTAATAGAGGAAGTTTATCTGCAACCCCCACCAGGATATCATCATCCACCTCACAAGGTTTATAGACTTCATCGAGTATTGTATGGTCTCAAACAAGCTCCACAAGCTTGGTTTGCTAAGTTTAGCACTATAGTTTCTTTTTGGAATTTACCTCCAGCCCTCATGATTCTGCACTCTTCATTAGAAAAATAAAGCGTGGGACCATTCTTTTTGTTACTTTATATTGATGATATGATCATTACTGGGGATGCTATATCAGGTATCTCTGATTTCAAACATTTTCTCGGCCAGAATTTTCTGATGAAAGACTTAGGGGCTCTCAGTTATTTTTTGGGTCTTGATATCTCCTCTTCAATTGATGGATATACTCTCTCATAAGCCAAGTATGCTTCAGATCTCTTATCTCGTGCTGCACTGACTGATAGCAAGACTGCTCCAACACCTCGTGAGCCCAACATTAAACTCACTCCTTTTGATGGTTCACCTCTTCCTGACATTACACTTTACCGAGAACTAGTTGACAGTCTTATTTATCTCACTGTTACTCGACCCGCCATAGCATATGATGTGTATTTTGTTAGTCAGTTCCTATCAGCTCCTTGTTCAACTCATTACGCTACGGTTCTTCGTACTCAGTGCTACATAAAAGGAACATTGTTTCATGGTCTCCATTTCTCAAACATTCCTCTCTAGGACTACTTGCCTACTCTGATGTTGATTGAGCTGGTGATCCTACTGATCGGCATTCCACAACTGGCTGTTGTTTCTTTCTTGGTGATTCTCTAACCTCTTGGCGAAGCAAGAAACAAACACTAGCTGCTAGGTCAAGCACTGAAGCAAAATATCGAGCTCTTGTTGATACTACGCAAGAATTTCTATGGCTTCGTTGGTTACTTGAAGACATGGGGGTTACTCATTCGTCTGCCACACAGTTACATTGCAACAACAATAGTGCTAATCAGATTTCTCACAATGATGTATTTCATGAACGGACCAAACATATAGAGATGGATTGTCATTTTATCCGTCAACATATTGTTTGTGGCACCGTTCAACTTCTGTCCATCACATCTCTTGAGCAATCGATAGATATATTCATAAAAGCACATCCAACCTGTTGATTTGAAGATTTAATTTTCAAACTCAAGATGGCGTCCTATTGAACCACTCATTTAGTGGTTGGATTAGGTGAAGGTCCCTTCACCTAATCCAACCACTAAATGAGATCATGAAAGCTCAACCTAGCCCTTAAAAATCCGAGGCCACCACGGCCAATACAACAAGCCACCAAACAAACCTCAACTAGCCATCATGAGTACCACGCAAGGGAGGAAGGCAAAAGACAAAACCCTGGCCTGAAACTACACCCACTTCTAGCAACAATATTAAAAACACACCACAAAAAAAGAAAATGAAAGGGCACTGAGCTAGGGGAAGGGAAGGATTAATTAGGTTGCGCCATATATATGAAAGAGTATACAATAATGATGTATTTGGAGAATCAAATACCTTGGTCTAATAATCAAACTACGGTCTCTCCTAACAGCCTCATCAAATACCACAGTCTTCAACCACTATCGCAGACACCGTATGTAGTGTCGTCACTACCAACTTCACTATCATCGTTCATCGTCGCATCTACATAGCCACCACCATCGAGACACCTACCCACCACACCCTGAAGCAACACCAGGAAGAAGCACCTTGACCACCAAACCCACTGCCACCAACTGTCGTCATGCCTATCAACCACACTTGAACCATCACTACCAATTGTTGCCACCCCCGCTACCAACCACACCAGAACCATTAACCCACCTAGCAAATCCCCTCGAGCTACCGGAGATAGGCCGATCGCAGATCGACCTTCTAAGCCTACCATCAACCCTTAAGCAAATCCGAAAATCATCTCCAAGCCACTGAGCTAGAAATATGGCCAAAAGGGAAAACCAAACAAACTGAAACCTAGAAAGAAAATAGAGGAAGTACCACGCCACAACCGGCCAGTGGAAACAAACAATGGCGGTGAAAATGTGGTCTGTGGGGAGAGAGGAATTGAGACCGGCCCCAACCCCTTTGGGCTTTGTGGTCTCTCAGTTTTTTCTATAATTATAACCCTTATTTTTAAAAAAATAAAAAGAAAAAAGAGTTAAATACGCTATTGACCACTTTACTATACACCAAATTTCATTTTTGGCCAGTAATTTCTATCAAAATGACTATTGCACTCGTCAATTTCTTCATCAGGTCGTTCTGTTAGCTTCCATTAGCTAGTGGCCCGTTAGGTGCTCATTTGAGAGATATATGGGCTTAAGAACACAGAAAACCAACATTCTCTTTCCTCCCTCTTCTTCTTCCAACTCTATCGCCATTACCCGCTTCCAGTGCCACCATGCTACCACAATACCATGTTTTCATTAGCTTCACCTTTATCACATCAATGGTTGTTTGATTTCATTGATTTGATTAATTAGTTCAATTTAGTCGTGGGGTGAGGCGGTGTCTAGATGCGATTGAAAGAAGAAGGTATGATCTTGGCGTGACAATGGAGGTGGGTACAGTGTCTTGGCGTAACGATGGGTTAAGTGATGGAAGACGAAAGAAGAGACCGGTGGTGTAGGTAGGTGGTGGCTATGAGATAATGGGTAATGGTTGTGCAGTAATGTTGAGTGAAATGGAGTGGTTGGTCAGACAGATGGGGGGATCATGGGCAGCTGAAATGGAATGGTTTGTGGTGGGTCCCATGGTGGTGACTGGAGATTAAATGCTAATGGGAAGTTTGAACGGCGGTTGCAGGATCAGTTAGGGTTAAAGCAAAGACGTTGTAATTCTAGTTATAGTGGTTGGATTAGATCCATTGGCTCAGAAAATGCCACGTAAGCAAAGGACATAACTGTAGCAAATGCCCATTTCACGGCTCAGGACAGTGCTCTGAGACCCTCTTTCTCTCTTCTCTTCGTTCCAAATTTAATCAGCGGGTACAACACTCAGAAAGAGAGAAGGGAGCGGCGCCGCCTCATGAAGGAAGCTGTCAACGTAAGCCACCACCTCGTCGCATCCCACTCTGACTATTTTCACTCCATTTGTGCCACCAACTCTGGCCTCTCCTCCTTCGCAGCTGGCGAGCCCTCTCCGTCTCTAATGAGACCCCCTATCCTCCTCTGCGCCCCCTCCTCCACCACCTTCAACCCTTTTTCTGATTATTAACACCTCCTCCACTCACCTAACATATATGATCTTGGTTAAATCGATTCAGATCTGGCAAGTTTGACGACATATCAACGTGATTTATAGCCACCGTGGTTGATCCTCGTTGAGCCGCAACCGACCTAAAGTCAATGAGTTAACTCGGACTAGTGAAGAGGGATTTGGCAGGGGAGACGGCGAAGCCGAGGAAGAACCAAAAGAGCAGGTCGTGGAAGAAGGTTGAGGAGGGGATAGGGGGAAGGAAACTTATTAACTTTCAGGGGTTGATGCCGCGTCAAAGTTTTTGCCGGAGAGTACCCCTCCTTCGGTGTATGAAATTTACATATCAGCTTTTATGAAATTATTATTAAATCCCTCAGGTGATATTTGGCAACGCTCTAGCTCTTCGATTCGTGATTTTTTTCCGTAAAATGAAAAGAA
Source organism: Escallonia herrerae (assembly GCA_033070095.1). Taxonomy (NCBI): domain Eukaryota; kingdom Viridiplantae; phylum Streptophyta; class Magnoliopsida; order Escalloniales; family Escalloniaceae; genus Escallonia; species Escallonia herrerae. The sequence continues at coordinate 420,457 of JAVXUP010000049.1, read as the reverse complement.
AAATGAAAAAGTAAACGTGTTCAGTATTTGTTCCTTTTTTTTTTCTCTATTTGAAATAGAAGTCAACATAAAAAGGAAAGTTCAATCCAAATTTAATTCATGTATCTATATTACATATAAAAGTATAAATGTTATAAATTATTTTTGAACGATTATATCCTTCGTTAATTACGTCAGTTATATTCTTACCCTTCATTTATTACTCTCTTTTAAATTTTGATGACATTAAAATAACATTGGGTGATGAATCTATTCTATACATTGAAAAATAAAAAGTATGATGAGGAAGAAAAACAAAACAAAGAAATTCTTTTATTATTTTCTTTTTAATTTGGCAAAAATGAAATAAACATTAGATATTGAATTGGTTAATGATAACTGTAATTTTTTTTCTTCCATTTTCAGGTTAGCAAACAATTTACCAGTTGAAAAACTGGAAAAAAAAAAAAAGAACATAAAGAAACTAAAATACCGTGAAAAATCAATTAAGAAACAAAAAATTATTGAAAAAACTAAAATAGAAGTAAAAAATCAAAAAAGGGTTAAATATGCATCAAAAAACAATGCTTAAATATTGTGTCAATTTGAACTGAAAATATATTCGATTATTGCAGTTAAAGACCGGGTGTTTTACATTTCTTATTGATAAAAATGCAAAGCGTCTGATCTTGAAAATTATAAATCTTAACCATAAATTAATTTAACAGATTACAAAAATAAATACATAGATTCATTCTTTCAATTTCTCCATTTGCTTTTATTTACAGCAGTATCATCAAGCATTCTTAAATCTAGAAGCCTATAAAGAATATTTTCAAATATTGAACTGATTAGAATTACGAACATCAAATATATATTTCTTCTAAAGCAAGTCACAAAAGAATCAAGATCATAATTGAACTACATTATTTTGATCCAAAAAAGATAATAATATCACCTCAGACATTACTTTCGATTATATTCACGTGCAACACACATGCTTTATACTAGTTTCTTAAAATATTTGAAAGAAAAAAAATATAAAACCAGTAAGACTAGCTAAATAGTAAAAGAATAAAACTACTAAATAATACTTTTTCTATTTGATCACTTTTGATTTGCACATTTATTTAGGATATGAGTTATATATTTTATAATTTTCTCGTTCTGTCCCACAAGAGGGGAGGAAGAAGAAAGTAGGTCAGAAGAGAAATGAGTCGGTGGAAAATAGGATGTGAAAAAGTGTAAGAAGGGTAAATATAAAAAAAAATGCTTATGAAATATTTCTTAATTTAAAAGGTGATCACTTTTTTATAACAGCTCAAAAAAAAAATATGATTGATTAATTAGGAACGGAGGGAGTAATTTTTAACTTAAAACTACGGACTACCAATTAAAGGATGCTTGTAATCAAAAAATCAAGAGGGTAAGTACTTGGTAACAAATAAGAACTCACACGAGAGCTTGTAGACAATTAAAGGATGCTTGTAATCAAAAAATCAAGAGGGTAAGTACTTGGTAACAAATAAGAACTCACACGAGAGCTTGTAGACAAGAGAGCTGTGAAATGTAATTGAGACGTGAAGAAATCAAGAAAAGGATGAATCAATTTATTAACTTTTCGAGCCTCAAAAAAGACCAAAATGCCCCTAAAAGTAGTCAGTTACGGTTGATGGGAAGGGATAAAAGTGTAAAAATATATAAAAGAGTTGTTAGAGTAAAGTTAAACCAAAAAAGTCCCTCAGATTAGCCGTTATATAATTGTTAGATCAGCTAAAATTGTCAATTTTATAAATATGTTCCATCGTGGGAAAGGGATTATCAAAATTTTAAAGTTAGAGGGTTGGATACGACCTGGGCTTGGGCCGGATCACTGGCCAAGCCTACTCATATTTGGTCTCCCTTTATTTGTTCACTATCTATTTTTCCACGTGCAATCAAGAACCAAGAACCTACACGTGAAGGAGAGCTTTAAGCATAATAACATTATTTTTAATACTACTTGCAACCGGATAGGAAGCTATGAACTTTGTGTTTTTTTGCCCGAATGGTTGCAGTTTCTTACTGGAAGCTCCAGGAAACGTAATAGAATCACTTACGAAGAATAAAAGTAGATATGAAAACAAATGCAGTAGCAACGGAAAGTTTCGTGAACTTGAGCAAGAAATGGCGATGGTGCTGGCGCTCCTCTACTAGCGCTCCTCTACGAAATAGAATTATACAAATCAACTTAATGGGGGTAGCTTCTCAATAGGAAGTCTTAAGGGAACCATACAAGAATAAGAGATTATACACCTTTGAGCTCCTCCCCTTCTAAGCATCTGTACATACAATTGGGGATAGAGGGTTCTGTAGTAGTAGTAGTAGTAGTATACAAAGAACTCAGTCAGGCTAGCTAGCTAATGAAGTTAAATGTAAGTCAATTAGAAGTGACTATCCCAACCTGTATTTCTGCTGGTGACTGGTCAGAAATCCCCAAAAGTTTGAGGAAAAATCACCGCCGTGGCTACCTACATCACTCAACTAAGCCAACAGCACTTGCTGGTAGTGTTCCAACCATGAGAAGTTCTGTAAGTTTCTTATCGTTCGTCATTGATGGGGTTGGATTCAAAGAACGTGGCAACAGCCTGATAGAGATTCTCCTCCTCAAAGGGCTTTGATACATAACCATCCATCCCACAAGACAAACACTTGTCGTAAGTGGCATGGATCACATCAGCTGTCATCGCTAATACTGGCAAATGCCACTCCGACTTTTTTTCGCCCGTTCCACCTGTGCATTCTGCAGTCATCATCTCATTTGCCTTGCTCTCCATAACCCGTATATGACGAGTTGCTTCAAAACTGAACCAAGGGAAAATAAGTTTGAAATTAGTTTTATTTGAATCACGGCAAATCTGTAGGACGACAGGATGTTTGGACATCCCACAAGAACGATGCAATGGGGGTAATAAAAAAAAAAACAATGCACGAAAATTGACATTGTAACACATAATCAGTAGGACATGAAATCTTATCATGATCTAACATCTTTTAAGAGGAGCAGTCTCATCCACTCCCCATAGACTTTGTATTTGTGCCAATCCTGCACACGACAGAGAAACTGTGAAGTTCCCTTGAATACCTTTCAACCATTACCATGTCATGATCTCGTGGACATATTATTGATCCTAAGGTAAAAATAACTTAATGTAAACTCGAGGTGATAACTTCTGAAAGCAGATTTCTCGATGTTTCCCTTTATATCTGAGTTATCTTTTTCTCCAAATTTTTCTCGAGTTCAAGTGACATTTGAAATGGGGGATTCAGAACAAATTCTTTCAAAAAAAAAAGAAAGAAAGAAGAAGAAGAAAGAGATCAAACCAACACCTGAAATGAACATTCAAGATAGAAAACCCTAAACTGCACTTGATCAAGGGTGAGAGAGAAAGTTCTTATAAAATGAAAGGACATTTCATTGTTAGAGGGTATTTCAAACGGCACTTAGGGCCAAATACTAACCTTCCCCATCGGTCATAGTGAAAGCACCGAGGCAGAAGAGTAACTCATTTAATGATGTGGTTGATGTCATGTTCTTTCCTAGGTACCAAGGTTTTGACGAGAATATAAAGAGATATTTGATTAATGAGACTACTGGGGTATGACACAGAACAGAAGGTCATTGTTTCTTCAATAGCAATAAGAGATAAAACTTGACACACCTAAATTTGACGTGCAGTTCTTGAGTAATTGAATGATGATTTTCTAAAGGAGAAATAAAGATTTATTGCATGTCATGCCAACCAGTATCTAAAAAAAGAAGGGTTAGTACATACCCATCCATTTCTGGCATTTGAATATCCATGAAGCAAGCATCAAAATTGTGTGGTAATTGAAGCAATGTAAGAGCTGCTTTGCCACTATCAGCACACTCTACATCAGCCCCAAACTTCTTGAGTGCACCAGCAGCAACCGCACGGTTCACCCTATTGTCATCAACCACCAATATCCTCTTGCCACAGAGGAGGCTACGAAGGAAAGCAGAACTATTCAGCATGTCCTTCCCTTGCTGCCCTTTCTTCCCCATTCCCAACACCTGCTGAAGGCAGGCTGCCACCCTGCTTGCTCTCAAAGGTTTCATGATCACAGTATCTGCAAAACCTGCCGCTTTAGCTCTGTCAAACTCAACACTGGTTATATTGGTTGCAAGAAGAACCGTGGTAGGTAATTTTAGTTTGCGACCATTCTGTTTCCAGTCAAACAACCGTAGATTCAATCCACAATTGTCACCAGATATCCACGAGTCCTTCTCCACAAGAATCAGATCTGGCTGCCATTTGTTTCTGCGAGAGTGAGTACTAGTTCATAATTACACATAAAATGAAGAGTAATAGTTCAAGTCAGGAAGAGAGATGATATAACTTCTGCGCTCTAAATTTCTCAGTGTGATTTGACAGGGATTTGCAGAGATTATAGTCTTTAATTTCTTTTGATTATGGGGACTAAATGGCATACTACAGCGGCTATAGTCTTCGATTTTAAGGCAATGGTACTCAAAGCATTTATCTAAGTAACTCCGAGAGATTGATGTTCTCTGTTGATCCCTGGCAGGCTCAAGAAATATCAGTTCTTGCGGTGGTGATATAATCTTCGTGACCATATGCCGGTTGCATTAGTTGGCCATATATCTCATATTACCTTCTTCTGAAAAGATCAACCATCTATATGAGGAGCCCCAGAACTAAAAAGTCTGAGCTGTTCTCCGTTTACATAAAATACAGAATGCCAAGCAGAAAAGAAACTTCAAAAAACAGAAAAGAAAAATCACACACACCAAGATAAAAAGAAAGCAAAGGCTACTCTATTTATGCGTACCCATTCGATGCTCAAATGGCATATAAAGAACGTAAATTGCAACTAAGAATCATACTTTTTGAGGATATGCATGTTCTTCAGGAACAATTAATGCTATACATAAGCCATTTCAATGCAGTCTTCCTCATCAGTCCATCAGATATCACAAACAGGGGCATGAAACCATGTGTTTTCAACAATTACATAAAAGTAATGTTTGACCTAAACATCACATCCACAAGGAAAATGTCACAGAACTACATGACACGAAAAACTTCATATTTCTCATAAATCAGATGGATTTCCAACTTGTGAAATTCTAAGATATTTTCTTGGGGAATGGGGGATGGGGGATGAGTGAGGAAGGAGAGCAATGATACTTACTTAGGCCTCACAGAACCATTTTTTCCAGAAGTAGCGACTGCCATCTTGATGCTACTTACAATTTCAACCAGCATGCCAAGTCTCTTGAGATGGTATCTGGTTATAGCGGCCCTAACTGGTTTCTCGTCAACAACAGTTGCTTTCAATCCTTCCAATGCCATCGTGAGATTACCGGAAAAGGATTTATTTAGATCAACGCCAACATTTTTCTCACACCTTCTAAGGGCAGCAGTAAAAGAAAATGTGCTTCCAATATTAGGGCGGCTAATGAAATTTATCTGACCACCCATCAGTTCAACCAGACACTTGCTGATGCTCAATCCAATACCCGTTCCTCCATAATTTCTAGAGGTTGAACTGTCTGCCTGCATGAATGGCGTGAAAACCCGCTCCTGCGCAGATATGGGGATCCCAATACCTGTATCCTCAACACATACCATCAAAGTAACATTCTGAGCATCATCAGGACCAATCAGTTGACTAGAAGCATTGTACCGGAATTCCTCGTCAGCAATTAAATGCTTAAAAGTGTCCCAACTATTTCGATCATCAGCTGCTTCACAGCCACTTAAAGTTTTAAAGTGACAAGTACCAGATAGAGCTGCACCTTCAGATCCACCATTCAAGAAGGTCTCCGATTTTGCATTCAGTAGAGCTTTTGCATGTTCAGCAACATGTACTTGAACAAATATATGTCCTCGCTCCGTGAACTGTCAAGAGGTAGATATTATTAGCATGGATACTCTGAAGAACTAGATGAATAAGTTCTATTATCAGTTTGACAGATATTTAAGGCTCGAGAGCAATGGTACAGAGTTGACATTTAGCTAAAAAAGTTTGGTTACAAAAGTTATTCAAAGATACTCTTCAAGAATGTCAACAGAGTATCAAGGCATGCATACATCACAAACCTTGACAGAGTTTCCCACAAGATTTGTAATGACCTGCCGGAATCTTCCTGGATCCCCCATAACAATGTCCGGAACTTTATTTGATACAAAGACAGCCAACTTCACTCCCCCAACAAATGATGAAGCGTCGCGAACAAAACATAATTATGCAAATACCAACCCCACCAGTCATTGATTTGAAACGGCAGAATGCAGCACGGACAAGGAAAGAAAAGAAAGATAAGGACTAAGTCAGCTCAAGAAGGAGACTACAGAATGCATGAATGTTGCATAAAAAGTTTCACAAATTTTAATAGCAGGCGGCAATTATGGCCAAAAATGCTGCTAATGCATAGCAGTGTTTTCTGACCTTCTAAGATCAGACAGCTTATACGGGCGACAATGCTAGGATTATGAAGTCTCGATTCTATCAATGTTAACAAGAACTTACCTCAATTCCTTTGTGCCTAGACTTCTCAGAAAATAAAGAGAGGACATCATCTAGTATCGAGCGAAGATCAAATGGAACTGCCTCCAGCTCTAACTTGCCAGCTTCAATTTTTGCCCTGTCAAGCACTTCATTTATTAAGGTTATCAAAGCCTTTCCACAGGCCTGAGCAGTTTGAGCATAGTCCCTTTGGGTTGAACTCATATCTGTATCAAGAAGCAAAGCAAGCATCCCTGCAATCACATATGTAGATACATCAAATGGCTGATTAAAAACTGTCTTGATATAAACCAGAGATATTACGAAAGTACCCAGGACATACCAAGGATGCCATTCATGGGAGTTCTGATTTCATGTGAAACAGTAGCTAGAAACTGTGGCAAGGCACAAATAGAAACTTAGATGAAAGGAGAGCTATAATTCGATATAAGCAGTCGAAGGGATTCTGAAGAAGTTAGAAAACAAAACTTGAGATTTAGCAACATCGGCAGCTTCTGCTCGGACTTTAAGTTGTTGCATCTCGTGGAAATCATCCTCCACTTTGACTATATGTATTGCTGCACCATAAATCATATAACCCACTAATAGACCAATCACAAAGAATAAGAACGTAGTGGTGATTGCTGTCCATGGAGTAGGTGCCTTCTGAAGATACCTGCTTAAACGCCAAAACATTAAGAGATATGCTCACTTGTGCTCTTCAGTAATGGTCAAATTTTCGTCACTCTTAACCTAATAACAGAAGGCGAGATGCACTAACCTACAGATCATTTGGTGTTTCCGGAAAGGATCCCCAAAGTCCAGTGCGCTCACACGCTTAAGGGACATGTCACCATCTTGATATTGACGTCCATACATGATTAATGGATCAGAAGAGTTTGTAATGTCAAGTACATTCACCACAATTGCCTGGTTGCCAGCAAGTTGCCCAAGTAGATTCTCAACAAGAGACTCAACATCAAAGGCTCCACCAAGGTATCTGATTTCAGGAAGACCAAATGCAGCAGATTTATATCAAGAGGTCGACAAAAAGTGAAATCGACAGTATTAATAAGCCTATTCTACTACTTAATTTTTTAATGACTTTGTTTCGAATCACCTTTTTGGTATATTTAGTAAACTTAAGACAGATAGCAACTCCTAGAAAGTATTATGAGGAAGATAACCCTATCATGGCAATCTTCTAAGTTATCAGCATGCAAGCGTGAGTTTACTAAGCAATGTCCCAACCATCTGCATGAAAGCACTGCCACAAGCCATCTTTGTTGAAAAAAAGTGCAATCACAAAATGATTGGGGTGTTGGAAGACATGTTTCATCGCCAAAATTGGCTAGCATCAGGATGAGGAACAGAGCTACCTTCGCACAAGATATAGTTAAAATTGAAAAAAAGTCATAGTAACGATTTTTCCTTCACTGGCCTATGATGGGGAAAACTAGGACAATCACCAGTTTTTCTCCAAAGAAGCACATTTAGTAGACAGAAAAATCTGGAAAGGTTGAAAAAGGGGAGCTACTACGTGAACTCAAAATTGGTATACAACGTGAGCCTCATAACTAGAAAAAAAGGCCGGACCCCACACACGAGGCTTCCGCATTGAGGGGTCTGGTGAGGGTTGATGAACACAGCTTTACCCCCTACTATAGCGGAGAGATTAACTGTATAGTATAGCAATAAAACTGAGGTGGACGAAAAAGCTGGTATTGGAAGTGTTGTTTTCCTTTGTGCTTTTCCAAATAATCTGCATCATAGAATGAGGAAGAAAAACAACGGTTGAATTTCTCACCAAACATGACGACACGAGCTACTAGCTTTGGCACATCGCAACTCTCCAAACAATGATATGACAAAGAAAATTCAACTATGCATGAAGAAGGAAAAGATAATAAACCTTTCCCTTCCTTCATGCATGTAAGTTTATTATACAGGGTATGAATCGACTGTGCCTCCCTGCATTGTTTCTGCAACGGAAAGATATCGGTACCAACAGCATTTTTCAATGATCTTTGGAACCATCCATAAAAAATTTACCTTTTGTTAAAGAAGGAGAAGATCATGCATCGTTAGCACCCACTTTAGGCATATTTCCGCAAAAAAAAAAAAGAGAAATGCTTAACTCACGCATCTTTGCCAATAGAATGTTGCCGACTATCAACCAGGAACCCAAAAATAAAAATTTTCTTCTTTGAAAGAGAATGATGAAGTACTGTCATTCTAGAAGCAAGATCAAAATAATTCCAGGTACATTGGGTGAGAATAAGTAAAGCTTCCTCAAAAAGGCTAACCGATATGAGAGTACATTCTAGCCTTTTTCCTAGCATTATTAGGATGAACTGAGCCAACAACGTCAAGTGTAATAAGTAAATACTGTAACTGATTAGCAATCATTGCCAGTTGATTTTGAAACAACAGTATAATAGAAATTGCTAGAAGGGCTAACAGAAACGGACTCTCGACAATCTACAGATTTTTTAGTAGCAGGAAATAGAGGGAAGATTGCAGATGTATAGAAAGTACAAAGTGTCCGACGTTAAGCATCACAAACAGTATTTGGCAATGATAGAGGAAACAATACTAGGAAGAAGTGCGTAGTAGTATTCTGTCGCATTTCATCGAGTTCCTTTACAAAGCACGGCAAAATAAATTCTTCAAGCAGAATTAATACAATACGTTAAATTGGTCCTACACTCGAAACAAAATTTCCGTTCTAAACTAATTGTTTAATTCACCTGATAAGAAGTAACAAAAATAATAGATACCAAATTTATTGAGATAACCAACCAAATGACAAAGTCTTGAGATTGGCCGCAACAGGATAAACTCGATATCTTCTAAGTGGGAAAGACAGATGTAGGACTTACCCGGCAGTTGCGTCAATACGTTCCTTTACAGAGGGATTTGTTGGGAGTTTCAGTTTGTACACAGGAAATGTCAGCACAACCCCAAGATGATGAGAACCTAGCAACCTGAAGGGGCTTGTAAGAACAGCTTTACCAGTAGCCCTGGCCCTCAAAATGTTTTCATGGTCCTCCTGCTTGCAACAAAGTAACATATAAAGGTCAAAATAATAACTCACTAGCTGTAAAACACAGAGATTGAAATATAAGCTAGATAATGAAGGAAATTACCTCCCCTGACATCATATCAAGTGATTCAATATAGGAAACAGTTTCTTGAGAGAAAATTACGGGCGCATACTCATCCCGGAGAGGTGAAGGCTCCCTCTTCATTGTCTTTATAGTCCAGCCATGTTGCCTCTCAAATTCATCCCTCTCAGAATGTACAACCCTTTGAGCATATGCCACCCCACTCAACAGTGGCCTCTCAAATGCAGTTCTTGCCGTGTATTCAGCAAATGTTCCCTACAATTACCACACAACAATAAAATAGCAAGATAAAAGAACAAATTCCAAAACATAATCAAAACCTCAGAGGTTTCCTTCATTACTTATTGATTCTTGCAACTCTAAACAGAGAATAGCATCAAATAGTACCAGTCAAAACTTTGAGTCCCTTACACCTTTTAGCAGATTCTTGGTTTCGATTAATTACTATGTCAGCCTACCCAATGCTCAATGCTGATTCTGTCTTAGACTTCGCTAAAAAGTGGGACAAAAATTTCGAGCACATAAAAAATGAAAATCAGATGTAACCATATAGATGCACAAACCTGGTCAATTGCTGACGGGTTCTTGTAATAGTGAAAAGTGGAGACGAGGACGGCGAGTGCGTGGACATGGTTAACACTAACACTGAATTGATCTTGTAACATCCTTGCCCTTTGATCACACATGCTCACAAGAACTTCTTTCCTCCTTTGCTTATTTTCAGCATCCATTCTATTGTATATTATTCTACTAACAAATGCCACAAGAAGGATCCACATCACCAGAATCTTGGGGAGCCAAGCCCTGTTGATAAATGTGTACTTTCTTTTTGTCCCCAATTGCTCATTCAACTTCACAGCCACCATGTGGTGGCTTTTTGCACCCATTAAAACAGAAGTTCCTCTGCGTCTTCTCCTTCCCACTTCATCTCACAGCTAAAGGAAAACGTGGATAAAATTCATAACTTCCTGCTTCAAAGGAGTGGCAGTCTTTAAGAGAATCAGTTCATATGAATTACAGAAAAAAGGGTGTACCTTGCAGCATTGTTTTGTGTGACTTAAATTATCATCACACCACAACACCCATCAAGTAACATGAACAAAAAAAATAATTTCCTCTCTCTCTAGGTCGAGAGAGAGAGAGAGAGAGAGCCCAAAAAGGGAAACTCAATTCCCTCGTGGAACAAGCATGGCTTCCTGCAAACATCAAAAGATGGACAAATCCCAAATTCCAAAGAAACTCTTTCTCTTTCCTCAGTCTCCCCCTCTCTCCCTCCACATATGTATTTTGCTTATAAAAAATCTTGAACTGGGTTTTAGGATTTGAATGGAATAAAAAAGGCAAAGCTCTAATCATGTCCACTGTGTGTGTGTGTGCGTGTGCGTGTGCAAGCGTGAAGTTTTGGTAGAAGGTACAGACAAAGAAGAGCACGTTCACTGTTCTCTCTGCTTAACAGACAAGTATTAAATATAGAGATTTGACCAGCAAAGCACAATACACACACACACATAACCCATAAAAACACTTACACACAGACACACACAAGCACCAACAAGAGGGAGATATCAGAAACCCACCAAACTGTAATTGGGTACAATGAACTGTACCCTTGAATTTCAACTCTTGGGTACAACAAATCACTTTCTAAATCACAAGAAAATAAAAAATATGGAGTGATAACTTGCTCACCTTACTTTTTAAAGCAACTGAATCGAATTTTGAGGACTTTTGCAGATACGGTTTTGTCCCCCAAAAAACCATAAACTATTCACACTCCCCCTTCTCTCTCTAAACAATGTTATTCTTTCGTTAACTTTTGCCCCCTTGTTTGTTTTCTCTCTTCTTCCTCTCTCTATGTTCATGGCATTTTTCTACCATTAACAGAGCTTGGTTTCTGGTTAAGTGAATGTGTAAAGATGGGTTTTGTGTAAATTTCTTGGAAAATGGGTGCAATTTAATGTGGTGGGTTGAGTTTATTTTCTCAGAAGAATTCTGTATGTGGAAAAATGAGAGAGAGAGAGAGAGAGAGAGAGAGAGGGGGGGGGGGGGGGGGGCGTGGGGAGGGATTGTCTGAACTGGGCAACTAGCCCAGGAATTTATTTTTCCTGTGAAAATCTTATGGTATTTTATATTGAGGTTATAAAAAATCGCTTTCACATATCTTGGTGATAATGACTTCGCGACAAGGCGCAGATCTCATTCCCAATTAATTTACATGGCACCCCAACCTTTTTGTGTAGCTAAAGACCATATTACCCTTTTAGATAGTCTCTTTTTTGGGGTTTTTTTTTAAGTAGGCTAAAGCGATAACTTCTTAAAACCGTACGCGACATTTTTTTTTCCAATTCGTACAAGTTCTTCGACATATTCCTCGTCATGTTTCACTGTAACCGGAGACCTGTCCACATTCACAAAGCACATGTAATCGGGGAACCTCAACCCTAGTCCCTCGTTTAGAGCTAGGCTCGTATGGCTTAACTTGACTTGTTAATTTGTCTGCCACAACTCAACTACTAGCCATTGGCTCAACTTATCATTTCAAGTTCTTTTCCCTAGTTTTTCTAAGACATGAATATCGTATTTACTAATGACTATGCATTGCCAAAATTCAGATTTTGTGTCTGTGTGTTTGTGTTTGAGGGTCGATTCCGATCTAAAACTGGAAAAAAAAAATTATTTCTTCAATTGTCATCCGACTGTTCGCGTGTGACCGCGAATGGCCAAGATGATTTTTTTAAAAAAAGAATTTTTGCTTAACCGCCCTAAGAGGAGAATTTAGCATCTTTTCCAAAAAAAAAAAATGCTCCCTTATTAGTTCAGTGATCTCTCTCTCTCTCTCTCTTCAAGAGCTCATCTCCTCCCCTACCATCATATCCTTGCCACTACATACATCACCACCTCTACCACCAAGAAAAACCACAACCATCAGTATTGCCACCACCGAGGTCCATTCCAGATCTGAGCCACAACGGCGACCGTTCAGTGGTTCTGGCTCAAATCTAGAGTAAATCTTGATGATTTTGGCTTGGATCTAGAGAGTGTTGTAAGTAATTTGAGATGAAAGTGGGGTTTTGGCTGGTGGTGAGTGGCTATTGTCCCGACTGTCGTGGGTATGGGCGGTGGTTCTGTCTCTCTCTCTCTCTCTCTCTCTCTCTCTCTGGATTTATGGAAGTTTGATGATGCAAAAAATGGTTCGATGCTACGTGGAGGTGCCACAAAGGATGCGGTCTGAGTCAGCTTCCAAGTAGGCAACGCGGGAGACAGCAAGAACGGCGTAAGGGCCGAGGGCAAGGCTCCTCAGACAGGTCGTGAGGGCTGGCAGCGCTGCGCAGGCAGGGTGACGATGAACAGGGGCGACAGTCGATGGTCCGTGCGACTGGGGCGCAGCGTCGAGGGTTCGTGGACGTGAGCCAAGTGTGTTTCTCTCACTAGAATTCCAGAGAGAATGTCATTTTAGAGAGAGAAAGTGAAGAGTCCAAAATGAGAGAAAGATCTTTGAAAAAGCTCCAAAGTCCACTATTTATAGGCAAAAACGTGCATGTGTCATAAGTTGACATGTGTCACCCCTGGGAACGACACGTCGCCAGGGGGCTAAAGCACTGATCCTCCGTTGGGACTGTCGTTCCCTAAGTTCGTGCTGCCCTGCCCTTGCGACGTCTCTCTGCCTGTCTGAGGAGACTGATCATGCCGCGGTAGCATGGTCAGAGTAGCCCGTTGCCCCAGCCTCCAGTCCAAGCCCTTACTGAATCCCACAGGCCTGGCAGCGGTGGGGAAGACCCGACGCCCAGCTGCCAGGTGGACTAGGCAAGATGCCCTTCCGAAGACCTGCTCCCATCTCGGAGTGACCCGGGGGTCATAGTCCTTAGGGGTGCCGACGCGAGCCCCCAGTGCCAGAGCACGTAGGCTAGTCACGCAGGCACCCTGGCGGAGATAGTGTCCTGGAGGAGTCACCTATCCCGTAAGCATATAACATATTGTGTCGCATAGGCGCGGTGCCTACAGCACAAGACATTAATTATGGCGCATGGGCGCTGTGACAACTGTCGCGAGTCCTTACCTGGTGCCGGGGTATTGTAATGTGACAGAGAGCGTCAGTGGTCGTTGCGTGGATGGCGCGCGACTGTGAGCGACGGTCGTCTTGGCGACAGAGCGGCCACAAGCGACGGTCGTCGTGACTACGAGCGACGGTCATCGCGACGACGGAGCACGGCCGAGAGCGACGGTCGTCGTGACTATGGCGGAGCGCGGCCGCGAGCGACGGTCGTCGTGATTATGGCGGAGCGTGGCCGCGGGCGATGGTCATCGCGACGAAGGAACACGGCAGAGAGTGATGGTCATCGCGACCACGGCGGAACGAGGTTGCAAATGACGGTCGTCGATCGTCAAGGCAGGTGGCCGACCCCTTTGGGATGGGCGACCCCCAAGGGTGAAGGAACGCCGAGGTCGCTTCACGAGCGGTTCAGGTGACTTGGGCATGCATTGCTTTGACCGACTCTGGAGCGTTGAAAAGTTGACCACTGACTGGGTGATGTGTCACGCAAAGTGGGTCCCTTAACGGGTCCTGGGGTGTGACCAGAATAGGGTATGAACAAAGTTGCAATAAGGATGGTGGGTGGATGCGGTGGGAGTGTTTGGTTATGACAGATTCGATGGCTCTTGATGGATAACCTATGATGGGATTGCCAAGTAAGGTGGCTAAGGGGTCGGATAGTCGACAGTGGTGCTTTGATGAGATCCAAGACCGTGATGGTTGAGTTATGACGGCCCGTGGTTGAGTTGTGATGGTCAGTGGTGATTGATGATGTGCCGACAACCACCATGTCGTAGTCATCAGTTCACAGATTCACTATTTACGTTGAAGGTGTTGATGGTGACCACCGACCTACGGTACTGGTGATGTCACAATTGATACCAATTTAAGCTTGTTAATACTAATTTTGCTCTTTCATTTTGACTTTTCTTAAAACAATCAGGTTAACAGTTGCAAGTCACAAACCCAATTACATTGATCTAGATCAGGTTAAGAGTTGTAATCTTTTCCACAATGCAGGGTGTTTGGGCTTTGATGTTGGATGCAAATTATGATTTGATATCGGCTTGGTCGCAATGATGGCTATTTGTGGTGGATTTGATGTCAATATGTGGTGATGGCTGTTGGTGGTGCCTTCAATTTTGCTATGGTAGGTCAATGATGGGGAGAGGAAAATCGAACAAGGTCAACAAAACAAACGAAAGAAGAAAAGAAAGGAGATGATGGGCAAAACTGTCCCAGAAACTAACTGCTCCTCGTTGGGGCGGTTAGCCAAAAATTGCTTTAAAAATAAAACAATCTTAGTTGTTCGCGTGGTGACGTGGACGGCCAGATGACGATTGGAGAAATAAAGACCTCTCCACTGGTGAATGTAAATATACTTTTGAAAAGACAACAATTTAAGGGAGGGCATGAAAGAGGTTTGGGATATTCTGGACAATTCTATTATTTATTTCAAATTTTTGTAGTAAAAAATTCATAAATCACAGAAAACAAGAGAGAGAAATATGAGAATAAGGGAAGTATTTTTTGGGTGATATTTTAGAATCCCAAAAAAGGGGAAAAAAAGAGAAAACAAAAAAAAGTTACAAATGTAGGGTGTCTAGCATAGGTGACCCCAAGTTTGACCTAAACTTGTAAGTGAGAAAAAGACATATTATCAAATTTCCAGACGCTACTTCTTTTATCTAGTACCATTATCCCAATTTTAATATTTAAACAAACAATTTCACGGGTATTTTGGGTATCACTAGAGCTCTCGAAAACTACTGACTATTGCATCTTACCTACCTTCATTGTGTTTGTAAATTTAACTTAATTGCTACGGGTGGGTGAATAAGTAATAACACGAGACTATTATAAAATGATTAACAGAATTTTAAAAAAAAAAGTTTGTATTCAAGACAAGCAAGAAAGTGGCTATCGACACAACCACTGTGCTAACTGGCTCTTTGCACATAGGCCAAGCCCAACTTGCGTACATTTAGAATTGGCTAGTTAGACGTTAGGGTTTTAATTTCATTTTCTCTTGCCTAGAAGTCATTGGCTGCGTTTGGCACGCCGATCATTCAGTCGAATTTTGGCATGCCGATCATTGAACCGAGGATAGGACAATGACGAATAAATCAAGATATTGTATCCTATCGGATAAGAGGGGATAAGTTAAAAATCATACCCCACGTTTGGACCAAAAAAAGATTACAGAGTGAATCAGTTATCTGGCCGCGTTCACCACTGGCAACACCACCATTCATAACTACCACCACACCACTAGCACTATCAATGTTTCATTGTTGCAACCATCGTCCAAACACCAATAGTAAACCCATCACCATATCAGAACGCCCATCTCCACTATGGCAACCGACATCCAAACGCCAATTCCAAACCCAACACCATGGTAACCACCATTTCGACACCAACTTCAAAGCCAATGTAATTACCATTTCAATTACATTTTTGTCCTGGAAGAATGATATTGATTCAGCAAGTCATTCTCAATAAACACATGAATCTGCTTCTGCAGCAATTGGAGTAAGGCTTCCATCTAAGGTGCTTGTATCTATCAACGATTTTGCTATTGGTGGTGGTGGACGAGGCAATCTACGAGGAAGAAAAAGAGAGGCCACCAATGGATCTCAACCACTACCTTTGACAAAGAAGGTCGGCGACAGCGGTGATGGGTGCTATGGTTGTGGGTGTTGTGCTGACGTTGCACTACGCTTCTCCTTTCTGCTTTCTCCTTCTCCTTGGCATGAGGGGCAGATCTAAAAAGGCAACTCGTGGAGGGCCAAAAAGGCATAAAAATTGATAGTTAATATAAAAGAATTAAGAAAGTTCAAGTTCGCATAAAATATTAAAAATAAAAAAAATATTAAAAGTAGAGATAATTCATTAAGGTTTCAGAAAACATAAGAAAAGTAATTCCATACATCGTCGATGGTTAAAGTGGAACTCGGCATTTTTATAGTCACGAAATTCATCAATGATCGAGCTTATAGTAAATATTTATACAATATTTCTCTCAATGTGCACAATCAAATAATCCATGAGAAAATCATTCATCTTATGTCGGAGTTGAGTTTTGACCATCTTCATATATTGCCGAAAATGCTCGTTCAGTATAGTGATTTTTACTATAAATAAATTGCTTATTTGACTACTAGTGATTTAATTTTATTATTTATAGTGATTTATTTAACTTGGTAAGGTTAGTTAATAACGAATTACTAATCTTGCATGAAAGAAGCTTAACTCTTATGGTATAGATGTATTACTAATGTGATACTAATTTTATGAGTGCAATATTCACGTATACATTAACTTACTATAAAAATTTGAACTAAGAAAAAAAATAAAACTAATGACATATTCATAAATATGTTAAATAAGAATAACTATTATTTAAAGAACTAAGACAAATTTTCCAAAAGTTTGGGGGTGCCATGGCCCCCCTTGGTCATGAGCAAGTTATGCCCCTGCTTAACCTGTCATTCTTTTCTCCAAAAGGTGCTAGATAAAAATAAAACCAACCCCCTCCTCCCTTGGTATAGAATTATCCCTCCGAAGTGAGATAAGACAAGTCTGACGAATATCTTATTAAGCCTTTATGTGCGCGGCCAAATGCTGGATATGATTTTCTTTCATCCTATCGATATTTCTTATCTGGCATATGCTAAACACAGCCCTAGGACGTAGGTTTAAGCACAACAATACTGAGGGGGCCTAGTATGTTGTTACTTAAATCAAATTCACTTTGGAACGAATCGTATGAAGCTACTGGCCTAAGAACCCACTCTCCCCTCAAGGAGTAGCGTCTCCCACTCCTGATATGGAGTTTCCCCGACGTGTATCCGTCTTCCCCTAGGTTTTTCCTTTTCACCTGCTACGATCCTTCTCTCTCTCTCTTCCTTTACATCTCTCCTCACCTATTAACCCCAATCGTCGTCAGTCTTTCACTTAAAGCTCACCCTCTTTACTCCATCCATGGATACCATCATTAATCAAACAAAATCCCTGCAGTGTGAAGAATTCATTGAGTTGGAATCGGATGAAATTAATGCTATAGAGGAGGCAACTTTTAACTGTCGTAGTCAAAGTCATTACATCCAAAACCATCTACTTAAAGGCCCTCTAAACAATTCTGACCAAAGCTTGGAATCCCTCGAAAGGAATGAAAATCAATCAGATACAGGGAAACATCTTCAACATAGCTTTTTTCCATGAATAAGATAGAAAAAGGATAATGGATTCTCACCCCTGGTTGATAATGAACTCTCACCTGATAGTCTGTGATTGGCCTACAAATCTTGCAATTGAGGATATATCATTCGACTACTCCCTCTTTTGGATTCGCATAGTTGGTTTACCCCCAAATCAGATGAGAAAGAATAATGCAAAAAAAAAAATTAGCCTCAAATTGGGAAGGTGCTAGATATCGATTTCACTTCGGATGGGAAAATATCTTGGAACAAATACCTGCAGATTCAAGTGGAAATCAATATAACTCAGCCACTGCACTCTGGATTCTACAGAGCTAAGGAAGCCAACTCACAACCGTGGATGAACTTGAGGTATGAACGTTTACCTGATTTCTGTTTCAATTGTCACAGACTGGGACATGTCCAAGAAATTGAGTGGAACTCGATTTTACATGGAGAAATTTCTAAACCGAAAAATCAATAAACGAGCAAAAACTGGCGACCATTCTAGATTTCGATGGGTGATGTTATCGAGGTTGGAAATCATTACAAGACATCAATTCCTGTTGCGCCCACATCCCATCACCGCTTTTTGCAGCAGCCAAACACTCACAAGCCGCAAAGCACGACGAAAAACCACACTTTGTTCTTCCCTAAATTTAAAAATATCCCGTCCCTGGCCACGATGCATACGATACCTGCTCTAACCATCCTTCCCCCTGCTGAAAAGAACCCTTTGGACTTGCTGTCACCAGGGTCCAAAACCAATTCCCAACCCAACTGGGCCTAAAAGAAAGAACCCATTTTCTCAGGCCCAACCATTCAAAAAACCCAAACTTGACCAAGAATTCTCAATCCTGCCTTCCCACACTAAAAGCCCAACCCACTAATCTGAGTCCATTCTAATCTCTGCTCACCAAGGAACAAAAACACATGACCACCCTTCATTCAAAAGCCACACATCCTCCAGAGCTTCTCAACTTAGGAAAATTAAACACCAAGCTAGAAATAACCATCCCAACCAACAAAACCTCCTATGCCTCAGTCATAATCCATCCCTCAACCCAATCATTCCTGCCTTTAAGAACAAACTGAATCTCCGGTGACAAGCCCCAGCTTGCCACTCAACCCACAATGATTATTCAAGCATGGAATACTCAATTCTAACATCCTATTCCTTTCTAAAACTCTCCTCTCCTCTTCTGAACTCACTGCCCTTCTTAACTCTCTTAATTTCCTAAATCATTGCATTGTCAAACCTGCTGGGCACAAAAAACCTTCTGGAGGCATATGTCTTGCGTGGAAAGAAGGTGTTGATTTGGAAATTACCTTCCAAGACAAGAACATCATTAATGCATTGATATTATTAGATCCCCCTTCCACCCCTGGATGTTATCAACCATCTATGGGCCTTCTCACTGGTGTAATAAACAACATTTCTAGGAAAACATGGATGTTTTAGCTAACTCCTTCTCTGGGCCATGGATGTGCATTGAACACTTCAACGTCGTGATGAATCAAAGAAAAAAGGTGGTAGACCTGTTACGATTTCTTCAACAGGTGGTCTTGGAGGCTTTGTTTTTAGCAACCAACTTATCGATCTAGGTTTTTCTAGAAACCCATTTACTTGGACCAACAATAGACCTCTTGCTGCCAACATAAAGGAATGACTCGACAAGGCTTACGGGTCAACCTATTGGCGATCTCTCTTTTTGAATGCGTTTGTCACTAACCTTCCTAGAAAAGCTTCGGACCATCACCCGATAGTTCTCAGAACTCACAAAGAACATAAGGCTGGCATTAAGCCATTCAGATTTATTGCGGCTTAAACAAGAGACCCTACTGCAAAATATGTCATTCAATATGCTTGGAGAAGCCATGTTCAGGGACCAGCCCAAGTTATTTTATGCAGGAAAACAGACTTCACTCGTAAAGTTCTTCAGAGTTAGAACCGATCTCACTTCGCGCATATTCAAACTAGAATCAAACAACTCACCAAAAGTCTAGACTGTATACAACAAAGAGAACCCACTATCCAAAATCTGGAATTTAAGAAGAACTTAAAGTCAGAACTCAAGGAGCAATGTCGATGAGAAGAAGCCTTATGGCACCAAAAATCCAGAATTTTGTGGCGAACTAAAGGTGATCTCAACACTAGATTTTTTCACTTGTGCACCATCATTCTGAGGAAAAAAAATTACATTGACTCTCTTAAAGATATTAATGGAAATTGGTTGTCCAACAGAGAGGAGATTGGCGATGCATTAACATACACTTCTGAAAAATTTTCCAAACTTCAGACCCCCTCCTTTCCACTTGATCTTGCAGGGCTCATTAAACCCAATCTATCCGAAGCAAATAAAGAATTCTTATGTGAGATTCCATCGGAAATCGAAGTTATCAAAACTTTGAAAAAATTTGGAAGCCTCAAGGCCCTTGGACCCAATGGTATGCCAACATTATTCTACATTTCCTATTGGGACACGGTACAACCTGAAGTCTGCAAAGTTGTCATCGACTTTTTCAAGGGAGAGCCTCTGCATGAGATCAACCATACTCACATTGCCCTGATTCCTAAAATTGCTGCACCTACAAAACTGGAACACTATCATCCCATAAGTCTTTGCAATGTTGTGTACAAGTTGATTCCAAAATTTTGGCAAATAAAGTCAAGCCTTTGCTGCGAAAAATCATCTCCCCTATGCAAGCTGCCTTTGTCCCTGGAAAAGTAATCAATGACAATAGCATCATCGTTCAAGAGATTTGACATACAATGAGAAAGAGGAAAGGAAAAGGACTGATGGCGGTTAAGATAGACATGGAGAAAGCTTATGACAAGGTTGAATGGCAGTTCATCTTAATAGTACTAAGGAATTTTGGTTTCCCGGTTACATGGATTAATTGGGTTGAACAGTGCATCACTACTACCAGTTTCTCTACCCTTATAAATAGAATTCCTCATGGATTTGTCAAATCTCAGAGGGGACTCTACCAAGGAGACCCACTCTCCCCTTCCTTTTCATCATCTCCTCTGAAATCCTAACTAGACTCATACTTAAGGAGGAAGAAGCGGGCAATATCCATGGCATCAAAGCAAGCAGGGGAAGTCCTCCCATATCATACCTCTTATTTGCTGATAACTTGATTGTTTTTAGTTGGTCAAATTATTCTGATGCTATCTAGAGACCTGCAACTCTTGGTCTAGACAATGTATCAATAAATAGAAATCTCAAATACACTTAGCAAAAATGTTAACTCCTGTACAGAAAGATTGATTTGCAGAACCTTTGGCTTCAGGAAAGCTGCTAAAGATTTAAAGTATTTGGGTCTCCTTCTGTTCACCAACCAAGTAAAGAAATCAGCCTTTGCAAGCTTGATAGAAAGGGTAGAGAAGAGATTAGTGAGCTGGAAATCTAAAGTTCTTTCTTACGCGGGAAGAGCAACGCTAATCAAATCCACGGTAATGGCAATTTCTACCTACTCAATGTCCACATTTCTGCTTCCCCCAGAGAGATCCTACTTGAGTAAAGAGAGACCATATGACGGACTTACTTGATAGAAAGCTAATAAATTTTTGGTGGGGCTTAAAAGAATATGGGAATCAGCACTTCTACCCAAAAGCTTGGGATGCAGTTTACACTCCCAAATCTGTAAGAGGACTCGGCTTCAATCACATGTCCGAGATTAATTTGGCTTTGATTGCTAAAATGGGATGGACTATTTTGACTAAACCGGGAGCTCTATGGGTTCAAATTATGGCCTCAAAATATCTTAGAGGTACTCATTTCTTAGAACATAAAGCAAGAAGTACATCTTCTTGGCTATGGAAGGGCATTTGCAAAGCTCAACACATTTTATTAGGAGGATTGGAGCATATTATTGGGAATAGGAGAACAACAAACATATGGGAAGATCCTTGGATTCAATTCCCAGAGGGCTACAAGAAGGCAAGATCATCCGATCCAGATCATGGTATTAACTTGGTAGCTGACCTTATTTTAGGGACTACAAATAAATGGAACTTAGCCAAACTCCAAAACCTCTTCAACAGTGAAACTGTGGAAAACATCAAGAAAATTCATCTTCCAACTCAACAACCCCAATACTTCATAGTTTGGACCCAAAATCGATCAGGTAACTTTTCTATAAAGTTAGCCTATTTGGAAGCAAACAAGCACAGATTCACACACAAAAATGCTCTTCCCTATGCATTCTGGAAAAAGTTGTGGAAAGCTAAAATTTAGGAAAGGCACAAGATCCTTATTTGGAGAATTGCTTGGAATCTCCTCCCCTTTCAACCAAACCAAACCAACCACAAATCTACTGATGGTAACTGATGCTCTCTGTGTGGAGATCTCCCAGAAATAGCTTCATATCTATTTATCGAATACAGCAGCACTACAAGAGTTCTTTGGCTCAATTCGCGATTGGGTTCAGACCACCTCAAGCTTCAACACATCAAAGTGGCTGGTTGCTGGCCATGTTAGAATGTCCGAGTCTTACCTTGGATGACTAAAATGAGTATGTTATCTTTGTAACCACCCTAATGGATCTAGTCTGGCTCGCTAGAAATAAGGTATTTCATAAACTCAAGATTTTGTTAAGGTGATTAACCAATCCAAGCTACAAAGACATCCTGAATCACTTGGCTGGATACCACCTCCTTTTGGCTGGTACAAATTTAACTTTGATGCAGCAATTAGAGGTACCGAGGCAAGCTTAGCAATGGTATGCCAGAATGATGAAGTAAATTGTGAATTTGGCTTTACAATGAAAGTCAACAGTGGCAATGTAGAGGAAGCTGAGGCCCTGGCAGCTTTGTTGGCTATTCAGAAAGCTGTAGAATATAAGATGGAGTATGTTTTTCTAGAAGGGGATGCCCTTGTCATCATCAACTCCATAAAAGACTTTTCTTCCAACCCAAACTGGAGAAGTAGGATGATATTCATGAAACAAAGAACCTGTTGACCAAGATTCCTTGTTGGGAGGCAATGCACATTCCAAGAGAGGCAAATGTTGTAGCCCATAATCTAGTAGCTAATGCTTTTGTTTACAACCTTTTTGGCTTTGTTCCACCTTCATCCAGCTTGTTATCAATTGTGGAAGAAGATAGGAACATGGCTGTAATTGCCTGATTTAATACAAGTTTATGCTTTCATAAAAAAAACAACTCAAATTCACTAACTTACATTCACTACACTGCATACACACTCGTTGTGATTGAGGAACAAAGGCATGATCATGCTAATGTAATCAACAATAGGGCCAAAGGCACCTTGCACTTTAGATTAGATAAGCAGGGGTGCGTGCTTCGGTAAGGACGGGTAAATGTGCATTAATCTATAAGCTATTAGGAAACTACTAACAGTACTCTACTTTTGGCTAAGAACAATTTGAGTCTATGTACACTTTCGAACCTTTACCTGTATGGTTGAGCTCAAACCCGAGTACTGTTTAAAAATTTAGGGCTTTTAACTCTGTCCACATGTTTTTAATTTAAAATTAACTCACTTTTGTAAATATCACATGCACAAGTTTAAGGTCAATGTGTCGACTATGGCAGGTGATTAATACATTTTCTTCACATAACATAGTCCCCGCATCCAAAACTCTAGAGGTCATAGATGAATAGCCTTGTTGGGTTCTACAAAACCATGTTTAGCCCAAGACTTGATATTTGGATTTCTTTGGCGGGATACTCATAAATTGAACTATTGACCTTCATAATATCCTTTCATATGCTAAAAGCATCTCATATCAGACATGAATACTCATGTCATTAACGCTGTTAATTCATTGAAACAATTAAGGAAAGGTTTCTCTAATGACGATTTTGTGAAAAAGATGATTATGTCTTTGTTGAGAGCTTTTGAATGTTAAGATCATAACCGTTCTAGAATCAAAAGACATCTATACCTTCCCACTTTGATGACATATGAGATGAAACTCAAATCTTCCAACAAAAATATGTCCAATGAACAGAGGAAAAGTTGATTGGATTTCAGGCTTCATTAAAGATAGATGAATCCTCAATTAAAGTGATGAGCAGCACTGTAACTAAGAAATGTCATATTGCAAAGGAAATCAAGATATCTCTTAAGATGAAGAAAGGTCACTTAAGTATGGAGAGTACCTCACTAGAGAGACAAGGATAAGTAGTCAATGAATAAGCAATACATAAATAAATCAAAGACTCAATTAGAGAATGAGATGTATGTCTCACGGGCTCACGATGAAGATAAGGTAAATTCTTCACATTAATAGTGGCAGCAATAGCTCAAAGAATTATATTAATGATGCTTGTGTTAGTTTATTTGAACATGCAAAGAAAAGAACCGAGTTGCATCGTATTTATAAAAAAGGTATACGTGTAGTTCCAGAGCTAAGTGATTTAAAATAAAAACATGCTAAGTTAACTGCCTTAAAGGATGTTTAACCAAGAACCTTAATGTAAAACCTACGGAAGATGGTTTGGTTGGCTTGGATGAAAACACTCATTCGAACATACCTAACAACATGTTGGACTGAAGAAATGCAAAATGAGGATTAAAAGAATGAGGTTGATGAATAGAAGAAGTGTCTTGCCAAAGGCGATTTGGATGTCTTAATTGGTGTTAAAAATGTCTTCTTGAACAAATTAGATTTGTGAGATGCGGCCAAGGCTGCGGCATGTTGTGTGTGACTCAGTGAGAGAAACATGATGAAAAGCGTAAGAAAAAATAATAAAAAAAGAAAAGGCAAAGGATGATTAAAGAGTTATGTGCATCTCATACAATCACCAAATCTGTAATTGTCTTACCATACATGTACATACCCATAATTGGGTACACTGAAATCTTGTTTGGTTACACCAAAGTTATGCGAAAACATCTTTTGGTATACCGAAAGATTTTCCTAAAGTTTCATGATTTTGCAAAAAAGGCATGATGCCTTGTTTGTTCGTATCTTTTGGTGCACCGAATCGGAACAATTCGGTAGCATTTGGTAACACTTCCAGTTTTGGTTTTCTGTTTTAAAAAATATAAAAATCAAAGCAAGTTAATTTTTTTTTTACATAAACAAATGTGTGTTTGATTACCTAGTTTTTATTTTGAATTTTTTCTTTTGGGTGTTTGATTACCCATTTTTTTTTTAGTTTTTTCTTTGGTGGTGGTTTGCGGTAGCAGTGGTGGGGCATGGCGGTGGCAGACGGTGGTGGTGGGCGACAGGCGGTGGCAGACGGTCACCGGCGATGGCTGGTGGCTGACTCAAGGCTCGCCATTTGTGTCGAGATATGTTCATAGGTTTGTAAGTGGTTAGATATTTACTACTAACGAAAACAAGTGGATTCCAGAGCTTTTCAAAGGAATTTTCTCGAAATTGTGGATGTAGATTTAAGGGTAATTTGAACTCAATCCTTTTATACTATTGTGATGTGTTTGCCTTAGATTTCACAGTTATAGTTACATTTGCATATTTTGTTATTTGATTGACTGTTCTTATTTTTGTTTTGCAGATTTAAATATCTAACTAGCTTTATCTTCTATTTTCTGAAGACATTGGAATATTCATTTTCAGGTACTGTTTTCATCTGCCACCACCTATCCTTTTCACTGTTACCACCCATCATTACAAGCACCCACCGACAACTACCTTCCACCGCTGACACCACCCACCCTTCCACTGACACCACCCATCATTACAAGCACCCACCAACAACTACCTTCCACAGCTGACACCACCCACCCTTCCACTGACACCACCAACCTTTCCATGACCACTGCCCAACATTGCTTCCATCCACCACCACTTGACACTGCCACTGCCTCCCATCTTCCAACTGCCACCCACCATCACTGCCACTACCCACCCTTCGGCCACCGGCCACTTTTGCCACCGCCTTTCCTTACACTGCTTCCAACAATATCGCGGCAGTTACCCAACCACCAGCTCATCCCATTTTCCCTTCCACAAACAACCACCACCCACCCGCCACCACGTCCCTTGTCCGCCAACACCTACCACCAAGTATTCCCATTTCCTACATTACCCATCACCACGGCAACATCCTTTTGCAAATTGTTGCCATACAAAGTCAGAGATACATTGCCATACACGGGCTTAGTTTGACATAACGAGCTTCCCAAAACATATCCACCTATTGTTAAGCAAAATGTGATGAAAAGGGTTTATGTGGTGCTCATAAATACAGACCTAACTTCACCACCATTTGATACGATCAATATATTCAATGACACTGATTTGGTACTCTAAAAATCTGTTAAAAAATAATTATTAATTATCACTATATGAAATATATTTTAACCACCATTTTTACAACTAGGCTAGCGGCTCAAAAGTGGCCGTATAAAATAGCAACTGATGTTGGCTTGTTGAAACCTACATATCTTTTGATGGAATAAGCAGAAGATTGCACGGGGACCATGTTGGTTACAGAAGCTTTGAGGTTTGGTTTGTGCTCTTGTAATGCCCAGAAGGGTACCACCAGTACCACTTCCCTCTTTGTCTAATATCTGCCGCTAAAAGTGAATGTGTAGTTGTATTGTCGGCCATGTGAATGTGAAGCTGACCCCGTCACTTTCCTCACACAAACTCTGTGTTTTGCTGTTCATTTAATGATCATCATATCCCCCTCCCCGCTATCCCCACTCACGTGCCCAGATTTGCTTTTGCTTCTGTGGTCCAAACCATTTGATTTCCTCAGCCGTCGGATTCAAAATCCGCCACTGTATCCGAGGGCTACCTTTCTAACACCATCCCCTATGGGGCTTACCCCTACTACTTTGATCTACTTGCTGCGAAAGGTCAGGATAATGGTGAAAACATCCTCATGAGCACCACGAAATGGGAGTAAGAGGCCTTCTTGCTCTCACGCCAATGCTCTACTTATTCTGTCCCTAAATAAGTGTCATCTAGTAATTATTGGTTTGTCCCTTAATTAATTAGGTGTAATTTGGAGGATTAGTCATCAAGTGTTCATCGAACCTTTTGTCTTTCTCTGTGTCGAGTGAGATGATATATATTGACCAGACAAGACTCACCATGTATATACATGACCAATCAAGAGTCACTGCAAGCGGCTTTTCACCTTGTAACATGCATCAGATCATCAAGCCATGACGGACTATTGAGACTGGAATATAACCCGTGAGAATCATCCTTAATATCATTGGATTGGATTACAATTCATCTCTCTCCTTCAAGATGGTTAAGGTAGAATATGATATAACTCTAGCAGACTAGACTCTTAAACATCACTAGAATTAAGGATCATAATATGCTAAATTATTTTGTGTTTCTCACTTATTTCCTTTGACCAAGTGGTAGTTGCAAATATAATACTTACCGCTTTCCCGTGATTATAATGATTGCTTGAGAACAAAGGGAGTATAAAAACTTTGTTCATTTTTTTTCGGGCTACCTAGTGGTACAATTATAGCCACTAAGTTTTGTGACAACAAAGAAATTGGAGTTAGTTCTCTTAAATGACTTTTTGGATTTGCTATAATAACGTACTAGGAAATGGAGTTTTTCAGACCCTTTCAAGCATAGTGAAACTTCACTTCAAACTAGTGCAAAGAATTCATCCTCCTCCTTGATTTGGTACTCCTAATAGTAACCATTATCATATTTTACTAATTCCTCAGAAAAAAAAAAGTATTAGCCATTTTTTGCTTCCAACATCCTGCGTTTTTTTTTGTGCTCTTTCACTACACTTTGTTTCCTAGTTTATGAATTTTTTTTTTTGTGATGTTAACTTTATGAAAGTATTTATTTAGCAAAAAAAAAGAAATAAAGATCTTTTATATTCCCATAATGAGCCCACCATCGTATGTGACTTGATGCCTTGTAGAAAATTCATGTGTCCAAAGTCAAATATCCAATCTATCAACCTAATCTTAATCAAATCTTGTTTGGAAATCTAATCTAATACTCCGTATAATCTTCTCCAAATCCCATGTTTCACGTCGGCCAACTATTAGAGTATCTTCGGCCAAGTGCCATGTTAACTCAAGATTAGCATAGCTCCAACCACATGAAGTGACCATAAAGTAAGCATTGTTCTAGTTATATTCTCGATATCTAGTCTTTATTCTGCCCATCACCTAACATGTCCTTGATTATCTCGCACCTAACCAATCCACATAACCCAAAGTGAGTACTTCATTTTCTTGCTTCGTCAATAGAACCAAGCAGATGATGGACCAGGGAAAACAGTACGAGGTTAGGTCACAACAACTCAAGTCAATTTTCCTTCTGCGTACTCTCTTTCCCTCAGTGGTCCTAAAGTGACTACTTCCATTGGACTTGCAAGCGAAGAACGCAATCAAGGGCGAACCAAAACCCTAGGGTAAAGGTGGAATAAGAACAGAGACCAAGACTTCTCAGAAAGAGCCTGAAGAGTGGCAGTGCTGCGAGAGAGAGTATCGATAGTAAGTCCATGGTCTTTCTCTCTCTAGAATCCATTACATCTGAAGTTCTAGATTAGAAAGTGAAATGAGCATATGAGTTTTGTTTTGCTGAAAATGAATTTTCAAGTCAACTATACGTAGTTTGAAAAGTCATGTCATTAAGCGACAAATGCTCTCCTCGAATGACACCCACAGAGGGGGCCATAAATGACGGTGCTCCACTACCTATTAGAGCGTATGCTTACTCGGTTCGTCCCGTATAGCTTTGCTCTCTGTCTCTTGGAAGACTGACTCACACAATGCCAATGTGGTCAACAAGTTCCCTTAATTTAGCAACTAGTCGAAAGCTCTTACTAAGTCCTGCATGGACTGCCGAGAAACAAAGAGAACTTGATAGAAATCAAGAAGGCCCAATGCCCAACTGTCAAAGAGGCTGGGTAAGATTCCCTCTGGAGACCTGTTCCCATCTTATAGTGACCCGGGGGTCATGGTCCCTAGAATCAGGATCCCCTGCTATACGGCAAATGTACTGTACCAAAAAAATGCCGTTAAAAATATTTTGAAGTGACAAAAAATTATCATTATAAATTTCAATAACATCAAACAAAACACTTTCATTAACAATCTTTTGTCGTTATATGTTGTACAACACCTCTGTTGTATAGCAGATGATCTTGATCTTAGTCCTTAATGTTGTCAATGAAGAGCTCTGTTGCTAGAATACACAGGTTAGTTACGTCGACACCCTGGCAGAGGTGTTGTTACCAAATCGCTTTGAAAGCCTAGACTCGCGAAGGTCTAACTCGAGTCACCAACTTATTTTATCGTTTTAAAAGGAAGAAATGGAAAAACAAGAAGAACCACTAAAAGACTCTAACATGCCCAATTAGGCTTCCAATCTATTTAAAATAGAGATGATGGGTTCATGGACTAAGTTATACAACGAGAAAGTATTGGGCACCCGTTATACACTAGCGGTCTTTACTTTGTTTTTATGACATTTGGCTTTTAACATGTAACACGTAAATATGCGTAAAATACACCTTTACCTAATCTTAGATTTTGGTTTGAATTCGACAACGGAGCCGAGTGACCTATGTATCTAGTCGAAAAATTGGAATCTAAACCATGTAACTCTGATAGGACCCAAGAGGAAGCAACTTAAACTTCATTCTTTGACACTAATTGTCCTAAATGAATAAAAATGGGATTGAAAACTCTTTTTGTAACTTTTGATTCTCTTCACCAGTTTGGTTGCGTGGGTAAACTCCACTAATCTAGACTAGAGAGTGAATCCACGATGCAAGGAGATCACCAAATCAAAGAGATTATATAATATACTCTGAATTTCTCACTATAAACAATGACCGATTCTAGAGAAAAGGAAGTCCAAAATTTCTAAAGAGAAAGACTGACCCTTCATTTTGTAACCCAAAAGATTAATTTATAGAGGTCTGGGGACCGACAAAGATGGTAAAGATGACTTTTGGAGTCTAAAATCTCTCATAGAGTAGAATATTTGATTTAAAAGGCCCTAGATTCAAGGGCTTAAAATTCTCACGCCCCGACCCTGTTCAAGAGAAAGAGGCAACAATCACCGCATGTCCAGAAGCCAACTTCAAGACACGCAAGTTCACGCATCATCACATGTAGACGTTAAACCATTAGCAAGAAATCTAAGAACCATTATCCACATCAAGCTCTAAGAAATCTAATATTTGATTACAACTATAATATCTATCAACACTATAACCCATCAAGCTCTTATGATGCCAATCTTACCATATGGAAATGCAAGGAATCTAAGAACCATTATCCACATCACATGAGTCTTGATCAAAGAAATTGGAAAAATTAAAAGCAACAAGGTTCAAGACGTAATTTTCAATCCACGTCGAGCAACGACCCCAAACAGTAAAATTAGAGCTTAATCATCAAAAGGCTGCTAGATACCCATCTGAGACACAAAACAACAAAGGTGAGCCTAAAGCTAACAAGCACCCAACACTCCCCGTTAGTACAACACGGTAGTCCTGAATTTTTAATTAAAAAAAGAATAAGGCAACATAAATAAGGTAAAAGTAGGTTCGTCGATTCCTGATTCCCCTTTAATAAAGATTGTATCAGCATATGCATCCAACAAAAAAAAAACAAAGAAAAGGCAACAACGGCAATTATCCATGCATTTAAACTTAGAGTCAATTTTAAGAGACGAATTCTAAATCCGAGAGACTTATGCACGTAGGCATAACAGAGACCAAAGTCTTGGCCACTTAAAGGTAGCGTAGTAGAGTCTAGAGACACAACGAAAATATCTTCTTTGAAAACCAAACATATCAAAAGCTTACTTACACAAGCAAAGATATTTCACTGCTCAAGAATGTGTGTATCTTCTACTGTCCTTCCATGATTCCTCTATGAAATAGCAAATTTCAAAACATATAGATGCATAAATATGCATTTCAACGTTTCTTATTATCCTTTCCCCTTCTTTGTTTTGGTTGTAATACTGAATTAGTTTACATAACATGAAACGAAACTCAGCAAATATCTTCATCAAAGCAATAACTCAATGACTTCAAATCCATTCAGTTTAACAGCTCAAGTTCCATGCCCTTGCGTTGGTATTCTCTCTGAAAACTTGAAGACTTCTATCTCAGGTGAGATTACTGCATATTTATCATAATCCTTTGAGAGTTTGTTTCTCACCAAAGTATTCTACTAACATATCATTACACCTACCATATCTCTTTATGCACCATCATTTTCCACCCGTGCATATGTGTTCCCTTACAGCCTCAACCCAAAAATTACTCACCCCTGCTTTGAATCCTGAAAACCCATTTAATGGACATCAACAATCTCATTGAACAGACAGATTGTCTTACATGCTCTATAGATCCCATTAACCTGGAGATTGATCCTAATATCTCAGATAACCCAAATTCCTTCACATTATTGGGAAAATCATCAGTGATAGACCCATCAACAAAAAAAGGGGTCAAAAACACCTTATACAAAGCTTGGAACTCTCCGAATGGAATCACTATCCAAGAACAAGACATTCGAATGTTATTCACTATCTATAGTGAATATGATTACCACAAGATCCTGAACAACCGTCCTTGGATGGTTATGGGATCCCATTTAGCTCTGAGCTAATGGCCTCCAGATGTTGTCTTACAGGAAGTGGATCTCTCAAAGTCCCCATTCTGGGTTCGTGTTTATGGGCTTCCTCTAAACCGAATGACTGGAAATAATGTTGTCACAACAGGTAGCAAAATTGGTGACTTGAAGCATATAAAAAGCTCGAAAATGGAAGGATTGGTGAAAAAGGATTCATAAGGCAAAGACTGGAAGTTGACATTGAAAAGCCATTTCTGAAAGGCTTTGCCATGAAAAGAGAAGGAAACGAAGATGCAATATTCAGTTCCGATATGAGAGGCTTCCGGATTTTTGCTTCAGATGCGGTTGTCTCGAAAATGTTAGGAAGTGGTGTAACCGAGCTATGGACCCAACTGCGGAATGGAAATTAGCAGGTGGTACTCGGCCATATACCCTATGGATCAGGGCCTCAGATGAAGGAGAACAACCAAGCTTTCAACCACACTACGTACTGAAGCAGAATACAGAAAATATGGAATAACCGGTAAATCAAAAATACAATTAGGTAATGGAGATATGTGAGGCTCTTTCCCCAAAACATATTTTCCCAAACTACGTCCCTAACTCTACCTCTGACACCGTCACTATCTGCCACAACCTCAAACACGCCACCCAATTTCCCTAGCCTATTAAACAGACAACATTCCATACATGTCCTTGTCAACCATTAAGAACCTACCTCCCAAGCCCAACCATCATTAAACATTAGCCCACCATACCACCCATCAGACCTAAACAACCCCAAAAATCAAACCACCTCCAAAAAACAAACCACTTTGGTCCCCAATACCACTAAACAATACAATCTAGATGGAGAAGTATATTGTGCAATTCATCTCCTGTATCCTCAAACACTGAATTTCATCCGGAGAATCAAGAGATCCTGATCTACATGAAGCTCCCTCTGATTTCCAACCCAACCATTGACTCTCACAGATCCAAAATCTATCCTATATCTGAGCACCAACCAGAAACCCTCAACAACCTGATCCCAAATCAAGTCTGAAAAGAAAACCCACCCAACC
Source organism: Escallonia herrerae (assembly GCA_033070095.1). Taxonomy (NCBI): domain Eukaryota; kingdom Viridiplantae; phylum Streptophyta; class Magnoliopsida; order Escalloniales; family Escalloniaceae; genus Escallonia; species Escallonia herrerae. Next base: position 387,982 of record JAVXUP010000049.1, on the reverse strand, counting down.
TGAAAACCAACCCCACCAAAAAAAAATAGAAACATAACCCTTGCATTTTCAACCAACCCATAAAAATCTGGACACATTCTAGCCCTCACTTCCTACCTCATCTATCTCTCTCTCCTTAAATTCCCAAACGCCAGCTCAAGTTGAAACAGAGAGTATCTCACCAAAAGCACAAACTGTAACGTCCCCGAAATCCGAAGCTCCGCCGTCCTGAACTCCCGGGTCGTTAACCTACCGGATCACATCAAACCTGTCAGACCTATTCACTAACACATATTCCAAATCATCTAATTCAACATCAACTCAGATTTCTCAAGATACTAGATCATAATTGCTTAGCTTAAACTATTAATAGCTTAGGTTATTCGCAATTCAAATTTCCTAAGAACAATTTATCCGTACCGACCCGCGCAGGGTCTTGCTATACCATGGTGATGGGCTCATCAGAATCTCAGACTCTAAACCCCATTCCTGAGCAATTTACTGATGATCAAAACTTGTAGAAAGGAATCAAATGAAGGGTAAGCTTTTGAAAGCTCAGTAAGGTCGCACAAGGACTACCAATAGGATTACAAAACGATTCCAAAGAATCCAACCGACGAAAATTTTCAGAATACTTCAGATGGTAAAAAACTTAATGACTTCCAAAAGGATCAGAACTCATCAGAAATAGATACCAAAATAAACTAGAACAAACATGACCGATTCCAAAAGGGACAATCGATAATAGATCGTTTCTAAAGTCATCATTTCCAAATACAATGAAGGTTTTTCAAAGGATTTCAACAGAAGCACAGATCATTTCAGATAGTACTTTTCAGACATTTCTATAATAGTCACGACAGTGTACAGAGCAGATAAAATCAAAAATCAACGTTGATCCTGGGCGGTCGCGATGCCATTCCGGCAAAGCACAGAAGTGTACACATGCATGATGTACTAAAATACTAGTCCACTTGGGTACTAGCCTGCTTTTTCCTATAGGATTCAGACCAGACTTATTACGCCCTCCCATAGAACAGAAACCCAGGTCGACACAGAAAAATCAATAATATCAATGAGCCTTAACATAAGCTCAATCACCGAAATCAATTCGGATTCCATTAACAATAATCATACTGACACAAGTTAGCATTCGAAATTTTTAGAAGAAATCGGATTTTCAGAAGAAATCAGAATTTCAGAGGAAATCAGAATTTTCAGAAGAAAAATCACAGATAAACAACAAAACGATTACGAATAATTATCGAGTTTTAAGCACAACAATCCGAAAGAACGGATACAGGCAATTGTCAAATCTGCTCAGCACACAATAATAGGCGAGCATCACAAGATTTCCAAATAATTGATCTAGGTTCAATATTAGGGTTTTCTGGACAAGAACATGCTGATATCATATCAAATTCAGAGTTCGGCATTAGCCATAAGTAAATCAAATGAGTACTTGCGAGTACGAGTTATCAAAATAACGGTTCGGACGAAAGTCCTTTCCCAGGGTTCAGATAGAATCCCTTACCTGGATCCGCAGCTAAATTATCCTAACCGGAAGTCTTTAAACCTTAACCTAAATAGAATAATTGAATCATTAGAATACAGCCTACAGAACAAAAGTATAACTTAATACAAACTCACACATGCTCCTAAAATGAACCTCCCCTCACCGGGTATGTAAAATTACTGAAACGCCCCTAGGATGTAAAATTATCAAAATGCCCCTCTCGGACTTAAATCACCCAAACAGTCTACCCATAAGTAGAATCACTAAAATAAACTTTTCACATGTAAATTTATGTAAAAATACATTTCTTAGGTCAAATTACCGAAATACCCCTGGGGTTTCCGGCATCGAAAAAATCTCAAAAGTATCTTAAACCGCTATTTTAAGTATCCTGATGTCATTTTTCGACTAAAAGGTATTTTAAAAAATTTTCGTCCGAAAATCTCAAACCGTTGTCTGGACCGAACGCTAAAAGGTCCATTTCGCGAAAAATATCTATTAGACTCAGAATAGGACTTCCATAAAAATTTTAGATTAAAATAACTTCGTTCACTGGGGTAATTAATTCGATAAAATTATTTAATTGATACCCCAATTTAGCACCCTTCACGGATCCCGAAAATTCTCAAAAATTTCCAGAGCGTAGTTCTCTTAAAATTATCAGGGGTTACAGTTTTGTGTTTTGTCTATTTTTGGCCCTAACTATTTATTAAAATTCAATTAGAACTGTTTAATTTAATGTCCTACCTTTAGCGACCATAACAGTTACTATTTGGATTCAACACACACTAAAACACCTCGGCTGCACACACTTTTCTTCCACCTTTAGCCAAGACACACAGCTGCTTCAATTTACATGTACACCCATTGATTTGTCCTCAATACACTAGAAGACACCTACATAGATTACTTACATCCATTAACCTAATCTAAATACAATTACACCTCCTTACACGACCCATACACACGGATTACCATATTTACACACACCCGCACTCCAAGAACACACACATACATAATTCAATCACAAACACTCACCAACCCACACAAACTGATACTCTAAACCCCTCGGAAATTCACTAAAACCTCACGCCGCACCCTATGAAGCTTCAAGACACTGCAACTCATCCAATTCATAACCCGAAATTCGCAAATATGCATGCATACACACACACACAGCCGTGTTATTGGCTGTGAGCACAACCTATTCATGCTTTTAACCCACCAAAACCACTAAAGGGATCAAGAATTACCCTTTTTGAGAAGAACCCAATTTCCTCCAATCTCTCTGTGTCCGAATCTCTGTTCTTTTCTTGTTCTTTCTTCGTTTTGTCTCTCTGCTTCTTTCTTCTCTGCTGTGTTCTTCTTCCTTTCCCGGAAGGGCCTTTTTGGCTTTTCTTTTTTTTTTCTTTTTGATTTAGGATAAAATCAAACTCACATAATGAATAAATAGAAAAATCCATCAGTTGATTCATCCGAGGAGGTGGCACTCCCACAATTTTCCTCAAAATTCCAATTAACCCCCAAGATTTTCCAAAATTATGAAAATGTCCCCAAAATTTCAAAAATTACATTTTTGCCCCAAGATTCTTTTAAGCTTCCACAAGCTTCTAATACCCGAGTATTACTCAAAATTAGCGCCAGTTTATTTTTCAGAGCCCGAATGGTTATTTTAATCGGCTCCCGAAGTTCGGGATATTACACAAACCTTCAATTGTTCCCTGTCCTAGACCAAAAATGCTTTTTCCCATTGGAAAGAGGCGATCCCCTCCTACTACCACCACCATGTTTATCATTTCCCGTAATTATTGAGGGCTCAGAACTCAAAGAAAAATCCGGGCCCTCCATCGGCTTCTTCGGCAATTTCCTTATGAAAATTCTCATCCTTTCTAAAACAAAACTTCTCTCTAATCTCCTCATCCCCATTCTCTCTTCTCTCGGATTCCCAAATCATCATGTCATTGAACCAATTCAAACTACTGGAGGTCTATGCCTCGCTTGGGAACTAAGAGTGGACATTGAAGTAATTTTTACCAATTTGAAACTCATCAATGCAATAGTTTTTTTAGACCCCCCATCAACACCTTGGATCCCTCCTTACAGACAAGAGAAACCATAATTCTGGGACAACCTCTCAAAAACTGTTAATTCTTTTACTGGACCATGGTTAGGAATAGGGGATTGTAATGAAATTACATATATGAGTGAGAAAAAAAGCGATAAACCTCATGCTTCCTCTTCCTCTGGTGGCCTCCTCAAAGTGGTTAATGAGAAAGGTAGAATCGTCCCCTTAGCCGGACATTTCCATAATGTCAATCCTTGTCGAATCTGTTGAATGCGCCTGGCTGGAAATTTCTTTACACGCCCATTACGTTACTCGCGGGAAAAGCGCTTCAAACTAGATTTCCATCTAGAACGGCTTCCACTCTTAGGGTTCACTTCCCGCTTGAACGAGATCTTGTTCTTAGTTCTGCATATTTCGCATGAACCTTTCCTGGAATGGCCTCAGAGTTCTCACCTCAAGAATTTGATTGATCTGGGCAGCTTGGGGTATCTGTTAACCTCGAATAATAAGAGACCCATGGCAGCAAACATCAAAGAGAGACTTGATTGTAGATATGCAAACATCCAGTGGAGAATCCTTTTTCCCAATGCATCTATTCAGCATCTCACAGCCTACCAATCGGATCATTGTCCAATTCACTTGAACACAACAGAAGCTGATTTCAATTTGCCTAAACCCTTCAAATTCCTATCATGTTAGACTAGGGATATATCAAGCCATCTTGTTGTCAAACACTCCTGGAAGATTTTCATCAGGGGATCCTTTCCTTTCATCTTGTGCCAAAAAATAAAAATAATCGAGCAGCCATAAGAAGGTGGAATAAGATGCACTTTAGAATTATCCAAACAAAAATCCAGCATTTAAGTGAAGCCATCAGCTCTGTACAATCACAGGATCCTTCATTTGAAAGCACTACTTTGGAATCAAATCTTTAACTAAAGCTAGATGAAGAATTAAAGCGAGAAGAGGCTCTGTGGCTGGATAAATCACGTCACAAGAGAATTTTGGAAGGTGACCTCAACACCAGATATTTTCACTTAACTACCATCATTCGGTAGAAGAAGAAATGTAATTGATTTCTTGAAAAATAGTAAAGGAGTTTGGCTCTCTAGAAGGAAAAATATTGGAGATTGTCTAAATGAGCATTTCAACAAGATCTATGAAACTTCAAATCCAGATATCCCCCAGGATATGGAAGAACTGATTACACCAACGATTACGGAAGAGGACAATTCCATGCTTTGCTCTATTCTAGAAGAATTAGAAATCACTCATGCTCTACAGCATTTGGGATCCCACAAAGCACCTGGTCTAGATGGAATGACTATACACTTTTATGAAACCTACTGGAATACCATCAAACATGATGTCATCAAGAGCGTCAAAGCCTTCTTTGTTAGTGGCTACCTATTGAAAGAGCATAATCACACCCATGTAGGCTTGATTCTGAAAGTTGAGAACTCCACTTCGGTAAATTACTACGAACCAATTATCCTTTGTAATGTCTCGTACAAGATAATCTCTACTATCATGGCTTCTAGACTCAAATCCATTCTTCATAGGCTGATTTCTCCTCTACAGGCTGCTTTCGTGCCAAACTAAATAATCATGATAATAGCATTCTTGTCCAGGAAATTGGGCACATGATGAGGAAGAAAAAAGGCAGAAAAGGTTTAACGGCCATCAAAATTGACATGGAGAAGGCCTACGACAAGATGGAGCGGTCTTTTATTCTTATAGTGCTCAAGAATTTTGGTTTTAGTACTCAATGGATCTAGTGGGTTGACCAATGCATAAGCATTGCTACAATGTCCATACTCATCAATGGAACCCCTCACGAGATCATAAAACCGACCAGGGGCCTTCGTCAAGGAGACCCATTTTTGCCATTCTTGTTCATTACGAGATCCAAAATCTTAACAAGACTTCTGCTGAAAGCTGAAATCCAAGGAAAATTGCACCGAATTAGAGCTAATCTCTCGAGCCTAGCCATATCCCATCTACTATTTGCTTATGACTTAATACTATTTTGCAGGTCCAATGAAGGGGAAGCAGAGGAAGTAGTTAATAGTCTTAACAAGTATGCTGATTGGTCAGGCCAGATAATTAACAAAAATAAGTGAAGAGTATTCTTTAGCAACAACGTAAAAGCTTCCATTAGAAGACAACTCTGTGGAATTCTAGGAATAAAGAAAGCACCTCCTCAAGATAAGTATTTGGGTTTGCCTCTGTTCACTCATTAAGGGAAAGCTCAGTTGTTCACTAATGTGCTGGATAGGGTGAGAAAAAGGCTAACTAGAGTGAAAATAAGTTGTATCTCCATAACGGGCAGAGGCATGCTAATCAAGTCAGTAGCAATGGCAATTCCTATGTATGCTATGTCAACATTTTCTCTTCCAATAAAAATCTGCAACCGGCTTGACAGTATGTTTCGAAGGTTTTGGTGGGGGGCATAGTGAGACTAAAATGCATTACTACTGTCCAAAAGCTTGGGATACCACATGTATAACCTAAAGTAAGGGAGGGTTGGGTATCAAGCCTATAAAGGCATTCAATCAAGCATTACTCGCCAAGTTGTGTTGGACGGTGCTTAAAGAACTAGCAAAGTTGTGGGTCAAGGTTATGGAGAAAAAAAAACTTGAAAGGAACACCTTCCTTGGATTATTATCCTCTAAAATCAGCATCATGATCTGGAAAGGGATATGTTCAAGTAAGGAGACGCTGAGAAAGGGACTCTGTTACGTTGTTGGAAATGGTAAGAGTATTGACATTGAAAATGATCCATGGATCCCATCTAAGGTCTTTTCGTCCGGATATTATGTCTGAAGATTTTTTAGTCGGTTCCAAAGTATCTACTTTGATTAATCAATTATCAAATTTGTGGAACTTAGAGAAGCTGCAAAGCCTGTTTTCAGAATTTCATGTTGGTGAAATACTAAAAATTTGTATTTCTCCATCAAAGCCTCAGGATTTCTTAGTCTGGACACTAACCAAATCCGAAAAACTAACCGCAAAATCAGCTCATTCGTTTGACAATGAACTTCGGTTCCAACTCGATCAAGAAAGGGACTATCCTTTTTAGAAAATGCTGTGGAAAACTAGAATTCGTGAAAGACAGAAAATTTTGATCTGGCTTATTGCATGGAATTTACTCTCTGTCAGAATGAAACTTCAAGATTTTATTCCTGAAATTAACACCAAGTGTGCTCTCTATAGCTCCGGGGAAGAGTCTCTATCTCATATATTTCTCAAATGCCATCTGTCTTGAGCATTATGGCTAGCTTCGCCTGAAAACTTTCGTCCTCCTCACAGTCCTCTCCAACCACAGACAGGTACAAATAATGCTCTCAGGAACCTCACAATTCAATGGCTCTCTGGTATCATTTCTCTATCAATCCCTCTAGACAACGAATCCACGACTAGCCATTACTACACTCTTTTTGCTGTTGCGGTTATGAATCATGTATGGAGATGTCAAAATCAAATGGTGTTCCAAAAGGTGGAAATCAATGTCAAGGAAGTATCAAAACAGATCCAATTGGCGTATGGTAGATACAAAGAGGCAGTTACTCCCCACCCAACAGCCAGATTGCAATCCTCTGACAAAGTTAATCCTCCTCCTCATTGGCATCGTGTGAATTTTGATGCTACTTTTAGGGAGACCAAAACCATTCAAGCAGCTATTGTTCGAGATCACAAAGGTAATATAATTGCTGCTATTACTACATCAAATGAAGCTATGGATCCTGAACCAGCTGAAGCACTTAGAAGCCTTATAGGGATAGATCTTGCCTTGAGAAACAACTGCACTCATGTAATTATCGAAGGGGATGCTCAGGTGGAAGTGCACTGACTCATCAACCAAGATTAGCAGCCTTACTGAAAATGCTCCACTATAATTGCAGAAGCTCGAGAGAAGCTAAAGAAGTTAATCTGCTGGGATGCTTTGAAAGTAAATAGGTGTGTAAATAGTTTAGTCCACAATTTAGCGAAGTGGGCTGATGCCTCAAGCTTGGTTCCTTCTTCATCCTTTGATTCTCTTTTGTTAATGGATGAAATAAAGAACCAGGAACCCTATTTTGTACTTCCTCCTTTCTAATGAAATGTCTTGATTAGAAAAAAAACTCAATGACTTCTGATTGCACATAACTTATTAGATCAAATGTTTGCCATGCTCAGCCTCTATTCTTGACCCATTGTCTCATTAGAACAAATCAACCCCAAACGCCAAAGCATAATGAAAAGACATAGCCAAGGTAACAAAATAAATCCACAATATTAACCTTATAACTAACCCTTAAGCCCTAAAATTAATTGATTCAACCCGGAATTAATACATAGACAGTACAGTTAGAACCATACCCATCAGCCACTACTGAATTCTAGGTGTTTGGCGTAAGCCGATTTTTGTCTTTCTTTTTCAATTTTATTCATTGTTATTGTCGGTAGGCGATATCATGAAAAAAAATCCCCAAAAATTTGGAGACTCACTTTTGCATTTGCTTCCTTTTTCCTTCGGCCAAATTCGTTTTCCCCCTCGGTGAAAGCTTAACCCAAATCTCCAATTCTATCTTCTCTCTCTGCTTTCTCTCAACCAAGCCCTATTTTCAAGCCATAACTCCCCTAATCTGCTTCGCAACACTACTTATTTCCCTTTTCTTTTCTTTCATTTTTTTCTTACTTATCTACTCCGATTACCATTAAAACAGTCCCCAAGAAGGAGTACTAAAACATTAAGAGTGCGTTTGTAACTATGAAATTTAATTTTAAATACTCAAATTTTTATTGTTTGAAAGATCAAAAAAAATAATGGGAATTGAATTTCATGGGATTTGACTGGACTTGTTTCTATCGAGGGATAAAAGATCGTCGGGTTTCAAGGGATTTCGATTTAGTTGAATTAAAAGTAATTATTAACCTATCTTACTTTTTTCTGAATTTCTCCAACAATGAATCCACCATCATCTTTTCGTTGCCGCTACCACCACACCACTTTTACTACCACCACCGGCACCACTACTGTCACCATCGCCGCCGCCGCCACCATCATCACTGCCGCCACCACTACTTTTACCATTACTACCATCGCTGCCGCCGCCGCCACTACAGTGACCAGTGTCATTATTGGACCACTTGACCACCACTAGTTACACCTCAGTACCACCACCACCATTACCATCACTTAACCATCCGACCGCTTCTACCATTGATGTTGCTACCCTGTGTGGTGCCACCACCACCACTATCATGTGGTGGCACTAGCACACTCGAAACCACTTATCATAGTTCATTTTTCATCACAAAGTCAAGGATAAAATTGTCTAAAAATTTATTACCTTGTCATTTTCTTTGTTCTCCAAAAAGAAAACAGGAACTCTGTAATTTGAATTCCCTTCCACTCAAAAAAAAAGTCAATTGAATTCTAAATCTAATTATGAATTTAAAATTCAAATCCTAAAAAGAATTGATTCCAAATAGACCATAGGACTCCAAAATTTATAATTTTGTATTAACTTCCTTAAACAAAAAACAAATGACAAAATTTGTTTATTGACTTTAATTCCAGATTTAAGAAACATATTTGGGTTATCACGTTCTCACCCTTGAAAATAAATTTAGTCCTCTAAATTTGTTGTACCTGGTCGGTATACTTTGACCTCTTCAAGCTCCTAAGAAGCTTACCTTTCAAAGTGGTCGCTTTGTTGAACCTTAACATAATGGTTTGTTCGATGTCTAAGTACCTGGTCCTTTTCTATCTATAATGCTCAAATGGCGTTCTTCATAAGATAAATTGTCATAAAGCAGTAAAGGCTCATACTTTACCACCTGGCTGGAGTCAGAGATATAATTTCTTAAAATGGGCACGTGAATAACATTATGCACCCCAGCTAAAGAAGACAGTAAGGCAACTTTGTAAGCAACTTCTCCAACTCTTTCTAAAATCTTAATTGGGCCTACAAATCTTGGGATCAGCTTCCCACAAACCCCAAATCTCATAACTCCTTTGGTAGGAGACACCTTTAAGAAGATATGATCACCTATTTGAAATTCCATCTTTTGCCTTCTAGTATCCACCTAACTGTTCTATCTACTTTGCACTGCAATAGTTCTTTCTCGAATCAAGTTAACATTGTTAGTTTTTTATTTCACAATCTCAGGTCCTAACAACTTCCTCTCTCCAACGTCACCCCAACAAATAAGAGACCTATATTTCCTACCATATAACGCTTTATATGGAGCCATCGCAACACTAGCTTGAAAGCTGTTATTATAGGCAGTGCTAAAGTTCATCCGTCTGAAGATGAAAAGCAGTGCTAAAGTTTAGTCTAGTTGCCATCACTTTGTATAACCTTTCGACAAGCGACAGGCAAATCTAGGGTCTCTGTCAAACACAATAGTCACTGTAACTCCATGGAACCTCACGATATCCCTAATATACAACTCATATAGCTTTTCAAAAGAAAAGTGACCTTTGTCACAAAGAAATGTGCCGACTTAGTTAGGCTGTCCTCAATCACCCAAATGCATCATTATTGCTGTAAGTCCTTGACACGCCAATGACAAAGTCCATACTAACATGCTCCCATTTCTATTCAGGAATAAGTAAGGGTCGCAACTGCCTTACGGGTCTCTGATGTTCAACTTTTGCTTTTGTGGTCAGTAAAAGTATACCATTTTTCCATAAAAATGTACTTTAGACTTTTATGATCGGTAAATATCTCGCACTTTCCCCCATAAAGATAATGCCTCCAAACCTTAAGGGCCAAAACCACTGCTACCAACTCTAATTCATGCGTCGGGTAAATTTTCTCATATGGTTTTAACTGACGAGAAGCAATAGGCGTAGCCTTACCATGTTCCATCAAAGTGCACCCAAAACCCTTCTTACAAGCGACAATAAAACTAGTGAAACCTTCGCCACTAGACAATATGATAAGAACATCTTTTTGTTACTAAAAATCATTTCTTAAGTTCCTAGAAGCTTTGCTCACACAAATCCTCATCCACTCAAACTTGACCCCTTTTGGAGTTAAGCGAGTCAAAAGTAAAGTTATAAAGGGGAAACCTTCCACGAATCTTTGGTAATGACTTGCCAATCCCAAAAAATTGCGAGCTTTAGAAACATTCACCGGTCGACCCCATTCCACTATTGCCTCAACCTTCTTCGAGTTTGCGGTAAATCCCATTCTTAGACGCAACATATCCTAAAAATGAAAACTCTGTCCAGTCAAAACTCACATTTTTTAAGCTTTGCATACAACTTCTTTTCCTTTAATGCAACACGGTTACTAAGATGCTCCTCATCTTCCGGCGTACTTTTTGAATACACTAGGATATCATCATAAAGACCACCACAAAGTGACCTAGGAAAGTTTTGAATACCTGGTTTATTAGGTCCATGAAAGATGCCGATGCGTTTGTCAGTTAGAAAGGAATCACAGGGAACTCGTACTGACCATACCTGGTTCGAAGCGCTATTGTCCTCCTTTTTTTAATTGGTGATACCCTTACCTTAAATTTATCTTAGAGAACACTTTGATCCTTACAATTAATCAAACAAGTTGTCGATCCTTAGTAAAGGGTATTTATTTAAAGCAGTCACTTTGTTAATTTCCCTATAATCAATATAGAGTCAAAATGCTTCCATCCTTCTTCTTAACAAATAGAAGTGGCGCTCCCCAAAGTTTACAGATGCATATGGTGTTATTATATGTCCTTACGTGGATGACTTGCTTATTTTTTGTACAAATTTGGAACAAATTCCTGAAACCGAGAGATATCTTACTTCCAAATTTAAGATGAAAGATTAGAATTAAGAAACATAGTGGGGGTTATGCTTTATCTCAATCACACTACATTCAGAAAATGCTTCTTAAATTCCAGCATATAGAAATTAAAAATATGAGTACCCCATATGGTTCTTCTTTTAAATTGACTAAAAATTTATGGTAGAATGAATGCTCAACTAGAATATGCAAGTTCCATCAGTAATCTGATGTATGCAATGCATTGTACTAGACCAGATATAGCATTTTAAGTTTGCAAACTTTCTAGATACACAAGTAATCTTGGTGTTGATCATTGGAAAGCTATTTATAGAGTTTTTGGGTTTCTTAAATGAACCATGAAATTAGGACTGTCTTACAATCGTTTTTTTTAGTACTTGAAGGGTACATTAGCTTACAACATAAGTATGTCCGAAAATTGATACTAGATGGTGTGATCACCAAAGTGTAAGTGAGCTCAAGTAATAACTTGGTTGATCCTCTAACTAGAAGTCTTACAAAAGATCTGGTGAGGAGTACATCTTGTGGGATGGGTTTGAAACCCTTTTCATAGACCACCAGTAATGGAAAACCAACCATAAGCTAGTCTTAAGGTTTAATGGAGTAATAACAAGTATCTGATAAGTGGTTAAAGGAGCACTTATTTATTTTTATTTTTTTTGTAACCCAATCCAAGATGCGAAAGTGCTGACTATTATGACATAAAGGGTGAGTTATAAACTCTTAATGAAGTTAAATTAATTTCCATAAAAGTGTTCAAGTAACAAGGACACAGATGGAACATCACCTATGTGAACATAAGAAGTAGAGCTGCTTCTAGCAAAAGGGTTTACTTTGGCAAATGTTCATGAAGTCCATAATAGGGCATATGGTTGTATTAATGCATTATCTATTTGGTGAATTGCTCACTGAAATATGATATCGTTATGTGTACGACATCCGGTTCTAATATCAATGAATCCAGGTTTAAGCTTAGGCCACCATGAATTTAATTAGAGCTTTGATGTATTTGTAATAAGTAAGGGTTAAATTGAAAGATACATTTACTATGCACGACAATATGAGTACGAAACTAAGGATTGAGCATAACAATATAAGTACGGGATTGTTGGTGATAGATTGTTATGATCACGTGTCTGTATGTATTGTAAGTGAAGTTCAAGACCCAAAAGGTCTTGTTCTTTGTCCCAAATTGAAGAAAAAAGAAATTTTATCACCTTATAAGCAAACACATGTTACTTTCATTTATATTGTTTTGAGATCTTCTGAAGGGAATATTGTGAAAGCTATTGTGCGGTGCACCACATCGCACGTGTGCTTGCGTGTACACATGTGGCATATTGTGTGCGCTTTAGTGGGCGCACTTTGCAAGCTTGCTGCAAGCGCATATGGTGCGTTGATTTATGATCTAACGACCCATATTTTTGACTAGTAAATTATTTATTTCAGTCATTTATTGTTAGTGACAATTTGGTAATTTTGAAGTAATTTTGGAAAGGTAACGTCTGAAGTGGTGCTTTTAATGGTTGTCTCTCTTCATAAAAAGGTGGCTGTTAATCTATAAATAAAATTCTAAAAATTCAGAAAAAATATCTTTTGCATTTTTCAACTTTAGAATCTCATATTCTCTTTCTCAGTTACATATACAATTTCGAAGACCAATTTTTAAACGAATTTTCAGAATTATTATCTGCAAATTGTTGATTTGAGTAATTCTAGAAGTAATTTACCATTAATTGGTAGCAATCTTGAAATGAATAGGAGCAAATATCGCCTTAAAAACAGTACATTTAGACGCGCTTTAAACCATAAAATTTCGTTTTCTCTTCTTCCATTCTTCACTTTTACTCCAACAGGAAGCGCATGGCTGTCGGCTATGGAGACACCGATGGACCCACTTGGCCTTGAAGGCAGCCCTAGCATAGTCGTCGACGGCACAATCACCAGTCCACCGCCACAAATGCCTACTTCTCTGACGGTGACTGCAGCGTCGCGGCAAGATTTCTCAAAATCAACTATGGCCGTAACTACCTCTTACTGCAAATCAGTGTCACCGGCATTGCAAGAAGAATCCCTCCTACGACGAATTTATGTGTACCCGTCTATGACGGTAATCACGCCGCGAATGTAGACGTTCATCGACCATGATGATAGCTGTAAGGATGACGAAAGATCGTCGAGAGAGTGTAGCTTATGGGTTGGGTTCCATTATAAAGGCATAAATCCCTAAAGGCCCACCGGCTGCAAGCATGGGCAAGTGGGTCAAGACCGATTCATTGGGTAGGGCCGAATCAGAAGAATTCTCCTTATTAAAGGAAAAAAAAATGAGAAAAGATAAAAGAAAATTTTCTTTAAGCCTTGCTACGGTATCAATAAAAGATACAAAAAGAAAAAGTATCACACAAGTATTGAAGTGGGGACCGTTTGTAAACACTGAAAATTTGTACTAGTCAATGCGTAATTTTGTTAACTAGTTAAAAATTGAATTTCGCCGAACAAAATGATGGGTTATAACAGAAGTAAAAATTGAAAAAAGAAGTCCAATTAAAGTTATTTAATCAATGGGTCTAGCCCAAGTATGTGGTATTGCTGTTGTAAAAAGTCAAATAAGTCAATTTTGCCGGGAAGAAAGTATTTATAAATTAAGTAAAAATAAGAATCCATTTGATTAAGAAATATTGATTAAATTAAAGAGGATAATTTTTTTTTTGATTACGAACATGGATTTTTCAAAATTAAGCCCACCATCTTGCGTATAATTTAAGGGCTTGGGGTGAAGAAGAGGGTCGCACGGGATCCCTGCGATCAAAGCCAAGATTTTGCCGAAATTCTGTCGTCTTACACTTTTTGCTTCATTTGAAGAACAATACGTACTAATCTAATGGTGTTATCGAATCGAGCACTTCCAAGACATAATTTCTTTTTTATCTTAAGTCAAAGAGAAATTCACCTTCAAAATAGTTAGATGATTCTACAAGTCAAGGATCGCCGCTCTCGTTCTAGATAAAATCTTGAAGGTCTCAATCAAGTGGATCTAGTTGATAGAAGTCTCGTCATAGTCTCTGAAAGAAGGTATAACGGAGCCATAAAATCTTGTCGTATCCAGGAGCTGTTGCATGAGTTATGATATAGAAAAGCTGGGAAATTGAACCTTTCACAGCAGGGAAGATGTGAAGAAGTTGCTGCTGCATCAGTTTATGCCCAAAACATTTAGGCGTATTTCCACAATCTGTTAGGAAATCAAGTTGCCCCACATGAACGCTCCTTCTCATGCTCTTTTAGAATTTAATAAAACGTAGGCAGAGTACAGTACCCTCGTCTCTTGCATTTTAAGATACACACAAGCGAAATCCCTCTTGTCAAATTCTCTTTGGATCCTCTTCTGTAGACTGACTTGGAGTGGTTGACTTGTCACATTTCCATCTGGGTGTTTCTCCTGTCCAAAGTGTTGCGACTTGTTCATTTGAAGTACTTGGCAGGTCAGGCTGATGTTGTTGATGGACTACTTCCGCTACAAATTACTCCTCTCTGCAACTCACAGACTTTCATTCTACGCGTAAATCGTTGATGCCCGTAACTATCTCAGTGTTAGACACTGTTAAGATGATTAGCTGGAGAAATCTACGCGTTCCATCCGACTCCCCATTCCGATGTACTGTCTAAGCTCCAAACATTATCAAGACCAAGACTTTCTATGTGGGACGAGTCGTTTGCAATGACTCCAAATCCCAAGAAATTGATAATTGCTGAAGAGCGGCGTCTTGACCCATGTCCTGGTGTGCCATCATTATATCACCTTGAAACGTACGAGCTGTACTCTTACAACCAGGTGGGTTTCCCCCGAATTTGAAGTTGACTTTATCAGATAACTGTTTTCACTGGAATGGAATGCCGATCCTTCAAAGGCTGCCTAAACTTGAGGTTCTTGAACTGCGAAATCGCTACTTCAAAGGACCACGCTGGGAAACAAGTGAGGGGGGGGTTTGCCAACTCAAATTCTTAAAACTTTAGTATATGATCTCGAGCAATGGAATACCTGTATATTCTTCACTTTCCCACGCTCCAACAATTAGTCTTTCACAATTGCAGAAAGCTCGAGGAGACATCAAGCTTAGGGAATATACCGACACTGCACACAGTTCAGCTAAACTGGTGTGGACACTCGGCTGAAATATCTGGCTGGCGAATTCAAAAAAGAGCAGCAGGACATGGGAGTGATGGGCTGAAGGTTCATTATAAGTGTTCATATCTTCCCTCCATAAGAAGAGGAGAGGCTGAGACGTGATGTGAGTAAGAACACCAAACCCAACAAACATGAGTCTGTATTAGCTTTTTTACTAGGCTTTGTCTTCTGTTTTAGCTTATACTACATATTTATTTCATCAGCTGAGTAGATATAAAAAATCATAAGTGCATCAACAACTTAGATCAGCCCATATATCACCCTGTTAGTCAATCTCAGGTAGTTGACAGGCCTGGAGGGTTAACCAATTCTCTCTTGATGACCTCTTTTGATCCTACTTCTATATTAATATAGTAGTTACTTCATTCAACCGTACTTTCAGACCATGGTGTCTTATATTAATATAACTCGCTTTGCATAACATTTTCCGGCTATAGTGGTACCCATTTTAAAATAATTTTGCACTTTGCCCGTCCTTTCCTCTTCTTCTAGTCTTGTAGACAACTTAAGAGAGTGATCATGTATTGTTATGTTACTGCCTATGCAAATTTGCTAGAGAGGCTATTATCCTCGGCCTTTTTCTTCTCTCTGTGTTCACCGCACCGCAGTGGTAGGAGCCACCGGTAAACTACTTGTAGGCAACACAATACTCTGACGATAAATAGTGATATCGTAGAACGTGAGCGTGTTATCAGAGAGCGGGCGTGTGTCATGTTCCTACTAGTTGACTGTTATTACTGACCTAGTATAACGAGCCTGTCAGTGCTTTTGCTCAGGTACCTAAATAGGAGAACTTTGTCTTGTTTATTAACTTATCGAGCTTAACAATGCAGGTTTGCTTTCAACCAAGCTTGTGCACTCTCTTTCTATCGCTTCTGTTTGGTTGTCCACCTCGCAATGGATTGTGTAAGGCAAATTTCATGGATCAATGGGGTCGGAGTGGCAATACAGGACAAGGATTCGAAATAATTGAACAATAATTCGGATCAGGAGGTAGCAGAGAATCTCGCAGCAGTTGATCCCCTTTTGACTCTTGATTCTTGGTTGTGGTTTGGGGGTGCCTCGTGTAGTGTGATGGCTACTATCTTAGAGGGTGCGTAAATGACTCCTCGTGGGACCACTAGATACGCTTTCCAATCTGATTACTTGGATGGAAGAGGCCCATAGTTTTGCTGGGCTATCTATCCTGAAAGATAAATCCTTCCAGGTTGACTAATAAAATCTCTATTTCTTCATGCAAAAGAAAACAAGAATTTCCACCAAAGCAAAAAGTAGAAAGAAACTTAAAATAAATAAGCATTGAAAGGAATAGAACAAAGCATCTGTGTTCCCCTGGGTAGTTTAGTTGTAATATTAATCAAGAGTCTAGTGCAGTCAGGACTTGATTGAGCTTATGCACGGAAGATCAATGCACTTCTTCTTAAAGAATGAACAAAAATCACGTACTTGCAGATGCTTGATACCGGATGTATTTAAAGAGAGAAGATATAATCCTATTCACGTACATCAGATCAGCATTGTACCGAACTTTGAAAATTCAAATGACTCGTGAATATTATGCAACACAGAAGCAACATAGGCCAAAAGGATATGGGGAGGGAGAAAAAGAGAAACTAAAAATCAAGCTCGCACCACTCTGTATTGCATCTTGCTGTACATAGATAATACCGGACTTATACGGTGTGATGAAAGGAAAGTAGAAACTACAACAAAGAAAAAGGAAGTGGAAGAGGGAAACTCAAAGTTTCAAATTAAGGTCAGGCAAAGATGAAGCTGTATCAGGTCGTGGAGCCATTGCTACAAAATCGAAATTACCCCCAACTCCCTCACCAATTTGACGAAAACTACCAGGCCAAAACAGCTCTGCTTCTTCATCCTCCATAGATATTGGCAACCCGCGAAAGCCTTGGTCGAACCTAGCTCCAGCTCTCGTCACATGGAAAGGACTCTCTGATGGGACGACTCCTTGGTGCACTAATGCATGAGCTTCAATGCCTAGCGACCGAAATGCAGATCCGTGGAGAGGCAAAGATGCCAAGCTAGCATACCTATTGGACAGCATACCCATCTGCATTGCCCGCTTTGCCAATGTCCTCTCCCTCTTGTGTGCATTCTGATGCCCTCCCAGAGCCTGTGAACTGTAAAACTTGCGCTGGCAATAGTTGCAAGATAAAACCCTTTGTAATGCTCTTAATGAGTTGTGAGGAGCCATTTCACTGCTAGACAAATGCATGACCTTCAACTCGTCATCATTGGAATTGAAACCGAGGGTAAGGTCAAGGATAACAGGTGCCAAATTAGGATTAAGCTTCATGGGATTTGAGAGACTGCATGAAGTGTAATTGCTATCACGGGAGACATCATGGGAGAACTCTTGGTTGGATATGTCAGAGGCTACATGGCTGCTGACTTCAGACTCTTCTTCAGATTCAAAGGTAATATCTGTAGGCTTCATGCTTTGTTGAAGAGAGCAGTGAAGGCGTGGATTTATTCTTTTCACGTGATGAATCAGAGTTGTTCTATATCAAACTGTTATAGGGGTAAAACTATCTCCACCTGCAAGCATGACAAAAAAGATTATTTGGTGCTTTTTAGAGGGAGTAGTTGCACAGAGAAAGAGAGAGGACACCATGAATTGTAATATTACTAATGAAATAACGGTCTGTCAGATGACTCTTGACAAGACAAACAAGAAGGCACTTTATAACAGTTCAGAGTAATATTTGCATGTGCACTACAACAAACTGATTCTTACCTATTATAGACTTCAAGAATGATGTGTACATGCCTAATGCTTGTCTAGACTGCTGTTCTGTGGCTATTATTTGACGAGTGAATACATATTTTCCAATTCATGTGTACATGCGCCAGCTAACTATACCTGCATATATGCATGAAGACATTATCATTGGGTAGATATAATATTTGACATCCATATACTAATGCTGAATGCATGTAGACGTTTCAACTCTATATTCAGGCTACTATTTGAAAAACTAGGTAGCATGTCAAGGTACGCATTCATGTTTATGACCCCAGTCCACAGGCTCCAGAAGGCAATCAATCAGCCTGTAACCAAGCTAATGGGGTCATAAGGTGGCCAACAATAGGTAGCATGTCAAGGTACGAACTCATGTTTATGACCCCAGTCCACAAATGCAATATTCTCAGGCTCCAGAAGGCAATTAATCAGCCTGTAACCAAGCTAATGGGGTCATAAGGTGGCCAACAATAGGTAGCATGTCAAGGTATGAACTCATGTTTATGACCCCAGTCCACAAATGCAATATTCTCAGGCTCCAGAAGGCAATCAATCAGCCTATAACCAAGCTAATGGGGTCATAAGGTGGCCAACAATAGGTAGCATGTCAAGGTACGAACTCATGTTAATGACCCCAGTCCACAAATGCAATATTCTCAGGCTCCAGAAGGCAATCAATCAGCCTGTAACCAGGCTAATGGGGTCATAAGGTGGCCAACAATATTAGCACAATCAACCGTACAAATTATAAACTTCTACGCAGGAGGGGCCCGTATGTTTAACATTTTTGTTTTCCGTCTACATTTTGTGTTCTTGTTTTCATTAGTTTCATATCCAATTACTGAAGTATGGTTGCGTACTTCTATAATTTTCACCAATGTTACATGGACTCTTCAAAATGCGTGAAGTACTCGTGTCGACACTCAACACTTGGACATGGATATGGAATATGTGTTCGACGTATCTTATAGGATATGCCACTAAGAACACAATCTTATAGTTTCTTTTAGTTTGTTATTGCTTCAAGAAGATAAAACAATTTGCGTCATACAAAACACCAAGTTAACTAAGGAGCAACTAAAAAATAGCAATAGATAGGAATACTTTGCCGTGTCCCCGTGTCATGGGTTATGAAAATTAGACGAATCCAACACTTAGGACACGTATCCAACTCAGACACTCGTATCGAGTCTATGTAACATCGATTTTCGCCCTTTTTTGTATCTACTTTTTTCAGCTGTTTCTGCAAGTTTGCCATTTTTATTTCCATTTTCAGCAACTTTTTTGGATCAATTCTTGTATGTATAGCATTTTCAACACCGTTTGCACCCTTAATTTCCATTTTGTCCCTACTGTTAACCTACCATATTACGCTTTTACCCTTCGTTTATCTTCCAATACCCCACCACCTTACCAACTTGTCACATCTCCCAACCAAAACCCACCAAGCCCGGGGCCAACCCACCCCTTTGTCAGCGGTCACTCCCTTCCTCATATGTCACCCTTCACACTCCGTTGCCCCTTCCCCCAGCCAAGAGGTCCCCTCTTCCTTTACCAATAATGCTATACATAACATATCCAGTTTTGTATAGCAGTATGTCTACATGTTTATGTGCTTTCCTGATTATTTAAGGAGGTCTTCCATTGAATTTTACTAAAAGAAACCACATGAAATCTAATGCTACTTGTTTTACATCAGGATGCATGTGGCCCTATCTTCTAATGCTCCTTTCATCTCAGTATAGATTATAATAACTAGCTGCTGCTTTTTGTCTCCATCAGGATCAAGCATGAGGCAACAATTTTTTAAAAATGAACACCTCAAATTCATTTGTAACTTTTAGTTTGAACCAAACCTCCACTTTTTTAGAGATCTAGCCAAAACTTTTAGCACCACCTGCAATTCAACATACGAAACTGTTCTGTGCCAAACTTTTTTTGCATGTAGAATGCTTTGAAATAATGCTGAACTAATTGTTGTGCTTGTCGTGCCGACATGCTTTTGAAGAAACTAAAGCTACACTTGCATCCGATACCAATTTGATTTTAACACACCACCATCCGATTGAACCCAAGAACCCTACTCTGAAGCCAGCAACCCTAATTCAACACAGCTATATACGATATCATGTCTATCCAAAAATAGGGCCAAAAATTCAATCGCACCCAATCTGACCAAGCCTAACCCCATTTCACAAACCAACCTCGTAATCTCCCTACCCAAACAATGAAACACACACTCGTGGGCCTTAAATTCTAAAACCCAATGAAATTACCCAACAACCACCACCAAAAAGAGTCCAGCAGAGGCAGAGGCCCGAGACATCAGCCAGACTTTACTCAATGTCCCCTTAGGATGCTGTCACAGCCGATGACATGGTGTCAAGTACACTACGAGTTAACCCATTAGATGCTCGTATACAGTTTGGTTCTTGAGCGTCATATTCTTTTGTATCCCTTACTTTTGCTTAGTAATTGAGGGTGAAAACCCATCCTTTAGGAACTGATCTCGAGATAGGCACTCCATTGGGAGAGTCTTTGACTATTTCTACGGTTCTCTATGACTGTACTGTCCATGTTGGGGATAGAGATCTTCTCTTGGATCACATCCCAAAGGAGAGCAGCAGATGGGTCGAGGGAAAATTAAAAGAGATGCGGTGGTATCTTGAACAGCTTTGCAAGCGACGCAATGTCGTTCTCTCCGGTCACGGACTGCCTCTTGGGGCTTGATAAAGTTGATTTATTCGTTGGAAATGAAGATGAAGGGGAGAACAGAAGAGAGGGGGAGAAAGGAGAGCTCCGCTGATGTGACCATGAGAGAAGTGGAAGAAAAAGGGTGAATATGAGTGAATGTTTTCTCTTACAGGAGTGAAGTGTGTTGAGAAAAGCTGAAAGAACCATTGAGGTGTTTTCAGTTTTTCCGGCACTGCTTGAGCATGTGTATCCAAAATGAATACAGAAAATGGTCAAAGTACACGGAAAAAGAAAACATCTTTTCTGCATTATTTCAAAAATTGAAAGAGAGAGAGAGAGAGAGAACAAACATACAGGCCCTAAATTTCTGTCAAATATGCAAGTGAATATGGGAAATTGTGAGGTGAACCATGTTGCTTTTCAAATTCTGTTCTTTATAGATATCAAGTTTTAAGTAATAACTCAGTCCTACGTAGCTTTTCAAGCAAACAACATAGAAAAGAAGCAAAGAGCAGAAGCATGAGTGCCGTCAGTCAACTATTAATGATTGCAAAAAGTGGCAGCACACATGTTCAAACCTAAAACCTGAAGATCATCACCCACAAGCTATTAACACCATACCAGGAAATTGCCCATTTAACTAGTATTTATGTACAAGCACTGAAATGGAGATGGTTTATACAAGCCCAAGTGCTGATTGATGCTGTTCATAAACAAAACTCATACATAGCACGATAACAGACTTCAACGGCAGCTTCTATTTTGGTTTGGTTTTGGTGAGGTGGAGGGACGGGGAAGGGGGATGCCAAAGGCTAGCATAAAAAAAATATACGCATATGAACATGCATGTGTACATACATATGAGCATGTGTGTGTGTGGCAGTTCAGCTCCATCTTTTATGTCCTCACAGTGAGTTGTTATTAATTAAGTTCTTATGGTTTTTGGACAATGATTGTGCAACTATTACTGCTTCAATAGTAGCATCAAACTTGTTTTTAGATTTGTGAAACTTGAGACCAGTTTGTGGTGTCACAACATGTTACGAGGTACAGGTGGTAAAGGTGGTTAGGTAGTTTAAAAATGCAAAACAATGAAAGAGAGAAGGCCAAAATTTTGCGAAGAATAAAACAGAAATAGATAAAGAACTCTTCAGTAAGGGGAAAAAGTCGCAAACAAGAGCTTTGGTGGCCTTTCATTTGAGGGTATAACTTTGCTAGACATGCTATAGCCCAAAAGGGGATGTTTCTTTCAAAATTTAATTAGGATGGTGAAGACGCCCCCTTTGAGGGTATTGTTTGGCAACTGATCATGTGTGCTTGTGTGTGTGTGTGTGTGTGTGTGCGTGTGCGTGCATGTGTGTGTGTGTGTGTGAGAGAGAGAGAGAGAGAGAGAGAGAGAGAGAGTACCAGTCTTTGTCCCAACAAAGTTAGTGCTCACCGATCCTTTTAGAAATTCATCTCACCAATTGCTCTGCCTACAAGGGACCAGATTCTTAACATATTGGAACTTGGAAAACTTTATCCAAATAAAACACACATTTTCACTCTTTTAAAATGGGGTACCAAAGATACTACTTGCTTTCATCTCCTTTCGAAAGGCATCTTTTCATCTTTCAAGAGTATAAAAGAAAAAGCAACAAAAGGCCAACTAAACATACCCGAAATATGCGATGTAGATATCTCAAGAAAAAATTTGCAGTAAGAATGTAAGACGTTGATATATGCAACTCAAAATATACGTTACAGTTACAGTCCTACCTCAACATTAGCAGATAATAGACACTAGAAAAAAATATGCAAGTTTAACTAAAAAGACGGTAGATGGTCGTATATTTTTTTCCTTTTCTACTCAAAGATAGAATACATAAAAGACTAACTTCACATTCGTGTACATAAACAGCAATAAAACTTCACATTCATGTATATAAATAGTTCTTTTGGACTCTGCAGAGGCTCAAATTACTCTCACAGAAATTGATAAAAAGTAGCATATGCCAAAATATATGCCATGCGTAGGTGGTTTTCATTCTCTTAGGATATGTCGAGCTTTTCAGTCCTACAACATTGCTTTTGGCTTTTGTCAGTAGAGCGGGCTGGAATAGGTTGCTCGTAGTGATGGTAGAGAATTTAAAGGGTGAGGTTGATAATGACTGATGGTGGCCATACTCGTGAAGGGAGAGTGCACAGTCCGGTTGGTTCTAAGGGCAAAAGTTTAGGGAGCAAGGATTGAGGGCTTGCAATGGTAAAGGGATAAATGAAGGGAATGATTGTGGACAGTAGTGGTGATTCACTCTGGGGGAATGTGTCATCCAAATACAATGACATAGGCCAACAAAAGTTAGGGAACACAGACATAGACACAAAGAGGGGGAGAGGACACAAATTCGGTATGTATCGAGTACACCTAATTATTTCCTCAGTGGCATCAGTTCTAGTGAAATAACAAAAATCCAGAAGCACTAATCAATTACAAATCATAAATTAGTTGTAAACCAAAAAAAAATCTACATGATTGGACAACTTGAGCATAAATGAATCCATTGCTAACATTTACAGAATATCATAAATGCGTTCGGTTGTAAAAGACCGTATAAGTCAATACAAATCATGCTGACACAAAATACAATACCAGATTCCCCAAGTTGTTTGGTTGCACTTAATGACTTCAATTTCAAAAACTTTCCGAATGCATTCCCATTGGTCCCCACTCCCGAGAACCTATCTACAGCAAAGTATTCCGTTAATACGTATCCATAGGTCTATATAACCCTGTCTTGTCTCTGCAGAGAATCAACTTACACATACAACCACAAAGATGGAAACTGAGAGCAGCTTTGTTTATGGCCGCCGCAAAAAGAATTATGCTGCTGCAAAAGGCTATGTTATAAATGATGGCTGCAATGAGTTTACTCAGAACGTTGATGGGTTGCCAAACTGTGAGGCGTGTGGTTGCCACCGGAACTTTCACCTTCTTAAAGAAGGGGGAAGAAACCAGAACCACAATCATGGTGGCCATCTCATAAACGGTGGCAACGATAGGAACACCATTGCCGATAATAGCGAGGGAAGAAGGGTCAACGAAAATGAAGATGACCTTAATGGCAGAAGGGGTGACTTCAACAAAAATGGAAAGGAGATATTACATGTGATACAGGTGAAGGAAAACAATGGTACAGAAGAAATCGAAAGGTGCAATGAATTTGCAAAAAAGCATCGGAAGAGCTACACCAACGATCAAGTAGTACAGATGCATGCCCTGGCAAATAAGCTAGGTTGGACGACAGCTACGAGGGAGCGCGCTTCGGAGATTCACGTGTGTTGTGAAGCAATGGGCGTCGAAAAGGACTCGTTCAGGATATGGATGAACAATCACAAGCGATTATCGAGGCAGCGCGGAACTTGCAAAGTTGATGGTACTTCTCATTAGGGCTTTCATGGTGTGCTTTTCAAAGATATGGCCTAGTAGGAAGAACAGGGTATTGGGCTGTGTTTTACCCTAATTGTGTTGTGCTTTCTATCTTTATGTTTGCGCTTTTTGTGTCTTATTTGCTTCCAATAATTGCGTTGTGAGGAGGTTATTCGCTGTGTTCTACCTTTAATTGCGTTATGCTTTCCTACTTATGTTCGCCTTTTTTGTGTTTTATTTGCTTGCAATAATTGAGTGGTAAGGATGAGTGTTGGTAATATGTATGTTTACTTTCATTTAATGATTTTAACAGTGCTGGGAACACAACAAGATTTGCTTTTCAGAAGAGATACATTAATCAGATCTGAGAGAATAAGCAACAGATCGATTGCACGTGTATTTGATGTGGACATCAAACGGCAAGCATTTCTTGCATTATTGTTTTCAGTATTAGGCATCCAGTTTCTGATTCCTCGGATCCTTCTAAATCCAACAACCATCTTGTCTTAACTCTAATTATAGAAAAAATACCACTTGAATCTGCCTGCTGTGCAAGAATATTTGGGTTGGTATTGGTCAAAGAACAATGGTCAGATGCTATTTCATGCATGTTATCCACTGAGATTCACGTGTGTTGTGAAGCAATGGGCGTCGAAAAGGACTCGTTCAGGATATGGATGAACAATCACAAGCGATTATCGAGGCAGCGCGGAACTTGCAAAGTTGATGGTACTTCTCATTAGGGCTTTCATGGTGTGCTTTTCAAAGATATGGCCTAGTAGGAAGAACAGGGTATTGGGCTGTGTTTTACCCTAATTGTGTTGTGCTTTCTATCTTTATGTTTGCGCTTTTTGTGTCTTATTTGCTTCCAATAATTGCGTTGTGAGGAGGTTATTCGCTGTGTTCTACCTTTAATTGCGTTATGCTTTCCTACTTATGTTCGCCTTTTTTGTGTTTTATTTGCTTGCAATAATTGAGTGGTAAGGATGAGTGTTGGTAATATGTATGTTTACTTTCATTTAATGATTTTAACAGTGCTGGGAACACAACAAGATTTGCTTTTCAGAAGAGATACATTAATCAGATCTGAGAGAATAAGCAACAGATCGATTGCACGTGTATTTGATGTGGACATCAAACGGCAAGCATTTCTTGCATTATTGTTTTCAGTATTAGGCATCCAGTTTCTGATTCCTCGGATCCTTCTAAATCCAACAACCATCTTGTCTTAACTCTAATTATAGAAAAAATACCACTTGAATCTGCCTGCTGTGCAAGAATATTTGGGTTGGTATTGGTCAAAGAACAATGGTCAGATGCTATTTCATGCATGTTATCCACTCTTAAGAGTTGTTTTCATCCAATTTGCCCGTGATATAACATAGGATTTAAACAG
The DNA here is from genome assembly GCA_033070095.1 of Escallonia herrerae. NCBI lineage: Eukaryota > Viridiplantae > Streptophyta > Magnoliopsida > Escalloniales > Escalloniaceae > Escallonia > Escallonia herrerae. The sequence goes on along the minus strand of JAVXUP010000049.1, from coordinate 362,195 downwards.
GTCGAGAGATTGGAAGCACAATTCACATTTTGATACATCACACAGACCATTCAATACACGATAATTATTTGAGCAGACAAAACTAGTAATATAGTCCTGAACTTGTTGTGCAGTATAATAGAGAAGTAAAGATTGTACAAACATACTGCTACGGACCCAAAACCAACGTCGATTATAACAGAATGCGATACCTATGATGTTTCTGACTAGAGACAAAAATGAGCTAAAATTTAGCAACTGTTGACATTAGTTTCTTCAGGTAATAAGAATCGGCAAATCAAAATCTGATAATCCTACAACATCCAGGAAGATTAATAGTGTATTTACTGTTTAGTCAAGTACCATCATCCACTTCACAAATTTTGACTTCAATAACCGAACGCAAAATATTACTAGCAGCTAAAGGAGCTGTATTTGATGCTAAATGCCATCCAAATAGTTCTTCAAAGCAAGTTAGCAATCAAGGATGTAGGGCAAGTATGCTAGTTTCTTCATATTATGCAGAATTAAATACCGACTTCATGTGAAAGAAGCACTAGATTCTTACTGGAGTTATAGTATTCACATGGAAACATCAAGATCTATCCTAACAATACAAAGAAAAAAAGTTAAGGGTGTTTGAAAAAGAATGTCGAGTAACTACTTATACACTCATGTATTCTTAATGATGGTGATTTATGGTAAGTCTCTCTGAAAATCATAGATCTCCGATAGGGCTAAATTGTTCAATCTTTGACTGGCAGTGATCTATGTTAGGGACCACAATTATAAGCACATAAATAAAGTGCGGTATGATCCTCCTCCGCATCAAGTACCAAACAGCCATCTAAATATTCCATAATACGAACCCGTGCGCGAATATATAAGACCCAAATCTTTAAAACAAGATGAACAGATAAGGAAACAAAAGTAAACCCAGCCAAGAAGCAGAAATCTCCCAAAACCCCCAAAACAAGAATTGCAGCGGGCAGATAAGGCAAAAAGGTAACTCAATAAAGTAGCCGAACAAAGCAAATCCAACAAAACACTAGTGTTCCAATTGAGCTCACTGAGGGAGTACATACAGAGTATGTTGACACTGCAGGCCTTCGCTTCAGTGATTATAAACGTCTAGTGGAGTATGATTAACCCGAACAGAAGACAGGGTTGCTGGGGAATCCTAGTTCGTTTCCTAATATGGAGAGGCAAAGGGGACATGAAATGGAAATAGAGGAGGAGATAGATTATTTGAGAGAGAGAGAGAGAGAGAGACGTCAGAGAAGTGAGATGCCAAAAAATAAAGAGTTAATTACGCGGTTGACCATCGAACTATTAAGTAAATTTTATTTTGACCACTGAACTTTCATTTATGTCAAAGTGACCATTGAATCCTTCAATTGATCTCAATTAAGTCACTCCATTAGCTTCCGTCCATCCCAAGTCCGTTAAGTGGCTAAATTTAAGGGTAATTTCATCACTATCTTTTTCTTCTCTTTTTCAACCCTCTTCTTTCTTCTTTCTTCCTCTTTCTCCCATCACCACCACGGCCAAGCTGCAGCCTTAGCTCACCCAATGCTCAACACCCATCACCACCGCCACACCTTCATCCCTACAGCCCATCCACCACAAAATTACAGCCCCACCACCATTGTCGCTATAATACTCCATCACACCCGCCTCTACAATACCCCAGTCATGTCGCCGCTTCTGCAATACCCCACCCCGCTGCCGCTATAGTACCCACATCACCACCAATGTTAAAGTACTTAGCGCCACCACTACAGTAGCTGTTGAGGTCCCTTCGACCATCATAATTCGATGGATCTCCTTCTTCTTCCTTTGGCATCTCCACAATTGAAATCACATTTTTTTGTTATTTTGGCAGATTAATATCCTTATGAGGAGGATGCTGGAGGAGCATCTTTTGAAATGTTTTGATCATGACATGGTGGCGGGATCTGATTATAGCGACGGCGACTGTGGCGGATGGGATCCGAAGTCGATGAAAGGGTGCTTGAGTGATGATCGGCGTAAGACATCAATGCGATCGTCTTGGTCGCGGTGATGACGGTGGGTGGCGAGTTGGTGGGGCAAAGACTTGGGCGTGGTTATGGTGGTGGTGGGTAGCGATGTGGTAGTGAGGCTTGGTTTTGGTAGTGGTGGTGGGCGGTGAGGCTGGTCGTGGTCGTGGAGGTGGAGGTGGGTAGGTCGACGATTAGGGGTGAAGAAGATCCATATTGGGGTTAGGTTAATTAAAGAAAAAACAATTCTATTTGGGGTTAATTGATGAAAAAGAAATTATTGTTAGGTTCAATTGAAGAAAAAATAAAATATATTTGGGGTCAATTAAAGAAGAAGAAAAAATTGTTGGGGTCAATTGAAGACAAGTTATACCAAAAATCAAAAAGAAAAAAAAAGAAGTAAAAGAGAATCTTGTTCTTTTATCATTTGACAATTTTGCCCCTTAATTAAGCATCATGTGCCTTGCACATGGGCAGTTAACGGACTAAAATTAACGGAGTGACTTAATTGAGATCGATTGAAGGATTCAATGGTCACTTTGACACAAATCGAAGTTCAGTGGTCAAAATAAAATTTGCCTAATAGTTCGATGGTCAACCGCGTAATTAACTCAAAAATAAAAGAATAATATGAATTGCTTAACGGGAATCGACGAATAAGCTTCAAAATTGAAAGCTCTTTTTAAGCATTTACCCTGGATTTTGTATTATTCTCATGGGGGCAAAAGTGGGTGTTAGTTTCCTATCATCAATTCAAATGGTATTAAAATATGATTAAAAATTTGTTTACTAAATAAGATAATTAATTTTTTAGGATAACTACCAAACTATATATTAATATTAATCATTAGTTATCATAATCATAAAAAAAACATAAACAATATACAAAATACAAAAGCTATAACTGTATATAACTCTAAACTTCATATTCTTCCTCTGGTATCCCTTCCTCCCCCTCATTCCCTCCCCCTCTCCGTCTCTCCCTCCACATGCACACAATCGCACCTTCTTGTGAGATCCCCGATCACCGTTTCGACACAGAAATGCTGAACATAAATAACTAAATCTTAATATAATTCTTGAACTCTCGGATTTTCTTCAAATCACTGGTATAAGTATCGAGTTTCTAAGGCCATAGCTACAGGTTGTGACCACATTCTTACTTGACAAGCATATCAACATATTGGTGTTCCAAGAGTAGCATTAACGAGAACATAAGTCATGTATTTGAAGTATGCCAGAATTGAATTTGCCTCATTCTTCGAGCACACATACAAGAACATCGATAAAGATGATGCTTACTTCGATTCAAGAAACTCCAGCGATAGCCATGTATAGCTATTTGCAAATTTTGCAATCTATTTTAGATACTTCTAGTTTAATTATACGCTCTCGTGTATATTAACAACCCGTCAATTTTTATTTTTTTCTGCACAAAAGTTTTGTTTAAATCTATGTACTCGATCTCTAGTTTACTATATATGGCTTTTTTTTTCTTGTTCATGGGTTCCAACTATATACATGTACTTGAATCTAGTAATCACTTGGGTAGAAAGGTGGAATATATAAGGTCATAAGGTACTCCCATTGTTAAATTGATGATAAACTACTTAAAAAATCACCAAAATTTTTTCGTGGTATGCATACACTAGTCTTACATATTGAATTATGAAAATGGATACCAAACAGTTGAACATTCACCATCAGAACTTGACTTTTGTCACCCTCTAAGTATAATGGGTCGTATCTACATAAAATTGCATTTAGATCCGTGACATTAAGCCATTAGAAGTAGGCCAAATACTGTGAATGTATCTATCGGCGTAACGACATTTTGGTGTTACATAATTCCCTACTCAAAACATATATTTTCTAAATGTTACACAACAAAATAATTAGGTACCTCAATAACCAACTTCCAGGACATGTTTGGTTTCTAAAATTTGAATTCATTCAATCTATGTAGTTTATATACACATGTTAATGACCAAGCTTCATATCCTAAAAATATCATTGTTTCTAACTTAGTTTTTCACATCACATATACCATTAAAACTAATAATGGTTAATCGATAGCCATTGTTTCTTGCTGCTTTGCTGATTATTTGACGGACGGCACAATTGTTCATCCATTAAGCATTTAAGTTAGATGCTGTGGCAAAAGAAAAAGGAGAATAGAAGAGAAGAATTGTTCTTTGCATTTTGACTTCTAATGACTTCTAAAAGGTAAAGAGGAAAAAAAACCTCCTTTAGAGCTAAAAGGCATATATTTTTGGTTTTATTTATCTACAAGATGATTAAATGTAAACCACATTACGTTACACCATATGAGTATTCAAAGAGTAAACAAAATATAATGGAGGAATCAAACTAGAGTACAAGCATAGAGCTCTCTGTTAAGAGATTCTCCCAATATTTAGTACCTACCGGCCCGGTGTGCTGGCGTGGATGTACGATGAACGAGGCGATTATGCAATGTTAGAACACGTGTCTGGTTCTCGGGGTGGTGGCTAATAGTGTGATCAATTGTACGTATTTTATATTGGCTATTTCATTTTTGGTATATATAATCTTGTTTAGTTAGTGTTCATCTAGTTGGTAAGCTTATTTCGTTAGGGTTATCAAGTTGGTTGGTTTTTCTTTTGGTCTTTATTTATTTGTTGTTTCTTTATCGAAGAAAAAAAAACAAAAAGAAAGGACTTTGTTTGTTTTACTTATGTTGTCTTTTTTATCTTTTTGTATTTGGTTGTTCTTATCAGATGAAGTTGTCATCCGTTTTTGTATGGTTTATTAGACTTGTTTTGCTTTGTAATCTTTTATAGGTTAAGGATGTTGGCTTCTTTTTAATTAATTTATTGGTATAGATTTCTGATAATTTTCAAAAGAAAAAATAAAAATCACAACTCTTGTCTAATGAGATGAAATATACTCGACATATAAATACATGGGTGCCCATAATTTGCCATTCCCATTGTTCCAATCTTGTGCAAGAAAAAATTGACTAGCACAACAGACATTCGGGGTTGAATATTGCCCCCACAGCCACGTCATAACATTTTTTAGGCCACTTGGCACTCAGACAAGACCTGGCTACCTTTCAAGTTGGCCTCCACAATGAGTGTTCAAGTAGATTAGATTAGATTAGATTACATGAGATGAGATTAGATTTCGTTATTACTTAAACAAATTAATGGTCAAGGCAATTCACGTGAAAAGCACAAAAAGACAATACTGGTGGGGTTGCGTAGTGTTCAATTTGTATTGTCGGAATGGAAGACTTAAAGTTGTCCTATTCCGTGTAAAATCAAACATAGAACATGAACAATAATACATAGATTTTATGGAAAGTGAACACCGCAAAATCTCTTACGGCAGGGTGGTGTATACCAGCATAATTCTTTCTTATATGTATATATATATATATATATATATATATATATATATGTGTGTGTGTGTGTGTGTGTGTGTGTGTCTATATATGTGTATATATATATATATATATATATATATATATATATATACAAACACCTACACCCCATAACACACTAAACACAACCAACTTGCACCTCTCACTCTCATACCCACGGCCTCACGAGAGTAAATTCTCTCTCTCTCTCTCTCTCTCTCTCTCTGCACTTAATAACCAATCACACACATATACAATCACCTTCATGCACTCACCCACTCACACAGATCCATATACACACCCTGTACACGGCTGAAATTCAACCCCTCCTTTTTATCCATACATACACACACACACAAACATATACACACTCTTTGACTGCCTTAGGCAGGCCCTCTACTCACATATATACACATACCATTTAAGCTCTTAACCACGATTACGGGAGCCCTGAATGCACGAGATTCTCACGGTTTTCTCATGCCTCCCCCTTAAACTGAACTCTATAAAAATAAGAAAGGAAAGCTAAAAGAAAACTTACCGAAATTCTTATTCGATCGCCAGAAAACCCTTCGTTTCTTCCCCTATATATATATACATGTATGTATCTATTTTTCTCTCTCAAAACATATCAGATGAAGAAGTAATGGGGTTTGGACCGCTGCTGTGTAAGTTCACGATATATAATGAAACCCTAAGTGGGAAAATTTCCAACACTCTCCCCCCCCCCCTCAAATTTGATAGGTTTTAAAAATCTACCCAAAACTTTTATTATCATGAAAAGGCCCAAAGTAATTATTTACGATAATTTTATGTGCTAGAAATTTTTTAATGGGTTTGTTACATAACCCCATTTCATTAATTGTTGCTACTAAGTACATCAATGCTAAGAAAAATAAATAATTGCTAAAAGTTGTTAAGAAATGCATCCATACTAACTAAAAAAATTGTCGATAAAATTTCACTCATAGAAATCGACGCTAAATCTTGCGTTTGAAAGTCGTCGCTTAAAAATAAATTAAACTGTTAGATAATATTAAGGTTCGAGGTGTTACAAACAGCTCAAAGTCAACTAATGTTCTTGCTGAGCCTTTTCCAGATGTCATTCCTAGTCGGCCGTTACGAGTTGGGGGGAATCACGTTGTTTTAGTTTCTGAGGCATGTTAATTAGATCCTATCTATAGTACTTATAATAAGAAGTCTATTTTTTGTATAATACTCTTTTGGTGTTACACCTAAACTTACTCCGGTATTGACAAGTGTCAATTTTAAGGAGAAAAAATAAAATATCTCACTTTCCACTCCACATCTTCGGTTACTTCAAACGCTCTCTCACTCCCTGCATTTACGTAACTGCATTTCTTCTTTATCAGAATATTTTTCTCTCTTCCTCAATTTCCCTTAATTTTCATTGCAGATTGAAAATCGGTAACTGAGGAGCTCTAATCGTTTTTTAAGACTTCAGTGGTAACGCTCTATTTGGCTTTGCGATAGTGTTCCAATTCATTCTTTTTTCCCCATCATATCATGCATCTCTTCATTTTCCGGTCTGCATTTCATTTTCCTTCTATGCATTTCCTATCTCCAGAAACTCCATAAGTCACATCTCTCAACTGCCCAATCTGCATTTTCCCTTCTCAAAATTACAGGTATTTTCTCTTTTAATCTATGTAAGCCTCAAGCTTCTAATTCGTACCCGTCATGTACTTTACAGGTGTGGTGGCCATTGGTTATTCATGGGTTAAAGATCGGTCAACATTGGTGGGTCGAAGATCGGTTGCCGATGGAGTTGGCGAACCAATTAAAGGAACCATCTGTGTCATCTTTGAAGATCAGTCGGCGTTGGTGGTGTGGGATTGGTCACCAGGTACGGTGGGTTGCGGCGACGGGCGGTTTGTGGTTATTGGAAGTCTTTGTAGAAGGTATGCTGCGAGAAGAGCCTGAGAATTTTCTTATCTTCCTTCATCTGAATTTTTTCCCACATTTTTTTCTTCCATCTGTATTTTCTTGGATATTCTTTCACTTACGGTCGAAGAGAATCACGGCAGTGTGAGCGACGGGATGCTTGCAACCAAACAGGGCTCTTGCACTGGCACTTAGGCCCACCAAAAGCCCCGGATTTGATCCAATCTTGGGTGCTATCATAAAATCACTTCAATGGAACTTGGTGGCGCTGGGTTAACATCTGGGTTCACAAAAGCCACACCACCCAACTAACAATTAAAGCATGACGCATGACAAAGTGCAGTGGATGTAGGGAGATGTTACTGTTAAGCGCCATTAGAAGGGAAATAGGAGAAACTACAGTTAGAATTAATCTTATGTTTTCCAATTTTCCATTTATGTATCCGTTCATCTTCCTGCATGTGCCCCTGTTTTAGCAACTATATTATAATTTGATAGACAGGGCATGAATCTTGCCTTTTATAGCTTCACTTTTTTGCTATGTCACTCCGAAATTATATTTTTGTGGTGGATCTGGTTGTAAGTTTCGAAAACAATTTGTATTTCTAGCGTAGGAAGACTCGAGATTCGTTTGTATTTCAAATCTTAATTTTGGGGTGTCTATAAAGTTTATAGACGAAGTGTACATAATGAGATTGTTGGATTGAATTGTAAATTTAAGTAACTCTCTTTGGCACCGTGATGTTATATCTGACTTTTATTAAATACTGCATAAAAAGTTAAGTTACAGGTTATACGATACGTGTGCATGGCAGCTCGTTTTAGATAATGTTGAGCCCTCCTTTCAACCTCTTTTGGACCATTTTGATGGTTTTTTTAGTGTGGGCCAAGGTATTCAGGCTGATGACCATATGTTGGACATGTTAGTTAGCCCACATGCAATGGACTCAGCCCAGCAAAACAACAAGGCCTCTCTATACCAGAAGAGTGTTGAACCTTTCAATCAGTATGGCTCTCTTCTTGCGACACATCAACCTGGACTGTGCGATGCAGAGGCAGGCCCATCAAGGGCACCGGATAAAGATCATGTGACCACTTTAGAGACTGTTTCTTTGCCGATTTGTGCTAGAGTACTCGTCGGACAGAGAAGACTCACTCCATTAGCTCCAATGTGCAAAGGCCTTAAAAGATCTTGTCCTTAGGATTGGTTGGGCAGATGACAAAGTTGAGGCTTTCACTATTGCCTCTTCTTCTTTCTCATCTTCATCGTCTGCTGATTCCAACAAATGCAAGCTACGGGATCATTCAGACACTACTCTTCTGGATGAAAAGAATTTGAAACGAGCGAAAGTGGTGAATTTAAATGTCTCACCAAGTGGTGTGCTCTTGATTTTGACTCCGCGCATCTCAAACTCGGAAAGAAAAGAGAATGTTGTCATTTGTCATATGAAGAGGAACAAGATTTAAAAAATTATGCCATCGAACTGAGCCGCTAATTCCAACATAAGTTAGTTTTAAAACATAGGCTGATCAGGTGGGTTAGGGGTTGTTTGAGTCTGGTGAAGTCAATACACGCAGCTGATTCTAAACTCCTCATCATCTACTTCATGGAAGCGTTACCGACAGAAAGCAGCCACACTCGAGAAGATTAAGTGGTCACCCTCGGCTGAGACGCGGTCTGCTGATCGACCCCCAGGTCGGCTCTGTTTCACTTTTCTGCACTTCACCCTATTGATGTTTCTTCTATGTTTAATGATTACGTTTAACACTTTGGCACATGTTTGAGTGTGATGCCAGTTTGAGATTCAAGATAGATGCAGGTGTTGAGGAAAGGCAGGTTTTGGGTCGAGTCTTAGGCTCTATCTTGTTAGTTGTGGCTTTGGTAGTTGGGCCTTACCAACCACGGGTGGTGTAGTGAAACTCCTTAGCTGGAACAGTTTACACTGCATTTGGATTAACTCGGAAGCATTGTCCAAATGTTTTTTTCTTTATGAAAACTAAACTGTTGTTCTCAAAAGTGGCCTTTTTCTTTTGGAAATGAGGTTTTACTAATTTTGTTGACGTGGATCTTGTAGGGTCTAGTGGTGGCCTTTGGCTCGGGTGGTTGCTTTCCACTGCTCTGTCAATAGGGGTTGTGCATAAAAGCATCATCTTAACCTCTCTCAAAGGGCATGTTAATTTTGGGGGTACTATGGCTTTGTCTATGGTCACCCTCACATTCAAAACCAGGCAGATATTTGGCATTATATCTCTTCGATTTTGTCATTTCTCCCGAGCCCTTCGGTTTAGTTGGGGACTTCAATCAAGTGTTATCCCCGACAAAAAAATAGGTAGGAACTCCGCTATAATCTCGGGGTCCAACCCTCTTGAGACTTTTTTGCGTCTTTTGGTCTTCTGATGTTTGTTGGGTTAGGCCCGTAATCACTTGAGTATAGGGTTCTCCTGATTATGGATTCATTTACAAAAGATTAGATCGCGTCATGGCGTCTCCTTCTTGAATTGTGCACTTTCCCATGCGATCGTTAAGAATCTATCTATTCAAAGATTAGATCATGCTTCAATTCTCTATGACACCATCAACTTCAGCATTCTTATTATCTACCTCGACACTTTGAAGCTATGTGGTTTTCTTCGCCACATGTTTTGATGATAATAAAGGGTGTCTGGATGTTGCCTTCTGGTGTTGGTTCTCCCTTTTTTTTTCCTTCCATATTATGCGTAAGGATAAACTGATGCTTAGATTCTTAAAGGAATGGAATTTGACTAAATTTGGCAAATTAGAAAGTCAAATTGATGCTACGTAGAAGAGACTGCTATTCTATCAAATGCATGCTCGTCGTTGCCGAATTATAGCCTGGAAGATTTTTTGTTACAACGGAAACTTGATTTTCCTATTTAGATGTGAAGAAGTGTTTTGGGCCCAAAGGGCAAGATTAACTAGCTAGATCAAAGAGATAGGAATTCTGAGCTCTTTCGTACATCCACTGTGATTAGGCGTAAGGCCAATCATATGCTCTTCTGCGAGATAGCTCATGAGTGCTCCCCTCTTATGAGGATTCCATTAGATCCATCATCTTTGAGTATTTCAAGGATTTATTCTCTTCCAACTCTTGTACCTAGTCTGTCATGACCCGAACCCATAGGTAAACCCATGAGCTAGGCACGTAACCAGCGGCAGGCCCATTCGAAAACCTACCAGGGCTCTGCCAGGCCTTACTACAATCCCGTGACTCAGAATTCATTCTAACTTGCTAAATTCCATAACAATAAATTGGCTATCAAGAGCCTCACTTAGAAATTTTCACAATTGTCATAAATAACTTCAACTACACAATTAACTCTATGGAGATCAATGCTCTAACCAATTCTCTAAAACATAAAATTTATACTACACTGTCATCTAAAGATTAATGATTGTTAAGAGGGCTTATGTCCCTAACGACCATCTTCCGTGAGTTCGATCTTGTTTCCCTCATTGATGTCAGTTTCATCTAAGTGATCGCCTGAAAACATTTATAAAAGAGTGAGCTAGGGGCCCAGTAAGTACGTATACCATATCCCTAAAATAGGTTTTGAGGATTTCAAAACATGCCATGGATTTCTCTTTTAACAAAATCAGTACTTTAATATTACTATCCTTAAAACATTCTTCGATACATATACACATATATGAAATTTCAGAGAAGGTTTTCAAATCAGAGCATGATAATCAAGAAATTCCTTTGCATCTATCACAGATATTTCATTACTTAGGCGGGCTGCAGTCAGCGTACTAACCCCTCTCACTAGGACCTGAATCCCTCCTACACCCGGGATAAAATTTGTGGATGCAAGGGCGAACCACCAGTAACACTACTGTGCATCAACGTACAAGCTCCATTGACCAGGGCCCGAAATCCAACATTTCCCCACTGGATATGGGGCACAGCAAGCAAGTCGAGTTTCATTGTTCATTCAACATGTACTCAGTGAAATTCTACGACTCACATAGCATTCCATGGCATTCTTTTAAACTAAATTTCGCATCAAATACTTAGAAATAAAAACGTATATAGAAAAAAAAAATTAACTTTAATTTGATCAAATCATATGTACGTATATAGGTTTTGCAAACAAGAATACGAAGGAACATGGCAAGGGTACTTACTTGGATAGTTAAGCGGTTCTGATTTTTGTTCCCAAGCTTACCCTAGCTCTTATCTATCGGAATCTAAACAATAAATCATATCGATATTATTTATCGCCGGTCAATCATGCCTAGCTGCTAAATTTTCCCTAAGTGCATGAAATTACCAAAATGCTCCCAGACTTGTGTTAAATTACCCAAAATACCCCTAATGCCTAACATACCACTACACCTTCAAAAATAACTCAAACCACTCTTTTAAACGGCTAGGTGGGTTTTCTAGACAAAACAACAAAAAGAGGACCTTTCTGAAAATTTTCTGTTCGGAATCTTAATCTGCTGCTTAAATTGAGTGCTATGAATCCTATTTCAAAAATATATGAAATGGAGCTAGAATGCTACAAAATTTTAGACACTCATGCGTCTCAGTAAGATCAGATAAGTGTAAAATTTTTAGCTAAAAATAATTTTGTTTACTATGAAAATTTATTTTAAAACCTGTTTTTAAAATAAAATTGTTTGAGGCCATGCCTGGAAAAATCTCAGAAAATTCCAAATTGAAGGTTTCACAAAAATAATGGTAGTTTTAGTTTTGTATTTTACCCAAATATTCTCAGAAATGGCATAAAACGTTTTGGCAAATGATTGATAAGTAATTCTAGAAACAACAATTTTCAACAAATCCAACTTTTGCATATTGACAATTTTGAGGCAGAAACTATACAAATCTCAGAAAGCTCAAAACTAAAAAGCTAAGTAAACTTTCTAAGGTTTTCAGAAATATAAAGTTCACAAAAATTAAATGAGTAATGACTTCTCTATAGCTAATCGAATTGGCTGATAGAAACAACACATCTCTATGCGGACCAGTTTTGTTCAATGATTATTTTGGAGTCGAAACACTACAAATCTTAGAAAACTCAAAATTACAGAGTTGAATAAAACTTTCTGACGTTTCTAGAAATATAAATTTCACGAAAAACCCATTAGTAATTAATTTATATGACAAATCGAAGTGGATGTCAGAAACCCAAAATTCTTGACTTCTACTGTGAATTGATTTTAAGGTCATTTTTTTATATCAAAATATAAGATTCTGAAAAAATTAAAACTGAAAAGTTTAAGGATAAACAATAAGGTTTTTAAAAAGTATAAAAACACATCAATTGGATTGGTAAGGAAAGAGATATCGATAAAAATCTAACCCACTCTTATGCTGATCTGCAGCAGCCTTCTTCTCAAATACACCCACATCTCACCCTCAGAAACACACACAATACACACACAAACCCTAGTACTTACACATTAAGATCCCTCTAAAACACATCCAAAATTGCAATTTAAAACACCCAAACAAATAGCTAAAATTAGAGAGAAGTGACTAGGGATTTACCTTAAAAATTCTTGCCCTAGGTGCTTCCTTTTCTCTCCCTTTCTCTCTCTAGTTTCACGTAAAAGAGGCTAACCAATTTTTTTTTTTGGGGACGGCTGGGAATTAAGCTAGTCTATATATATATATATATATATATATATATATATATATATATATATATATATATATATATATATATATATATATATATATATATATATATATATATATATATATATATATATATATATTAACCTAAAAAGGAGAATTTGCTAATAAAATCCCTTGAATTTTAATTATTTTTCTTTTTCAAGTTTAGCCATAAATTTTAATATTATTAGAAGACCCCAAACTAATCGGAATAATAGTCGAAATTATGCATTCTGATAACTAAAAAGAAAACACGAATATGGGGTGTTACATTCTCCCTACCTTAAAAAAATTCCGTCCTCGGAATTGAATGTTCTTGAATCATCAAAAGTAACTCCTTGCCTTCCAACACAAGTCATCACTTCCTCCCACTATGAACGAAATTTCAATCTCAATGTGTTTATGACTTATCTAGCACACGAGACATAGTAAACTAAATTGCTCTACTCAAATTCAACGCATATGAATCAATCGAAATTAATCCCCAATCCATCATGCTTCCGCTATGCTACTGTGATAATACACCCAACTATATCCTTGCACAATTCTCCCAATAGTAACGTGTTTAACTTTAGGCCTAAGCAATTTACAGTCATATATGACATGTTCTATGAGATCCGAACTTTAGTTTTAACTTCCATTGTCATCACCACCCCAACACTATACTATCATATAGGTGATTGAGGTCTACACCTATACAAAGCCGCAAATAATGTCATCTCAATATTCTCTAAATGACATTTCGCTTACAGTTTAGGCTAACTAGTAACTAAAATTGCTAACTCACTTTCTGCCCATTACATCACTCATTCTATTAGCCTTTAAAATGTGATAATACTTAATCAAATTGCTAACATCCAATTCTATAATTCTATACCCAAAATCATCTTAGTACTTTAAAAACACAGTTCCTCAAAACAACACCAAACTCTATCTTACTATTTGTATTCCATCAACTACCAAGACCACAAGTTCAATATCTAAGGCCCAATTTAAAGTGTGACTAAGCAATTGTTATCAAGTTTACTCAAACAAAATCATGAGATCATCTAACTATAAATATTTTTTCCATCTATTTTTATTTGTCTGACACCAAAATTAATACCATCGGGTAGCATTTGAAGCATACTACACTGACTTAGTCAACATGGATAACTAATTTCTATAAAATAATTACACATCACACCAAAGACCACCATGCTTTTGCTGTGCACTCTGTTGCCTCGAAGTAAACCAGTTTCCAAACTATTACCAAATCCATCATAGCGACAAGTATTACCTAAAAAGGACTCAAAATCTAATTACACGCACATACCGTGCATCCGCCAAAGTTTAAGTCTCTAAACTATCACATCACTTATATCTCTCAATCACAACCATGACAACCTATATAACTACTAGTTGTTAGAGCTACTAATCATAAGATCATACTCTTATCGTTTAACCGTCATTTTTCTTGAAGCAATCTATCTTGGCATGGTTGGAAGATAATCATTCCATACCCAAAATTACAACGAAGTGTTTCATATCCAAAAATTTAAGTCAACTATCAAATCTCTATCATCGATATTGATGGGACTAGAAGTATAAACCATAGGGCCACCACTGGATTTTTCTTAGGGGTATCTACTTCAAGTTTCTAGATCTAACACTTAGATGCTCACAAAAGGATATCGAACAATCGAAGTGGCACAAGGATCTAGTAATGCGAATACCTTCTTTCAAATTCACCCAAAAAAAAAAAAATTCTTGACACCATGTTGCCTGTATCTTGAAATCACAACATTTTCCGTATATAACTATATATATATATCATAGCTACAACCCTCAGTCATCATCTTCAATTAACACTTAAAATCTTTAAATTCTAAAGGCAAGTAGCATACTTTCTACCATTACGTATTTGGCCCAATCCACAATCTTATGCTAAAGCATCCGATAACAAATTAGTCAAAACTTAATCCACCTTTTTCAAAGTCTGATCTCAATGTCATATGATCTTCGGCTTAGCAGTCTATAGAATCTCAAAATATTGTTTTCACAAATTTACCTTTCCACCAAAAGTACTAGTGATTAACAAAACCTTAAAAAGGGTATCAACCTTAGACTTTGCTCCCAAAACCTCAAGACACAATGATACTTCCAAAAACCTAAATCTCTAAGCACATACATTGTGCTTCACTAGCATTAAATATATCACTCAGAAATATTTAAGCATATGCTCAGTTTTTCACATATGTTCGAGTCTATAGAATCATAATATCTAAGCTCTGATACCATTTCTGTCACGACCCAAACCCATAGGTGAGCCCATGAGCTAGGCACGTGACCGGCCGCAGGCCCATTCGAACACCTACTAGGGCTCTGCCAGGCCTTTCTAAAATATTGTGACTCAGAATTCATACTAACTTGCTAAATTCTAAGCAATAAATTGGCTATCAAGAGCCTCACTTAGAAATTTTCACAACTGTCATAAATAACTTCAACTACATAATTAACTCTATGGAAATCAATGCTCTAACCAATTCTCTAAAACATAAAATTTATACTACACTGTCATCTAAAGATTAATGATTGTTAATATGTCTCTAACGACCATCTTCCGCAAGTCCGATCTTATTTCCTTTATGGATGTCGGTTTCATCTAAGTGATCATTTGAAAACATTTATAAAAGAGTGAGCTGGGGCCCAATAAGTACACATATCATATCCTTAAAATAGGTTTTGAGAATTTCAAAACATTCCATGGATTTCTCTTTTAACAAAATTAGTGCTTTAATATTACCATCCTTAAAACATTCTTTAATACATATACACATATATGAAATTTCAGAGAAGGTTTTCAAATTAGAGTATGATCATCAAGAAATTCCTTTGCATCTATCACAGATATTTCATTACTTAGGTGTGTTGCGGTCAGCGTACTAGCCCCCCTGACTAAGGCCCGAAATCCCTCCTACACCCGGGATAAAATTTTGTGCATGCAAGGGTGAACCAACAACAATAGTACTATGCATCAACGTACAAGCTCCGTTGACCAGGGCACAAAAACCAACATTCCCCCGTTCGATATGGGGCACAACAACCAAGTTGAGTTTCATTGTTCATTCAAACTACTATACTAAGTGAAATTCTACGATTCACATAGCATTCCAAGGCATTCTTTTAAACTAAATTTCTTATCAAATACTTAGAAATAAAACGTATGCAGAATAAAATTTTAAACTTCAACTTGATCAAATCATATGTAAGTATATAGGTTTTGCAAACAAGTATACGGAGGAACATGGCAAGGGTACTTACTTGGAGAGCTAAGCGGTTCTGATTCTTCTTCTCAAGCTTACCCTAACTCTTGTCTATCGAAATCTAAACAATAAATAATATCGATATTATTTATTGCCACTCAATCATGCCTAGCTGCTAAATTTTTCCTAAGTGCATGAAATTACCAAAATGCTCCCGGACTTGTGTTAAGTTACCCAAAATACCCCTAATGTTTAAAATACCACTACACCCCCAAAAATAACTCAAACCACTCTTTTAAATGGCTAGGTGCATTTTCTAGACAAAAAAAAAAGAACCTTTCTAAAAAATTTATGTTCAGAATCTTAATCCGCTTCTTAAATTGAGCGCTATAGATCCTATTTCAAAAGTATATAAAATGGTGCTAGAATGCTACAAAATTTTAGACCCTCAAGCGTGTCAGTAAGATAAGATCACTGTAAAATTTTCAGCTAAAAATAATTTCGTTATATATCGAAAACCTCTTTTCAAAATAAAATTGTTTGAGGCCCTTTACATACTTAGAAAAATCTCAAAAAAATTAAATTGAAGGTTTCACAAAAATAATGGGAGTTTTAGTTTGTATTTTACCCAAATATGCTCAAAAATGGCATAAAAAGTTTTGGCAAAGGATTGATAAGTAATTCTATAAGCAACAATTTTCAGCAAGTCCTAGTTTTGCATATTGACAATTTTGAGGCAGAAACATGAAAAATCTCAGAAAATTCAAAAATGAAAATCTAAGTAAACTTTCTATGGTTTTCAGAAATATAAAGTTCACAAAATCCAATGAGTAATAACTTCTCAATAGCTAATCGAATTGGCTGATAGAAAGAGCACATCTCTGTGCGAACCATTTTTGTTCAATGATTATTTTGGAGCTGAAACACTACAAATCTTATAAAGCTTAAAACTACAGAGTTGAAGAAAACTTTCTGACGTTTCTAGAAATATAAATTTTACAAAAAAGCATGAGTAATTAAATTTCTATGACAAATCGAAATGGATGCCAGAAACCCAAAATTCTTGACTTCTACAGTAAATTGAATTTAAGGTCTTTTTTTGATATCAAAACATAAGATTCTGAAAAAAAACTTAACAGTAAATAGTTGAATGGGACAAAATAAGTTTTTTAGAAAGTATAAAAATACATCAATTGGATTAGTAATGAAAGAGATATCGATAAAAATCTAACTCACTCTTATGCTGATCTGTGTCAGCCTTCTTCTCAAATACACCCACATCTCACCCTCTGAAACACACACAAACCCTAGTACTTACACATTAAGATCCCTCTAAAACACATCCAAAATTATAATTTAAAACACCCAAACAAATAGCTAAAATTAGAGAGAAGAGACTAGGAATTTTTCTTGAAAATTCTTGTCCTAGGTGCTTCCTTGTTTCTCCCCTTCTCTCTATAGTTTCACGTAAAAAAGGCTGACCAATTTTTGTTTTGGTGACGGCTGGGAATTAAGCTAGTCTTTATATATTAACCTAAAAAGGAGAATTTGCTAAAATCCCTTGAATTTTAATTATTTTTCGTTTCCAAGTTTAGCCATAAATTTTAATATCATTAGAAGACTCCCAACTAATCGGATTAATAGTCGAAATTATGCATTTTGATAACAAAAAAGAAAACACGAATTTGGGGTGTTACACAGCTCACTTCTGATTCCATTAACTCCTCGTTATAAAGATTTTCCTCCCATTTATTGTCACCCTCTCTCATGTCTTGCTGCTTAAACAAGCTTTTACATCGAAGGAAATTAAAAAAAAATGATTTTTTGAATTAGGATGTTTAAAAGCTCCGGGACCTGGTGGAATTCCGACAATGGCTAGGCCTTTACAGGACTTTTAATGACTATTACAGTACCCAAGGTTGTTGTTCAAAAAATAGAATCTCACAATGGCACCGGTAATGTCCACACCTCAGTGTGTTTTGACTACTTTTTCCACCCCGTTATTCCTATGCACTTTTCACCTACTTGTGCGTGTCCATTTCTATCGTCTACTGTATTCTGTGTTGTCACGATACACAGCCGCTGTCGTCTACCTTACATATTCATGACTATGTTGGCGTTGGCATGACTAATTTTAATTCATCTTGGGTGCCGATTGGAGCATACTCAGATGTTATTGGGCTGACGGAAGTGAATGCTGATATCATGGCGGAGCGGCTTTGGTACTTTGGTTATCAGGAATGTCCTGCCTACATATTATTAATTTACTTCCTCGCTCAGACTTACTTATGTCGATAAAATATAGTGCCGAGCGAGGTTGCTTGGAGTCTTTTAACATCTTTTTATGTAACATAGCTTCTGTTAGTCGGAAGGTGCATATTTTGCACATTGCCCAAGGCACATATTATGTATTGCAGTTGTCATCGGTGCTTGCATCATGTGCTTTAGCTTCAGGGCCTGGCGGACGAAAAGAATTGTTCGATAATGGATAGAGCTGCAGTATTTTTTTTTTTTTGTATTCTGAGCCTATGAGGTGCTTTTGTCTGATTCCTTTTTCTCTTATCTTGAATCATTTTGTATCACTTCTTACTTTTTTTTTTGGTTCTATCTTTGTAATGGCGCTATGTACTTGGGATTTTCTTTTTGGTATATATTTCTAAATTTCATAAACAAAAAAAAAAATTATAGTTCAATCAGAGCTTTGATCCAACTCATATGAAGAATCCAATGCATATTTTGGACCCCCGAACATGTGCTTTATAAGAATGACTCACATCTTTCATTGAACCGTTGATTGGCTTTCTGTTGCTTATGGACTATATCGGTTCATCTAGACTAGAATTCAGGGTGCCAACAATATATACAGAAAGACAGCTAGAGTTGTACAAACATCATAACTAACATCACCAACTCCCCCAAAATGTTCATCATGCTTCAATATGGCCAAGTACGAACTGCAAGCAAATTTGCGAAAGCAGTGGAAACATTCCCAAAAATAAGATCCCAAGTAATAGAAACCCATAATTTTATGCATCAAATTGAAGCAAATTCCACCAATCGGTTCCAATTTGAGTTCCAGATTTTGAAGGCTAAATTAGTATTACCAAAAGTGTGCCTAGGTACAAGATACACAAGATGTAGAGAGCGTGTCTCGCCTAGTACTAAGCATAGCCCCTTCAAGGAAGCGGTGCCTTGCGGGTCTAGGCATGAGGCAGAAGGTAGCGTA
The DNA here is from genome assembly GCA_033070095.1 of Escallonia herrerae. NCBI lineage: Eukaryota > Viridiplantae > Streptophyta > Magnoliopsida > Escalloniales > Escalloniaceae > Escallonia > Escallonia herrerae. Next base: position 342,765 of record JAVXUP010000049.1, on the reverse strand, counting down.
GAGGTGCAAACAAAAGCCCAAAAAAATTAAGTTTTTAATTTTTGCCATCATGACCTCATATCAACTGTTCATTATTTTTAATTCTTTATTTCTTGACATAATAAATCAATAATTAAAAAATAAGTAAATAAAAAAGATGCTAAAACTCTAAATCACCAATCAATCGATTCTCTTACTGTTGTTCAATCTACTAATAATAAATCACAGACTGATACTCATTTTTAAGTAGATCAATTTTTTTCAGTTCATCTTATAGAAAAATAAGATGCAATTGAGAAAGAATCTCTAGCGAACTTAGAGCTTATGTTTCCTAAAGAAATTTTTGTTGCCTTGGCATTTACCGGTGATTGAGGATGATGGTATCATGTTTACTTAGAATTAACTACTTCCCATTGAATTTAAAACTTTTTCTAATGTTGTAAGTTTGCTAAATTTTCATGTTCTAAGATTTCTTTACTTGATTTTATTGTCTGACGTACCAATGTTTATTTACTTTTATTTTAGGCTTCACTTCGAAATTGTATCTAGATTCTAGAAACTTTTTGTGCCTTAAGTGCGCTTGCGTCATTAATATAATAATGAGCCTAAAAACTTGAGTTTTTTGCAGTAAAAAAAGCTAGTCATAGTGCACAGCTGCAATTGCTATTTACAGCAATCCATCATCATAATGACAATACAAGATTTATGTATTGGTTAATTGCTACTTTGAAAACGCAATTTCATAGAAAAATGTAAGTAGTTTAATGGGATCTTATAAAGTGACTGGTGTATAAAATATTTTTGAAACTACTCGCGTTTTAAAAGTACTCACTTAAACAACCAGCAATTAGAAAAAAAATCACGAATTCCTCTATGTTTGGTAGTGCAAATGTATTTAGTCAACAATAAATTTGGTCCTCAGTATGGAAGTTAGGTTGAAAACGTAACAAGTGAACGTTGTGATGAAAGTGTAAGCCGCAACATGTTTGTCCACATAGGGAAAGGACTAACACAAAAGTCAAACAAACAGCACAAGTAAATTTTACCCATGGATGGTGGGGGCATTTCTCTAATCTCAGCTAAACCAACGCCAAAAAGCATCTCTCGTCCGTGTGGAATCCTTCCGCCCCTCACACACGCACGCACACGCACAGAATACACCCGTTGAAAAAAGAAACGAGACAGAGAGAAAGTAAGGGAGCCATGGACTCCAACAAAGCAGAGACCAAATGAACTGAAATTTTGAAGCTGCCCTCCTCTAGCTTCTTCTTATCTGGTAAGTTCTCTGATCTCTCTCTGCATCCCTTTCGCTTTCATCATGCTAAAAGAGAAAGTTAGTTCAAGTGATTCTATCTATGGAGGGGAGACCTCCCAAATTAAGCTCACAGAGCACATTCCTGAGCAAAATCTTGACAACCCAGATCAGAAAATTGGATTTTCTGAAAAGGGTATCAATTTTCTTGGAGAATCAGAGATGATTATTGATGGGTCTCAGTCAAAACCCTCAAAGAATGGTAATTCTGGCTCTCAGGAGCTTACTCTAAGCTATCTCTGTGATAATTCCAAACTGGGATTTCCTGAGAAAGAAGTTGCTGGAAAGAATCTATTAAATTCGTTTGAGAAAACGAGTTATAAGGGGAAAGAAGTTGTTTTTGAGGATCAGAATCAAGAGGAATTCAGGTGGGTAGAGAGGGATTTTTTGCAGTTGAATGATAGTAGAGGGAATTCGTCAAAAAGAGAGGTAGAGGACGATGAAATCGATAGAGAGAATAGGGAGAAGAAACCAAAGTTGGAGACTCTTAACCTTTCTTTAGCTTTGCCTGATGTGTCACTCTCTTTAGCTGCGTCGAATCGTGTGGAAAATGCTGATCCCCCAGTCCGTCTGAAGCCTAGCCGAAGTGTACAGTCTTTGGGGCCGTCGAATAATAACACCCAAACCACATACTCCAATGATTTTACAGCGGCTTCAATGTCGTATTCATATTCCCATCAGTTTTCGCACAACCCCAGTTGCTCGCTGACACGAAATTCAACTGAAAATTATGAGTATTCAGTTGGGAGTCATCGGAGAGGAAGTGACCAGATTTGGAACTGTGGGGAGGGAACTAATGGGTCTGTTCATAGTCGATTTAGGCCGGTTGGAGATGGGGTTGCGTTATCTAATCATGGCGGCGGAGGGTTTTCATTGCTGCAAGGTAATCGTGCTGTCAATAAGGATTCAAGCAACGGTTTTCATCCAACAACAAGTGCTGATAACCTTTCATTTTTCCCTTCTGAATTGCCTGCGAGGCCAATGGTGGACACACAATCGGGCGATTCGAGAGGCAGGGGCTCTGAGCATTTAAGAGCTACGGAGAGTTTGGATGGAGGGAGGGCACGTAAGCTTTCTAGACCTGAGAGAATCCTTCGAGAAATCGTTGCGGAGTCTATTCCGACCATGGCTCAGATAATTCAGGAGCTTCCCGAAGAAACGGTTGAATCCACAAAGGAATACTTGAAGAATATCATTACTGCAACTGAGAAGAGAGATGAATTAGTGGGCCTCCAAAAGCGGCTCGAGAGAAGATCTGACCTTACCAGTGAAACTCTTTCAAAATCAAACAAGAACCAACTTGAATTTTTAGTTGCGATAAAAATGGGTCTTGAAAGCTTCTTATCGAACCGAAATCGCCTTCCCACAGCTGAACTTTTGGAGATTTTCTTGCTGGAAAGATGCCGAAACATAGATTGTAAGCGATTATTGCCTGTTGAGGACTGTGACTGCAAGATATGCTCAACAAAGAAAGGATTCTGCAGTGAGTGCATGTGTCCTGTGTGTTTGAACTTCGACTGTGCTAACAATACTTGCAGTTGGGTTGGCTGTGATGTCTGTTCCCACTGGTGCCATGCAACCTGTGGCATTCGGAGGGATCTTATAAAGCCTGGTCCCAGCTTAAAGGGGCCCTCAGGAACAACTGAAGTGCAATTCCACTGCCTTGGCTGTGGTCATGCTTCCGAAATGTTTGGATTCGTTAAGGATGTCTTTATGGGTTGCTCAAAGGACTGGGTTCTAGAAACCTGGATAAAAGAGCTTGATTGCGTTAGAAAAATCTTTCAGGGAAGTGAAGATTTTAAAGGCAGGGAGCTGCATTTGAAGGCCCACGAGATGATATCAAAGCTTGACAAGAAAATTATGTCTCCTTCAGATGTCTACAATTTCATTTGTCAGTTTTTCAAATGTAAGTATTCATACCTCTTAATGCTCATACTTTTCAATCTAACATATGTTTTCTTCGTATTAATCCAAATCAGCTATAGGGGATGACTTGGTTTTGTCAAAGTTTGACTAGTTTTCATGCTGAAATAAATTGTTTGAGAACAAGGATTTGGCATGATTATTTTGAGCTTTTTCTTTTTCTTCTTACAGCGGACTTTATATTCTTTACTTCTGTTACTGTTACTGTAATTTTTGGAAAGGAATGTTTCTAACTCCACTTATCAATTATGCTGGCTGAAATTGAAAATTAATAACAAAAGGAATGACTCTGTCAGTCCAAGACCCTAAAAAGATAGAAAATTTTCAAGTGAGAAGTTATTTATAATTCCTGAAATAAATAAATAATATGGGCTGAGATTACCTAGCCTGATTTACATATAAGAATGGAACCAAAGAATAAACTAATCAATTATAACATGAAGAGAAAGTGAGAATGGCTTCAGTACTTATGTTAACAATGTCGTAACTAATGAGGCTCTTTCCTCATGCTGACTTCTTTGATTTGCTCTTGCTAGGATGTTATGTTGGTCTCAAATGCTATCTTTTTTTAATAATAAATGTCATGTCTAAAAAGATAAAATCAAAAGAGGCTTCTAAAATCGTAACTGAAGTTCTAATTTATTATCGAGCACACGAAACTGAATTTGGAACTTGAATACTCGTATCACAGAAAAAGAAAAAAAAAAGAATATAATTTTGAAACGATCAATGCATTTCCTTAATTAGTACTATCTAGATCTAGAACCCAAAAAACTTGCAAGTCATTGCATATGAAGACCTAGTGATCTAATAAAAGGAGACGGAGAGGTGAAAATTCGCTAAAAGATACAAACCCCAAATTTTCAGGCTTTCCATGTCATGGAAGGTTAAAGATATTACAGTTGAATAAGAGGTACATAGGAAAAAACAGATAGCAGTGAGCCAGTGGCCATCACTCGCCATTCTTGTGCCTTGAAAAACAAGGAAAAACATGCCTCCTGTAAAGCAAAAAAGGAGATGGGGTGGTTCAAATTAGCGCCAGGAAAAAGGGATAGCAGTGAGCAGAGACGATACTCAACATTTCTTGTTGAGTTGTGTTATGGTTTCACTTCTTTGGGGATGGGTGATTTTCCTTCTTTCATTTTTGTTGGGGGCTGGTTGGTTTTTTGTTTTTTTTTTTTTGGGGGGGGGGGGGGGGGAGTGTACTACTTGTCTCTACACCTTCTATTGTGCGGGGTGTAACTAAGGGTTTGCTTTCTAGCTACACGTCTTTTCTTCCTCCCATTATCTTCTTTTAGAATATGTGCATATAGGAGCTGATTTTGGCAAGTTTTGGAGGGGCTAATGCTTGATGATAGAAGATAAGGAACTTTATAAGCTGTGACTAACTTAAAGGCAAAAGTTTGAACTACCCTGCTGCAATGTCGAACTATCCATAATAGTAACACATGTCTGGACTTCCAAAAACTGGAATGACAACCATGTATGTGGGGTCAATAAGTGGCATTCGCCATTGATCCATTTTAGGCTGTATATCACAAGGACTCAGTACAAGGGTGAGGTTTGGGATGTGTCTCAGGCTGTCTAAGCATTAGATTCTCCAATTTCCAAGTCCAAAGACAACTCATTTACCAAGCGAGCATTGATAGGCGGATCCTGAGTATTAAAAGTTATTTCCCAAAATTAAGTAGCTCAATAAGGTCCAATTGGTTGAAAACAGCTTGCTGTGCTGACTTATTTCAAAATTGTTACTGCCACATCGTTTGGGAATCAACTTTTGAGATCAAGGTCCCTTAAAAAGCAGTTTTTACCTTAAACTGCCAACATGATTATGATCAGATTTGTATTGCTTGCACTGCATGTGACAAGTAAACTTAATCTCGTGATGCTTAAACTCTAAAAAGATGAGAATGTCATGAAAACCCTTGCAACAGGGCCATTTTCCCCATCAATTCATACTTACCCCAGTTCTCAGTCTTGTTTCGTATTATTTACGTTTGTTTTCTCTGACTTCCAATAGGATATTGATTTTCATTATGATGCACTGGCTTTTTATATGTCAAACAATTGCTTTAGCTAAGATTGGCCTTCTTTTTACCTATCATAGATGCAGATAGCATGTCAGACTTTCCCGCTACCGGTGTCCACCCGAAGGACTTGACTTCAATTCAGGATAACCTTAAAAAAGATGCTTCAGCCCCTCTTCCACCATCAAAGTCTCTTCCACAAAAAACTTACTTTTACCACACTGGCTCCTCGAGCGGAAGGCAGGATATGTTACCGCATGATCTCCATCAGAACGATCTAAAACCTTCCCTCATGAGCGAGAAAGTGATTGAAGATGAGTGGTCTGTAAAGTTACCAAAGAAAGATGGGTTTGACAGCTTGGAGAGCGTTGTGCGGGTGAAGGAAGCAGAACGCCGAATGTTCCAGAACCGGGCTGATGAAGCACGGAGAGAAGCAGAGGGGTATAGGAGGATGGTAAGAATGAAGAGTGAGAAGCTTGACGAGGAGTATGCCGAGAAGCTAGCTAAATTGTGTTTGCAGGAAACAGAGGAAAGGAGGAGGAAAAAGATAGAGGAACTGAAGAATTTGGAGAATTCGCGATGTGATTATTACAAGATGAAAATGAGAATGCAAGCTGAGATTGCGGGCTTGTTGGAGAGAATGGAGGCGACGAAGCAGCAGTGGGTGTAACTCTTTTCCTCTTTCCATTTTCTTCAATTGACATTGGTTGTTGACATGAAAACTGTAGTAGTCCATGCATTTCAAGATTTTGCAATCATTTTTCTTTTCATTTTTTCAAAGGTAAATTGGATGGTTGTTTTGTTGTAAGATCTCAGATCTTCTTCTTTGGTTTTGCAACTTCTCTTTGTAGCATAAGGTGAAAATTGATGTTGAATCAAAGTTGTTCGAAATACCATCTTGTATTTATGTTTATCCCAAGTTTCATGTTTGATGAGAAGCTAGCGGAATTTTTGTTCCTAACGTCTCAACTTGCGTTAATGTCGTTCGCTACCCAAGTGTGCATCCCTTCTGGTGGATCTTTTGCCTTTGACCTTGCACAGATTTCTATGATCGACTACGTACATATAAATGTTAGGAACAATTGAAGATTATTACAAAATGAAAGGAACAATTGAAGGAAAAGAGATTCAAAGATGAAAAAGGAAAGAAGTCTAGAGCTATATCATTATACATTTATTTATATATAGTAGAAATAGAAAAAAAAAATCTCAGTTTTCTAGAAGCAGAGAACGTTCGTTTGACAATGATCTTCAACGTTCGTTTGACAATGATCTTCGGCGAAGATCATTGGCAAACGAACGTGAGGCTATGGATTATTTTAAAACAAATTAAATGTATTTAATATATATAGGGAGCTGATCCATTACTTACTCTGACAACTTGGATTAAGTTACAGCACGATCCGTGGACAGTCTAGAGTAAAATACCCTCCAGCTCCATCCGCTACAGTGAAATAACCTCCAACTTGGATTATTTTAAGTACGTTCGCTACATTATGTAGCGGAATTTTTTTTTACAAAAATACCCTCCAGCTCCATTCGCTACATTATGTAGCGGACAAGTAGGCAATACTTTTTTTTTTCTCTCTCTTTCCTTGCTCTCATTAGTTTTCTGACATGTCTCTCTCTCTTTCTCTCACATCAATTTCTGACACTTTCTCTCTCTTTTCTCTCACCACTTTTTTGTTTTCTCTCTCATCCTCCTCTCCCCTCCTTCCCCCCCCTCTCTCTCTGTTCAAAACCTTCGACCACCACATCCACAAGCAGCTTCACCTACAGCACCGTCGATTGGTCATCATCGTTGCCCACCTTCCCATGGTCACCATTACCCGCCTTCTCCATCATCACTGCCTCCGCTTTTACTACCTTTCCATCGTCAATGTCACTCGCTTTCCACACATTTCTTCATCATCTCCGCCGTCCACTGCCGCCGACCTTCCCATTGTCATTGTTGACCCCCACACAGTTTCCTCAGAGATCTTAATGAATCATGCTAACCCACCTTACTTCAACTATGCTCCTCAAGTGCCAAGTTGACACCGTGATTGGCCGTAAGATGGTCATCATCACCACTTCTAATTTGTCTCAGATTCCAAATCGGTGGTTAAGACTTTTAATTAAAAATTTCAGTTCTAAGTTTTGGGGATCATGGGGTGATTCTGGCAAAGGTACTGTAATTTAGTTTAACACCGACTCAAAAATGGAGTGACGGCGTCAAGGTTGCGATTGTTGATTGGTCCTTTTGGCGATGGCCAATATTTTAGTACCGATAATTGTCAATATCGACATTCAAATCTATTTTTGTGGTGGTTGCAGGTGATGCAAGCAGTTTTATAGTGGGGGAGGCAGTAGCAGCGCCACTCCCATATCTGTTATTATGGTGGTGCCGTTCCATGAAGGCCGGGGTGGTCAGTCGTTGTCCTTCATTGCGGCAGCATCGATGTCCACTATTAAATGAAGGTCACGTGTATCCGCTAGAGTATCACAAAGAACTCCTCCAACTCCTCTTCCGTCTCCGCCTTTTCTCCGCCGCTACTTTCAACATTGTTCTCCTTCGTTCTCTTCCCGTCCGTTTTGCCGTCAGCCGATTGTTTTCTCTTCTCTACTCCGTTCATGGCCTTATCAAATGCAGTCGCTTTCACTAGCGACAGGATATCGTGGACTTGGGTATTCTGTCTTTTTCTTCTCTCTAGTGTCAAAGGAATTGGATTAAATTGAGAATGGAGAGGAGAGAAAGAGAGACAAAGAGAGAGAGAAGAAAGGAGGGGAGAGGAGGATGAGAGAGAAAACAAAAAAGTGGTGAGAGAAAAGAAAGAGAGAGGAGAGGGAAAGATTCAGAAGTTGATGAGAGAAAGGAGAGTGAGAGAGAGAAAATGTCAGAAAATTAATGAGAGCAAGGAGAGAGAAAGATAAAAAAAGTACTGCCTACTCATCTTGTAGTGAACGGAGTTGGAGGGTAATTTTGTTAAAAAATTGTCGCTACATAATGTAATGAACAGACTTAAAAAAAGTCCAAAAAAAAAAGATCTGGACTGTCCATAAATCGCCTGTGAATAGCCAGATTGCGCGAGCAACTTTACCAAAGTTGCCAGCGTGAGCAATGGATCAGCATGAGCAGTGGGATCAGCGTGAGCAATTGAGCTGATCTATTACTAGCGCTGACAACTTAGGTTAAGTTGCCCGAGCGATCTGGCCATACACGGGCAATCTGTGAACGGTCCAGATATTTTCTTTAGACTTTTTTTAATTCGGTCCGCTACATAATGTAGCGGACGATATTTTGACAAATATACCCTCAACCTCTAATTAAGGGCCTTATATTATATAGGTACAGATTCCGTCCGCTACATAATGTAGCAGACGTTATTTAGAAAAAAAAATCAAGACAATATGTAAAGGCACACTCTGTGCCAAAAACCTTTTCAGTGTTCTGTTTCTTATCTATTTGTTCAATTATGTGTTCTTCCAGAAATATCAATGGAGTTCACAAACCAAAACGAATCAATCTGTTGTTTTTGAGCCAACGAAGATCGTATTATTGGAAGAAGATTAAACCAAACATAAGTTAATTTGAGATCAAACCAAACTCAAATAAAAACCCAAACTGGCGACGGCGTGAAACGAAAGAACGATGGGCATGGCAGAACCACCACAACACTCCACCATAACCAATAAACCACAATCGTTCAGCCCAGGTAGCATGACCATCATCCACAACCACATCATTTTGCCACCGCCACTCAACCCATCACCCTACCATCTGAACCTCTGCCTCCCCAAACCACCACCATTTGAACCCATGCTACCCTAAACCTCCATGCAAGACAAATAGCTGATCTAAACGGAGAGAAATAAAGAGAAGATGAAGAATCTGGATCTCTGCACCACCATCGAGAAGAAATAGCAACCAAAAAAACATTAAATAAAATAAAGCCCAAACCAACCACCATAAATGCTATCATCGATCTGTGAGCTTGTCGTCAAAATCAAACCCAAATCCAAATCTAGCCTATCTAAGATCTCGCCGTCCCGAAAACCACCCATCACTGTAGATGCTGCCGCTGTCGCTTTTAACATCGCCTCACGCCGCTGAGTCTAGTCCTCCCCCTACTCCACAATTGCGTACACTTGCCTTATGTGGGCCGCTGAGTGAGAGAGAGAGAGAGAGAGCGGCGCTACTACAATATTCTAGATGCAATTTTCTCTTACATACATATGACAAAATAGAAATAAGACCAACGATGGGTGTTGGTAAGCTGTTAAAAAAATAGTCCACTACGTTATGTAGCGGACCGACTTAAAAAAATACAAAAAAAGATCTGAACCGTCCATAGATCGCCCGTAGACGGTCGGATCGCGTGGACAACTTAACCTAAATTGTCAGCTCGAGCAATGAATCAGCTCCCCATATATATATATATATATATATATATATATATATATATATATATATATATATATATATATATATTTGTGTGTGTGTGTTAAAAAATAGGTATATCTTCAATTTAATTCCTCTGCAATGTAAAAAATAAATAAGAAGAATTTTTAAAAAAATTTATTGGGCCCAGCCCTAAATATTGGGCCTAGGGCCATGGCTTGGACTAGGCCTAGATAACCCTCTCCTCTGGCCTGGCTAGGCCCTGCCGGTTCCCCATTCCCCTGGCCCCGACCCGTTTTCTCTGTTGGTCCGCTGGGCCCAGGCTGGGCTGGCCTAAGCCCAACCCATTGACACATATACTCTCTACCATCATAACCATCGATTTTTAGAGATGGTCATTGTTACTTATGGTACAATGAAAAAAGGTGTCGACATTTGCTTGAGGGTGGAAAAACTATGGTCGATGATATAGGAAAAAATACATGGCCACTCTTCGCGTTATACTTGTCATGCAGGAGGCGCACCTTGGCTATGACAAATTCTATTTGGATTACACATCTAACAAGTTAATTTCTTTCTCCTAATCTGATGACTATCCTTACTAGCAAGGATCCCCCTTTTAAGATAATCAGCAAGTAATTGTCTCCTTACACGAAAAAGTAGTGTCTCTTCACTATAATATGCACGTCCGACATGAGGCTAAGGTACGTTTCAAGCCTCAATACACAGCTCTCTTGAGTTCTCCTCTTTCGTATACGACTTAAGCATTGGAAATTCCCTGCCAAATCCCCATCCAACAAGTCAACATTGTCTTATTTGTGCTGTGCAAATTCATTCATGAGCTTTTGACAGTCTTTCCAGATTTTATCCATAACATTATGGTGTCATCTGACTAGCTCTGCTTATCACTAATCTCATGGCGCTTATCTTCGAACACCTACATCCAGCGAACCACACTAATCTGGCATAACAATATGAGGGTCCCCCTAGATATCCCTTGGTCATCATGGTGACCCTAGCTCCGACAGACCATTCAAAAATGCTTGCCAAGTTTACGTGCACCAGGTCAGTTACCCAAGGACCTACTAAGAGATCTAAGATTGCCCTAGGCATCGATTACTAAGACCTTGATGATGTGCAATTTTCGCATGATGATGCCATTGTCATCATATTGTCGATCGGCGTGTATAACATAAATGTATTTGTTTTACTACCGGTAGCTTTGTTGATATCATTATGGGAACTTAAAGGGAAGAGTTAACCCAGTCTCCTCTCCCCTCTAAGGCTTCACTGATCATTCAGTTTTAGTTGAGGGGATCATCCCTCTCACAACATTGCAGGAACGACAACCCACCAAGTCACTTAGGCGATCGAATATTTGATTGTTCTAGATAATTCCTCCCACAATGCTATCTTTGCGAAGAACGAGACTTAACAAGCTATAAGTTTTTGCTTCCACTCTCTATCTTACGATGAAGTTCTCTATTCTGGCACGGATTAGCGTGGTCCGTGGAGATCAAATCATGGCTTATAATGCTACTTACCTTAAAATTGAAGGCAACACAGATGAGAATCAGTGCACCAAACCAGCTGAGGAACTTATCTCAGTTCCTTTAGTGAAGGTAGTCCCAAATGGTGTTTGCTAATTGGCTCCTTCTTGGAACTTCCCTTACGCAAAGAGTTAATATCCTTCGTCCGCTCCAATACCAACCTATTTGTTTGGAGTGCAGTTGACATGCAAGGGGTTGACTCTACGACCATCTCGCATTGGCTTTGTGTTGACCCAGAGCACAAGTCTGATATATAGAGAAAAAGACCCTTTGCACCATATCTACATGCCATCATCAGGGAAGAGGGGGACAAGCTTCTTGCTATGGATTTCATCTGTGCAATTGACTATTATCTCGAATAGGATCCCAACCTTGTGACGGTTCCTAAATAAAATGTTAAGAGGTGCTTCTGTATTAATTTTGCCGATATTGATAAACAAGCCCTAAGGATAGTTGCCCTCTTCCCCTGATCTACATCTTAATTAATGTCACCTTTCCATGAGCTTCTAAGCCTCATGGATGTTTTCTCTAGATATAATGGAATTCATATGCATGAGGACAATGTCTGTAAGACAACATTCATAACGGGCATGGCTTATTTTACTACACCAGTCGAAACACTAGAGAAAATTATCAAGGCCTCATTGATAAGATCTTTAAGCCTCTAATAGGCCGAAACACAAAAGTCTATGTGGATGACAAGTTGGTCAAGAGCCTTACGATGAAAGAATACATTAGCGATCTCTATGATTACTTCAATCTTTTGAGCAGTACCAATTGTACCTCAACCCACTTAATGTGCCTTTGCAGTGGCTTCTAGCAAGTTTCAGGCTTCATGGTCTCTTATAGAGGTATTGATGCCAATGCTAAGAAGATCAAAGCCATCCATGATATAGCTTCTCCACGCACGATCGAGGATGCAAAAGTATGGACAAGGGCATTAATGCTCTAAATCAATTCCTTTCTAAGTCCACACAGTAAAGCCTTCCTTTCTTCAAAGCCCTCAAGGTTTTGAAGAATTTTGAATGGACAGTAGAGTGTCAAGCTTCTGACAATGCCTTGAATACCTACCTGATGGAACTGCCACTTTTATCCAAACCACTACTAGAGGAGTCATTTCTTTACCTTATTGTTGCTAACTCTACTATCAATGTCATGCTTGGTTGAGAGTAGAACAGGTTCCAACACCTAATCTACTAAGAAAAGTCCTCTAAGGGGCTGAGCTCTGTTATCCAATCTAGATAAGCTAGCCTTTGTGCTTTTTATTACCACTCGGAAGCTTCAACTATATTTCCAGTCACCTACCATTATCGTACTCGCTAGGCCTGGCAAAATGGGTGGGTGGGTTGGGTTTGGATTTGAATCAAATGGGTTTGGGTAAAATGGGTGACTGACCCATTTAGACCCATTTATTTGTGAGTTAACTAGGTCAATCATTAAATGAGTTAGTTTAACCCATTAACTCAACATGACCCATTTACCAAAACCCAAACCAATTTCTCATCCGACCAGTTGACTCTTTGACTTTTTGGCCTATTGACTTTTTGTTTTTTGACCCATTGACTTTTTGACTTTCATGTTTCTGTATTTTTTTCTTGGAAATAGTGATAATAATAATATTTTGTAGCTATAAGTTATGCTTCGACGCTTCTAATAATATGTTACGCACTCATCTTGAATGATTAGATCTTTAAAAAGTATAGACATAATTTGAACAACAAAAATAAAGAAGAAGATACGAAACAAAAGGAGTTTAGAACTGAAAAAATGTTAAGAAAGTAAATATACTCAGTTACAATATGTAGCTAAGGTTCCTTAAGTCAAATCTCTTTGCCCTATAAATGCAGCTAAATATACTCAGGCAATCATATTAGAAGCAACTTTATTTTTTGAAATCAACAAGTGTGAGAAGTCGTTAGTGAGAACTCCATCCTCATTGGCATCATGTAGACCTTCAAAAGGAAAAGAAACCTAAAGTTACGTATAACAGGTGAACCTCCTCTAGAAATCATCTGCTAAACTACAGAATTTTGAACAATTTAAAAAAGATAAAAGACAAACTTAAGGTGTACCTTGCAAGTCACACAGCCAGTCGTGCATGCACAGTAAGACTTCAACAGTTTTGGAAACAAGTGAAGCACGATGCTTGTTGATGATTTGGTTTCCACACTAAAAGTAGATTTTGAGGCAACATTAGTAATCAGAATGCTAAGAAGATCACACGCCATCAAGGAAAGCTCAGGGTTTTCCAAATGGCATTCTTTCTAATTGTTTAAAGCATCCACTTTAGCATTTTGTTTGCGGGGCACTAGTTTTTCTTTCAAGTATAGATCGAGCTGACATTTACATATATTGACCGTTCATCTGGATCTTCATATGAATCAAACTCCTATACAAGACTGTGTATAACTGAAACACAAAGCTAGTTTAGATAAAGAGCATAAATGTCAAATGATGAACATCTAACAGTTTTACATACCTCAAGTTCATCTCCACTGTCATCTCCTCCCTTGGTCACACACCTTCCTAATGAAGCATGATTTTCGGAACTAAACATGGATGGATACATGTACTTGTCAAATAACGTTGACAACTTTCCTTGAACAATTTTAACCCTCTAACGAAATGTTGTTGGAAGCTATATTGACATCTGGACTCTCCATCTCTGATTGTATGAGTACTTGAATCTTCTGCCATAAAAAATTACAAGTTGGCACTTGGATATTTGGTAGAAAACGAAGTGGTAATCTCATAAAAAGCCTTTAAAAACTTGGTTATCCTCTCCTCCCTAACCCATTCCTCAACGATAGGCTATGACACTATTAAGCATATGATATTGTTTGAAGACACTTTTTCCTACTGTTTTGTTGCCGTAGACAAGGCTGCCGAAACAGTTTTGATTACATCAAATGCTTAACAAAAATCTTATAAGAGATGAGCGTAATTGGAGATCTAAAAAGAGGAGAAGTGGCAGCAGCAGTAGTGGAGGGTAAGTTGTCCATTGGCGGTGGTTAACTAAGTGAGTGGCGACGAGAGATGGTACTGATGATGGCTTGGTCTGTGTCGACGGCGAGAGATGGCGGTGATGACAGCTTCGTCTTATTTCAATGGAGAGAGACGATGATAATGATGGTTAAGTCTGGCCATGTACTGACAGCGAGAGACGTGGCTGAAGCGACCGCTTAGTCGTGTGTCGACAAAGGAAGAGAGAAGAATAAAGACTGATTAGGGTTAAATGACTTTTGGACTTTAAATCCAAATATTCTAATGGGTAATGGGCAATTATTTGTAACCGAAATGAACTAATAGGTTAATGGGCTGCAAGATCCTTGACCCATTTAGACCTAATTTTTTATATGGGGGGTTTTGTGTTATTTTTAAGCGCACAAATTTTGACAGGTAAATGGGTTTGGGTTGTAATTGCCACCCCTAGCACTCGCTGACAAACCACTCACCACATTTTCAGAAGCCTGACTTGTCTTGACACTTGGTGGCTTGATTTGTTGAACTTGGTGAGTTGATATCCACTAAAAGACAAGCCTTTTCTTAAGGGACATGCTATTGCCGACTTTATATTTAAAGTGTACATTCCCCATTAAAGAAGACACTCTTAAAAGACCCTCTAGCATCGTCATTTTTTACATGGACCTTGTATGCCGACATTTCTTCCAGAGTTACAGAAAATAATGTTGACCTTACTCTCAAAGACCGAAGGCTTGAAATTTTCTAATAGCCACTCTGCTTTGGGTTGTCAGCCTTAAATATTGAAGCGGAATATGAGGCCCTCATTGTTGAAATGCACCTGGCAAAGGCCATGCAAGGGGAATCCTTTCGAGTCTCTAGTGATTCTGAATAGGTGGTCAAGAAACTCTTTAACTTATATAAAGCTCAGGATCAAAAAATGTGCGACTAGTTCCACAAAGCTAAAGAGGGAATCCGCTCATTCAAACATTTCTATTGAGCATTAGCAAAGCTGATAAGTCCCAAACCAAAATGTCCTTACAAACTCGATTTCCTTGAATACTTATGATTTCCAACAGACCGTCCACCTTGAGCTCTCTTTGATCCAAGTATCATTCCTTAGGAGGGAATATTAAACATGGGTCACGAACTGTCCTGGATGGGTCCTATCAGGGCTTATTTGGATCATGGTCCTCTCCCTCAAGACAAGACTAAAGCCAGACGCATCCTTCTGTGATCTTCCAGGTTTGTAGTTGGAGGTGGTGTCTATTGCAAAAGATTGTTCACCCTTCGATATCTTTGCTGCCTTACTCCTTCCATAGCTGAGTAAAAGCAACCTGAAGTTCATAAAGAAATCTATGGCTAACACTTGGGAAGCAACGCTCTTTCACTTGAAGTTCTCCATCAAGGATACTACTGAACAACCATGCAGAAGGATGTTATATCCTTCATCCGTAGACGTTACACCTGCTAGTGATTCAAAGTGATTCCTCAATAGGCTCTTGTCTTATTTATCTCTATAAGTAGCCCAAATCCTTTTGCTATATGGGTGATGGATATCCGTCTTTTCCACCAACTACAGACCAGCGAAAGGCCCTTAAGGATGGTTAAGTTGGAAGGCCTTAGAGCCTATCACTTGGAAACTTTTGATGGGAAGGCATGTCTTATGAATTGCATGCTCTTCCTACCCAACCTTCTCATGTCTTGCCCAGCTCTATCTTACTTAGTAAACTAGCTTTAGTTTTTTCTTTATTTTTAACTAGTGGTTCCTATGGATGTTTTGGAAGAGTAAACCTTATGGTTACCTTCATATTTTATTGACAATGTAATGCCTGAAAGGCTCTTGTACATTTAAAGAAAGATGTAGCAAGCCAAAAGGCACACAAGTGCCAAAAAGTCCATACGTTTAATAACGTATTTTACAAGTTGGGGCTTCAAGGCCAATTACATGAACTTTCCAAGTCCTAAGGTTCTTGCTACTGCTCCTGGGCTGGCTGTTCCTCAGCAGGCTACTGCTCGGTAGGTTGAGATGGCTCCTAGACTGTTTGCATTGCCATAGTCTCCACCGTACAAATGTTGGCTAGGATCCACTCCCACGGCTAGGACTAGGCTGCATGACCCACCCTCTGTAACCTTTGGGACTCCTCCTCGGCCTCGACTTTGGTAATAAATTTATGTTAGAACTGTTCACACAAGGACTTTGGAAGGTCGTCCTTGCGGGTCTTGCACTAGGGATGGAAAAAAATTCTGAACCTGTGGATTTTCGACCCGCCCCGATCCTGTAGGAGCGGGTTTTTTTTACTTTGACCGGATCATGGGGCGGGTATGGTATTTTTTTGAAAAACCCGCAGCAGGTTAGGGTCGGGTATGATATTCTCTGCTATCCGACCCGCGACCCGCCCCGCTATACTTACCCTAATAAAACATTTGATCTTAGCCGTCCATCATGTAGTATATACATGCTCTTTCTTGGCAAACCCTAAATTTCAAGCCACTCACTCACTCTGCCGTACGACCAGTCGGCCACTCCTAAGTGGTCTTTCCACTCTCCACCAACGCACAGCCACGAACTATTGGCCACTCCACCGCATAGCCACGAACCTGCGACAGCTTTAGCGCACGGTGTCTTACGACGGTAACACGGCACGGCCAGTCGGCCATTCTTACTGATCTACCCACTCTTCACCGTACAGCTACGAACTTCCGGCGATTCCACCATACGGCCACGACCTTGCGGCAGCTCCACCGCACGGTGTCTTACGACGGTAACACCGCATGGCCACGGACTTGTCTTGCGACGGCTCTGCCGACGGTTACACCAGCGTCGTTGCCTTCTCTCTTTATCACCGATTTAATTCGTGAATCCAAGGTTAGCTAAAACCAAGCAGAACAGGGCCAGGGCAGGAGAGGGCGGGCTGTTTGGTTTTGGGTTTTTTTGCGTGCTACAGAGAGGAACGGGGCGGAATGGGGTGGGTTCGGGTTTCTTACATCCACGTAGGATCGGTTATGGTTTCTTACATACAAAACTCGGGGCGGGGCGGGGCGAAGTTTAATGACTGGCGGGGCGGGTTCGGATTTTAGCAGATCCGCATCCGACCCGTCCCATTGCCATCCCTATCTTGCACCTATGTTTCCATTTTGTGTCATCTAGTACCAGAATAGCCTCGTAAGCAGCCGATTGCCTGAACCCTGCCACTGCTCGATCCTTGGCCAGTTTATCTTTCAGGGCAGCCTTGGTCTTCTCAAGATTGGAAACCTTCTGATGCCAGGGAAAGTGGGTTCGCAGTCGACGTGGAGGTGTCACAAGGAATACAGTCCGACTCGGATGCCAAGTGTGATGATGTGAGACACAGCAAGGGCAGAGACCAAGGGCTTCCCAGACAGAGCTTGAGGGTGGCAGTGCTGCGAGGGCGATGGCGCAGAGTGAATACACGACTACAGTCACAGTCTGATGCTTATGTCCGAAGTCAGGGTCCTGTATGTTTCTCTCTCTAGGATTCTAGAGTGAGAAAGTGAAAGTGTTCTGAAAATGTCTCCCAAAATCCCCCTTAAATGAATTCTCAAGACCTCTATTTATAGAGGTTGAGATGATGATGTCATCACGCGACACGTGGTGCTCCCGGGAGTGACACGTCACCGAGGGGTCCACAGCTGTCGGTGCTCCGCGGACTGTCGAATCGCATATTCACCCGGTCTGCCCTGTACAGCGTCGCTCTGTCTGTCTGGAAACTGGCTCCCACAGCGTCGGTGTGGCCAGAGAAACCCCTTGATCTAGCCTCCAATCCAAGCCCTTGCAGAGTCCCACAGGCCTAGCAGTGGTGGGGAAGACCCGACGCCTAACTGCCAGGTAGACTAGGCGCGATGCCCTCCGAAGACCTGCTCCCATCTCGGAGTGACCCGGGGGTCATAGTCCATAGGGGTGCCAACGCAAGCCCCCAGTGCTGGAGCACATGTCATGAGAGTGGTGCGGCGACGAACGTCGCGAAGCAATACTTGGTGCTGGGGGCGCGCATGATGAGAATGGCGCACGGGCGCGACGACGAAGGTCGCGAAGCTATAGTTGGTGCCGGGGGCACGCATGATGAGAATGGAGCACGGGCGCGGTGACGAACGTCGTGAAGCTATACTTGGTGCCGGGGGCACGTATCATGAAGATGGCGCACGGGCGCGACGACGAACGTCGCGGAGCTATAGTTGGTGCCGAGGCACACATCATAAGAATGGCGCATGGGCGCGGCGACGAAGGTCGCAAAGCATATACTTGGTGCCGGGGGCACGTATCATGAAGATGGCGCACGGGCGCGGCGACGAACGTCGCGGAGCTATACTTGGTGCCGGGGGCACGTATCATGAAGATGGCGCACGGGCGCGACGACAAAGGTCGCGAAGCATATACTTGGTGGCGAGGCACACGTCATAAGAATGACGCATGGGCGCGGCGACGAATGTCGCGGAGACGGTGCACGGGCACGCGTCGGGTGTCCCGAAGATGGGATTTGAGCTGAGTGTA
This sequence comes from Escallonia herrerae, assembly GCA_033070095.1. Lineage (NCBI taxonomy): Eukaryota > Viridiplantae > Streptophyta > Magnoliopsida > Escalloniales > Escalloniaceae > Escallonia > Escallonia herrerae. The sequence goes on along the minus strand of JAVXUP010000049.1, from coordinate 324,122 downwards.
CCTGTCATACAAAGATGATGAATGCAATATGTAGTAATGACAAAGTTGGAAATGATGGTATGCGGTCGTCGTACGACGGACGTCGCGAGGTTCATGCACGACGGACGTTGCGAGGATGGTGCGCGACGGACGTTGCGAGGTTGGTGGACGACGGACGTCGCGAGGTCGACGCACGACGGACGTCGCGAGGTTGATGGACGAACATCCGTAAGGTGATGCACGACGGACGTCGCGAGGTTGATGTACGAACGTCCGTAAGGTGATGCACGACGGACGTCGCGAGGTTGATGGACGAACGTCCATAAGGTGATGCACGACGTACGTCGCGAGGTTGATGCACGACGGACGTCGCGAGGTTGATGGACGAACGTCTGTAAGGTGATGCATGACGGACGTCGCGAGGTTGATGTACGAACGTCCGTAAGGTGATGCACGACAGACGTCGCGAGGTTGATGGACGAACGTCCGTAAGGTGATGCACGACGGACGTCGCTAAGTTGATGCATGGTCCCTTGAAGAGAAGTGAAAATGCTAAGTATGGAAGTCAAGGGCCAACCCTTGGGGGAAGGCTAAGGCCAACCTCAAGGGGAGGCCGAGGCCGACCCCAAGGGGAAGCCCAAGGCCGAGGCCGACCCCAAGGGGGAGGCCAAGGCCAACCTCCTTGGGCAAGTGCCATGGTGCGTCGACGGGCGACGTGCGACATGCGATGGTCGCGACGTCATGAGGCATCGCGCAAGGATGAGTTTCTTGGTGACGAAGTCATGAAGAAGAAGTAAGAAGTGCACGTGACTTGAGCATGCATGCTTTGATCGGTTGTGAGCGTTGAAAAATGACTGTTGTTTGTGCGGATGTGTCATGCACAATGGGACTCCAAGTGGACTTTTGAGTGCGACCAGAATAGGTTGGGAACACCTTCTTCTCAAGATCGATCACCTTCTTTTTAAGTATACCTTATTCTCAAACTCTCTCCTGAGAACCATCTATTTCTCCTCGTGCAGTAGTTCCACAACTCTAAGCAGCTTCTCGGCCGAAATATTAACCTGAGCGAATGTTTGCAATGCACAAATACTTAGAATTTTGTTTAAAGAAATGTAAGTTGTAAACATTTGGTAAGACGAATACACCATCGTCGTGTTTAGCACCATAGATTTTGCTGTGGAGAGAGGGTCGGCGAACAAGAAAGCCGTGACTAGAGAGTTAGAGTAACTTGATGACCCTTTACTCTTACCCTATACAAAGCAACGGTGGCTCGATATAGGCTTACAACTCCTGATTCAATAATTAATATCACAAAATATTCAAAGTGGACGATGTACTACTAACCTGGTAGGTATGAGCGGGTCGAGTCCGTAACGCTGCAGAGCAACAGCCAGGTTCAAATCTGGTCTATTTGCTCCATAGTTTGTTTGATATGGGAACCACTGAAGGTATTACAGAAATGAAAACAAAGAACGACTAACTCATTTGGTCCAATTTTGTTCTCTTCCCTGCCCGGGAAGTTGGATCAAAGAAAACTAACACAGACAGAGATGTGCACCCTATACATAGGAATTATTGCCTTGCTCGACCGTTCCCGAGCTGTCTTTGTACTTTTAAAAATAGATTCCTTTGTCATCACATTTTAATCAAGACGATGAGAAGTGTTAGACTTCGTTGATCCAGAAGGTCTAGCACAAGCAGGAGCTTTCTTCTTCTAGTGCATCTTGACTGGCTACCAGTCTGAGGATGGCCTTCTTAGCCCTTCGCTTCTTTAGCTGAGCACGCGCCTCCTTTAATGTGTCAAAATCCAAGTCCTCAACCTGGTAATTCTCTACGTATAATTGGCTAAAGTTTGTTAGGGATGCTTTTCCCAAGGGTGATGTTAGAGCTAAAAAGAACTGTTCCTCTAGGCTTTGGCATCAACTCGCTCCACTGCCTAACTCAATGCCATTTTCTATGCATGACAAAAAACTTGGATCAGCTCTGAGCTACTAAATACATTTATCATAATGTGGCTCAGATGTTTCTAGACATGTGCTTGTCCTTCTCTTCTGCCCAGCTCTCGAAGTGAAAAATGATTCCGCACTCTTTAAGCTATTTTGTGGACAAGGGATGGTATAAAATTAGGGGTTCAGTTGCCTTTATCATAGCAATATGCTTAAGCTCCATCTTACTTAGCTTCTCGTCCTTTAAGACTTTACATGTCCTTGTGTTGTACACGGAGTTCCATTCTGTGGGACAGTTCCAAGCAATCCCCTCTGGTCATTTAAGGAATAAAACTTTATCCTTCCAATTGTGGTTAGATGATGGGGTCGAGAAAGAGGTTGGCTTTGGCACAAACCTAAAGGAAAGGCAGTACCAACCAACTTATCTCGTGATCGTTCAACTAGTGTAAAAATATCTGAACACCCTCATCCTCAGCTCTATGCCAAGATGACGGCTTTGGTGCACTAAGAAAGAAATGAGTCTCCAAGCATGGGGAGATGGCTAAGTAGATGCTCAATCCTATATCGTGAGCACTTTTACATGGAATAGATGAACAAGAACTCTAAAGTCGTTATAAAACATGTCCACATACACAGTTATTTGGTCAAGCGTGCACAAACTAGCCACGCCACCCTCATCGGGTGATCGAAACTCGACATATCTTGGGATCTCGGAATGCTACACTAACACCTTAAAGTTGTAGCAACTCAATCTGCTCCTAAGCAAATTTGCATCTAATCCCTTTGGCTCCCTGGCTTGGTCTACTAGCTTATCTACAGTCGGAGCCCAATGGGTAAGAATGTAAAGCACCAAGGGTACCCCAGTATTCAAGGCTAAGGGGTCAAACCCATGCTCATGGTTGCCTTCGTGCCTATACATGTCACATGACGCAAGAAAGACATAAATATTGGATCAACATTAAGAAGATCTCAAAGAAGATGAATGGTTCAGAGATTTTTATTTGAATAGAGTTGTAGATGGACGTCCTAAGGGAAAGTTTTGAACTCCGGCATCCCTTCAGTTTTTTCCACCGACTCTTCTTTGATCAATCTCTCTTTAGGCTTTCTTGCTTTTGCTTTGCCGTTAAGTGAAGTGAAAATGAAAGGAAAGGCCCTTATATTGAGGGGTTGTGTGTAGGATCATCTAATGTTATATACAATGTTTGAGATCAAATGTCCTTTCTTTTCTCTTTAGATGCATGTCACACGATTTAATTGCATGCATCCTCATAATCACATATTATGAAGTGGGGTGAAAGTTATCTTTATGCCCCTGGAAGTAAAAACCTCTCACAATCACATATTATGAAGAGGGGGGAAGTTGTCTCTATGCCCTTGGAAGTAAACCTCGTTCTGTACAGGCATATAATCATTTCACTGGGCTTGTAAACTTGCTCGTCCAAACAAGCATGTTAGGTCCTTCCAAAGCAGGGAAGACTTGGTCGTCCAGACGAGCATGTAAGCTCCCTTAGGCATGTGAGCTCTTTCCAAAAGAGCCAAGACTTGCTCATCCATCTGGAGGAGCCAAGACTTTCTCGTTAAGACGAGCGTGTGAAGTTCGTCAAACGGAGCCAAGACTTTCTCATCCAAACGAGCATGTGAGATTCTCCTAAGGGAGCTAAGATTTGCTCTTACAGACGAGCACATGAACTCTTTCAAGAATGCCAAGACTTATTGCTCGTCCAGACAAGAATGCAAGCATCTTTCAGAGGAGCAAAGAGTTGCTCGTCTAGACAAGAACGTGATTCTTTTTAAAGGAGTTAACACTTAGTTGTCCAGATGAGTTTGTGAACTTTAAGCCAAGGTTATAAGCTCTCTGCTCAGCCAACTTACTAGATGAGCTCAGTTTCAGGCTCATTATAAAGCTAGCTGAGAAAATAAGTACGTTTCTAAGGCGAAGCTCATCTGCTTAGCCAACCGAGCAAATAAGCTCCTTTTGTGCCTTAGCTCTCTATCGATTGACCAAGCAAATGAACTCAATTTAACTCTAAATTTGTATTGAGAGGACAAAATCCGAGACCAGGGAATAGAAGGTAGGGAAATAGGGGGGAGGGAGGGTTGGAATGATATGCGAAAAATTATGTGGCAACTCTTTCCGCAAAGCTTGTCATGCAGTGACTGCACCTAGCTTATGACCAATACTACTTTGATTAGACATCCAACCCAAGTTAATTCATCTCCAAACCTAATGAGTTTTGTTTCTCATCTAGGATCCCCCTCTTAGGATAATCAGCAAGTCTCCTCATACGAGAAGGTAGCATCTCCTTAGTATATATTTGCACGTCGGACATGGGGGTAAGGTATGTTTTAAGCGCCCAATATACAATTCTCTTGAGTTCTCCTCTGGCTCAAAACAAGGTTTTAAAATCAGGCAGTCACCATTTTCTTCTTTGCAACCGTGCTGCCCGTTCTAGTGGACTTTGAATATGTCTTCACAGATTTCAAGCAGTCACGCAAGGATGGACCGGTGGTTGACCCAATTGACGAGCACATCGTCCATGAAATCCTGGTCAATTGATCATCCACCGGTCCATTGCCTGTGTGTACTGCTTGAAATCTGGAAGGATAGTCAAAGTCCACTAGTTCAGCGAGCAGGCACGTTGGCAATGAAAACCAAAAGAGGAGACTGCCTGATTTTAAAACCTTGGAGAAAGAATAGAACTTAAATGGATTCATCTTCTTCTCTAAAATTGTATCTCTAAAAATATACACGACTTTGGCTTTTGAATCACTTAAATAGAGCATCGTATCAGCAAGATATGGCTAGTCAAAATTCAAAAGTGTGCTTGATGTGAGAAGTCAAGATTGCTCTCTCTCTCTCTCTCTCTCTCTCGCAATTTTCTTGTAGAATTTTCTCTTAGAAAAAGGTTCTATCTAGGTAGGAAGACCAGGAAGTGTTCTCCTTAATTCTTTAGCCCAAGCGATATATTTATAGAGGTCTGGGGGCTGACAACAATAACAAGGATGACCTTTTGAGTCTAAGAACTCTGATATATCCAATTATTTGATTAGAATCACATGCTGGAAAAAAAATACCTAACCAGCCGGTTTGTCAAAAATCGGCTGATTCATCCCCTAATATTTTAAGATTTTTTGAATTTCGGAACATTATATGCTCTTTATTTGGTAATTATCTCCAAAAAAGGAGATAGATGTACCATATATCGGGAATTATCTTCAATTTTCGTCAAAATCAATAAGATTTGCATGAATCATGAGTGATGCCAAGGAAAGTGGGTTCGCAGTCGACGTGGAGGTGCCACAAGGAATGCAGTCCGACTCAGATGCCAAGGGCGGAGCAAGGGCAGAGACCAAAGCCTTTCCAGACAGAGCCTAAGGGTGGCAGTGCTGCGAGGGCGATGGCGCATGATGAATATACAACGACAGTCACAGTCTGATGCTTAGGTCCGAAGTTAGGGTCCTGTATATTTCTCTCTCTAGGATTCTAGAGTGAGAAAGTGAAAGTGTTCTGAAAATGTACAACATCCCAAATGAATTCTCAAGACCTCTATTTATAGAGGTTAAGATGATGATATCATCACGCGACACGTGGTGCTCCCCAGCTGTCCTCCACAGCTGCCGATGCTCCACGGACTGTCGAATCGCATATTCACCCGGCCTGCCTTGCACAGCGTCGCTCTGTCTGTCTGGAAAGACTGGCTCCCACAACGTTAGTGTGGCCAGAGAACCCCCTTGATCTAGCTTCCAATCCAAGCCCTTGCAGAGTCCCACAGACCTGGCAGCGGTGGGGAAGACCCGACGCCCAACTGCCAGGTGGACTAGGCGCGAAGCCCTCCGAAGACTTGCTCCCGTCTCGGAGTGACCCGGGGGTCATAGTCCATAGGGGTGCTGTCACGACCCGAACCCACGGGCAGGCCCGCGAGCTAGGCACGTGACCGGCTGCAGACCCAATGGGCTCCAACCAAGGGCTCTGCCAGGCCTTACTCCCTAAAATCCAATATATGCTGCAGCGAAAATTAAAACTTTTACAAACTTTAGTTACATTTTCATATTTCTATTTGAATACAATACTTATGCTAGAACTCGTTATAACTCTGATTTATCAACAGTTAAAACTAAACAACAACCTAAATATTCAGCGGCTCATTCCATAAAGTGTCTGAAGTTCCGCACCAAATTGTCTCTTCTTATGCTCCTCACCATCACCTTACTTTCGACCTGAAATGATAAGTAAGGGATGAGCTTCCACGTGCTCAGTAAGTAACCAATGATTCAACTAGGTGGACCATAACATGTCAGAAAATAACTTACTTTATATTGTAGCATCATTAAGATATCTAAAAGTCATAGATTTGATAATCATCGGGTAAAAACAAAACAGAGTACATGAAACAAAAAAACTGAAGTATATAAAATGATTATCGCAAAACTCATAACAACCAGTTCGATTCCAACATTAGCTCAAACGATATGCTGCGGTCAGCGTACGAGCCCCCCTGACTAGGGCCCGAAATCCCTCCTACACCCGGGATAAAATAATCATGTGGACGCAAGGGCGCACCACCAGCCACAGTACTGTGCATCAACGTACAAGCCCCGTTGACCAGGGCCCGAAATCCAACTTTCCTCCGTGGATATAGGGCACAGCAATCGAGTAAACCAAAAAGACCTTTTGGTTCATCGTAAACACAATCACTCCTCAATTAATGTCAAACCATCCTCACACCCATTTTGACAGTTTTCAAGCTCTTCAATTTTCACAAGAACGTCAAATACCAAGGCATCTTACTTGCACTAATCATTTCAAATCCGAGTTCCATAACAATTTCTAAGAAAGATATCATTTACATGCTGGTCCGGTTTTGACGGGAATTAAACCATTAAAAGCTTTGTTTAGCAAATCAAGTCAGACTAACTAAACATGATTAAAACGGTCAATACTGATAAACGCCACTTTTTATCAATACATAAACATATACATTTTATAGAAAAATAATGGTTGAATCGAAAGGTCACTTACTTGACGCTACGCATTTTCCACATCAAAGTCTCTGGAGCGACAATCTCGCTGCTACATCTTGCTAAAAGAACAGTTAGGGCCATTCTTTTTATCTCCATGTTCCCAGCTTTACTATGACACGAAGGCATCATTGATGATTCCTGTTGATTATTTCCTCAAAGAATTCCAACACCGCATCTGACCGCCCGCTACACAACCCTTCCAAAATCGTGCCCAGTTCACCATGCCATTCTCGGCATTTCATCACCGCTGTCGAGCCTCTCTCAACTAACTTGATGTCACTAACCCATCGAGCATGCCCTATTGCTACAATATACACAACCGCACTCCTCATGCAATAGTGTCCAACATGCACCCCTGTTACACCTTATCGTTCACAACCACGCCTACACAACCATGCCCTACAAACACCCCCTGTTACACACTATTGCCCAGTATCAACCACGCAGCATGCACCTTGTATGCACAATAGACACAGCACCGTCATTAAACCACAACCGGAACCAAACCAATATCGCAACTACACTACCAAACCCTGTTTCATAGTCAGTATCATCAAACCCAATATACCGGCTGCTAGATCCCATAACCAACCAACCACTACATGTGCCATCTTTATACAACCCACAACTAGTCCACCACCATCATCACTACAATTCTACACCCAAAATCAACTCCACGCTGCACTCCACGTTATGTACACAAACATATTGTACCCTGTTAGACACACTATGTATGCATACATTGTACACAGTTCACATTCATGCACATACAAACATGTATACACACTCACACTACACATACCCATCCAACTCGCACCATCATGCACACACAGTATCCCCATACACATCCCCTTACACACCATCGTCTAACAACAACCACCCCTGGATACTTGCCCAAACTCAGACATTGTACACCCACCGCACTATACGAACCCGTCTACCCACAAACACTCAACACATGCAGAACCTGTATATGCAGACATACACAACCGCACTCTTCACCAAATATACACCCACCGTTGCACACACAAACCCACCTAATTTATTTTATTTCATCCACCACCATCACTCTGGCTAAATCACCACCACTGCTCAGTCACCAAAATCAGCACAACTCTCAAACACAGGTACTGGACACCCACCGTTGCACATATATAACCCGACTACAATCAATGCAATCACCGCCGTTAGGCCACCACTGCCCACCAAACCAAAATCACAACATCACTAAACCCTGGTTCACAAACAATTCCACAAAACCAATTTTTTTTCTTTCTTTTGCCATGGTCATAGATCCCAGCAGTGACGACAATCGGCATGGTTCTGGCGACATGGAAACTGTCCAGATCTGTGGTGGCGCCGGAGTTCATTGCAGGTGATGGGCTGCCGTGATATGGGAAAAAGCATTGGCTGGCAATTTGGGCTGCTGGCGACAGCAATCGCACAACAGCTTGTAGTGGTAACGACGCCTTGGCAGCGGTGCGATGGCTGCGGTGCGGTGGTCGCGGAGGCTCGGTGAAGGAAGGCCGGTGGTGAGTCCCGCGGTGGTAGCAGTGATGCGGTGCGTTGGGTACGGCACGACAGTGACGAAGCCTTACGGAATGGACGGTGGCGGTGCTGTGCCCATCGTATTGGGCAGGTACAGTTTGCGGCATTTGGTGCCGTTGATGGTGCACGTAGGCATTGGACGGAGCTTCCGGTGAAGGTGACTGCTCGGAGTTGATCTCCGATAATTAGGTGTGGCCGGCGATGGCGATCGCACGGTTGCTTGGCTGCTTGGAGGTGTTGAGCAGCGGCGCTCGGCGTAGGCATGCCAGAATTCAACACCGGTGATGGAGTTGGCAGGCAAAGAGGGATGCCAGAGATGGGAGCGGCGCTCGGTGGATGCGACCGGAGTTGGCCGCCGGTGACAAATCCCATGCGGTAGTGGCAACGGCACAGCGGTTCCGAGGCCTTGCGATGGCGCTCGGTCGAGAACCGCCGCAGTTGCTTGCTGGTGAAGAGTGTGGCCGGCGATGGGGATGCCGTAGATGGGTGCGTCGCTGTGGATTAGGGCCTGCTGCCCCTTCTTCTTCTCTCTCTGTTGTTTCCTTCTCTCTCGTTTTCTTTATCTCTTTTTTTTTTACTCTCTCTCTCCCTCCTTCTCTCATTCCTCTTCTTTTCCCCCTTTTTAATTTTTTTAGGCATAATTTTTTTTTTAAATCTCTCGGGTATTTTCCAATTCCTCTCCGCCCCTTTTTAAATAACTCAAAAGGATATAACGTTAATTATATACTAAACCCTAAATTTATTACAACTTCTCAAGCGTCACCGGCCTAGTTTCATTTATTTCTTTCTTGCACCGCTTTTTATCTGTAGCTAGTGGCATTTTCATTTGTCCCTAATAATACTGCTCAAGCTAATCATCCCTAAGGACTCAAAAGAATATCACTCATAGAATTTGTTGCTAAAATAATATTAATCGGCTAACCCTAGGTTCGGGATATTACAGGTGCTGACACAAGCCCCCAGTGCCGTAGCACGTAGGCCAGTCACGCAGGCACCCTGGCAGAGACAGTGTCCTGGAGGAGTCACCTATCCCGCTGCGAAGGGTCCTCATGCCGGAGCACTACGAACGGAGCCCCCCAGAATGAAGACGACGATGGCTTTGTGGTAACGAGCCCATCCTGTGGCGGCGATGACTTTTTGGTAACGAGTCCATCCTGCTGCGAGGGGTCCTCGTGCCGGAGCACTACGAATAGAGACCCCCGTGATTATGACGGCGATGGCTTTGTGGTAACGAGCTCATCCCGTGGCGGCGATGACTTTGTGGTAACGAGTCCATCCCGCTACGAGGGGTCCTCGTGCACTACGAACGGAGCTGCTCGGAATGCTGCACACTCCGAAGAGTGGGTCGAAGCATGTTCCACGTCCATGGCAGGGGCGCATGGTGTGGTGAATAAGTGTGATGCCCGAAGGCCTGTATCATGATTGTGGTGCACGGGCTCGGCGACGAACGTCGCGGAGATAGTACTTGGTGCCGGAGCACATGTCATGAGAGTGGTGCGAGACGAACGTTGCGAAGCAATACTTGGTGCCGGGGGCACATATCATAAAGATGGCGCACGAGCGCGGCGACGAACGTCACGGAGCTTTAGTTGGTGTCGGGGGCATGCATGATGAGAATGACGCATGGGCGCGGCGACAAACGTCGCGGAGCTATACTTGGTGCCGGGGGCACGTATCATGAAGATGGCGCACGGGCGTGGCGACGAACGCCGTGGAGCTATAGTTGGTGTCGGGGGCACGAATGATGAGAATGGCGCATGGGCGCACGGGTGCACGAACGTCGTGGAGCTATAGTTGGTGCCGGGGGCACGCATGATGAGAATGGCGCACGGGCGCGGCGACGAACGTCGCGGAGCTATACTTGGTGCCGGGGGCACGCATGACGAGAATGGCGTATGGGGGCTGCAACGAACGTCGCGGAGCAATTCTTGGTGTCGGGGGCACGCATGATGAGAATGGCGCATGGGCGCGGCGACGAATGTCACGGAGCTATAGTTGGTGTCGGGGGCACGTATCATGAAGATGGCGCATGGGCATGGCGACGAACACAGCTATAGTTGGTGTCGGGGGCACGAATGATGAGAATGGCGCATGGGCGCACGGGCGCACGAACGTCGTGGAGCTATAGTTGGTGCTGGGGGCACGCATGATTAGAATGGCGCACGGGCACTACGGCGAACGTCGCGGAGCAATACTTCGTGCCGGGGGCACGCATGATGAGAATGGCGATGGGTGCGGTGACGAACGTCACAGAGGTTGCGCACGGTCATGCGTTGGGTGTCCTGAAGATGGGATTTGAGCTAAGTTTACCTGTCATAACAAGGTGATGAATGCAACATGTAGTAGTGTCAAAGTTAGAAGTTATGTTATGCGGTCGTTGGACGACGGACAACGGACGTCACGAGGTTGATGGACGGCGGACATCGCGAGGTTGATGCACGACAGAGGTCGCGAGGTTGATGGATGACAGACGTCACGAGGTTGATGGACGACGGACGTCGCGAGGTTGATGCAAGACAGACGTCTTGAGGATGATGCACGACGGACCTTGCGAGGCTGATGGACGACGGACCTTGCGAGGCTGATGGACGACGGACGTCGCGAGGCTGATGGACGACGGACGTCGCGAGGCTGATGCACGACGGAAGTCGCGAGGCTGATGCACGACGGACGTCACATGGCTGATGGACGACGGACGTCGCGAGGCTGATGGACAACAGACGTCGCGAGGTTGATGCACGACAGACGTCGCGAGGTTGATGTACGAACGTCCGCAAACATCGCGGAGGTGCAAAGACTTGAGAAGACAAGTGTGCGTGGGAACGGAGGCCATGGGCCAAATATTGGGGGAAGGCCAAGGCCACCACCCCTGGGGAGGTGGAGGCCGACCCCTTGGTGAGGCCAAGGCCGACCCTAAGTGGTGGCCAAGGCCAATGGCCAACTCCCATGGAGGGAGGCTAAGGCCACTCCCCCTTTCGGTGAAATTTGGGCGCACCGACAGTAAGTGTTTTGATGAGCGATGACGAATTCGAAAGTTGCGTTACGACGATCGTGTCGACGTGAATCATACCCATGTGACGAACAAGGTGCTAAAGTCACATACAAAGTATACGAAGCAAACAAAGAGTGAAAAAGGACCTTGTGCAAAAAGTGAAGAACCGGGGGGGGGGGGAAGGCCAAAGCCAACCTCCCATGGGAGGCCGAGGCTGACCCCATGGCCTTAGGTGAGGCCAAGGCCAACCCCATGGGGTTGGCCAAGGCCTTTGCCCCTTGACCTTGTTGCCCCTGTTGCTCTGTCGGTCGATGTTTTTGGTGAAAAAGTTCTCGAGTGATTTTGGTGTGACGAACGTGCTACCGTGAGTGACGTGGATGTAAAATAATTGGTGACTAAGTCGTGCATGAGGCGTGTGAAGCAAAGAATGCACGTGACTTGGGCACCCGCACTTTGACCGGTTCGAAGCGTTGAAGAATTGACTGTTAAATCCGTTGACGTGTTCACATGAAATGGGATCCTTATTAGGCCCTTGGGTACGACCAGAATAGGTTGGGAACATAAGCCCCCTGCGTGGGGTGTGCGCGAGGGGCAACCCGTGAGGGCACCGCACGCATACACTTAGCAAGATTTTGATGTTGTTTGGCCGGCGAGTTGTTGAGGTGGGCAAAGCATGATGATGATGATGATGAGTATGTGGCTCGAGCCACCTCGTGCACCACCTACAAAAGCTTGGAATGCTTGGGGGTTGAGAAAAAGGCACGATGATAGGATGTAGGGGTCCGAGCATGTAAACCAACGTAAGCCCCCAGTACAGGAGCACCTAGGCCAGTCACGAAGACACCCTGGCAGAGATAGTGTCCCGGAGGAGTCGCCTATTTCGTAGGCCGAGGTAGCATCCCCGAGGAGCCATCTACCTGGCGGAGGGGGAGTTGAAGAGCTCCCTGGCGGAGATAGTGTTCCGGAGGAGTCGCATATCCCCGTATGATGTTACACACTCTGGAGAGTGGGTTGAAGCATGTTCCACGACCAAGGCAAGGTGCGCATGGTGTGGTGAAAGGATGGACCGATGCAAGGAGCATGGTAGTGTGATAGAGAGCTAGGGGGCGCTACTGTGTCAGTGGCGCAGCGCATGGGCGCGACAGAGTGTGTATGGTGCCAAGGGCACTGTAATGTGACAGGGAACCTGGGGGCACGACTGTGTTAGTGGCGCGGCGCATGGGTGCGGCGGAGTAAGTATGGTGTCCGGGGCACAGTATGATGTCCGGGCAACGGGGGTGGCAGAGTGACGTCCGGGCGACGGGGGTCGCGGAGTGACGTCAGGGCGATGGGGGTCGCGGAGATGATATCCGGGCTACGGGCGTCGCGGAGATGATGTCCGGGTGACGGGGGTCACGGAGATGATGTCTGGGCGACGGGGGTGGCGGAGTGTTGTCCGGGTGCGGAGTCAGTGTCTGGGCGACGGGGGTCGCGGAGTCGGTGTTCTGGCGACGGGGGTCGCGGAGATGATGTCTGGGCGACGGGCGTCGCGGAGTCTGTGTCCAGGCGACAGGGTCGCGGAGTCGGCGGGCGACGGTAGTCGCGGAGATGATGTCCGGGCGATGGGCGTCGCGGAGATGATGTTCGGGTGACGGGGGTCGCTGAGATGATGTCTGGGCGACGGGGGTGGCGGAGTGTTGTCCGGGCGATGGGGGTCGCGAAGATGATGTCCCGGCGACGAGGGTCGCGGAGTCGGTGTCCGGGCGACGGGGGTCACAGAGTCAGTGTCCGGGCGACGGGCATCGCGGATATGATGTCCGGGCGACGGGTGTCGTAGAGTCAGTGTCCGGGCGACAGGGGTCGCGGAGTCGGAGGTCGACGGGCGTCGCGGAGATGATGTCCGGGTGATGGGTGTCGCGGAGATGATGTCCGGGCGACGGGGGTCACCGAGTCGGTGTCCGGGCGACGGGCGATGCACGGTGGTCAAAGTTGAAAAAAAAAATTTTGAAGTGTTGGCCGAGGGTGAAGGAAAGAAGATGAAGGTTGAAGGTGGGTGAAGGTGGTGGCCATGGCTTGGTGAAGGCGGCGGCCATGGCTTGGGGAACTCCAAAAAGGGTGGCATGGAGTAAAGGGGAGAGGCTATGGGGATGAAGGGCCAAGGCCGGCCGACCAAGGCCGCGAGGCCGAGGCCGACCAAGGCGTGGGCGGGGTGATGGGCGAGGGAGAAAGGGAGAAGGAGAAGGGGAAGGGAAGAGAGGAGGGAAGGCCGAGGCCGAGGGTGGTTGTGGGCCGAGGCCGAGGGGAGGGAAGGCCTAGGCCAACAGGGTGGGGGAAGAAGGGGAAAGGTGAAGGGAAAAAGGGGGGGCAGCAGCGGTGGCGGCGTGCTTGGCGGGGAGAGAGGAGGGAAGGGGAGGAAAAAGGGGGAGGCCGAGGCCGCCTGTGGAATGGGGGGATGGTCGCCAGCAGTGAAGGAGATGGGCCGTGGAGGGCGAGGCCATAGGGGAAGCGGGCGGGTCGCGCAGGGCGGGCTCTGCCCAGATTTGAAATGAATTTTGAATTTCAAAATTAAATAATTAATTAAATATTTTTTTGACAACCCTAAAGAGGGAGCCCCCAAGAGAAGCCTCACAACTATAAGAAGAAAGAGGGGAGTGGGATGGTGGGAGCAAAGAGAGGAAAATGTTAGAGGGAGAGTGAAGAGAGCATGTATGTTGGGAGTAGGTGGGGGAGATGAAAATTTTGAAAATTTTTCTAAATGTAGAACAAGGGTGAGAGGGTAGTGCCCGACCACGAGCAAGCATGGTGAGAGGGAGGAGTGCGAAGGGGGTGAGAAAATTCTCTGAGTGTTGAGAAATTTTTTTTCAAGAGTGTTGGACGGAGCCTAAGGAGAAGGGACGCGAAAAAATAAATTTTGTAACAAAATTTTTTTTCTAAGTGTTGAGCTCGGACAGGGTACCGAGGGAGACTGCTGAGGGTGATCATCGATGACCGGTTGCGAAAAAAAATGAAATTTTTTTCTAAGTGTTGGACTGAGTCAAGGATGGCGAGAGAAACCACTGAGTGTGATCATCGATGACCGGTTGCGAAAAAAATGAAAATTTTTCTAAGTGTCAAGAAATTTATTTTTTTTGATAAAAGGTGGTCATGTGACTGCAAGCACGCGAGGTTGAGATGAGCGGGATGGTGGACTCAGGGTGATGGGCTGGCATCGATGACCGACTAAGTGACGGAGGTAGGGGAGGGTTGCTAAGGCGTGTTGCATGCATCCTGGCAGAGGCGGTCGCGAGACCTGGGGGTGTCAACTGACAGAGTTGAGACTTAGTAACGTGGCTCGAGCCAGCCCGCGCACCATGCACCAAGTTGGTATGGAATGTGAGGCTAAAGGGGTTGGGAAGGGGTGAAGCCCCCCAAGGTAGTGGCTGATGGCATCAAGAGTGGCGTCAGTTGGCCTGTGCAAGATCCCTATGGCTTGAAAATTTTCTAAGTCTGGAAGATGACGGCCTCTTGGATGGTTGGGTTGAGGCTATGACTGGTAGCCCTGCGTTGTTGAGGCATGGTTGCTTGGATGTGTCGGGCACGGGACGAACTGTACTGCGATGCTCACCTCCCCAGCAGAGTTGCCAAAATGATGCCAAGGAAAGTGGGTTCGCAGTCGACGTGGAGGTGCCACAAGGAATGCAGTCCGACTCAGATGCCAAGTATGTTGATGTGAGACATAGCAAGGGCGGAGCAAGGGCAGAGACCAAGGCCTTCCCAGACAGAGCCTGAGGGTGGCAGTGCTGCGACGGCGATGGCGAAGGATGAATATATGACGATAGTCAAAGTCTGATGCTTAGGTCCGAAGTCAGGGTCCTGTATGTTTCTCTCTCTAGGATTCTAGAGTGAGAAAATGAAAGTGTTCTGAAAATGTCCAACCTCCCAAATGAATTCTCAAGACCTCTATTTATAGAGGTTAAGATGATGATATTATCACGCAACACGTGGCGCCCCCCAGGAGTGACACATCACCGAGGGGCTGCCGGTGCTCCACGGACTGTAGAATTGCATATTCACCCGGCCTGCCCGCACAGCATCGCTCTGTTTGTCTGGAAAGACTAGCTCCCACAACGTCAGTGTGGCCAAAGAACCCCCTTGATCTAGCTTCCAATCCAAGCCCTTGCAAAGTCCCACAGACCTGGCAATGGTGGGGAAGACCCAATGCCTAACTGCCAGGGGGACTAGGCGCGATGCCCTCTGAAGACCTGCTCCCGTCTCGGAGTGACCCGGGGGTCATAGTCCATAGGGGTGCCGACGTAAGCCCCCAGTGCCGTAGCACGTAAGCCAGTCACGCAGACACCCTGGCGGAGACAGTGTCCCGGAGGAGTCACCTATCCCGCTGCGAAGGGTCCTCGTGCTGGAGCACTACGAACGGAGCCCCCCGGAATGAAGACGGCGATGGCTTTGTGGTAACAAGCCCATCCCGTGGCTGCGATGACTTTGTGGTAACGAGTCCATCCCGCTGCGAGGGGTCCTCGTGCCAGAGCACTACGAACGGAGGCCCCCCGTGATTGTGACGGCGATGGCTTTGTGGTAACGAGCCCATCCCGTGGCAGCGATGACTTTGTGGTAACGAGTCCATTCCGCTGCAAGGGGTCCTCGTGCCGGAGCACTACGAACGGAGCCCCCCGGAATGCTGCACACTCCGGAGAATGGGTCGAAGCACGTTCCACGTCCATGGCGGGGGTGCATGGTGTGGTGAATAAGTGTGATGCCCGAAGGCCTATATCATGATTATGGTGCATGGGCGTGGCGACGAACGTCGCGGAGACAGTACTTGGTGCCAGAGCACATGTCATGAGAGTGGTGCGGCGACGAACGTCGCGAAGCAATACTTGGTGCCGGGGGTACATATCATAAAGATGGCGCACGGGCGTGGCGACGAACGTCATGGAGCTATAGTTGGTGCCGGGGGCACGCATGATGAGAATGGCGCACGGGCGCTGCGACGAACATTGCGGAGCAATACTTGGTGCCGGGGGCATGCATGATGAGAATGGCACACGGGCGCGGCGACGAACGTCGCGGAGCTATACTTGATGCCGAGGGCACGTATCATGAAGATGGCGCACGGGCGCGGCGACGAACGTCGCTGGGGGCACGCTATAGTTGGTGCTGGGGGCACGCATGATGAGAATGGCGCACGGGCGCTGCGACGAACGTCGCGGAGCAATACTTGGTGCCGGGGGCACGCATGATGAGAATGGCGCACGGGTGCGGCGATGAACGTCGCGGAGCTATACTTGGTACCGAGGGCACGTATCATGAAGATGGCGCACGGGCGCGGCGACGAACATCACGAAGGTGGCGCACAGGCACGCGTCGGGTGTCCTAAAGATGGGATTTGAGCTAAGTGTACCTTTCATAACAAGGTGATGAATGCAACATGTAGTAATGTCAAAGTTGGAAGTGATGGTATGCGGTCGTCGAATGACGGACGTCACGAGGTTGATGGACGACGGACGTCATGAGGTTGATGCACGATAGACGTCACGAGGTTGATGGATGATGGAAGTCGCGAAGTTGATGCACGACGGACGTCGCGAGGTTGATGGACGACGGACGTCGCGAGGTTGATGCACGACGGACGTCGCGAGGTTGATTGATGACGGACGTCGCGAGGTTGATGCACGACGGACGTCTCGAGGTTGATGGACGATGGACGTCGCGATGTTGATGCACGATGCGGACGTCGCGAGGCTTATGCACGACGGACGTCGCGAGGCTGATGCACGAGGCTGATGCACGATTCGCGAGGTTGATGTACGAACGTCTGCAAACATCGCGGAGGTGCAAAGACTTGAGAAGACAAGTGCGCGCGTCGCGAGGCTGATGCACGACGGACGTCTTGAGGCTGATGGACGACGGATGTCGCGAGGTTGATGTACGAACATCTGCAAACATCGCGGAGGTACAAAGACTTGAGAAGACAAGTGCGCGCGGGAACGGAGGCCATGGGCCAAGGATTGGGGGAAGGCCAAGGCCACCACCCCTGGGGAGGCCGAGGCCGACCCTAAGGGGTGGCCAAGGCCAATGGCCAACTCCCATGGAGGGAGGCTAAGGCCACTCCCCCTTTCGGTGAAATTTGGGCTCGCCGACGGTAGATGTTTTGATGAGCGATGACGAATCCAAAATTGTGCTGCGACGATCGTGTCGACGTGAATCATACCCATGTGACGAATAAGGTGCTAAAGTCACATACAAAGCGTATGAAGCGAACAAAGCGCGAAAAAGGACCTTGTTCGAAAAGTGAAGAACTGGGGGGGGGAGGCCAAAGCCAACCTCCCATGGGAGGCCGAGGCTGACCCCATGGGGTTGGCCAAGGCCTTTGCCCCTTGACCCCTTTGCCTCGGTTGCACCGTCGGTCGATGTTTTTGGTGAAAACGTTCTCGGGTGGTTTTGGTGTGACGAACGTGCTACCGTGAGTGACGTTGATGTAAAATAATTGGTGACTAAGTCGCGCGTGAGGCGTGTGAAGCAAAGAATGCACGTGACTTGGGCGCCCGCACTTTGACTGGTTCGAAGCGTTGAAGAATTGACTGTTGAATCGGTTGACGTGTTCGCGTGAAATGGGACCCATATTGAGCCCTTGGGTACGACCAGAATAGGTTGGGAACAATGAGTAAATTACAAGATAATTTAAAATTATCTAAGCAATCGTCGCATATAGTTGGTGGCCCTATAGGTGACGGCATAAGCAATTGCTATCGGATCGTAATACCATATCGTCGCATATCATTTTTATTTATTTGGGTAAAAGTCCTTTTTATAATTCCAATAAGTTCATACTTCTTTTATAGTTGCGTTTTCGTATCTTATTCTATATTTACATTCCTTCCTACCTTCACATTCTATACAAGATAGTCTAAAGTATATACACCCTGCATTTCTTTACATGTTTATTGCCTGCCTATCTTATTTCAGCAACAGGGCTTGCTCTAACCCCCAAGCTTGGCATATTGCACTATTGAGAGCTGGTAAGGCCTCCGGTTTCAAGCTATAAGTTCTATATCTAATCCATTGCTGAATTACAAACAAGCATCCTTCAATATTAGACTCTCTCTTTTAAAAAATCCTTAAGTTTCTTTCATGCCATATCCCATACACTGTCGCAGCCACTGCTAGTTTCCCCATCTTGGCTTGAAAACCTGTTCCTCCAAACATCTTTGCAGTATAAGTACTGAAGTGTGGCCATGACACCAGCCGTTGGTCCTTTTTGTCAAAAGATCCCCCACACAAAGTTGGGTTTCAAACACTAAAGGAACTACTAACCAGCAAGAGTCCAAACCACCTTCTTTTTTCATTTGAGAGCATTATTTGCTCTTTTATAGAGCCCACTCAGCTACTCACCTTTTTCAATTAAAAAAAGAAAAGCTATAACACGTCTGCAGTAATTCTGGTGGAATAGAGAAAATTAAGAAGTTCACAATAACGGAAAAAAAATGCTCTTAAAATGAGGTATGTAGCAAGAAAGATTAACTTAGTAATGTACGTGCCATATATCCGTACATACATAGATACATGGGTTCAAACTCTAAGATGTACGAATGATCTCCTACATGCATATTGTTTGCTAAATTTCCAACAAAAAGGAATTATTCTTGCAAATATGAAAAAATAACAAATTGTAGCAAATCAACAAGGTATAAACGACTAAATGAAGTTGTCAATATAAAGGAACATAGGTACTACCCCGTAGTCTTTGGCCAACAATCTTGGCGACATCGTGCACCAAATAACTCTGTGCATGCGCTTCTTTTAAAGAATAACAGTGATACCCACGGAGACCGCAAAGAGAAATAGTAGGACTCCAGTAAAGTTGACGATCAGTGCTTCTTGGGTGCGACCTAGTTGTAAGAAACTGAACCGTTCGACCAAACCCGTCTCGGCACTCAATATTGCCATGAGAAAGATGACAATTCCAAGGAAAATATGCCATGGAGCCAGCTTAGCCCTTGTGGATGACTCTGCTCCCGGGAACCAAAAAGAGAAGAAGGCCAAAAGCCACTGCACACAAAATGAAAGTTAGCAGTCATTACCAAACTTGAGTTGCAACAAGTTAGCTAATACATGACTTATCTTTTTCATAATCGAAGTCTGGACAAATTTAAGCTACTGGATTTACTCCAGATAGAGGTATTACCTGCAAACCAAACAAGCAGATCGTGGACATGCCAAACCAGGAATGCAAGGTATACATATTTGCGATCCTGAGTTCGTGATGAAACTTGAAAACTGCATAAATCCCCACGATTCCCGCCAGTAGAGCTATTAGATGCAGTATCAGGTGAACCACTTTCTGCACCTTTCTTGTTGCTGGGACTGTCTCGTATGCCATGATTGCTGATTCATCGTATATATAGTTAGTTTCACCATTAATCATGCATCAAGTAATTAGGAAACTTTTATTATTTGTGTTTGATGCGTCTCAAACTTACGATAGCTCGATTTTCTGTTAAGTTAGATTTTCATCTAACAACTTAAGTAGGCAATGTATACAACTATTACAACACTCTCATGAGCCAATAGTAAATAAATGAAACATTAAGCGCAAATCTGAAAGAATTGGGATTGCTTTTTATTTGTGATGATGCAGACCTCCCCAAGTAAACCACTTTGGTAATTAATTATCTATATTGCATTCTACAACCTTACCTTCTCCCGCGACCAAGACAAAACCAATCACCATGAAAAGTGGATGCAGCTGCAAAAGAGATGCGAAGAACTTGAACATAGAGACTCATACAAGGCAATCATAATTGAGGACACTGGAATATGTGCATTAACAGAGACTTACGTTGAAAATTTTCCCCTTATTTATCTTCGACTTGAAAGCAAATCCATCCTGGAAATGCAGAAGCCAAACAAGTAACAGAGTCGCAATGGCTATGACCAATAGATGTGCAAAAATAGTGACCGGTAACGCAGAAAATGGAAAACTCGAACGACCTTTAGCCATCGAACCACTTCTATGGTGGAGGAAGAGTAGAAATGAAAGGAGAGAAGTTTACAAGTCACTTTTGGTTCTTAAAACAAAAGTGGTATATAAGAACAAAGAATGCACTGTGGGACCATCTTGTTTTCATCAGCCATAAAAGCTATGCATATGTAGTTATTAGAAACTTTGCCATACACAATGTAAAGTGTACAAAAGTTGATGTTTGTTGGCATGAGAAGAATACCAACAGAAGTGGAATTTGGATAAACCGTCCTGCCGGCTAACCCAAAGCTGGCAATGTTCTATAATATGGGGAAGTTGGGTTTGGTTTGTACTGTAATGTTGTCTTGGAAACACATTGATATGATATTCTTAACCATGTTTAATAGCACTTTCTTACTATGTTTCCCCTACGACACAACAAAGTTTCTGGTTGCAAGCAAAACACAAGATCCACTCACAATCAAGCATATGGTTGTTTCTTTTGTTGTTATTATTATTATTTACATGCACTTGGTCATATGGAAAATCATGCAAAAGATAGTTACAATCTTCTGGACAATCCACCCAATATTATGCACTTGGTCCTATGGAAAACGATAGATTCACTCAAAACCTTAGCACAGTCCACCCAATATTATTATGGAAATACTTTTGCTTCTTTCTGATTGTAAAAGATAGTTACAATCTCGTATAATGACAATTAATGGTCGAAAAATATAAATAATTGTATTTCTTTTAATACTTTCAACAACAATTTTTAGCAGCAACTTTTTAACAACTACTAGAAATATTTAATGATCATTAATTATTATAATATAAAGGTTATAACTATCTTCTTATATTCGGGATAGCAGTTAATTTTTTTCTTATTAATATAGGGTTGAGAGGTTTAGTCTCTATTCATGGCAGAAAGATACGTTTTGGAGTTAATAACCAAAGACGTATATTCCATACTTTGCATTGATAGCAGGTGTTAATTAACACTAACATTGTGTTAATAACCAAGGATGCAAATTGCTTTTAGGGGAAGATGACAAGTGTGGAGCTAATAGCCAAGCAGTAAATTGTACTTAACTCCTATTTCTGGCAAGTTACACGTTGTATCCTTTTTCGTTTAAACAATGATGACAGGGTGAATTGTATCATTTGTTTTAGGGATAATGTTAATCCCTTTACGGTTACCGGGTATTGTCAGTCAATTCTAATGACCTTCAGAATGTTGCATGTATCAATTCAGGATTTGAGTTACCTTTTTCTTGCAATCTTGCCCCCAACCCTTGACTATTATATTTTTATATTGTAATTACTTCGTTTCATAATAATCATTCATTTGATTTGTTTTTACAGTCCCAAAATTATTGCACTATTTCTAAGAAGGGTTAATTACAAAACTGTCCTTTGAGGTTTACACGTTTTTGCACTTTACCTCTCGTATTTGCAACTTTTATAATAGTATCCCCCGAGGTTAGGGCTATATACGAACCGAGTTCGAGCCGAACATGGGTATGTTCGAACTCGGTTCGTTTAAATTTGGGCATGTTCAAGCTCGGCTCGAGTTCGTTAAAAGCCAAAATATTAATGTTCGAACTCGGCTCGAGTTCGTGAGGGTGAGATTCGGGCTCGGCTCGCTTAACTCATTTAATAATACGAGCCAAACTTGAGTTCGGAAACTCGGCTCGCGTTCATGTTCAATTCCAATCAAACCTCTAAAATTACTCAAAACCTCTAAAATTACTCAAAATCTCAAATCATTTAAGCATAATTAATAAAAAATGATAAATAGAAGATACAGGAGAGATGCAAAATCAATCAAAAACACTAATTGATGCAGATCGGAAACTTGGTTTTGCAGGCAATGGCTTTGCAGATCGAAAACTTGGCTTTGCGGCTTTAAAGGTTGAATCCGACGATAGGCGATGATTGATTGATTTTGCAAAACACTGGTTCAGCCCTTGGCTTTGCAGGCGATGATTTTGCAGATCGCAAACTTGGCTTTGCGGCTTTGAAGGTTGAATCCGACGGCAGGTTGAGTCCGACGACTTGGAGATGATGGCGGCGAAGACAGTGACGTGATGTCCATTTGTTAAGACTGAAGATATATATATATATATATATATATATATATATATATATATATATATATATATATATATATATATATATATATATATATATATATATATATATAGAGGGTCTGTGCGATTTGTGTGTGTGTGTGTGTGTGTGACGAGGTAGGGGCCAAAAGTGCGGCTGTGTGCAGAGTGCAGAGTGCGGCTGTGTGAGATATGTGTGGTTTAGGTTTTAATTTGAGTTTATATACTTAGGGTTTTTAAGTGTTTGGGCTTCATAGATTGGACTATCTAAGGGTTGGGCTTTATATTTATAAGTGGGCTTGGGGTTTTGGGTTGACTTAAAGGCTTAGCCTCCAGGCCCTCCACCTTAAAATTTATTTTAAATGTAAATATTAATTTTGTATACATATTATAATAAATTTATTATTTATACGAGCTGTTGGGAATATGTTTGTGAATATTTTAGTGTCTTCATGCTCGGCTCGTTTAATAAACGAGCCCTGAAAATCTGTTCATGTTCGGTTCGTATATTAGATGAACGAACGGAACGAATGTGAACGAGTTTTGTGGAGAACGAACCAAGAGCCGTTCGTGAACGGCTCGGTTCATTTATAGCCCTACCCGAGGTTGACAAAATCATTGCAAATAGCTCTAAAACCGAACAGCCATTCAAATTCACCCGTTAACAGCTCACGCGCACAGCACGCCCGGTTTTCACATGGGTAGATCGGTCATTTTCGATCCCCATGTTCCCTCGGTTATGAAAAATCCAAAAAACCCAACCGTTGCATGATTGAGGAGAGAGAAATAAAGAGAAGCAGGAAAATAGAGAACAACTGTGCGATCACTACATGCAAAAAGATATTTTGGGACGAAGATGATTAAGTGTGGGAGATTGACGAGCAAAAATGGATTGGCAACCTAGAGAAAGCGACGTCGCACAACCCATTTACGGTTAGTTCAAGAAACGTGTATTTTGTCTATGTTTGATTAAACTAGGGTTTTGAGTTTTAAGTATAGAATTAACTAATGTCTCTCACATCATTATAATTATTTTATAATCACAGTTCTAATTAAATAATTTGTTTGTTATAGTTTTGTTATTAGTTTGTGCGTATTGTTTATTGATAGAATAATGTTTGAAGTTTCAACTTTTATTAATTTATGTTTTTTGCAGTATTTAATTTGTTATTGTGCATGTTGAGTTTGTTTGTGTTTTTTCAGATCATCGTTCTTATCTGTTAACCATAAAACTACACTATGGGGGTCAATTTAAGAGCGTGCCACACAAGATTTACACCTCTTGCAAAATAGACTACTTTGATTACTGTGACCTTGATATGTTAAGTTTCATTGAGATTGATAACATGGTAGAGATTGTAGGAGCTGTAGGATTTATGAACTATTACTATAAGAAGCCTGGGTTAAGCCTTGACAATGGACTAGTGTAAATAATTGCAGACTCAGACGTTTTGGCATTGAAAGACTATATAAATTCACAGGGCCAAGTAGAAATATATTTGAAAAGTTTGTCAATGGATGAGATGATGGAATCTATTGAGACTTAGTTAGGGCTTAAAGAGACTGTGGGATCTAGTGTGGTTATTGAAGAATTTGATGATGTAAGCAATGTAGAAGGAAATGTGGTTACATGGACTATGGTGCCTGTTTGAAGCTTAGGTAAACAGGGGCCAGCAAGTACACAGGGGAAGAGAGGTGGTTCTATGTTTAGGTTACGTCTAGAAGGTCCAAGCAATGCTGGTAATGATGCGGTTGGTACACAAGCCTCAGTAAATGTGGACACTGAGGGGGACGGAAACAAAAACCAAAGCACTAGGGCAACAATGGGCACTCAAGGGGAGGGAAACATAAACCAGAGCAGTACGGCAGGAATGGGTTCTCATACACCAAAGCACTAAGGTAGCAAGGGGTAGTTCTACTGATAGGCCAAAGGGCACTGCTACTAAGGGGCCAAGGGAAAGTGCTACTGAGGGGCCAAGTGGTGGTGTTATTGAAGGGAAAAGGGGAAGTGATTCTGGCACTGATTTCGATGATGAATCATATTGCTCAGCTTTGTTTGATAGTGACTATGATGGCAATGAGGATGATAGATTGTATAAGAAGAATGTTGACATGAATGTAGTAGAACAGTGAGTGGGCAGTAGAAGCAAGGGTAAGGAACAAATAGTGGCAAATTTTGAAGAGAAAGAGTATGACTCTGATGAGTGGCAGGAACATCCACCATTAGATTCTGAGGGTGAAATTGATAATGCAAGAAATAAGAAATTAACTGGGGAATTTAACCCTAAATCAGACATGAGACAACCTAAGTTCATGGTTGGTATGGTGTTTAAAGACAACAAAGTTTTCAAGGAAGCTATTAGGCAACATTCTGTTTTGGAAGGAAAACCATTAGTATTCCCCAAGAATGAATCAGGGAGGGTTAGGGCTAGGTGTGCTTTAGAAGGATGTCTGTTCATACCCTATCCTGGTCAGACCCCCAGGGCCCGCTAAGGGACTCACGTCGGGTGACACATCACCCAGTCAACGGTCAATCATTCAACACCATAACCTGGTCAAAGTGCATCTCCTTTCGAGCATCCACAGGCATCACCAATGCAGTGACATCAACACAGTCAAACCCTTGGAAAAAAGGATCGACCCCTCAAGGGGGTTTGCCACCCCTTTCATAAGGGGGTCGGCCACCCCTTCCTCAAGGGGTCGGCCACCCCTTCCCCGAAAGGGGGTCGGCCACCCCTTCTGCCTTGCAAGGGTCATTCCTAAACCCCCGACATCACTCATCGCGCTCTCTACAATACACACTCAACACAAACGGTCACTTGACGCTCATCACCGACCGTGCACAATCGTCACGACAGCGGCACACTATCAAAAGTATTGCTCTGCGACAGTTGTCGCTGCGCCCTTACGCCATTCTTATGATACGTGCCCCGGCACCAAGTATACCTCCACGACAGTTGTCTCCGTGCCCATGTGCCACAACCATGTTACAGGCCTGCGGTCATCACACTTATCCACCACACCATGCGCCCCTGCCATGGACGTCGAACATGCTTCAACCCACTCTCCGGAGTGTGCTGCATTCCTAGGGCTCCGCTCGTAATGCCTTGGCACGAGGACCCCTCTCTGCGGCATGGGCTTAGCGCCATCGCCGGATCAATCAAACAGCGGGATGGGCTTCGTACCGTCGTCGGCTCAATCAAACTCGGCACGGGCTTAGCGCCATCACAGGCTTAGCCCCATTGCCGGCTCAATCAAACTGTGGGATGGACTTCGTGTCGTCGCTGGTTCAATCAAACTGTGGCACTGGCTTAGCGCCATCGTCGGCTCAATCAAACTGCGGGACGGGCTTCGTACCATCGCCGGCTCAATCAAACTGTTGGACGGGCTTCGTGCCGTCGCCGGCTCAATCAAACTGCGGAACGGGCTTAGCGCCATCACCGGCTCAATCAAACTGCGGGATGGGCTTCGTGCCGTTGCCGGCTCAATCAAAAAGTGGCATGGGCTAAGCGCCATCACCGGCTCAATCAAACTGCGGGACGGGCTTCGTGTTGTCGCCAGCTCAATCAAATTGCAGTATGGGCTTAGCGCCATCACCGGCTCAATCAAACTGTGGGATAGGCTTCGTGTCGTCATCGGCTCAATCAAAAAGCGACACGGGCTTAGCGCCATCGCTGGCTCAATCAAACTGCGGGACGGGCTTTGTGCCATCGCCGACTCAATCAAACTGTAGCATGGACTTAGCGCCATCACGGGCTTAGCGCCATCGCCGACTTAATCACCGGGGGCTCATGCCCTCGCAGCAGGATGGGCTCGCAACCCTGAAGCCATCATCGGCACAACCTTAAAGCCACTGACATCACACTTGCAGGGAACTCCGACTCGAAGACTTCCCCGCAACGGACTCTAAGCACCAAGCGGTGACCATGGCCACTCATGTTACTCATATTGCTGTTGATCATCGACACCACCAGGGCAATGACCCACGGGTCACTCCGGGACGGAGCAGGTCCTTGGAGGGCATCGCGCCTAGTTCACCTGGCAGTTGGCTACAGGGGCAACCCTCACCGCTGTCAGGTTCTCTGCACATCTCTTGACGCACCTTGTGGGATTCAGTAAGGGCTTGGACTAGTGGCTGGGGCAACGGCCTACTCTGACCATGCTACCACGGCATGATCAGTCTCCTCAGACAAGCAGAGAGATGTTGTAAGGGCAGGGCAGCACGAACTTGGGGACCGGCAATCCAACGGAGAATTAGTACTTTGGACCCCCTAGCGACGTGTCGTTCCCAGGGGGTGACACATGTCAACTATGACACATGCACATTTTTTGCCTATAAATAGTGGCCTTTGGAGCTTATTTAAGGATCTTTCTCTCATTTGAACTTTTCACTTTCTTTCTCTAAAAAGACATTCTCTCTGGAATTCTAGTGAAAGAAACATATTTGAACCTTGGTCACCAGACCTTTGACGCTGCACCCTTATCACGGACTGTCGACCGTCAGCCTTGTTCGTTGCCGTCCTGCCTACGGTCTGCCAGCCCTCGTGACCTGTCTAGGAAGCCTTGCTCTTAGCCCTTGCTCCATCCTTGTTGTCTCCTACTTTGTCTACCTGAAGCTGACTCAGACTGCATCCTTTGTGGCACTTCCACGTAGCGGTGAACCCCTTTTCCGTATCAACAATGTCAATGGCAGGTGTATTATCTAGGATGCAAGGAGATAATGAGGTTGATTTAGTTGTGAAGACTGCAGTAACCAAGCACACCTGTACTAAGGTTCACAAGAATAAACATGTGACAAGTACTTGGCTAGCTGCTAGATACAGTAGAGAGTTTAGATTAAATCCTCAAATGAAGGTTGGTACTTTGAGAAATATATTGATGAGTGGTCACCAACTAGATGTGCCACTTTGGACAGTTTGCGCCCTTCTAGCATCGCGCCTGTACGCTCGCCTAGCACAGCGCATCATGTGCCCTTCTAGCATAATTTTTGTGCTCCCGACTGTAATGCTCGTGCACGACGTATGACTACCATGAAGATT
The DNA here is from genome assembly GCA_033070095.1 of Escallonia herrerae. Lineage (NCBI taxonomy): Eukaryota > Viridiplantae > Streptophyta > Magnoliopsida > Escalloniales > Escalloniaceae > Escallonia > Escallonia herrerae. The sequence goes on along the minus strand of JAVXUP010000049.1, from coordinate 296,547 downwards.
TGAAGATCCAAGCATGCATTTTTGGCTCATTTTTTGTGTGGAGATCATCATTATATATATTTATGTTTCCGCATGATATTCCAAGTCATTTTGAGTTGTACTTCTTAAGAAAAGGACATTATAACTTCTCGAACCTAGGTATGTCTACTACTTTAATGGTACTATACGGGGGTTATGAAGCTTTGTGCCAGATGCCCTGCGTGAGTCCCTTCCTTTGTTCTAGCTGTCTAGATATATTGCACACAGTGGTTCAAAACAAAGCTTTTGATAGCTGTAATGATGCATTTTAAAGTAATGGAAATATTTTGTTTTGTCATCATATTCAAATTTACTCTTTAGGCACTGTTGACTGCAAAGTTGATGCATTGTTGCTTGTAGATTGTTGATTGTCATTTGGCGGACTCTTCTTGTAAGTGGCAAGATGAGTTCCACACACATTTCCTTATGACATTAAGGGCCACCATGTGTCAGGTGGTATCATCGTACTGGTTGTCCAAGGGATCGGGCTTTAGCCAAATTTGTGGGATAGTTTGCTGGTAAGCTATGGGCAACTCAAAAGAAAGAAACGATGCATTAGAAGCATAACTACCATTCTCCATTATCTTTCCCTTTGCCTAGATGTGGTGGAGGAGAACTTGGAAGCTGATGAGAATATGTGGAATGCCGAAGCTGTGGACTAAGAGTCCAAGTTCGATGAGCTTCAATAACGAGTTAAGCTTCTTAGTCGTGATGCAGTTAACATGCCCACATAGGGCACATATCACCAATCGAGGCCCCAAGTGCCAGAGCCAAAGAACTACAAGGAACCCATGATGATAAATAATTAGAAAACTTCCTTTTTTGACACCAAGCAATATTTTTAAGCCAACAGAGTGGATTTGGAAGAGACCAAGGTCTCGATGGCCACTATGTACTTGGCTGGAGATGCTAAGCTATGGTGGAGGAAAAATACACAGAGATCTAAGAGGGTCATGTGTAATAAACAAGTGGGAGACACTCAAACAAGAATTAAAGGGTTAGTTCTTCCCCGAGAACACCGCATATAATGCAAGAAAAGCATTATTTTTGTGCAAACACACAAGGAAGGTCAGAGTGTTTTGCCAGGCCATCTCAGCCATGATGCTAGACATCGGCAACTTGTCCGTAGCCTGATGTCAGGCCTTCATTGAAGGGTTGAAACCATGGGTTTGTTTAGAGCTGAACAGACATAGGGTGAGCCACCTTAATGAAACCATCATCAAGGCCAAACGTCTTTCAGACAATGCAAAGCCAGAGAGGCCTACCCAGCGAAGGCACCCAAGCAAGACTACTAGTGGTAAGAATCTAGGGCGACAAGTACCAAATTGAATTTGGGGCAAGAATAGATAGCTTCAAATTATTCCTTCCACCAAAAAAGCCGGGGTGGATTGAAAACAAAGGGGTGATGCTAGCATCAGTGGATAAGTGAAGAAACCTCCCTTCAAGGGTTGTTAGTTGTGCCAAGGGCCGCATGTGATTCTAAACTTTCTACTGAGGCAAATCATGAATGCTTTCTTTGACAACATTGGGGCATGTAATGAGGGGAACCGTCTAGTTCTTAACCAGTACAACAACCAACAGATGACTAGCCAGACATGTAAGACTATTAAGAGGAAGGTGCCATTAAGGCCTTTCTCAGTCTTTCAATGTCGTGACTACTCAACTTGGGAATTAAAAATAGGATTTAGTTAAAGCAACTTGAAAGGCATGCCGCCAAAGGAAAAGGCAACCTACAAGGAAAAGGCTTTATGTATGTAGACATCATGGTTAAGGGGAAGGCCATCAGGGCCATGGTGGATATTAGTGTTACACATAACTATATTTGTTATCATAGAAGTGGAACGACTGGGTTTGACCTTGGAAGAAGGTTGTGGATGGGTGAAAGCTATCAACTCAGCTGCCTAACATGTGATTGGGATAGCTAGTTCCAAATTTATAAAGGTTTGCCCATACAAAGGGAGGACCACCTTCTCAATAGTCATCATGGACAATTTTAAGTTGATCCTTGGGTTTGAGTTCATACATGACACAAAGACCATAGTGATGCCTCGCACCAACTCTCTAACCATGTTTAGTAGTAAACCTTATGGCATCCCAACCAAAACTCTTAGGGCTAGAGAACATTCTATCTCAACCCTCCAGTTGAAGAGAGAATTGAACTAGACACGATAACCTACCTTGCTATTTAAGGTGGGATAAAATTAAAGAACTTCTAGGACTGTTGAAAATTAAGTGATATTAAACAACTTCGAGGATGTAATGCCTAATAAGTTGCCAAAGAAATTGGCACTGAGAAGCCCAATTGGTCATGAAATTGAGCTCATTCAAGGTGCAAAACTACCCGCTCGAGCTCCCTATCGAATGTCGTAACTAGAGCATGCCGAACTTAGAAAATAACTGAAGAGTTAGTAGATGCGGGTTTAATCACAACTGTCAAGTCACCTTACGGAGCATCCATCCTCTTTCAGAAGAAACAAGATGATTCTTTATGAATGTGTGTGCACTACCAATCTCTAAATAAGGTGGCCATTCAAAACAAGTATCGTATCTCTCTAATAGCCAATTGCTTTGATCAGCTCAGTCGAGCTAGGGTATTTACCAAATTAGACACGAAGTCTAGTAATGACAGGATCAAATTACAAAAGGTGGTGAAGTAAAGATGACTTGCATCACTAGATATAGAGCATAAAAGTTCTCGGTCATACCATTCCGGTTGACCAATGTCCCGACCACTTGTTACACCTTAATAAATCAGTATTTTCAAGACTATGTTGATAATTTTGTAGTGGTGTATCTTTATGATATTGTATAATACAGTTATACCATGAAGGATCATCTGGGACACTTAAGGAAGGTGCTCACCAGATTGAGGGAGCATGAGTTATATGTGAACCTAGCAAAATGTTCGTTTGTCCAGATGAAGATTGAATTCTTGAGACATGATTGTATAGTGTCAGACTAGGATGGGCGTATGCAAAGTTCAAGTAATAAAAGAATAGCAATTGCTTACTAATGTCTCGAAAGTAGTGTTTTTTTTAGGTTTGGCCAACTTCTACTGGAAGTTCGTCTAAGATTATTCTAAGACGGCCCCTCCTTTATCCAAACTATTGAAGAAGACTAAAAATTTGAGAAGAGTCCATGGAATGTAAGGCGGCCTTCGCCACTATGAAGCAGGCTATGTCAGAAGATCTAGTGCTCACATTGCCAGATATGACCAAGTCATTCGAAGTTCATACGAATGCGCCTAACTTTGTGCTCGGAGGGGTCTTAATGCAAGAAAGTCATCTCGTCGCTTATGAGAGTAAAAAGCTCAATGATGCAAAATGTTGCTACACCAACCGTGAGAAGGAGTTGCCAGTGATCGAGCATTGCCTTAGAGTTTGGAGACACTGCCTAGTTGGCTTTAGTGGAGACAAACAACTATTGTGGTAAGCCAATTCTTGAGCCAATCCAAGCTCACCTCCAAATAGGGCAGATGACAGGAAACTTTAGCAGAATTAAATGTCATGCTCGATATAGGATGGGAAAATTTTCTTTTGACCATCAAATCCCTTTACAACTTATGACTTTGAAAACAAACAATACCCCAAGTTTACTACAGTCTTAGGCCAAACAGAAGTAGTTCTTCGAAATTTATTATAAAGGACAAAAAATTTGCAAAACGAATCTAATACCGAAAAAAACTTTAATTATTCTACTATACCAGAATATAAGAAAAAGAGGGGCTGTAGTAGAGGAATTGAAGATGGGAATATCAAAAAGAAAGGAGGCAACATTATATTGCGAGGGTGTCTTCAAGGGCACTTGAAAAAAAATTGTCCTAGATAACTTCTGATAAACAAATCCCACTAGATCTAACCATTTTTTGTGAGATTTCAGCAAGTTAAACCAAATTCCATGAAATCACATTGAATACAATCCTAAATCCACATGTAATGATTCCAAACAAATGAACTTCTACTTTCATTTCCAAATCCCATTAAATTCATTCTTCCAACAGACTTCTAAAGTTTACATGTTTCGATCAACTTCCTCCAACCATTCTTAGGTAGAAACTTGTAGTTGCGCTTCAAGTGATACTCTAGCAAACCGCCTCAAAAAAATTCTCGAAAGGATTTTAGGAGTCCCCATCCCATTTAATTAAATAAAATAAGAAAACCCCATATAATGACTCTAAAAATGTACAAAAGACAAGTAATCTATTGAAAACAGGGAAATAGGTTGGGGACTAATTTATACGAAGGTAAGGTGTTAGGCATTCGTCTTACCTTTTCGGTCAATACATCATTTCTGTTGATTTATTATATCTTTAACACATAAAGACATAAATATGCATGAAACAACCCCATGTTTATTTTTATACTATTGGTTTGAACTCCACATCAGGGGTCGAGTGGCCTACGTATATAGTCAGACTAAGCAGAATCCAAATTATCGTAGTTCGATTCTGGACCTACGCAAAGGTGGCCTATACTTCAGCCTTAGACTCAAACTAAGAATTGAAAACACTCCTTTTTATAATTTTTGTACTAAAAATGACATGTGATCGCGAGGAGGGAAACACTCAAGACTATTATAATTTAAACTAGTCTAGAAAGCCATAAATATACCTCAAGAATGCACTTGCCTAGACGACTTGGAAATGCTTTGTTGACGGATTCACGATGCAAGTGATGCAAGACTCTCTAGAAATACATATAAAGTGCTAAATTTCCTTTTGAGATGATCTACAACTTCTAAGAAAGATGGTATAAAAGCTCCAGGGAGAAAAAGTTTATCCCATAGAAATGTAGCCCAAAGACCCTATTTATAGAGGTCTGAGTACTAGAATTGATAAGGATGACTATCTCAGTCTGTGATTTGGCGATAGAGCAAAATATTTGATAAAAATTGCAGACTAGAAAGAAGTCAACGAACATGCCAATGACTCAATGAACTGGCCAGTTTTTTATCAACCGCTCGGTTCACCTCTTAAATTTTTTTTTAAATTTCAAGACATTATTTGTTCTTAATTCGGCAATTATCTATCATACAATTAGATGGGATGAACCAGGTTCGGGAATTATCTCAATATCTCATATAAATCAAGGATTAATCACGTGTATCAAGGATAAATCACGAGATATTTTCAAGTCATCTAAGCAATCACAATTCCTTTACCTTAACTTGGGTTAAACCTTACTAACTGGACTGGTTTAAACAACTGGACTGGGCTCAACTAACAGGACTCCAGACTGGATCGGATAACTAGACTAGATTAACTATTGAACTTAATTAAATAGATTAGACTTATTATATTATTAGGCCTAGACCCATAATAATAGTAAAAGAAATCATTACTAAAGCCCAATGACATAAAAAAGAAAGACAAAAGAAAACTACCAAAATAGGGTGTTTACAGAGCTCTTCGATGAGGGAGCTCCTTGCAGGCGAACATTACCGTAAACAACACACCTTTGTAGTAAATTATGGAAAAGAGCATAAGACCTAAGACAAACTCAAAGACTTAGACAAGTATGAGGTCGAGCCTTTATAACACTTCCTTCATCTCCCTAGAAAAGAAATCAGACTATCATAGTTCAGATGGTGGAGATATCACTTGAAGCCGGAGCCAATGATAGCAACGATTGGTCGCCGAGCAAAACCAAAAAAGGAAACTAAAGCAGGACCTTATCTAGAGCCGGAGCCAATAGTGACAACGATTGCTGCTAGATGAAGGGCGTATCCTTAGAAGTTAGAGCCAATGGTAATGACAATTGGTCATCTAGGGATACAAAAAGTTAGAACTAGAACTGGACTAGGGTTGAGAAAAACTCACTGCCTTAAGTGTTGGAGCCAATAGTAACAACAATTGGTTGCTTAGGCAAATAAAGAGGAAAATGCATTTAGAAGCCAGAGCCAATAGTAACGATGATTGGTTGTCTAAACACAATGAATGACTAAGAGTCAGAGCCAACAGTAATGCGGTTGGTCGTATAACCATAAGGCATATCTTTGGAAGCCGGAGACAATGATAACAACAATTGGTTATCTAAGGATACTGAAAAGTCATGTCTATGAGCCGGAGCTAACACTAACGACAATTGGTTGCTTAATCACAAGGAAAAATGCATATCTAGAAGCTGGAGCCAATAGTAATGACAATTACTAGTCTAGACACACCGAAGAGTTATGACTAAGAGCCAGAACAAATAGTATTAATGATTAGGCGCTTAGCCATAAGAACATACTCCCAGAAGCCAGAGACAATGGTAACAAAATTGAAAGAATCATATCTAAAAATAGCACCAATAATAATGACGATTGGTTGTCTGGATAGCCGAATACTTATGACTAAGAGCCTGAGCCAATATTAACAACAATTGGTCTCTTAGCCATAAGGACTTGCCCTTAAAAGCCAGAGATGATGGTTACAATAATTGATCGTCTAAAAATACGGAAAGAAGCATATCTAGAAGACAGATCCAACAGTAATGACGATTGGTCATTTGGCCACACAAAAGACTTATATTAAAAGCCAGAGACAATAAAAATGACGATTGGTCGCTTAGCCATAAGAAGATACCCCTAGAAGCCGGAGCCAATAAAAATAATAATTAGTCGTGTAGTAATATAGAAAGAAGCGTATCTAGAAGCCAGAACCAATAGTAATGATGATTGGTTGCTTAGCCATAAAGACATACCCCTAAAAGCCAAATCCAATGGTAACAACAATTTGCTGTCTAGAAATATGAAAAGCTTACTGCCTAAAAGCCAAAGCCAATAGTAACAGCAATTGGATGCTTAGGCAAATGAGGAGAAAGCGTATCTAGAAGCCAGAGTCAATAGTAACGATAATTGGTCGTTGAGACACACCAATGACTTGTGACAAAGAGCTGGAGCCAACAGTATCAATGATTGGTCGCTTAGCCATAAGGTGCATCCTTAGAAGTCGGACCCAACAGTAATAACAATTGGTCCTCTAGGGATACTAAAAAGTTGTGTCTAAGAGCAGGAACCATAGTTATTAAAGGCGTAGGTGCACCTAAGATACAAATGGTCCTTGGAGCCTAGGCGTAAGGCACAAACACGCGCCTTTTCTAAGTGAAGCGCAAAACAAAAATAAATATATATTATTGCATTAAACCAATAAAATTAAGTAAAAAAACTAAGAACATGACAATTTAACAAATTTTCAACCCTAGGAAAAGTTTCAAATCCAATAAGAAGTAGGTTATCTTAAATAAACATGACAACGTCATCCTCATTATCAGGGAGGCTAAGGCAACAATGCTTTTCTAAAGACAGAATCCTATGCTCCAAATCTAGTAGAGATTCCTCCTCAATTTTATCTTCTTTGTCTATAAGGTGAGGCGAAGGAGCAGATTTCCTTGAAAGAGAGCAACAATTCATGACGGAGAGCTAGCACAATGAATGACAACAAGACAATCAATTAACTAAGGATTTGCGGTTTTATGAAACAAAGAGTCAAAAACAATGAATGGTGGAGATAATTCCATGATTCAAAAATTAAAGACTAGGATTTTTGGGCTTTTTTTTGTCCCCCACCACCACCTTGGGCCTTGCACCTGGGCATCTAGGCGCACACTTTATTAAAGGGGCCGTACCTAGCCCTAAGCGAGGTACATGCGTTGTGCCTTGCGCCTAGGGACCCCTTTGATAAAACTGGCCGAAGCCAACGGTAGAGACAATTGGTCAATCAAACATGAAGAGAAAAGTGTATTTAGAAGCCAGAGCCAATAGTTATAACGGTTGATTGTCTAGAGACACTGAAGGCTTATGATTGAGAGCCAGAGCCAATAGTAACAATGATTGTTCGCTTAGTCATATGGAGTATCCTTTGAAGCTTGAGCAAATAGTAACGACAATTGGTCATCTAAAGACACAGAAAATTGGATTGAGGCAGGCACCCCGTATCTTTGTGCTAACCTGAATCGAGGGTTTCTACTCTAGAGCATATATTGGGATTGAGACTGGGACTGTACGTGACTTACATATACTGACCTGAATTGAGGGTTAAATACTCTTGGATATAGACCTAGACCCAGAAATGGAGATGTGTTTAACTTTCCGTTACACCAAATTGAGGGTTAAAAACCTTCAGACATAGACCTAGATTGGCAGATGGCTGCGCCCGGTGAATTAGTTGCCTACATACCCTCATCTAGAAGGCATCAAGAATATAGTTATTGTGCATGACTTCGCGTACTGACCTAAAATGAGGTTAAATACCCCTCGACATTGGAGTCGCTCAGAAAATAGAGAATGTACAGGACTCCCCTGTACTGACATGAATAGATTTGGACTGGAAAATAGCTCACGGTACGAAGGTTACCTATATACCCACATTCGAAGGGATCAAGTCAAATGTAGGTTGAATTGGATCTGGAAAGAAGGTAATTAGTGAAGGGCTGGAAAGATAAGTTGACTTTTCCTAGATTTAAGAAGGATATGAGCGTGACTGAAAATCACATCAAAATAAGATTTTTTTTCTTATTTTAAAATTTTATTTTATGAATTTTTGAGGACTAAGGTCAAGAAGTAGACTATTTAGACATAGACTTAGATTAGACAAAGACACTGACCCTAACTCTCAGGATAGAGGAATCACATAGAAGCTCTGGACAAAGTGCATGCAGAAGGAACTGGCCGTACAATGTACTGACCAAACAAGGACATACATAAGTTTGTCTGTCAGGAGTGGGGGATCGCAAGGAGCCCCTAGAAAAAATACGGGCAGGCAAAACAGAGCATGCAATGAACTGGTAAAAGAAGACACTATCATGACTGTCCAGAAAGGGGAATCATAGTGCGCCCCTAGAATACAGACAAAGTTGACCATGCAATGGATTGGAGAAAGATAGACACTATCATGAGTATCCTGAAAGGGGAATCATAGGAAGTCCCTGGACAAAGATGCAGGCAGGCGATGTTGACCATGCAATAGACTGGAGACAGATAGACACTATCATGACTGTCCTAAAACAGAAATCATAAGGATCCCCTACACTAAAATGCGTGTAGACGAAACTGATGATGTAACGAGCTAGATGAAGAATGACACATCATGACAGTCAGTGAAGGGGACTCATTATGTCACACCCCTCGGAAGGAAGTGCAACGCTAAAAAAGCTGGTAAACATATATACCTCAAGGATGAATAGAGCTTTACTACAAACCTCTAAAGAAACAGTGGAAGCATGGCTTAAATGTTACAGTCGTCCATAAGTGAAAAGACTAAACATAGCATATATTACAGATCACCTCTCTCCTATACAAGTGCTACACTCCAAAACAAAAGAAGAACAACTAAAACTTTGCTCACCCATCGTAATACTCTTGGTCCTCACCAAGGTACTCCTCTTTGTCCCCTGGCAAATATTCCTAGTCTGAACCTAAAAAAAAGTATCGGGAATGGGTCAGCCTGACTGCTCTATAGGGTATCCGGTGCTTTTAAGTCCAAACATGAATTTATTAAATTATGAATTGTTAGTACAAAAATGCAAGTCACTTGAACATACGATACCTACGTACTTAAGAATAATTTAACATATCGAGTATCACATACAACCATCTGCTCACACTTGCCTTCAAAAGAAACGAGAATAGCATATCGAGCAAGATTTGAAATCTTGTAGAACATATACGAGAATGACAACCAAACCTAAATATTAACTTGATCTCGCTAAGTATAACGAAAGAGTATAAACAAGTTCTAGAAAAATATAAGCCAAGTCAGAGAACATCAACATGCAAATATGCCCTTCATGCACAAGCTAACTTTCCCTGAGTGCGAGAGACTTTCGTATCGTAACCAACTGATATAGCGGATTCAATAGAAGAAGTCTAACATCATCATAGGCACACCAATAGTTCCTTTCAGGAAGTAGTACGCATAGCCAGTACGTACTATCGAAACATAAACAAGAACGAGAACCCTGGCCGGATAACTTCCAACCCCGGCAAATAACACCCTCAACTCACTTTTTTCCTCCTCCTTCACGTGATATGGATAATCATATACAGATGTCAACAGAATGTCACCAAGTACCTCAAAAGAGGTTTAATCCCCTATCAAGTCGTATTTACCATATTATCAACAACACATGCCAAACATGTAACCTAATCTCTAATGGGCAAACTAATTCAGTAATCAAGCAAGAAATAATTTGATAGCCTTCCTCAAGTACCCTACTCATATGTATACTTATATTGTTGTATAGATAATTGAGTGTCCATCTAAGACCAGAAATTTACCTAGTTATTCATCATTAAGCCCAACACAAAGAACTACTAGTTTATGTTACATAATCTGCCCAGTATTTCTATTGGCAGCAGAAGTAGTCTGTACTATGAAAATCATAACAATTTGAAAGGCCTCTACAGTCAAACTACATATTTGTGGAAACTAGACTTAAAGATGTACTTCTCAGTATTTTATTTGGTACAAAAATATTATTTTAAGGTCATGTTAAGTCCTTCCAAAGAAAGACTTCAGAATTTGTCCAGCAACAGTTTCACAGGACAGGTTCCAAGCCACGAATTTTAAACCATAGTAATAGTACTTGAAATAATCTGAAATTTTGTATGTATACTCTATACATGTATTAGTATAACTTATAAAATAACCAAGTCCATATAGCAACTAAAAGTATACCTTTTTAAGCATCAAAGTTACTCCAACTTCATGATTGTACAGTTTCACATGACAGGTTTCAAGCCACAAATTTTAGACCATAGTAATAGTACTTGAAATAATCTGAATTTGGTATATATACTCTATACATGTAGTAGTATAACATATAAAATAACTTGGTTTCAAGTCACGAATTTTAGACCATAGTAATAGTACTTGAAATAATATGAATTTTGTATATATACTCTATACATGTAGTAGTATAGCATATAAAATAACCAAGTTCATAACTCAACTAAAAATATACCTTTCTAAGAACCAAAATTACTCTAATTCCATAACTGTTTTGCATATTTCAACACACATGATCATACTTCTCCTTGAATTACTTCAAACAAATATATATATATATATATATATATATAGTGTTTTACTACTACTCATAATACTTCTCATACATGTTTTGAAGATTTTATAAAAATACAAGGTAACCTACCAAGAAAATTAAGCTCGAGCTAATAGAAGAAAGTTGATGCAAATCCCCCTCCTTTACTCTTCCTTTTCTTCTTCGCTTCTTCCTTTCTCTCTTTTCTTTTCTTTCTTCTTCTTTCTCTCTTTTCTTTTCCTACTCTTTCCCTTCTCTTTGTTTCTATGTTTGGCTGAAAGGTGGTCTTCCCCCTCCCCTTCTCTTTTGTTTCTAAGTTATCCACTTAACTTTTCTTTCTATTTTTTTAATTATTTTCCCTTGATTACTCATCCTCCAACAACTAAATCAAGAGCAACACATGGTATGCCACTAATACCAACTTTTATATTTGCATATTGGCCCCAAGATTTTGCATAATTACTTTTTAACCCCCAAAGTTTTACATAATTATATTTTAGGCCCACAACTTAATTTCAATATTTATTTTATGTATACAAATAATATAACACGATTATATTATTTCAATCAAAATTAAATATGTTTAAACTTTAAAATGATGAGAAGTTAATTAAGATCGGGGTCTCACACTCTCTCCTCCTTAAAAGAATTTAGTCCCTAAATTCATACCTGATCATGTGAACAAGTGCAGGTACTTCAACCTAATCTCATCTTCACGCTCCCATGTAGCTTCTTCAATATCATGTCATTGCCATTTGACCTTAGTTAATGGAATCAACTTATTTCTCAATACCTGATCCCGACGATCCAAAATCTCCACCGGCTGCTCAACATAAGTCATACCTGCTTCGATGTGAACCGGCTGATCATGCAACACGTGATGGATCTGGCTGATATTTATGCAACATAGATACATGAAAGACATTATGTACTCCAGATAATGAAGGCAGTAAAGCAACCCAATACGCTAAAATCCCATAAGGCCCGATAAACCTCGGAGATAGCTTACCTTTCTTACCAAATCTCATGACTCTTTTCGTTGGAGAAATTTTAATAAAAACAAAGTCTCCCATCATAAATTCCAAACCACGTCGATGAGTGTCAGCGTAGCTCTTTTGTCTACTCTATACCGTACAGATATGTTGTTGAATTACTTGTATCTTATCAGTGGTTTAATAAGCTTACCTTCCCCAACCTCTGACCAAGAAACTGAAGATCTACATTTGCTTCCATATAATGCCTCATAAAGAGCCATATCAATACTAGAATGGTAGCTATTATTATAAGAGAATTCAACAAGTGGTAAATGTGAATCCTAACTACCTTTCATGTCTATCAGACAAGCTCGTAACATATCCTCCAAGGTTTGTATAGTACGCTCACTTTGACCATCTGTTAGAGGGTGAAAAGTTGTACTCACAGCTAACTGTGTACCCATAGCCTTCTGAAAAGCTTGCCAAAATCAAGAAGTAAAATGTGGATCCCCGTCGAAAACAATACTAACAGAAAGTCCATGCAAACGAACTATCTCATCGATAAACAACTTAGCTAGTTTTTCCATGGAATATTTCATATTCAGAGTAAGAAAATGTGCAGACTTAGTAAGACGGTCTACTATTACCCAAATCGCATCATTCTGTTTCGAGTCTGCGGTAAACCTGTCACAAAATCCATGGTTATGTGCTCGTATTTCCACTCAGGAATAGATAGAGGCTGTAAATAACCACCTGGCTTTTGATGTTCTGCCCTTACCACCTGACATGTTAGGCACTTGGAAACAAACTTAGCTATATCACCTTTCATACCATTCCACCAATAGTGTGATTTTAAATCTCTGTACATTTTAGCGCTACCCAGATGAATATTTTACTTACTCTGGTGTGCTTCTTTCAAAATCTCATGTTTAACCTCAGCATCATTTGGTCCACAAACACGATCTCTAAATTTCAATATACCTTTATAAGATAATGAAAATTCAGGTTGCAACCCTCGCTCCACCTTTGTTCTAATTTTCTGCAACTCTAAGTCCTTTCCCTAAGCTTCATGCATCAATTGCATTAATTCAGGCCAAACTTTAATATTAGCAAGTAAAATCCCGATCTAGTTGCACACAGCCTCTAATCACACACATCAGTCAACATATCTCATTCCTTAAGCATTAAACTAGCTATCACATTCTTTCGGCTTAAGGCATCAGCAACCACATGAGCCTTACCCTGGTGATATGAAATAGAACAACTGTAATCGTTTTATAATTCTATTCATTTACGTTGTCTCATATTCAATTCCTTTTGTAAAAATAAATATTTCAAACTCTTGATATCGGTGTAGACCTCAAATACTGCTCCATACAAATAATGTCTCCACTTATGCAAGGCAAAAACAATAGCTGCTAATTCTAGATCATGAGTAGGATAATTTCCTTCATATGGCTTCAATTTACGCGATGCATAAGCAATTACCTTACCTCTTTGCATAAGCACACAACCCAAACCTTTGTGAGATGCATCACTATGTATTACAAAATCATCATTCCCGTTAGGCAGAATGAGAATAGCTGCACTGACCAATCTATGTTTTAACTCCTGAAAACTAATCTCACATTTATCATCCCTAATAAAAGTTACTTTCTTCTGAGTCAAACGAGATAATGGGCCAGCAATTTTGGAAAATCCCTCAACAAATTTATGGTAATATCCGGCTAACCCCAAAAAACTACGTACCTCCGATACTGATGAAGGCGTTTTCCAACTTTGTATAGCCTCAATCTTAGCCGGATCCACTGATATTCCTGCACTTGATATTATATGCTCCAGAAATGTAACTTGTTCCAACTAAAACATACACTTATTAAATTTGGCATACAGCTTTTTATCCCATAAGTTTTGCAAAACAAGTCTGAGATGCTGAGCATGCTGTTGGGTATCCCGAGAATAACCCAAAATATCATCAATAAAGACTATCACAAAACTATCCAAGTATGGTTTGAATATGCGATTCATCAAATCCATAAATGCCACGGGTGCATTAGTAACCCCAAATGGCATAACTAGAAATTCGTAATGACCATGCCTAGTCCTGAAAGCAATCTTAGGGACATCCTCATCCTTTACCTTTAACTGATGATAACCTGGCCTCAAATCCAATTTAGAAAATGTCTTAACTCCTTGCAATTGATCAACACAAATCCTCGATATGGGGTAATGGGTATTTATTCTTTATGGTTACCTGATTTAACTGTCTTTAATCAATACATAAAAGCAAGGTACCATCCTTTTTCTTAACAAATAATATAGGTGAACCCCAAGGTAAAGTACTTGGTCTAATAAAGCCTTTATCAAGTAAATCTTGTAATTGCACCTATAACTCCTTCAATTCAGCAGGAACCATTCTGTCGGGAGCTTTAGATATAGGTGCAATACCTGGAACAAGTTCAATAACAAATTCTATCTCCCTATCAACTGGTAGAGTAATCAAGGCCTGCGAAAATACATCTGAAGATTCCCAAACAATAGGGATATCCTCCAGCCTACTCACTGTCTTCGAACAGTCAATAGCATACACAATATACCCCACACAGCCCTTACTAAGTAACTTCTGAGCATGTAAGGTAAAAATAATAGGGACAGCAGTTGGACTTTTATCCCCCACATACATAAATACTGACTGATCTGGTAAAGTAAATGTAACGGTTTTCGTAAAACAGTCAACACTAGCATGATTGTGGGATAACCAATCCATACCCAAAATAACATCTAACTCCCTCATAGGCATTGCAATCAAATTGACATGCAATACACGGTTATTCATGTTGATCTTACAGGCTTCGTACACTCTATCTGTATATAAAGAATCACCCACGGGGGTACAAACTTTGACCATAAAAGGTAAAGAATCTGACAGCATAGGCAAATGATGTAAGAAATGTGATGCAACATATGAATGTGTAGAGCCAGGATCAATCAATATTCTAGCCAAAATACCAGAAACTAAATCTCCAATAATAGTAGGCGATCCATGTACCTCATCCTGTCCCAGTACAAATGCTCTAGCCATTATTGCTCATTTATTCACCCTTCTACCGGTACTAATACCAGTACTAGAAGCATCCCCAGCAGTAGTAGCCATAGATTTTTTATTCTTAGGACAATCCCTCATCTGATGCCCCTGTGCCCCACATGCAAAACATAACCCCTTTCTCTTCCTACAAAACTATTCTGTATGCCCAGTCATACCACAAAATGTGCAACATCAACTAACTGGTACAGGCTGCTATTGAGGTGGTATATATT
The DNA here is from genome assembly GCA_033070095.1 of Escallonia herrerae. Classification (NCBI taxonomy): domain Eukaryota; kingdom Viridiplantae; phylum Streptophyta; class Magnoliopsida; order Escalloniales; family Escalloniaceae; genus Escallonia; species Escallonia herrerae. The sequence continues at coordinate 281,216 of JAVXUP010000049.1, read as the reverse complement.
GACTAGGCCTCACTCTAGGCCTAGGCTGAGGTCGTGGTCCAATTATAAATGGTCGGGCCATAAATCCCTGTGTCTGGGGTCTAGATGCATACACCATACTCCTCATATATGTTCTCAAAAACTTCTTACCATCAGATGTAGAAGGAAATATGCCTGCCTGTCACTGTGGCACCAGAGGCCTAGATAAATTCATATGTGCCCTCTTTGCCCGTGTGAACCCCAAAGTCCTCTCAGTATTAAGTGCCCGATCTACAATCTCGTGATAATCAGAGATATTAAGAGATGCAATAGCTTCCTGTATGTCAGGATTCAAGCCATTCTCAAACTTTCTAGATTTCCTATCACCATCTTCAACCAAATAAGATGCATGTCGAGCTAAAGCGGTAAATTCTTTTTCATATTCTTGTATAGTCTTGTTTTTCTATTCAAGTTGCAGAAAAACCAATTCCCTATCTCTTCTAACACTTGCCGGAATATACTTATTATTAAACTCAATAGTAAGCAAGTCCCAAGTTCTTATAATATTATCGGCTGTCCACTTAGCATCAATCGTCTTCCACCAAAACCACGCATCCTCACTCAAATAAAAAATAGCCAAAGAAACTTCTTGTGCAGGAGTTAATTGCATTCTCTCAAATAATTTCTCCTTATTGCTTATCCATTCCTCTGCTCATCCAAATTAGCAACACCCACGAATAAAGTAAGCTTAAGCTTAACAAACCTTTCAGGCAAGGTCAGATCATCAATAGCTATAACGGATCTAACCTGAGAACTCTCACCAACCTGACTATGTTGCTAATTGTTTTGTGAATATTCTAGGGCATTGGTTATACGTCCAACTAACCCAATTATCTCCCGTAAATTAGGGTAAGTTCCTTGTGTACCCTGCCCCACGATACTTTCCTCTCTCTTGCCCGCCATATATCACACCTAGACAGGCGAAACAAATATGTTTAGGCCACACCGAATTTCAAAATCAAATAAACTAATAAATTTTGAAGATCTTAGCCTAGCTTCTAAGCAACTATAGCTCTGATATCACTAAATGTCATACCCCAAGGAAGGAAGTGTAACACTAAATAAGCTGGTTAACATATCTACCTCAAGGATAAACAAAGTTTTACTACAAAACCTCTAAAGAAACAGCGGAAGCATGGCTTAAATGTTACAGTCGTCCATAAGTGAAAAGACTGAACATAGCATTATATTACAAATCACCTCTCTCCTATACAAGTGCTACACTCCAAAACAAAAGAAGAACAACTAAAACTTTGCTCACCCAGCATAATTGTCACGACCCAAAACAATGGGCAGGCCCACGAGTTAGGCACGTGACCGGCCGCAAACCCAATAGGCTCCAATTTAGGGCTCTGCCAGGCCTTACTCGCTAAAACCTGTACACAATTCTAAAATCATACATTAACTAACACCATAACATGAATTTCTAAAGATGCCCTTACAACTCTTTCCCAAATCATCTCTACTGAAATCCTCCATAGAGACCGATAGCATTTATTTTAAAGAAACCTCCTAAAATTAAGCTACGAACAATTCAAATAAATAACTGACAGTTCTACAATTTCTCAAGGGCTTAAACAACTTCCTAATGAGCATCTCCTGCGGCTTCATTCTCATTTTCCTCGTAATACTCATGTTCATCTAGTTGATCGCCTGAAAACATTTATAAAAAGGGGTGAGCTTGGGGCCCAGTAAGTACAAAAACCATATCCCTAAAATAGATTTTGGGATTCATAAAAACATGAAACGTGCCATGGTTTTCTTCAATTTAAAACTGGTAAACATTTTCACAAGAGATACTATGCATATATATACTTTTGAAAGCAATTCATCCAAGATTCTCAGAAACGAAGTATGACATCAAGTAGGCTCATCAACAACTATCACAGTTCATCATAACATAGGCATGTTGCGGTCAGCGTACGTCCCCCCTGACTAGGGCCCATAATCCCTACTCCACCTGGGATGAACATTATTTGGTCAGGGTATGCGCCCCCTGACTAGGGCCCACAATCCCTCCTTCGTCCGGGATACATATTATTGTGGACGCAAGGGCGCACCACGAGCAACAGTACTGTGCGTCAACGTATCGTCCCGTTGACCAGGACCCAACAATCCAACTTTCCCCCGTGGATATGGGGCGCAACAACCAAGCCAGAAATACCGTCTCATTCAACATAAGCCAACTTTAAAACACTACTCATAGAAAACATTCCATGGCATTTTTTTATGCATTTTCTCATCAAACAATTTACACAAAAGCAGTAGCATGTAAAAGGCTTTAAAACTTCTAATTGGAACAATTCATTTATACATACATATACATAAACAAAAAATAGGGCATACGGAGGAATATGGCAGGAGTACTTACTTGCTCAGTAATTGGTTCTTGAGCTCGATCAACAGTCGATCCTATCTCTTGACTACCGAAACCTAAATAACAAACCACAAGGACATCATTCATTACCGCTCGAGCACGCCTAAGTATTAAGTTTCTCTTAAGTGAGTGAAGTGTTCCAAACCGCCCCTCGTACTTTGTAAAATTTCCTATTTGCCCCCGATGCCTAACGTACCATTATCCACTTGGATATAACCCAAAAGAATACATTTAAACCACTCAAGCATCACAGTAATTTTAGATCACTATAAAATTCTAGGTTTAGAAAAATCTTGTTTACTATGTTAAATAATTCAAAAGCCTATTTTGAAAATAAAATTGTTTGAGACACTTCCCATGCCCGGAAAAATCTGAGAAAATTTCACGTCGAAGGTTTCCCAAAATTAAGGGGAGTTTCTGTTTTGCACTTTGTCTAAATCTATTCAGAAGATGTCCTTAGAAATAATTTAATAACTATAGCAAACGACTTTCAAAACTTCTGAACTCTAGAATATAAATTATCATAGCTATATAAGACTATTATAAAAGTATCATAATTTAATAACTTGGTTTACTATTTTAAAATACTCTGAAATCTCCTATTCGGATAAAACTAGTTAGCATGCTTCCTGAGCTCAGAAAAATCTAAAATGTTTCCTGTGTGTAGATCTTGCAAAAATAACATCGGTTACTCTTTTGAGTTTTGTCAAAATAAATTTCTAGATATATGTAAACATTTAAGAAAGAAGCTGTTAAAAGAATAGTCCTCTTTAGCGACACTTTTGAGTTTAATTCAAACCGAAGCTTTTCTCTCTCTCTCTCTCTCTGTGTCACTATCTTCTTCTCCTTCATGACACAGAATCTTTCACCCGAACTACCTCACATGCAAAAACTCTCCCACACAACAACTTCACACAGCCATATCTATATTTCTAAACACCACACCCACACATGTATATATATTAACAAAACCCCATTTGTTTCTCACTCCACTGCCTCATGGCAGTGGGTCTTTCCCCTCTCCATTCTCTCACGCACACAGTGCACTCTACCACACCCACTTGCACTCCTAACACTCATTTGTAAACACTAGATTTGCACTCTAATACCCACTACACTTACTCCATCTTCTACCTACACTAACACATCTGCAATGCAATTTGAACCCATAATTTCATACTTTTTCCATTCGTCTACACTCCCTCACAAACTACAAGAACTCGACACCCATGTATGCACCTCACGGCTGCAAACACAGCCGCCCATGGCTGTCTACACCGTGCTCACACGGTCCAAACAAAACACACTTTTCACACACTAGGCAGCCCACATTCCCCTTCCCTTTTTCCACTATACTCCCCACACAAGACCCACATACAGTGCACACTAAATCTGCCCAGCAGTAGGTCCTCTCTCTCTCTCTTGGATGCACCCAAATATGCTTGTAACCAGCCATGGCACCCGCACAAACACAGTCATGGCAGCCCCTCCATGGCTGTCCCCTTCCCTTCGTCACTTTTTCGCACACAGCGCACCACGTCTTCGCACACACTGCACCATCACTCCACCTTCTCACTCTCGCGCACACACATTAATCCCACACAAAACCTCGCACAGTTGCTGCCCCATTACAGCAGTCCCCCACTTGCCTTTCACACCTTTGCACACACACACAAAAGTACCACAAAACACCTCACACGGCTGATGCCCTTTGGCAGCCCATTACAGTAGTCTTCACCTTCCTTTCACATCTTTGCACACACGCAAAAACACCACAAAAATCCCACGCAGCTGCTGCCTTTTTACACCTTCACAAACACACACAAAAACACCATAAAAGCTTCACAAAGCTGCTGCCCTTTGACAGCCCTATTACAGTCCTTCCCATCCCCTTTTCTTTCCACACTTCAGCAGTCCCTAAAGCGCCATTACGCAGGCCACAACACCACGCCAACAGTCCCTTACCTGGCAGTCCTCACGGCACCCCTTTCTTCTCTCCTTTCTACCTTGCGCACACACAAAACCACAGCAGCAGTAGCAGCCCCTTTTCTTGTTGTTTTCCCCCTTCCTTTGCACCCCCTTCATGCATACCAACACCCCTACGCACTGCCGAAACAGCCTTCACATGGCTGTCCTAGGCAGTCCTCTTTTTCCCATGCCGTTACCCGCACTTCACCAACAACACAGCCAAAATACCTACATATCTTGTCGAATACATATGCATTACACTCAGAAAAACACAGCAATCAAACATCCACGACTCCCCTTTCAAAATAGCATAACAACCCCTTTAAATTATTGATTTTGATGGCTAAATAGGCAAGGGATCATACCTGGGATTTTCAGCCCTAAAGCTCTTCTTCTCTTCTCGATATCTCTCTCTCTACCGTGAACAAGATGGAGTCTGACGGCTAGAAGGGTGGCTGCCCCATAACAGGTCTTATGTATAATATATATATATATATATATATATATATATATATATATATATATATATATATATATATATATATATATATATATATGTATGTAGGATGAAAACCCTAATTAGAAACTGAAAAGAAAACCTACACCCCCATTTGTTGCTAAAACTTCTTAACCGAATTTATTATTACGAAAATGGTCCAAAGAATGAAATACTTACGACACTTTATGTGCTACGCCAATTGTCAACGGGTTACTACATTATCTCGTTTTGCAAATCATTGCTAATAATAAGTGCACCGATATTTTATATAACTTGTTGCTTGACACTAGTAAATTTGTCGCTAAGATTTTTCTAAAATACTGTTAACGCTAATTGTCGCTAAATACATAAATCAACATTAATAATATCTGCTATAGTTAACTTATGACTTTCTAAAAATTTGTTGTTAAATATAGCCGTTAAAAATTCAATCACGCTAATCAACGCTAATGTTGCCGATAAAATTTCGCTAATAGAAGTCGACGTTAAATCTCGCGTATAAAAGTCGTCGCCTAGATAATAAACTAACCGGCTAGACATATCATGGTTCAGGGTGTTACAATAATACTCTTGGTCCTCACCAATGTCCTCCTTTTTGTCCCTTGGCAGATATTCTGACTTCGAACCTAAAAAAAGTATTGGGAATGGGTCAGCCTGACGACTCAGTAGGGTATCCGGTGCTTTTAAGTCCAAACATGAATTTATTATATTATGAGTGGTTAGTATAAAAAAGCAAGTCACTTCAACAGAAGATACCTACGTACTTAAGAATAATTTAACATATCGAGTATCACATACATCCATCTGCTCACACTTGCCTTCAAAAGAAACGAGAATAGCATATCGAGCAAGATTTGAAATCTTGTAGAACATATACGAGAATGACATAAACTTCATTCAACATAAGGACGCTGGTTTAGCACTGTCTACAACCCGCCGCTAAGTATAACAAAATAGTATAAACAAGTTTTAGACAAATATAAACCAAGTACGAGAACATCAATATGCAACTATGCCCCTCATGCACAAGCCAACCTTTCCTGAGTGCGAGAGACTTTTCGTATCGCAACCAATTGATATATAGGGTTCAATAGAAGAAGTCTAACATCATCATAGGCATGCCAATAGTTCCTTTCAGGAAGTAGTACGCATAGCCAGTACGTACTATCGAGACATGAACGAGAATGAGAATGCTGGCCGGATAACTTCTAACCTCGGCATATAACACCCTCAACTCACTTTTTTCCTCCTCCTTCATGTGATATGCATAATCATGTATAGATGTCAACAGAATGTCATCAAGTACCTCAAAAGAGGCTTAATCTCCTATCAAGTCATATTTACCATATTATCAACAACACATGCCAAACATGTAACCTAATCTCTAATGGGCAAACTAACTCGGTAATCAAGCAAGAAATAATTTGATGATCTTCCTCAAGTACCCTACTCATATGTACAGTTATACTATTGTATAGATATTTGAATGTCCATTTAAGACCTGTAATTTACCTAGTTTTCATCATTAAGCCCAACACAAAGAACTACTAGTTTAGGTTACATAATCTGCCCAGTATTTTTATTGGCAGCAGGAGTAGTTTGTACTCTGAAAATCATAACAATTTAATTCCAAGGCCTCTACAATCAAATTATATATTTCTGGAAACTAGACTAAAATAGCTACATCCCAGTATTTTATTGGTACGAAAAGATTATTTTAAGGTCATGTAAAGTCCTTCCAAAGACAGACTTCAGAAACTGTCAAGCAACAGTTTCACAGGACAGGTTCCAAGCCATGAATTTTAAGCCATAGTAATAGTACTTGAAATAAACTGAAATTTTGTGTGTATACCCTATACATGTAGTAGTATAACATATAAAATAACCAAAGTTACTCTAACTTCGTAACTGTGCAGTTTCACAGGACAAGTTCCAAGCCACGAATTTTAGACCACAGTAATAGTACTTGAAATAATCTGAAATTTGGTACATATACTCTATACATATAGTAGTATAGCATATAAAATAACCAAGTTCATATCTCAACTAAAAGTATACCTTTCTAAGCATCAAAATTACTCTAATGTCATGACTGTTTTGTAGATTTTAGCACACATGATCATACTTCTCCTTGAATCATTTCAAGCAAATATATGTAAGTGTTTTACTACTTCTCAAACATGTTTTGAAGACTTAAAAAAAACATAAGATAACCTACCAAGAAAATTAAGCTCAAGCTAATAGAAGAAAGTTAATACAAATCCCCCTTCGTTACTCTTCCTTTTCTTCTTCTCTTCTTCCTTTCTTTCTTTTTCTTTTTCTTCTTCTTTCTCTCTTTTCTTTTCCTATTCTTTCCCTTCTCTTCGTTTCTATGTTTGGCCAAAAGGTGGTCTTCCCCCTCCCTTTCTCTTCTGTTTCTAAGTTATCTACTTAACTTCTCTTTCCATTTTTTTATTATTTTCCCTTGATTACTCATCCCCCAACAATTAATTTAAAAGTAACACATGGTATGCCACTAATACCAACTTTTTATATTTGCATATTGACCCCAAGGTTTTGCATAATTACTTTTCAACCCCCAAAATTTTACAAATAATATATTTTGGGCCTACAACTTAATTTCAATATTTATTTTATGTATACAAATAATATAAAACTATTATATTATTTCAATCAAAATTAAATATGTTTAAACTTAATAAAATGATTAGAAGCTAATTAAGATCGGGGTCTCACACATTAGAGTTGCTAGATTAAGGTAAAATACATGTAAAATAGACACCTATATCTAGACTGTCATAAAAATGAGATTATAGAGCCCCTTAGACAAAATGTGTGTAGAGGACACTGACCATGCAATAAACTGAATGAACAAAAACAAACATTATGACAATTTTGGTGAAAAGATACTCACATGAAACTCCTAGGTGAACACAAGGACACAGATTGTCCTGAGAGTGACTCTTAGGGAGCCCCTAAACGAAATGTATATGGACAAGACAGACCTTATGCTAGACTAGAGGAAGACGAATACTATCTCGACTGTCATGAAAAGGAACTCTTAGGGAGCCCCTAAACCAAAAATGCCGACAATGTAGTAGACAGGGCGGCCTAAGACAAATATTATCTTGATTATCAGGATGGGGTCCCACATGGAGCCTTTGAACAAAAATGTAATTAGAGTTAAACCTAGTGAAACTATTCAAAAGGGGAATCACAGGGGAAAGCCCCTTAAAAACATCGACAAAAAAGAACCTATGAGGAAGTTAATATCCTTTCATAGTTCAAGAGCATGTTCGAAGTTGAAAATCATTTAGATTGACCGATATGGTAAATCAACCATTCACTTCAAAGCCTATCCTCTTGTTCTTAAATTATTTTATTATTAAAAGACTCAACCAATAGTACCCACTATGTTGATACGTCTATCTCTACCCAAAAAGAGGAAGGTCAATGGATTTTTTTTTTGTCCTTGTGTTGTGTTATGTGTGTATATAAGTGAAAATTATGTGGGGGATGAGAGTGCGTGAGCTGTGTGCTGGGGGAAGGGGTTAGGGACTACTGGGTCAGTGTAGAAGAAGAAGTACAGAGAGAGGGAAGAGCTGAGAACAAAAAAGAACAAGTCAACTTTGGATAAAAAAGTGTCGCTAAAGATAACATATTCCAGCAGTTCATTTATGATTTTTTAAAACATAGTTAGAAATTTATTTGGAGAAAACACCAAACAGTAACCCCTACTATTTTTATGAGACCTAACATGTGGAATTTTCGGAGATTTTTCTGAGTCTGGGAAGGATGCTAAATAATTTTATCTAACCAAGGGTTTTTGGTGTATTTTAAAATAGTAAATTAAGTTATTAAATTTGGAAAATTTTACAGTAATCTTATGTGGCTAATATAGTTTTTTGTCTAAAATTTTGAGGGTTTTTAATATCGTTTTCTATTTTTAGCGTTGTTAGTCGTGTAACGTTCGATCGGATATCAAGTACTACAGCAGTTTACTAAGCAATTTTTAAGGTCATTTCCGAGCTGATTTTGACCAAGTAATGTATGGTAACCCCCAATATTATCAAGAGACGTACACTCTCGAATGTTCTTTTGGAAATTTTTAGTGCCTCGAAGGGTGCTAATTTGGGATACCAATTAAAGAAATTTATCGAATTATTTAGCGTAGCAAGCCAAACAGTTTTAATCTAAAAAATTTACGAAAATATTATTCTACTGATATGTTTCATATTCTAAAATCTTGTGTTATTCTGAGGCTGATAGATATTTTTCGCGAAACTGGCCTACTAACGATCGATTCGGATACCAGTTCATGATAAAATTTTTCAACATACTTTTTAGGCCAGAAATGATATCAGGATGCTTAAAATAGCATTTTAAAATGTTTTGGGATTTTTTTGGTGCCAGAAATTTTCAGGGGCATTTTGGTAATTTTATCGATAAAAGGTATTGTAAGGTAAATTCTCATGCAGTAAGGTTATTTTAGCAGGTTTACTCATGAAAAGACCGTTTTGGTTATTTGAGTCCGGAGGGGCATATTGGTAATTTTACACCCTAGGGGCATTGTGGTAATTTTGCATAACCGGCGAGGGAGGTTTATTTTGGGAGTATGTGTGAGTCTGTATTAAGTTATAATATTTTGCTATAGTCTGTGTTCTAATGGTTCGATTATTCTGTTTAGGTTAAAGTTAAAGACTTCCGGTTAGATAGTTTAGCTGCGGATCCAAGTAAGGGATTCTATCTGAACCCTGGGTAAGGACCTTCGTCTAAGCCCTTATTCTGATAACTCATATTCGTAATTACTCATTTGATCTATTTATGGCTAATGCCGAACTCTAAATTATCAGCATGTTACTGCCCAGAAAACCCTAATGTTGAACCTGAATTGAATTGTTGTGCTTAAATTCGATGATTATTCGCAATTATTTTTGCTGTTATTTGTGATTTTTCTTCTGAAAATTCTGAATGCTGACTTATGTCAGTATGATTATTGTTATTGGAATCCAAATTGATTTCGAAGATTTGAGCTTATGTTAAAGCTCATCGATATTGTTTATTTTTCTGTGTTGACCTGAGAATCTATTTCGTTCTGATGCGGGTGTTATAAGGCTGGTCTGAATCCTGCATGGAATGCAGGCTAGTACCCAAGTGGACTAGTAATTATTCTGGTACATTATGCATGTGTACACTCTGTTAACTTGCCGAAATGGCATTACTATTGCCCAGGATCAACGTTAATTTTTTATTTTCTCTATTTTGTATATTGCCGTGACTGCTACGGTAATGACTGGAAAGTATTCTCTGAAATAATTTGTGCTTGGGTTAAAATTCCTTGAGAAATTCAGTGTATTTTGAAAAGAACTATCTCAGATAATCTGTGTACGTTTGAAATACCTTGAGAAAACTCTATTGTATTTTGGAAATAATGACTTTGGAAAAAGGATCTTTTATTGATTGTTTTGGAACCTATCGTGATGGTGTTTATCTATTTTGGTATTTATTTCTGATGAATTTCGATCATTTTGAAAATCATTGAGCTGTTCAATTCATTGAAGTGTTCTGGAAATCTTCGCTAGTTGAATTCTTTGGAATTATTTTGTATTCCTGCTGGTAGCCCTTCCACGACCTTACTGAGTTCTTAAAAGCTCACTCTTCGTTTGATTCCTTTCTGCAGGTTTTGATCATCAGTAGATTGCTTGGGAATGGGGTTTAGAGTCTGAGTGAGATTCCAATGAGCCCATCACCATTGTATAGTAAAACCCTGCGCGGGTCAGTACTGTTAATTTGTTCTTAGAAAATTCGAATTGCGAAGAACCTAAGATGTAATAGTTTAAGCTAAGCAGTTGTGATCGAGCGTTTTTTGAGAAATCTGAGTTGATGCTGAATTAAATGATTTGGAATATGTGTTAATGAGCAGGCCTAACAGGTTCGATGTGATTCGGTAGGTTAACGACCCGGGAGTTCGGGGTAACGGAACTCCGAATTTTTGGAGGCGTTACACACCTTGCTAGGAAAATTTGTGGATCTTCGAGTTTTTTTTTGTGAGTTTGTTCAACGGATCGTTAATTTGTACTGGCATATCAATGGAACTATGGTTCTTGAAGTTGTTGGTAGATGCTTTGCATTTTATTTCTTAGAAACTCACGACTGGAATGCCTTCTTGCGGCAAGTCCAAGGAATATGTATGGCGCCCTACTGCTTCCAATCCGTTGGAATTCGTTTGAGTGTGTTCCGAGGTCAGAATTTTTGACTGTGGATATCTGGGTGAGTATCCATGATATTTGGGGCCAAAGGTTTTTTCTCTGTGAAGCAGTCTAAACTTAGGCAATCGACTAGTCTAAACTTAGGCAACAAAACACATATTACTTCTGAATTTCAGTCCGTGCATTCATTGATGATCCTTTGATTCCTGGCATATATTTACCGACTTTGGATAATCAGTGCAATTGGATGTGGGCTTCATATGAAAAAGTGTTTAGAGTTTGTTACAATTGCGGTGTAATTGGTCATGTGGTCATGTTAACAGTGTTATTCTTATGCAAAGCACCAGATCGAATAGTTCAAGTTCTTGATTGTTACACCGAACTTGGGAACACTAGACTGTACTATCAAAATCATTGCGCGCTCTTTACGCGGCAACTTCCAGCTTTTGCTAATTTGCATTGGAACAAAACTAGCAAAATTTCACTAGCTAATGTTTAGGATGATGGTGATGATGTGGTTTTAGATCATGTCTCCATGGATGGAGTTAGCTTGGAATCTGATGTTCCTAGTCCATCGTTAACTTCCTCGCCTGTGGTTCCTAAGGAGTTTATTCACTTGCCGGACAAAGATCCATCTTCTAGTTCTACTTCCTTTTACTCTATTGGGAATGATTTGGGCTCTCCGAGTATGTTGATGCCAGCACCGAAATCTTCTCTGGCGACTTCTATCGTGCTTTCAAAGTTGGTTGGTGTCCCCATTTCTGATAAAGCCTTGAAAGTTGAGTCACACAATAGCTGGTTGCATGCATCTGAGTCAGCAGCTTGGTTATATGACAACTGTTCTACCTATAATCATTAGGCTACTCAAGTTGCTAGGGAGGTCTTAGATGACAAAATTGCTCAGACTTTTGATGGGGATTTGGATGGTTTAGAAGCACGTTGGGCTGAGTTCATATTTGGTCCGGTTGCCCACCAATGTGGTATTATCGTGGATGGTCCGTTTCCTAGAAAAAAAAATTGTGCTTTTATGAAGGGTAAGGGTAGTGTTTATAAGACTACTCTATCTCCTTCTGTTCAAACAATTTCCACTATGGACCCAACTCTCTCTATAAGGCCTTCGTTAACGAATATGGATCCAACTTCTCCATTAGGCCTTCTACTCTGATTGCTACACTCACGATCATGAGGCTAGACCTTCGGAGCTTGGGGCTAGCTTCGACAGAGGTTTCTGAGAAATTCAAATTGATTCAAACTCTCTTCCATCTCTTGCATATCCGTGCAGATTCTGACCCAAATCTTTCGCAGTTTGGTGACAATCTTGATGCAAATGATCTTATGGATGTGGATATGGTGGGTTTGGATTTGACTTTGGACTTTGGAGTCTGATGTTCCTTTAGCTGTGACCAACTCTCCTGCTATTGATCAGTCCGCGATGGTGCAAAGTGATGTTGTGGTTGTGGCTGTTGTCTATTTAGTAGAGTTTTCTTCCACTACCTGTGCTCAGGTTGAGATCTTACGAGGTGAGGTTAAGGATAATTCCAACAAGTTACTGTCGTCTGCGACTTCCAGTTAACGAAAAAGAGATCGAGATAATGACCTATTTGAGTGAGGTTCTAACCTTGAGGTGAAAAAATCTCTCACTATAGAGGTTTCCCCTACAGTTCAACCTCTAGTTACGTAGGTTTGTGGATGTCTTTCATTCTGCATTTTTCTTGTTCAGTTGCCTGTGCTTTTAGCTACTCTTAGGTTGTGACTTGGGGGGTTGTCCTTTTGGGTTTTGAAGGGTTAGCGTTAAGCAGGAGGTTTTTTTTTTTTTTTTGGGGGGGGGGAGGGTAGGGGGGTCTTACAAAATAACTTGCTTGCGTATCCTAGTTTAGCAACATTATTTTGAAATAATTGGCTGAATGAATCTCTGTTGGCGTTGGTGTTTGGGCCTTATCAACCATGGGTTCTTAAATGATTTTTCTCGGTTGGAATTGTGGCGGTATTGGTCAAATTATCACAGTTTGGATAGCCTCTGGTTTGATCAATGAACATAATCCGATGTTGTTTTTCTAATGGGCACTAAATCTTTGTTTGCTAAGGTTGGTTCTTTATTCTGTAAGTTTGAATTTTCTTCTTTTCTTGGAGTTGATTCTTAGGGTCTCAGTGGAGTTTTATGGTTAGGTTGGGGCTCATATGTGATTTTTCTGTTTGTTGTGTTCATTGAAATTCTCGTTCAATGTTGGGGTTGATTGGGGGTACCGTATTATACAGTTTCGTTTATGGGCATCCTCAGGTTTCAGCTCATGCCAGTACTTGGAGTTTTACAGCTTATCTTTTTCAGGGCTTCTCTTGTTGGCCCATTTGTTTACTTGGGGATTTTAATTAGGTTTTAAATTCCTCGGGCGAACTCACTTCTGGGTGTTTTCTGTTTTTCAAGATTTCCTTGAGCATATTAGTTAGGCTGGGCCATTATTTACTTGGGTTCAAGGATCTCAAACGTGTCTATGAGAAATTAGATAAGGTCATGGCCTCAAGTCCCTTTGTTTTTGCTTTACGCTCATGCGATAGCCTGAAACTTGGCTATTCAGCGCTCTGACCAGGCCCTATTTTGTGCGAGACCAACCCTTCTCTTCGATCCTACCCTTTTCCTCTCCGTTTTGAGTGAGGCCATGTGGCTTTGTCTCCTCAGTGCCTGCTCTTGGTTAAGGCTGTTTGGTCTTGTCCAGTGCTTGGTTCGCCTCTGTTTCAATTAATGAGAAAGTTACGTTTGGTTTTGTGGACTTTGTGTGTTTGTCATAAATATAGCTTTGGGAATCTTGAGGAACAAATCAAGTTGGTTCCTAGGAACTTATTTGATCCTCAGCAGCAAATTGCTTCCCCTTTAGAATCCGGTTGTGACACCCCCAGCCCAAGTGACATCCTGTCAACGTTATAGCCTTAAATATAACACATAGCAATTACAACCTTAAGATCATGAAGTAAACATTACAACACGTCTTTACAAAAATTTTCCATGATAGTACATATCGTGTCACGGCAGAAACTGCATAACATAACACAACTTAATATGTACACCCAATTTTACATCTGCGTGGCGATGTACATATTTCCATATAGGACCTTAACATAATTTTTCTTTACCTTTCTCCGAGGTCTCACCTTATTCAAACCTAGTACCTGAAAAACACATCAGATAAGGAATGAGAGCAAATCGCACAGTAACAAAAATACAAGGAGTATAACGTACAACCCTCTCGAATTTATCGGAGAATCGATCATGAATTTTTAACAAATGCAAAGGATTTAAGGATGTCAAGAACGAACATTTACAATCCTCTTGCTGCATCACATTTGTTCAGACTGAGCGGCTCAAGCCCAACAGAACATCATCATTCCACGTGGACAGACTCATGGACTATGCAAGTGCAATGTAAAAGAGACACTAAGTCATAGACATCATGAGAATAACGAGATAATAAATTTAGCAACATCAAATAAAATCAATTGCAATGCAAGCTTGACTCGACACGACACGACAAACTCTAGCGCGCTTCATCCTCTTTTTGTCAGTTACTCTCTTTTTCACTGACCACCAGTTACTTTACTTCGCTGACCCTCCACTTAATGATGTCCCTTCACATGGGGTGTTCATCTCAGTCTTGTCCAGATTAGGGAACGGTTTTTCATCAAGGAGCGGACTCAGGGAGTATCTTCGATCGTAAGTCCTCAACAACGCTTTCAGGCTCATTGTCGGGCGAACTAAGGGAATTCATTCTTCCTTAAGTCCTCAACAGCACAAGTCAACAAGACATACCGGTTCATAAACTCAACCGATATTCCAATATAAATATAAGAGTTCAACATGAGCATGATCAACATAGTATGCCAAGCAAAACAACAGATATCATATCGAAATTGCTCTATCCTTACCTGTTGGCTTTATAGCCGATGAACTCCTCGCTTCCTGATTTTTTCAGCAATGGAACCACCTATCAAATAAAACTCTTCTCGTTAGACCGCCCTAAAATACAAAAACATACCTACCCTACCTCCCCCCTCCTTACTGTTCATCTGTCTCTCATTTATTACGACTAATCCATTAACCAGATTTGTCATAACCCATAAGGTACATTACCCACACTACCGCCCATCTTGTGCGTATCTAAACTCAATTCTTACTGCTTAACCATGAGTTTCTGCAAGATTTATCACCTGGTGTAAAAAATTACCAAAATGGCCCTGGCCATAGGTAAAATTACCTAAACATCCCCTGATGACTTCTACATCAATAAACACTCTCAATTAGTTCAAAATACCTTCTTAAAACAATGTAAAGTGAGTTTTGTATTAAAAAGTCATTTTGTGAAATTTTTACTCGGAAACCCCACCGGGTAACCAAACCGAGCGTTAGAGAACTAATTTTTTTTCCAAAATACAAATCAGCCTCCAAATGTCATGAAATTGTAGACACTAAAGTGTCTCAGCTGCATGAAGTTTTCTATAAAATGTTTAGATTAAAATACATTTATTTGATATTTTTAAAAATTCAAAATTTTATTTTAAGGATAAATATATTTAACATTGTTTGAAAACTCATAAAAATTCCAAAATTTTATAGTATGTAGATCTTTCAAAAAGAATATGAGTTTTTCTTTTGTGTTTGGCCAAATTCTATCCCAAAGCCATGTTTCAAAAATAAAGTTCAAAATCAATTAGAGGCTAAGACTTTTAGCGACATTTACAGTCACTACTCATCACTTTTGGATCAAATTTACACCTTTTCATCTCTTTCCACACTTCAAGTTGCATTCTTCAGATTTGCATGCCCAGAAATATTTTCCCTTCTTCACTTATACATGCATTTTATGCCAACTTATCTTATCATATGTTTAATCCACCTCAAATTCCATTTAAACAATTTGATCTCACTTCATTTCCACCTATCTAAACCAATAATTTCATTTAACATGAAATCATAACACAACATAATCAATTCAGCCCTAATCACCATCAAGAACACATACCAAAACACCAAGAACACACACAAACAAAGCTAATTTTTACCTCACTTTGAAGACTTGTGACTTCTTCGTTTCTTGGCGTAAATACCTTCTGTTTGTTGGAATCTCTTCAGTTCTTTCTCTTCTAAAACTTCTCAATTTGGCCTTTCATGAGATTCTTTCAAGATTTTTCTCAAATTCCCTCTCAATCAGCCACTTCGCACAGCTTCGCACACTACAGGTTGGTTATTTCCTAAATTTGGCAGTCCCTAACTTCCTCAATTTATATCCAAATCGATCTCTATTTTTTGGGTCTTCTTTCTCTATTTTTTCTATATGAATTCTCAGTTGAAGTCATCTCGTGTTTCCTTCTGCATTTTCCGTTATTCTCCCTCCAACAGCTATCCAAGATAAGAATTTCCCCATGCCAGCTCACACTCCACTTATCTCTCCATGCATACACTCCACCTCTTGGAAATGAAAGGTGTCATTCCCCTTTTGTTTGTGGCTGTCTCTAGCAGCCACGAAATCAGACCACATTTTAATTTTTTTTCATTTAATTAATTTTTTTATATTATTATCAACAACAAGGGTATTACACCAGTCTTATGGATTTTCATCTTCGCTGTAAATTGGACTTCCTTTTAACTTGCAAAGAAATGTTTTGGCCTCAGCGGTCAAAAATTAATTACTTAAATAGGGGGACCGGAATACCAGAATTTTTCATGCCTTTTCCATTATTCGCTGTTGGAAAACCACATTGAGGCGCTTAAAAATTCTAAGGGTGTTCTTATTACTAATGTGAATTTTCTTTGCTCGTCCATTGTGTCATACTTTTCAAATTTGTTTTCTCCCCCTGCTTGACCTCAGACTCGTAGTTCTCAGATTTCCTTATTCTTGGCTTTGATTCCTCTTAAAACCCTTTCTTTGGTTAATGTTTCTCACATTCAACATGCTTTTCACGCCTTCTGAAATTAAAAGAGCAGTGTTTCAGCTACGGAATTTGAAATCTCCTGGACCTGATGGATTTTCAGCTATTGTTTTTAAGTGCAGTTGGAAAATTATGGGGCATGTAGTCACTACAGTTGTTCTTTCCTTTTTGAATTCGGTCGGATCACTACAATTGATCATTCTTTCATTTCCCCTGATTTTGAAATGCTCTTTTTCCAGAATCAACTTCAGATTTCCAGTCTATTAGTCTTTGCAATGTCGTTTACAAAATCATCTCTAAGGTCGTTGTGTATATATTGAAGCTGATTATGTGTGATTTTATTTCTGCTTATCAAAATGTGTTTGTTTCGAGTTATTGCCGCTCTGATAATGTATTGCTTGCTCAAGAACTTACTGAATGTGTTCGTAAACGATCTAAAGGTGGCATTGTTTTGGTAGCCTTGAATTTGGATATCAGTAAAGTTTTTGATCGTTTACGGTGGGGGATTTTATTCAGGAGGTGTTGATTAGTTTAGAGTTTCCTTTATCGTGGGTGACTATGGGATATATTTGGGTATTCAATTAGATGTGGTCTCACTTAAAAAAGAAATCTTCAAGGTATATTCCAAGGAGTTCAAGCTCGATGTACGCATTGGTTGGGCTTCTGTTAAACAAAGTTGGTCGGGCTACTCTTATTAAGTCAGTTCTTTCATCTCTTCTAGTGAACTACATGTCGATTTTGTAATTTTCAGTTTTGCTTGTAATCAACTTGATCAAATCTTAGCTCGCTTATGGTGGTCTGGAAAAGCTTCACACAAATATATCCATTGGATAACTTGGCTTACCTTGTGCTTTCCTAAACAGTTAGGAGGCTTGGGTTTTTGTGATTTTAAACTCTTTTATCAATCCTTACTTACTAAACAGGCTTGGAAAATTTGGTCGAATCCTAGCAGCCTTGTGGCTCAGGTATTGCTAGGAAGATATTTTGCTAGGCATCAATTCTTTCAGCCTACCAGACCTCGAGCTTGCTCTGGGATTTGGAAAAATCTTTTAGTTGGACAGCGTGATCTTAAGTAGGGGTTGTAGTGGCACATTGCAGATGGTAGATCTACCTTGGTCTGGATGGATTGGTGGTTACCTTCTACGCCTCTGTTGGTTCTTCAATGTTACTGTACTAGTGAAAATGCCAATTAGATTCTCTCTGGTCTCTTTCTCTCTCATTCTCTTACTTGGAATTTGGGATTCCATTTCTATACTTTTCTTACTCAGTTGGCCACCCAAATTTTGCATCTGAAACTTCTTAACTCTGGGTCTGGGGCCATACTTCAGTGTTTTTCTGTGGCTGATACTTACCGTTTTCTTGCGTGATGGCTCTAAGCCTTTTCCTAACCCTGTCCCTAGGAGGACTATAGTTTTATGGCTAAGACTTCAAAAAATCCCAATTCCTGGAAAAAAATCGTTTTTATGAAAATTTCTTCATAAAAGATTGCCTCTCTTATCTGAACTTTCAAGCGTTATTGCCCTATGAGTGATTACTGTCTATTTTGTTTAAGTGGGTCTGAAACCCATGAACATCTCTTCCTCTCTTGTCCTAGAGTTTTGTAGAATTTGGGAGGTTTTTCTTGGAGGTTCTCAGCCTCAAAACTTGGATATCTCCTTGGTCTCGAATTGGTTCATGTTTTGGTTAGTGAAGCCTATTTTTCGGCTATGTAGTGATAAGCTTCGAATTGTTCACATTTCAGTCGTTTTTTGGTCAATTTTGGCTTGGTAGGAATGCAATTTCCTTTAAGCACAAATTGTTTCTCTTGTTTAGCTTGTTCACCAAAGTATTCTTCAATTCGTAGTATCAAAAGCACTTATTACTTTCTACACCGCTTTTGTAAAGTTCTTTCTAAAGAGTCTTCTAGCAGAGTTGTTAGATTGGTTGGTTTTCCTCATTTTTGCTCTCCTCTTCACCTCATTTTCTTCTCGAACCTTTACGATTGTTCTATTCCTCCATCCCTTGTGTTCTATTCTATTTCGATAGTTGGTTCGCCGGTTGATGGGTGGTTTGGTTTAGGATTGGTTTTGTTTAGTAAGGATTGGGTATCGATTGAAGATTTTCTTGACATCTTACACTCTGCTGATGAACTTCTTGCATTTGAGTTAGCTACAATTTCTGGACTCATCTGGTTACATAGGTTACATTGCCTTCATGTTATAGTATTGCTGCCCGAGTGTGAACTTTTGTTGCAGATGAGAACGAATGTAGGAGGGCGACCGTCATCAACAGACTTTTTGTATAGATTGACTACTAACTGCAGGATTTACATTCTTTGCATGTTGCCCAAAGAAAAACTAATGTTTTGTCTCTCTCATCAGTTTTAGCGATTTTTGCTTGTCGGTCGGGTAAAGGAGGTCCTTAGGAATGGTTTGACGGTATATAGGCCAGCAAATCTCATCGGTCTAAAATGTCCTTGTGGTATTTGGCCTGTAGTTATTTGATTATAGTCAAGTCTTGCATTGAATGAGAATGCCATTTTGTTTAAGGGTTCTTTTGTCCTTGTTCCGGTATATTTTTACATTCTCTAAATGGAAAAAAAGAAAAGAAAAAAAGAGAACTTGATTCACGCTTCCCTTGGCTTAGTTAAAGTGGGTGCAGCATAATTTTACGGGTTCAATGTGGAGCCCTAGAGACATCGGTGGCGAAAAGCAGCGAGCCGGCAAACCTTCAAATGGAGGGGCTGAAGGTCTCGGATGCAAAGATGACTGTATACCTGCATCCATCCAAGGCCAGAAACGCCTCCCAAGCAATCTTTCGGGAGCTCAGCTCTCTCCTTTTCAAGTACCCTCTTCATAGCCTCCAAAGCAATTTTTTTTCTCTCTATTTCCCAATTTTTTTCTCCTTTTCAATTTGAATGTACATACCTGCACATAAATCCACTGTTCTAGCACACTATTTCGGTTTATATGCAAAAGCATAAGTGTTGATCATTTTTGCTGCTACCCCATATCAAAATTTCCTGCACTCAATGCGAAAAACGAAGAAAGCACCAGGGTGGTTTGGGAGAAGGGGACGGGGGTACTGTGGAGTAAAGAAGCCCCTTGATGCAATGATAGTTAGCGACAGTCACCCTAAACGTAATAAGGCTTCTTACTTCTAACCTTGCCCACACCCTGGTATAGCGGGATCGTCGTGCATTGGCCTCTGGTTACGGCGAATATATTACCATAATGCACATGTTATTGTGGAGTTTCCTCATGCGTTGGCCCCTAGTTACGGCTAATATTTACCATAATGCACGTGTGATTGTAGAGTTCTGAAGAGGTCACAAAGCACCTGTGAGGCTGCATTCGCGCCCATTTCTCATTACTAAATCCACATCCATATTGTCAGTAAATGATTAGAAAGGTCTCATTGCTGGATCTTTTAGTGAAAAAAAGTGTGGATTTGGCCCCACTTTGAACTATTGTCAATTTAATTGCAGGTTTTATATCAGTGATTGCTGGTCTGAATGTGGCTAGAAGTCTAGAGTTAGTTTTTTCATGATGTATCATCTGTACTTCTATACCCAGACCAAGAACATAATTTGGAAATTCGTGTCACACAACTTTTATTTCATAACCTCTTACTTCAAACAATGAAACTTGGCATCAAAAGAAGATTGTTAAAAAGTGGCACAAAAAAACTAAGTAATAAATAACTACCTTATACCATAATTATGAATACCGTACCAGAGTGTGTACCGGTTTGCTCCATGAAATGGTATGTAACAATATCGATATTGTCTCGAATTTTTCATTGATTGTAAATAGATTTAGTAGTCATCATTAGCGTACGAAAAATATAGACATATTTCATCCCTAATAGTTCCTCTACACCTTGAATTGTTTTCTTTTTTAACTAAGTTGCTTGTTCCAAAATAAGTTGTTTGTTCCTGTACAATGTCATTAGAAACAAATAACTTATTTAATTAAATTATCTCATCTAAAGTTACCTTCTTTTTCAATTATCTCATTAGTGAATTCTTATAGAAGAATAAGTTGTTTGTTCCTGTACAATGGCATTAGAAACAAATAGCTTATTTAATTGAATTACCTCATCTAAGGTTACCTTCTTTTTCAATTATCTCGTTAGTGAATTCCTATAGA
This sequence comes from Escallonia herrerae, assembly GCA_033070095.1. Lineage (NCBI taxonomy): Eukaryota > Viridiplantae > Streptophyta > Magnoliopsida > Escalloniales > Escalloniaceae > Escallonia > Escallonia herrerae. The sequence goes on along the minus strand of JAVXUP010000049.1, from coordinate 260,099 downwards.
AGAATACGTTGTTTGTTCACGAATAACGTCTCTGAGCTCAAGAATAAATTGTGTGTGTCATAATATTAGGGGGCGAGCATTAAAACCATCCAAACCAATCCAACCAGTCAAACCAAACCGACCAAACAGGCCAATAAAAAATAAACCAATGATAAAAAAAAATAGGTTCAATTTATTTTTTCCAAATCTAAGTTCAATTTGGGTATTTTGAAACTGTTCTGGACCAAATCGGACCAAACCTATATATATATATATATATATATATATATATATATATATATATATATATATATATCTAATTAAAAATCTATAAATTTGAATTTAGTCCTAGTTATTATTTAGTTTTGCCAAACTTAAGATTTGACCACAACATATATACTAACTTAACCCTAATTTCAATATGTAGGCTTAAAAAACTTGTGATTATTTGTAATAAGAACGCGAAATAGACAATGGATAGGCTCAAACAAGTCAAATGATTATTGCAATTCCAAGCCGGTCAATCCGTCCAAACCAATTTGTTTGATCCATCGAAACCTTTGAGACTGAACCGTTAAAACCTAACCGTTCAACTGCAATTTGCTATTATTGTTTTTTATCTGTTAGTGTTCAGTTCGGTTTGGTATTCAGCCTTCAAACTGAACCAACCAAATCGTGCTCACCCCTACATCATATAGATGAAAGAATATGAAGAGAGCTTCCAACAATGAAATAAATCAATGTTAAGAGGAAAAGTAAAAGCAAACTGAAAATTGCATTGAAGATTAAGATTTAAGAACTTACCAAAAAAGATTTTGCAAATTGTAATGTATGTTGTGATGAAGAGGCTAGGCTTTGATAAATATAACAAAACCCAGGTTTTTTCTATTCAGTCTTTTTATGGTCAATTTACTAATTTTCAACAACTTCGTAATTTTTACATTTTTTAAAGAACCAGTACGAAACACAATAACTTAGCAAGTACGTAGTTTTCGGCCGGTATCACTTGTATCAGCCAGTACAATCCGTACAAAGCTGTATTTTGACTGGTATGAAATGTAAAGGGTTATCGTCCCGGTAAAAAGGAAAACTAGTATGTACCGGCTGTTACGAATACGGTAATGATAACTATGCCTTATAAGATATGTTTGGTTTCCAAATTTAAAATTCATTCCAAAAATGTAGCTAACAAACACAGTATAAACCATGCTTGATGTTTTCGAACTGTCGATTGTTGATTTTTTTTTTTTGCAGGCAGGTCGTGTGTACCATGATAACTAGTTGGAATCATATGTTGTTTCCATGTATAAAGCTTCCTGTTCTATTACTGCCTTCTTATAGATGCTTCTCTTACAGGTTCAATGAAACTTTTGATGGTGTTGTGTTGGCATATGAGGTCAACATCCTTAGTAATTTAGCCAAGATTCTCCCTACTATACATCCTTATTTTGGTGTGAGGCTTAAAGCAAAACTGTTACTTTTCAATCCCAAGCCTGACATGCTTTTAGGTACAGCTGTTGTGAATCTTCTTTCGATTTGTCACATACATGTGAACAGACATTATTCTCTTTCTGTTTAACTTTGCACTTTTGAACGTGTTGCCATATCTGTTGTATGAATCTGCTTCCCTGTGTTTTTTAATTTTTCCTCTGTTGTAAACTTGGGTTGTTTTCTTCTTCCTTTCTTGTTTATCGTTATGATATGTAGTTATGCGTGCATGCGTCTTTTCATAGTGTGGGCGTTTTTTTTGTGTGTGTGTGGGGGGGGACGGGGTTTGACATATGCACGCCTGGTGTGTTGACCATATGTTCACTAAAATTTGTGATGTTTATTGAATTTTCAGAAGGAAAGGTAGTTAAACTTGGCCAACAATCCATTCACATCATTGTTCTTGGTTTTTCATCTGCTACCGTAATACTAGAAGACATGCGTGAAGAGTTCAGATACAGAGTTGTAAGTACTTTTAAGTGTTGCATTCCCAAGTTTTTATATGTCCAATATGTTGACATGTGAGAGTCAGTTTGATTAATAATTACCTCGTATGCCTATAATGTTGCAGAAACATGGTAAGGAAGTATATGTTAGTGCATCTCACAAGCGACATATCATTGAAGTTGGAACTATTATCCGCTTTGTAGTCAAGAGGTTTTGTATTCTCTTATCTTCTTTTTAGTAGCTTAAGTGTATCCACATACTGTGCTGCCTGCTGCAATGCATTATCTTTATCGAATTGTAGAAGGCGACTCTTGGGCCGTTATTTACTTCAAATATTCTGTAGGTAACATGTATTCTTAGGTTATCTTATCAAAAGTTGAGAAAGAAAATTTGAGATTATATGAACTGCAAGGTGCTTAAGTACATTGATTTCGACAGTAATGATGGTGTTGGTGATAAATGTGAATATCTGGCATATAAGACAACATATCATTCTTTTCTGACTTTATTGGTATTGCATCAGTTGATATGGAATTATTCTTGTAGTTTCGAGGAAGAGGTGCTTCATATTTCTGGATCATTGCTTCCAGCTCATACTGGAAATGCCCGCTGGTTGGACAAGAATGTGCAAGAGTCACAAGCTGACAGGTTGCAATACCAACTTCAATATCTGTGGGTGGTGGAAAACCTAGATTGCTACTAGGCACCAATATCTTATTATTTTTGAACAATACTTTTGTAGCACAAAGAAGCGGAAAGAAAGTGACAGATCTCAAATTCGGGACCTTAAAAAAGAAATGGTTGAAGCGGAAATATATTCCTTGAAAACCAATAATCGAAGTAAGAAATCAAAGAGGAGGACCGATGATTCTTGAAGACTGACAGAGAGCAGATGTTTGATGGCCTGCTCTTTCGAGGTAATTTATCTTATCTTTTGTGTTATCACGTAATGCTGCTGTTTACTGTTGAACCATGGATTACTCTTCTTCTTCCTTTCCGTTTCTGCATATGCTATGTGAATACATTGTTGAACAATTGCTGGCTTTGCTGTTATATAACTTCCCCCCCAAAACAGTTCACCGAATGAGATAGTTTCCTGAATGGCTACATATCAAGGTCTAAAGACTCTAAACCAAGGATCTCAGTGAAGATAACACAAGTCGAAGCAAAGATACTTCCACATTTTCACTTTATTGGCTTCAAATTAAGTTGATGTATGGATAGGCAATTATTAGGCGGTAGGGGGACACTGCCCATTTAATTTTTATTTTCTATTTCGCCTTCCCCCCATGATCTTAATTTCCCATGACCAAACCAAATTCGACTCCTTTGACTGAAGGAGCTTCAAGAATGACACCTCTGAAAGCTGTAGTAACCTCACAGCAATACATTCCAGTTTGCCTGCCAATAGAATTATCTATAACCAAAGTAGCCAGTGGATCCTTTTAGGTGCCTTGCTCGTTTGGATGCCAAGATCAGTGAGTGAGTTTCTCACCTCTACCATCAATAGGCGGCTAAGGCATGACGGGTTTGGGGTAGGATACCAAAGAGGAGGTGCAGGTGGTGGTTGCCAACTTTGGGCCTTGTATGGTCATGAAGGGCAGATAAGCACGTTCTGCATTGAGCGGAGTAGCATTTAATTTGCCTCGTTACATTGTTTTTGAGTCTGCGGCTTTTTTTTTTTTTCTTTCTCTTTTTCCTTTGGTCAGGGAGGAACTTCCTTGGCCCAGGCACTTTTGGATGCTTAGGTTTATCTTGTTTTGTGTTTTGCATGTAAATGGAGTTGCCACCACTTTCTTTGCTTCTGGTTGATGAGATTTACTCACCTAGGAAGGAAAAAGAAACCTGATTAGTAATTTTTTTGCGCCAACGGCAGTAGAGTAGTACTATTAGTAATGGTGCTACGGTATCTGCACACAGCAGCTTGTAGAATATGCAGATGGTCATCCTGAGTGTATGGTTTTTTATACATTATTTTTCATTTATCCGGTTTTAACTTGAATCAACTTCTACCTAGTTACCCTAACTCACTTACAATAAGTAGTTACCTTAATTCACTTACAATAACTCTGGGAGTATGGACACACAGAAAGTTAAGCAAACCTAAATGAGCATCCTCGCAAGTCGCATATAGCATTCCTTAGGAAGTTACGGTCCGTTTGGAACCAATTCTTTTAGGATTTGGATTTCAGATTTGGAATTGGATTTGGAATTCAATTCACTTTTTTTTGTTTGGAACGAAAGGAAATTCAAATAACAGAATTCCAATTTTGTGTTTAGAGAATAGAGGAAATGGAAAGGTAATAAATTTTTAGACAATTATATCCTTGGCTTTCGATTAACAATAAATTACTGTAAGTGGTTTCAAGTGTGCTAGTGCCTCCACATAGTGATGGTGCTGGTGGCAGCAGCACTAATCGGGGTAGCAACATCGACAGTGGAAGTGGTGGGGTGGTCAAGTGATGGTAATGATGGTAGTGGTGATATTGAGGTGTAATCAAGGTGTAACTGGTGGTCGTTAATTGATGTCAATAGTGATACCGGTGGCAGTAGTGGTGGTGGCGGCAGTAGTGATGGTGGTGGTGGTGGTGGTGGCGGCAGTAATTACGGTAGTAGCAGTGGTGGCCGTGGTGGTGGTAGTAGTCGTGGCGACGGTGGTAGTGGTGGCATTATTGATGGTTGTGGTGGCGATGGTGGTGGTGGTGCAATAGTGGTGGCGGTAGTGGTGGCGACGGTGGTAGTTGTGGCAATACTGGCGGTGGCAGTGGCAGTGGCAGCGGCAGTGGCAGCGGCAACGGCGATGGTGGTAGTGATGGTAGCAGTAGTGGTGGTAGTGGTGGCGACGGTGGTAGTTGTGACAGTACTGGCGGAGGTAGCAGTGGCCGTGGCGATAGTGGTGGGGGATGCAGTGGCGGTGGTGGCGACAGTAGTGGTGGCGGTAGTGTTAGCCGTGGTTATGGCGGCAGCAACAGTGGTAATGGTGGTGGTGGCAATAGTGGTGCCTATGGTGGTAGTAAAAGTGGTGTGGCGTTAGCGGCAATGAAGATTGTGGTGGTTGGTTCATTGTTGGAGAGATCCAGAAAAAGGGTAAGATAGGTAAATAATTACTTTTAATTCAAGTAAATCGAAATCCCATGAAATCCTATCATTTTTCATCGGATTTCACACTATAGAAACAAATCCAGTCAAATCCCATGAAATCCAATTCCAATTCCTTTTTTTAATGTTCCAAACAACAAAATTTGAAGATTTGAAATGAAATTCCATCAATTCCGTGGTTCCAAACGCACTCTTACAGAACCCCGTTGGCACAATTCTATCCTCTCAGCATAGTGCTTCACATTCCTCGAACCTTCAAAGTTCATTGAACTTTATATCAAACTTTGTGTTTGGTAAGACGCTTCATAGATCAATATCTTTACCACCTGGAAGAAGTTCCATGTCATGAAAGCATTCGTTAAGCAACATTGAGTTGTAGTTTCTCTGTTCTTTGGGTGTGTTGGTGGGGGGTGGGGTGGGTGCTGATAAAAGAGGGAAAAGTAATGGTAGAGTTCAAACCCTCTGAATATTCATTAAAAGTTTGGTGGAATTGAAGATGTGTGCTCGGTGTCTGGCCAAGATCCTAGCAGACCGCAGACATGCTTGAACCAGTCACTCATATTTGGGGTGGCCATTGAAGATTTTTTGGGGCTCCAATCGACAAGATAATGGGTTGAGTTAGCATTACTTTCTTGTCTGCCTTCCAGTATGCCTGACATTTCAATAGCTTTTCTTGAATTGGTAATTTATTAAAATCATCGAGTCTTTGATCTATGCTCAAAATATATCTAGTTCAACTGTTGCCTTGTTTGAGCAATACCAAATACTGATGGAGCAAACAGATCCTACCCAACTATTGGTACATCACGAAGTATAGAGGTACTTACAAGATTAAGATGGAACAAAAGATAGGAATGTACATGAGTTACCTAAGGAATGTATGAGACAATGGTATGTAGCAGAGATTGCAGTAGTGAACCAAAGGGTGTTTGCCCTAGTTTGTATTCTAAGGGCACAGATTCTGGTATATTTAGCACCTTTTAGTTGTCATAGAAATATCCTGATGTTATCTTTTTCGTTTATTTGTACTTCTTCTACCCGAAAAGCGTCCATTATATATAATTATGTCTCGATTGAGATTCGTTATGATTGAACTTGCTTCAGAAAATATATAGGCATGTATGGACTGTCGTTCATTTTCTCAAGTGTCTTAACAAAGGTAGTGTTGTTTTGGCTTTCTCTTTGGGTACACAGACATGACACTTTTTTAAGTATAGGAGCTAAGGCCAAGTATGCACACCTTTTAGGTGCTCTGCTTCCAGTTTATGTATAATATAGGACAAGGATTCGTAAATGTTTCAAGTTACTCATTTCAAATTGAGGCCTGATATTTATCTAGACCATGCTGATTGACATCTGGAATGGCATCTCTTCAACAATTAATGGTGTGGTGTGATCAGGGTTATTGTCTGCGCATTGGAACCTAATGTGATAGTAGGTTTTGGCAGTGACAATAGTTTTAATAAGTCATCTGGGATGTTTTCATGTTTCTTGTCAAGTCAATCATGTAGGATATTTGACGTGGTTGACATGATAATTCCCTGGAACCATGTGTCAGAACATCGGTAATAGATATCTGACATTTGGACATTTCTGATTTGGACTTGAATACTAATGAAACAAATGATTTTGATGTATGGTGAAATGGAGCCAGGAAAGCTCGCCTTTTCAATGCCCTTTTATCAATCCGCTCTGACTCTTCTTTCCCTTCTTTTTCTTTGAAGGTGGTAGTGAGGAAGCTATTAACTCCACCTCTTGTGCCTTTTACAAACCTGCCTGTCTTCTTACACACATGGGACAAGTAAAAGTTTGGCACATTGTTTCTAGCCATTACCTTCAACCATTGCCTTCTTGCTTATAGTTTTGTCCAGCATTTAAGATTCGAGCAATACCAAAATGGCCTGTGGAAGTTCTCATCCAATTGATTCTGTTAATATCAGGTATAGTTTGTTTTCTACTATATGTAGATATCATAGGTCACTTTATATTCATGGGCGTTCAGGGCTTTTTCCCGGGCTTAGTCTGTTAATTGTGTGAATCAGGTCTAACATTCTGCCATAAAGAGCACCTTCATTTCAATGAACTTCATGACAAGATTCGCTCTGGTCAGCTAAATATCATGTAGGTAGAATCATTTAGTGCATTATGTTATTATATCTCTGCTGTTATCTCCTTCGTGTATCTGTACTTGCTCTATCTGAATAGCGTCCATTACATAGTTAACATAACTTGGACACGCTCACAAGTTACAACATTGTACTTCTTTTGAAAAATACCTAGGCACATCTGGGCTGTCGTTCACTTCGAAGTGTCTTGGAAGAATCTAGTGTACGGATTTTCTTTGGGTACTTGGTCATAAAACATTTCATGACTACAGTTGCCAAGGCTTTCATCAGTTTCTATTGATTTTCTAAGGGCACTCTTGCGAAAATTACTCGTTCATGGCTGTCAAATATATATTCCGTCGGTCTTTGTTATTGCTCTATAATGGTGAGCGGATGTTTGGGACATTGAGTAGGCATGTGGTCTTTAGATAGTTGAGTGCTTTTTTCCTTCTTTTTTCCCCCTGGGGGTGGCGGTGGTCTTTAGAAGCTTTGTGGGCATGGTGTATCAGGTGTAATGGGAGTCAGGAGCAATGTTAGGTGGACCACCAGGAGACAACGATTGGAGATTTCTCTCTCTCTCTCTCTCTCTCTCTCTTTCCCCCTCTTCTTGGTTTTCTTAGTTTTCCCAGATCAGGTTCAGTGTTGTGATTTGGCAACTTAAAAAATGGCGCTTGTGTGTTGTCAACAGCAGAATCTTTTGGTGGAGAATTTCATTACATTCTGAAAAATGAAGTACGCTGGTGGCTTCTGAAATAAGATGTTAAGCTGAAAGCTTGCTGCATGCTTTATTCCCTTTGGGTGGATTAATTCTATGGTATTAAGGCCAGATGGCGGTAGAAATGCATTGGTTCTGGTCCTGGCTCCTTCATGTGGTTGGACAATGAGAGTTTTAGAATTTCTTGAAGCTAAATACTTTCGTATGCCTAGAAACAAATTTTATCCAAATTCTGTTTTCGCAATTTTCAAGGGTTCAAGGCTTTTTCCCCTTCCATTTTGGATTTTTTTGGCTAAAAGCTTTACAACCACTCTTTTATGTTCCTTCTTACCTCGTATTTTAACTTCTTAAGTTCAATGCGCAGCTTAAGATGGTTTTCTTGAGGGTTTGCGAACTTTGTTTACAGGAGGTAGATGTCAAAGCCAACCCACATGGTTTCTCAGCTATTGGAGATGGATGATGAAGCAAAACTTTTCGAGATTTTTACCGTGGAAAACATCGCTGGGCTGGGGTGGTCAACCTGTTGCTGATTAATGTCGTAGTTGTAGTTTTGTTGGATTCCTTCACTCTTGCATTCGGATTGTAGTGCAAAAGGTTGTATTGTTCCTGAATTTCAGCTTTTTGTTCGATTCGTTGGGAATCAAATATGCAATCAAACGGAATAGTTCTTCATACGGAGGGGAACTGATCCCCTTTTTGGGTTACTGGGGAAAAAGTTTAATCCCTCCTTGTTCCTTCCTTAAAAGATCCCTTTTAACCCATCGGTGCCTGCTCCGTTGGCTGGATGTCAATCAATCTCCTTCCGTAATCAGGAAGAAACAAAAGATGAGCACGCATTGTGCAGCAGTCTGGTCTCTCTTCCATTGTCTTTCCACCGGTGAAAGTAACGGAACTTTCTTACATGCGGGTAATTATATCTATTTCAGTGAGAATATTGTCGAAGTTGATCTCTCCTATTTGGATAGGTATATGGAGTAAAGGTGGATTTGGGGAAAATTTGGTTTGTGAAAAGTAACTTTCAGTTGTGCTACAACTTCAATTTGTTGCCTGATGGAAGTAGCGCAAAAGATTCCCGCAGGCACCATTGTTTATGTCGTGTAATTTGATAATTCAAGTGTGCTAGATGACTCTGGTACTCCATCCAAACCGATCTTTCCTTGTAAAGTATTTGATGAATGTCCTAAACACGCGTGTTTGCTGGAGATAGTACCCAAAATCCGGTATTCTTTTTGAGATAAGGGAGTAGTTCCATTCCGGGGGGAAAAGGCTGGAGCAGCATGTGCAGCTGCAACCATCCACGTCCATGAAGGCGACTGGGTTGGTTTCTCTCGCTTTTCTGTGCAAGTAACTAGTCAAGTTTGCTCAACTTTTGGCTACAAAGAGATTCTTTAAACCTACTTCGCGAATGTTGGCACTTCCTCATGACTGCAGGATGTTCTTGAATTGTAGTTGGAGCTTGCAAATACGACGTACATAGGGAGACTTAACTTTTTGAGCGGACTCAATGGAAAAACAGGAAACGCTCAGTTGGGAGCTTTCCCGCGAGTCACCCCACACATGTGACGCAGAACATTTTGTGAGCAAGACTCCTGGTTTCTCAAAATACTACAGTTTAGCCCTTTACAACACAGGGCATCTTCCTTTACTTGATTCCCTCAAACATTATTTTGTTCAATAGATGCGTTCATCTTTCATTAAGCCAACTATAAAAAAAAAAAAAGGACATGAAGTTTGCTCTCTCTTTTATGTAAAGTTTTCAGCAAAACAAATCATTACTATTAAACCCTGCTATGGTCCTCCAACTGTTGAACTAAAATTTGGGAGGTCTATACAGAGGGGTGAGGGGGACGAACTGTGCAAGCTGGCACTTCCTAGAAACTGATCTGTTCGATGACAATTTCCACACTGCGCGAACGAGTAGGGCCTGTCCTTGACTTGCCCAGCAATTGCTCGTGAAAGTACGATTGTTTTCTGTGGACTGTTTGTGGATAGAGACCTTTCCATACCTGTAAATATTAATCACACACAAGTAGCAAGCTTTTGTCATTCTTTTAAGTTACTGAGGGAAGGTTCCAGTCATCAAAAAGTTACAACTACAGTGAGAAAGTAGCAGACAGCCTTCGGTACTAAACTGGCGATGCCTTCCTAAAGCACAAAGTTTCCCACACCTAAAATTCCAAACCCAGCATACCAAGCAAGAAATATCAGTACTTCTGTTCTCTTTAGCTTTCTGGAAAACTGGAATCTATAAATACCCACACACCACTTTCAAAATCAAAAGCATTCACAATTTTTGCTCCACTTAGTCTTCCTCAAAACTTCTTCCCAACAACAATGGATTATTCCATTTCCAGGGAGACATATCGGCGCTCGGCCTCTCGGATAACAATGATAGCGCACTTGTTTGGTGTTACGGCAATCATCCTCTTGCTAGTTTGGCTACTACATTATCGCGAAGGCCTCAACATTGAGTCGGACGATCCTTATCGTATATTCAACGTAAGTGAATCCCCTACAAAGTTGTGCTTTCGATAACTATGGCGACATTAATATACGCTATTCTTCCCTTTCGTGACATATCACTTGTTAATGTTTCACAGGTGCACCCATTTCTCATGTTCATTGGGTTTATCTTCCTCGCTGGCGAAGGTAAGAAACTTTTGTTCCTGTTCTATGTGCTTTTCTAGGGAGCTACTCCATACGTAGAATTGGCCGCGGCAACTGAACATCTGGCCAAAAACACGGCAAGGCAAACCCCAGTCACATTTTGCGGCAGTGTATATCTATATTTGCTTTCATTTCGTTGTTTTTCGTCACAAATAATTGGTTGGTTTGCTGGATGGTGCATGCGGGTGCTATACGAGCAGCCATGATGGCATACAAGACAGTACCAGCAGAGCACCAAGTGCAGAAGTTCCTTCACATGTTCGTACACCTGGCAGCCATTTGTCTGGGGATTGTTGGGATACATGCGGTATTCAAGTTCCATGACCGGCAGAACTTGACCAATATGTATAGCTTGCACTCGTGGATAGGCATGGGCACTTTCTGCTTGTTCATCTTGCAGGTGATGACCCTTAAACTATGACCCCATTTTAACTAGTTCCGTAGCTTACAGCTTTGCAACTCGACTCCCAAACATTGTGAGTCAAGCTTCGCTTCCGACCCTAGATTTACTATTTCTTTTATGAACGAATTAGAAACGTCTGACATTATTTGAGAGTCAAATTTTGTGAAGAACAGTAAGATACTTTTTCAAAAGACTTAAAAAAAATGACATGAAGAAGGAATTTAGTCGGTGCTTTCGTACATAGAAAATGAATAACTGGAGACCCTAGTACAACTTGAAAACTGGCTTTGTGGCAACGAATTTACATTTTATTAATCCTGTCGTTTAATAATTATGAGTTTCCTTTAGCAGCAGCCATAACATATGCCTATATCATGAACAAAACTTGGGGTGTGCTATTCTGAGGACTACAACAGACAACACGGTGGTATCCAACTTGGTTTGACCATGGAACCCTTATGGGTTTAGATGAACTGCAACACTCTATTGTTGAACTACTAAATCTCTTCTATAAATGGTCTGTAGGGAGGTTTCTGCAAAAGTTTCTCTTATAACTGGATGCTTTTATGTTGACCGCGACGAGCTGAGATTCTTACTCTTCACTTTCCCCCTTTTATCTTCCAGTGGTTGTTCGGGTTGAGTACGTTTCTCTTCCCACAAGCATCATCACTGACAAGAGCAAGGGCTCTCCCATGGCACGTATGCGGGGGTCGAGCACTGTTATACATGGCAATCTGTGCAGCTGAGACCGGTTTGATGGAGAAATTCGGTTTCCTGAGGCTACAGCATGGCAGGGAGGCTCATCTAATCAACTTCCTCGGGCTAGCAATCCTCCTCTTCGGCATCACGGTCGATCTCTCTGTTGCTCTTGCTCGTTATGTATAAAAATCTTTTGGTGTGCACCGATGTTACCCTCTAAAGGTTGAGCATATTTATGTATTCATTGAGCATATACTTCTTTAATTTTTGGTGTTCAAATTGTACTCCGGATTTCTTGTTGATTGTTGATATTTGGAATTGGAATGGCATGACTTTTCCTTATTCTGGTTGGTATTTTAAGTTGAGTGTCAAGTTTTTGTGAACAAGTTAGGTATTCGAGTCTTTCTGCTGTTACCACAACAATGTGAAAACCTTTTGCACAGATACTGGTCCATGCCAAGTCTGACAAACCAAACAGGGGCAAAGACAATAATACAGAAAGCATTTTGAACTTACTCGAGCCAATCATACAATCCTATTTAAATTACGCATCAGACCACAAGCTTATTTGAATTTCATCACAGAAACATACACCAGGTAAACGGAAAGTCTACTAAAAGAACGTTCCTTCAAATCTGAACCCTAATGCCAACAGATTGCCACATCAACCACGCTCCTTCCGTTTGGCTTGGTCAGTCCATTAACTGAATCTAATTTCAGATGGCACAGCTGCAAAGAAACAAAAACTAGTAGCAAGAACCAGTGGAGAATCCTTAGAGCAGAACATCTATTGGTAGCAAGACCTTGACAAATGATATAATGCACCTTGCCACGATCTTTCGATATTGTTGCCCATGTTTACAACACACAAAAGACCTCAAGAGTAACTTACCCTTGACCAAAGAGATATTGGACACTCTTTTGGGGGGAGAACCGATTGCCATTGCCTATGAAAACTTGCAGAACAAGTATTTATGGACAAAGTACAATTTTTGATTGATTGCAGATGAGCAAACATGGGAGCAATAATAGACTACCTTTTCTTTTATAGAAAGCCTTGTGAGGAGTAACAATGTGACCTTTAGAATTAGCAGTCTGTCAAACCAATCAAGCACTATAAAAATCTAATTTGAATTATCTAGCCCAAAAGGGCAGAACGGCAATTGATAATCCCATACTCATGGAGGGGATAGTTAGACGTTCACAGCCACATCGGCACTTTGTGGAGGCTGCTGTTTCTGCAGTTCTATTTGTGATATCAGGTAAGAATCGAACCAAGTTGTCTTTTCATCAAGGCCATTTAAATTTTTGAGAAAAAGCAAGACGAATCAGTGTTTGCAGACTCAATTTTCCAAATCTCATGCACCTTATATAGCATTTTAAAAAATTCCATGACATTGGTCAGGAAAAATGACATCCTCAAACTGCCGACAATTTTTTGAGCTCTAGTGGCCAATAAACTCAATTTGCGCCTTCCTGCTAGAAATTATCAGGGCATACCCGTGTCATACAGATGTGCTATGCTTCCTCCAAAAAGCAGCCTACATGATAAGCCGGGATGGCATCCATGCTCTGATCGTTCGACAAAGAAGATTGCTTATTTGACTGAGTTGAAGACAGAAAAACGTCACGGTAGGAGCGTTGAACAGGGGGTAACAACAAAGCAGACTGTTTGTCCATTGACAGTAGCCGTCGACATTTACTGCAAAATAAATGCAACATTACGTACCGAAAAGAAGGTACGTCAAAAGTGAAAAATTCTACCTGCAAGGTTTTTCGAATAGAGTTTGATAGCTGCAGATCCAGTGCTACAATAGAAAGCATAAAAAAATTATCGAATGCGATTTCAGAAATGCTGAACACTTTAATATTAGAAGCAAGAGATGATACCAGCAGAGAATGTAGAACCGTTTCAGTTTTGGTACCAATAAAGCACTGTAGAGCTATAGCAGCATGTTCCTGCAAGGGCAATCAATGAAAGTTCAACCGTGTTGGATTAGTCACGGCCAAGATACATAAACATACAATTGCATCCGTACAAACTTTTATATGCGTGTGTGTAGCAAAAGCTCTTACAGTGATGTGCCTGAATACATGGTAAACTGAAAACCCCCTCGGATGTACGTAGCTGCCCCCCTTTAAAGAAGATGAATCAGCAGTAGAATATAAGACAATGCGGAGATATTTTGAACTTTGCAACTTAAGAAAAATATACAACCTTGTAAGATGATAAAAGAAAGAGTGGATGTTCAAAGTATCGTTTCAGGTATTAAAACATGCGACGACCTTGATAAAACAAGAAGAGTGGAAGCTCAAAGAGAATAGGGCAAATTACAAAACCACTCTTGTGAATTGTGAAGCTCATTGCCAGAGGATAAAGCTTTTTCCTATGCCATGCGCATTTCATTCACTTCTTTGACTAACAATGCCTAGATAGGGCGGCTTAAATAAGCGCATGATTGTCAAACTAAGCAATCTTTTTCCTTCTATCTTTCCAAAATTCTAGATTAACTATAGAAAAAGTAGCATCGTTTTCATCCTTCTTCTAGTTCCTCGTAATTTCCCTTCTGTTGCATAATATTAGGAAGACTATGACAGGGACGCTATTGCACAATCCTATCTACACGGGATCAAACTAGGTCCGCATGCAACAATATTTTGTTTTAAGTTAGGGTCTGTCCAAACCTAAAATAGGTTATTTTACATGTTTCTTGAATAACTGGAAAGTTTACAATACAGCCAATAGGTCAGTTGTGTATTGTATAATTCCAAAAGTCGGCTAGGGATATATGTTTATCCTTTATTCGGCCTGGAGTGCATGATTACCTAGGATAATGCCCATAGATGAAATGCACAAGTTATAGCATCACCTAGTTTAACATACTGCTGTCTCAAAGGCAGATTATTTCCAAACCTGAGGCAATGAACAAAAACAACAAGGCTCGTGGCAAGCTCCACTATCATGTATGACGAGCTTGCTGATCATAAATCGAGCTCAAATATCCTCCCAGCACGAGGCAAATAAACCTCTAAAAGTCCAATCCATTGCTAGGACCTTAGTTGCAGGAAACTCCTAATATGGTGACGTTTCTCTCTCGGAAACTCGCTTTTGCGATCCCAAGTTAGGAGCTCCATGGGATCTCGTCCCAAGCTAAGATGGGAACTCGATCCCGCTAGCTGGATAGAGATGCATGGAACAAGTGATAGAATACATGAAAATCAAGCTCTTTTCAACTCAATTCCTTGTTTCTCTCTTCCTTCAAGTCCTTAAAGTCTCCTTGTTTGTTGTTGCTATCTATGTAAACTATGCTAAACAAATGATAATACTCTTTACGCATTTATTTATTCAAGCCGCTCCCAACATCAGATTCTTCTTGGTGCTTACGCTTCCCCGCCCCCGCCCCCGCTCCCGCACCCGCCCCCGCTTTGTGCAACTAAGGCTAGGACCGTCATTTACTGGAATACTACTCCCATAACATACCGCTGAAGCAAAAACATAAAACAGGAATTTCCACTGCCCAGAAAAACTGACAATCTAATGTCCAGCTCTTACTGTAAGAAATCATACGACCAAGCTATCGGTTGATAATGTCATTTTTTTTATCATATCTGTTTGACTATCATTCAAATATATTTAATATAAAAAGTATCGGAATTTAGGCATAGAGACTTTGCCCTTCCCTCTGATGGAAGGGCAGCCAAACGTGTATGCAAATCTTCCGTTTCACCTCAACTCATGCAGCACCAGTGAAGTAAGGAGCAACCAAAATATGCATGAGAATCAGGAACTTGCTGCAATTGAAAATCAAGATTACCTCGTCTGGGGAAAAGAAAGCAATGGCGTCAGGATCAACGGAACCAGCTGGATGCAATGATATTACAGCTCTGAAAACAGAAGGAAGCAACAACTCAATTACCGCAATCTTATCTGCAGCAACATCCCCTTCGAATTCTTGTCGTAATTTAGTTGTACTGTGAAAACTTTGTTCTTTTGACGATTCTATAAAAGTCTCATTGGATGAAGAGGCAAGTGAGGAAGCTTGTTTGAACCATTGCAACCGCTGATAAGTAGAAATTTTCACATTTGGAACTTCTTTATCTATGTACTGTAGAATATCTGATACTGTTCTCAAGTTACTAAGCTCTTCTTGCTGAATCGAGGTTGATGTCTGGATACCACAGTGTTTCTTGGATACTGATTCAACTCCTTGACCATCATCAAGATGGGGAGAGAATCGCCGCTTCTGATCTGTAAAAGCCTTCAGAGCCAGCCTGAATCATTTAGAAACACATAGACTGGAATTAGCAACCCATAAACGGGTTGAGAGAAGTGTAGGAAATGCTCTTATCAAGATGGGACATCATAAAACAAATTTGACAAATTTGTTTAGACATGATTTGCAATTATGGTCAACAAACAATTTACCTCATCAACCATGTTCCTAGCACAAAATTCACGTGAACCCACTTGTGAAGTATCAAGATAATGTCACACGAGAGCTAATGAGTTTCTTCAGATAGCAGACGGAGAGTCAAACCTGTGACACTTGGGCATAACACGTATCGGTGCCACCAGGTTTCATGCCTATACATCCATACGCCGCTGGAGTAATATATACAGAGCTGTGCATTTTTACCAAATGAGTGTGGTTTTCAACAAAAGATCATGATCTGCAGGACTAGAATTAGAACTTTGGGCTCATCATCAGGACAAGAAGAAAGAAACAGCCAAGATTCACCCTCTTCATCCACCAATATCAATCTCCAAGGTTCTTCCTCTAGGTACACCTGCCTATAAGATTGCAGCAAACTGTCCTTAAATCTCGTAGAAGCTAAAACTTATTCCAACCCCCCCCCCCCCCCCCCGTGGTGTGTACCAGCCACCAAACAAAAGCTCTTCTATTACCTATTACCTACTTACCAAATTTACCATCACTACCCTTAAGCCATAAGGTCCTTGACGTTTACAAGAATTTAACTGTGACTGGCTTAAACATCCACGTTCTTGATCACCCCCATAGCTTGATCAGTTCTGCCTTTTATTTTTCCAGTAACCTCCTCAATCCTAAATTAGATTTAAGAATTTTCATTTACTTAACACGCCCAAATCCCATCCACCCTCCACTGTTTAACAGTTCCAGGATTCATCAGGAAATGCCTCGTCCAACTCGATAGCGACCAGAATCTGCTTCTTAATAACCAACAGAACCCAACAGGAGTGGACAATAGTTAGACACGGGTCTTGTTCAACACAAAAATCAGCCATTGTGGCAGAATCACCCCTACCTTCGTAGTTGACTCTATGACCACCAATGCAAACTTGGAACACCACCTCCCTTGATCTCTTCACAAAGATATTGAACTTAAGGTCCTTACACTCGAAAGAGACCTTAAATTTTAACTCCATGATGTTCCACACACCCATTCAGATGAACTTCTAGCAATGTCATCTTTGTCCCCGTAATTCCTCTAAAGGATTTCAGGTCTAACTCCAGTCTAACAGCACAAAGGGTAAATCAAGTGATACTCCGAGTCCTAAACTATGATTGGATAACCTTAAATCACAAAATCATAGATATGGTATCTAATAACTAAGTTTTATCTTGTACCATGCACTTTTATAGGTTACTAATCCCTATAAAAGCTTAAGCTGTTAAAGAATGTTCACAACAATCAGATAGACTTGAATTAGTAGATAATTGTCAGCTAAATCCTCACAGGAAACAAAAAAAAAGGAAAACTTACTTCAATATGTAGAGGCAAATCTGATGGCAAACTACTTACAACCAAAAAAAAAGGATGCCAGAAAGCATCATAATCTGCAAGAATTTGAAAAGCACCTGGTCCTGTCAACGGCAGATGCACCAGCTTGGCCTGCAAGTTGACGTTTCCATGCATACGCAACAACAGCTCCATCTGGACAAACCAAAGGCATGTGGAGACCCCAGGAATTACTTCGCGACCGAAGGGATTCATTGAGAACCCGGATTCCTCCAATTGCCTTCCTAACACAAAAATAAAAGTGACATACTACTCTGTAAGAAAACACATAAAACCAGAAATACTGATCTTGCATCAAGAAATAGACACTAATTACGTGTTTCACAAAATATAATTTCCGCCAGTCAGTCAACTACCAAACAGTATAGAGCCCAAACCGAAAAGGCAGATGCCATAGTGGCATGATAAAAAGCATGGAGCATTCAAAACAAAGATCTACATCTAGTATTTTCATTCACACAAAGATTTTTTACTGTAAATTGAGATATTATGTTGTGCCTCTCACTAAGGGTTTGATAATTAGTATTTAGACACCGTAATCCGACTTTAATATAAGGGCTAATTACACCAATGTCCCTGAGATTAGGGTATAATTACAGTCAAGGACACTAAGTTTCAAAAAGTATCAGTTGTGTCCTTTCGTGCTTTGTCCGTTAAAAAATTGTACATTTTGATGATGTCATCCGTTATGTACTTTTAAAATACCAATACTACCCTTATCCCTAATTTTTTGTCTTAAAAAAAAAACCTAACCTTTTCAACCTCTCTCTTTCTCTCTCCAAAGAGGAATTTATCAGAGGACTGATTTCACGGCCGGGATTTTCTGTTGAAGCGATCGTATTAGCTGGGATTTGAAAGGAATTTAGGGACGGAGAGAATAACGATGGAGCCGGCGATGGCATCTCCGTGGCGGTACAGACGCGGAGGAAGTTTCTGGAGCAAACGGCGGTCACTGTTCAGTTCATTGACGAAGTCTTGGATTTTTTGTTTCAAATATTACAGAGGAATGAAGTCGTCGTTCTTCCGGCGACGAAGTAGATTATTCCCGATGTAGGAGCTGAGCGTGAGGTATGCCGACAACGGAGGCAGTGGCTCACCCCAGCGGAGCAAATCATTCGCCAGCCCGATGTTCATGAGGTCCTCGACGGCGATGGGGAAACCGTTCTCAGCGAGCATGCTAAGGAGGAACGATCCCTGCACATTGCTGTCACCGGAGAGGTAAAACAGACGGTGAAGGTGGCGGATCAGACATGTGCGAATGGAGATGGTGATCGTGAGGGGAAACGAACGGTGGGCGATGGGGCAGGGGAGTGTGCCTGATGGTATTAATGATCTTAACGGAAGTTCTGTTGTCCCAAACAAGCATTACAACCCTAATTTGAACAAATTAAAACCCTAATTTGAAAAATGAAACCCTAATTTGAACAAATGAATTCCTAATTTGAAAATTTTGAAACCCTAATTTGAACAAATGAATAATTTGAAATTAGGGTTTTGAAACCCTAATTTGAACAAATGAAAAATTAAGGGGAAGAGATAACTGAATGGTATTTGAAAAATTATGTTCCTAAATCATGGGCAATTTGGTCTCTTGGTCTCAAACCGTTATGTATTTGTATTTTCCGTCCAACGGACATAAGTGTAATTTGTCCAAACTATTGTCCTTGTCTGTAATTATACCCTAACATCAGGGATATAGGTGTAATCAGCACTTAATATAATATACAGCAACTAATTTTGCTTTACTTTTAGGGCTCAATCATTCACACGCTATTCTGCTATAAACATGTCAGCCAACAAAAAATAGCTTTACACTGCTGTTACAAGTCATAACTTAGGAGCAGAATTCTCCAATTTTAGTGACCCTCCCTTTCGCAGAACCTGGCATCCACTCCTGTTTTGTGCAACTAAGTGATATAGATTTACTTAGCTAGCTCCTTATGAATCTTAAGATGCCCACAATGTCAGCAAAGCATTATTGATATACGTAGATAAAGCTAGTGCTTTAATCCAAGCATTATTCACTCAGTCTCTCACTACAGTTATCCCGTATTGCTTATGCTTCACTTGCAATACATCCAGCAAAACCTCCACCCAAACCCAACTAATAAAAGTATCTCCTAACTGCCCAGTTTCTCACCTGATTCTTCTTTTGTAAAAGAAATCTCATCTTCCAGAACATGGGATATTCCCCCTTTTGATCAAACATGACAAACCTAGCAGTCGAATGTATTATGTATCACCTCGCGTGAAATAATATTCCAAAGTTATGAAAGAAGTTGTCACAACAATGTGGAATTTTATTAAGTGCACGTGTTAAGTGAAACCATGCACAACTATACCTGCCGTGACAACATCCTTTTGAGTGTGGCAAGAATATTTCCCTACTTTCAATCTTCGTTACCAAATTCACTCCCTTTAGCTCCTTTATTCCCTATATGACTAAGCTGCCCTCTTTTGCTTCATACTAATCTGATAATTTCAGGTTTTCACGAAATTCACAGCCTCCTTCACATCAATCTTGCTCTTTTTTTAATAGGCTTTTCCTCGCACTTGTATTCACCCTTATTTCTGAACTTAGTTGCAGGAAACTCCTAATATGGTGACGTTTCTCTCTCGGAAACTCGCTTTTGCGATCCCAAGTTAGGAGCTCCATAGGATCTTGTCCCAAGCTAAGATGGGAACTCGATCCCGTTAGCTGGATAGAGATGCATAGAACAAGTGATAGAATACATGAAAATCAAGTTCTTTTCAACTCAATTCCTTGTTTCTCTCTTCCTTCAAGTCCTTAAAGTCTCCTTGTTTGTTGTTACTATCTATTAAACTATGCTAAACAAATGATAATACTTTTTACGCATTTATTTATTCAAGCCGCTCCCAACCTCAGATTCTTCTTGGTGCTTACGCTTCCCTGCCCCCGCCACTCCCGCACCCGCCCCCGCTTTGTGCAACTAAGTTTCTGAATATCTCTTCATTCGTAAATAGGCTTTCCACAATAAACACTTCTTCCTCAACACTTCACTATTTCATGTGAACAATCTTAGGCAATCGATAATGTCAAGTTCAAAAGAACAAATTCATAGGGATGTACAAATTTTGATGCAAGTGGTACAACCACTCCATTCCATCATCTTTAATCTTTTCTAAGTTTCAGACTTTCTGTCAATTGAACCCTTCTAATTCCTACCGTAGCATAACTATAATTCAAGCAATTTTTTCTCCGTGCCACCAAATTACATCCGCAACCCTCACATTAGACACGAAGAGTGAGTGTGAGAGTGTGTGTGTTTTTAATAGAGCGGAGTTACCGATGGTACGGAGGTGTTGGAGATGGTGGCGCATAGAGGCCTCTTCTTTGAGGATCAAATTGAGGGGCTTGGTGGACTGGTGGGACTGAGCCGCCACGAACAAGGCCTCTAGGAGCCGGTCGGCTCCCAGCCTGATGTCCGCGATCAGACGCCCAGCCTGTGCCAGACGGTCCATCGCCTGCGCCACCTGCTTCGGCGGAGCCTCCGCCGTTGACTCCCGTGTCTCCGGCGTTGACGGCGTGGGGACTCCTGGCGACTGCATTTTTTTTCGCCAAAATTTCCTCAAGGCTTCAGTGAAAGAAAGCCCAGCTAATATTCATCAGGGTACGTATTACTTGGAATAATTGCAAAATGTATCCCTGTAGTTTGGAGTAGTTGTACAAAGACCCTTATTGTTACAAAAATTGCAAAGGCCTCCCTCTAGCACTTATTTTGTTGCAACTGTTAGAAAAGTCATCTACATTAACGAAGCGTACTCTTCACGCTCTTGAAAAATGCGTGTACTAAAAAAATCTACATTAAAAAGATCAAAATACCCTCCTTTTTATCTCTCCCAAACAAGTCCTAATTCCACCAAAACCTAAATGTCATCCTCACCACCCCCCCAGTCTGCCACCTGCGCCACCCACAACCGGTGCCGCCACCACCACCCCAGCCTTCTGCGCCTTGCAGCTGCCAACCCCATCATCGTGCGCCGTTAGTGTAAGCCCCTTCGTCACCTCATCTGCCACTTGCGCCACCTACAACCGGGGCCACCATATGCCTCATTTAATCCTACCGCCGCCAACTGCTACACGCAATCCCATCACTACCAACAGCCCACCCAATCCCACCGCCACCATCACCGCCAAATGTCGCAACTGTCATCACCGCCTAGTCCCGCTGCAGCCATCACCCCCAAACCAATTGCATAACAATTCAAACCCTAATCGAGCCCCCAAACTTAGATCGAACCCTAATCCTAATGCGGCGACCAATAATTTGAACCCTAATCGCACAAATTAAAATCGAGGGTTTCAATCGCACATTGCGATTGAAACCCTAGATCTGAGTTTGTGCAATTCGGCCATATGACGACATCTTGAGCCGCTGCCAGCCCCATCGATCCCCACTTACGAGGCCTCGAGCCTACTATCGATCCAAGGCAGTTGGCCTTCGTGCACTTATTCCAGATCTAAGGGATCTCCTGAAGATAGAGAAACAGATCCTCGTGAAGGAGCATGCCATTCTCATTTATATAAATGGGCAATTTAGGCCCCGTTTGACAAATTTTTTTTCCCTCTTTTTTTCAGTTTTAAAAACTGAAAAAAAAAGAGCGTTTGGTAACCATTTTTTTTTCAATTTAAAAAACCAGTTTTTAAACTGCAGAGTAAAAAAAAAACTCCAAAAACTGGTTTTTTTTTTCACTTTTGGTTTTTTTTTTCGACCACCACCACCACCCTCCCACCGCCGGCAGCCACCTCAGGCGACCACCGCCGGAGACTGCCGGCCGCCGGCAGCCACCTCCGGCCGCCGGCGACCACCGCCGGAGACTGCCGACAACCACCTCCGGCCGCCGGCGACGGCCGGCGACCACCGGCACCACCTCCGGCCGCCGGCAGCCACCGCCGGAGACTGTCGGCAGCCACCTCCGGCCGCCGGCGACCACCGCCGGAGACTGCCGGCCGCCGGCGACCACCGCCGGAGACGGCCGGCAGCCACCTCATGCCGCCGGAGACGGCCGGCAGCCACCTCCGGCCGCCGGCCACCACCGCCGGTGACTGCCGGCAGCCACCTCCGGCCGCCGGCGACCACCGCCGGAGACTGCCGGCAGCTACCTCCGGCCGCCGGCCACCACCGCCGGTGACTGCCGGCAGCCACCTCCGGCCGTCGGCCACCACCACCACCACCGTCGACCACCGCTACGCCCCACCACCGCCACCGCAAACCACCAAAAAAAAAAGTCAAAATAAAAAGGGTTACCAAACACCAAAAAAAAAACCTAAAAAAAAAAGGGGTTATCAAACACCCACTTGTTTTTATAAAAAAAAAATTAAGCTGCTCTTTAAAAAACTGCGCTTTAAAAACTGAAAACCAAAAAAAAAATTTTGTCAAACGAAGCCTTAGACATTTTTTCCATTCTATTACGGAAATTTTACGGTGCAACATCTTTGTAATTTCATGTCTTTATGCAATTTTTGTAACAATAGGGGTCTTTTGGCAACTATCTCAAAATATAAGGGAATTTTTTACAATTAATCCTATTTACTTAAAGCTTGAGATAAAAATTACATTTATGCCCCCCCCCTCCCCGCCCGGTTTCTTTTTATTAAAGGTCACTCACAATTGACATAAATGTAAGCTTCACTTAGAACTTTCTTCTTGCACCAACTTTTGCCACATATTTGAATCTGCTTGAAAGGCTTCTGAAGTAGGATCCTATGCAATTGGGATCGGGGTTCGACTTCACCCCACCAGTTAGTTGCTAAAACGTAAATGATGACCAAAAGTTTGGATCTTTTGTTTTATGCACTGTTCAGCACGAGATGGATAGTGGTGATTTTTGGGCATATAATGATTGGTATCATATCGTAGATGATAAAAACTCAAGATTACCTCTGCTTACCTGATGGCCTAAGATTACAATCATAATCCCAATCTCGTACTACCTAAAACATTCCAAAATTGCATATTAGGCAACCGCCTAGTCAACTTGTGACCGAAAATCAAAGAATTATAATTTTTCTTTATTCTTCTAGCCTGGTTATGACAGGGGTGATGGTGAGAGGCAGCATCAGTGGTCGTGGCCATAGTGTGGTGGAGATAAGTGTTGTTGGCGGCAACGTAGAGGTGGTAGCGGTGGTAGTGACGGTGGTGGAATGGTGGTGATTGTAGTGGTGGTGACAGCAGGGGCAACATAGTTGTAGTGGTGGCTTTAATGAGGTGGAAGCGGTGTTGCCTGCAGAATAATGCTAGCAATTGTGGTAATTGTGGGATGGTGGCCAGGTGACGTCAATATGGTAGTGATTGTGTTTGTGATGGTAGCTACATCATTATGGTGGTAAATATTTATTTTAGTCAACATTGTATTTAATTATTTTTTTTTTGACATACTACATACTTAAGCAGTAAGTCAGTCCCATTGAATCGTAGTGATAACCGAAGAAGGTGTTTACTTTTTCTCTTTTAATACGGGCATTACTTCACCTCATCATTCTCAAAGGAATTTTTTATGCTAACTCCCATGAAGAAGCTTTTCTCAAAGGCCTTCTCATCAGTTTATTATGGTTCAATAAATTATCATTTACACATGTTTCTTTATATACATATGTTCCCAACCTATTCTGGTCGCACCCAAAGGCCCACTAGGGATCCCATTTTGCAGGACACATCGACATGGTCAAGGGTTAATTTTTCAGCGCATCGAACCGGTCAAAGGGCACACGTTCATGTCACATGCGTTTTTCGCTTCGCACGCCTTGTGCACGACTTGGGCGTCAATTATTTCATGACGGCGTGACTCAATGTAGCACGTTCGTCACGCAGCAGCCACCCAAACACCTTTTCACCAAAAACATCGGCTGACGTCGCAACCGAAACCACGGGTTAAGGGGTAAAAGCCTTGGCCTACTCAATGGGGTCGGCCTCGGCCTCCCCCTTGTCCATGGGGTCAGCCTCGGCCTCCCCCATGGGGTCAGCCTTGGCCTTCCCCCCAATGTTGGCCCTTTGGTCTTCCCCAAGTCACCCACTCACCACGCAATGTCCATTTTCACATGTTCTTCGCTACATGAGCTCCGTATGTGACTTGGATACCTCATTTATTATGTTGGCATGATTCATGGAACGCGCTCGTCGTACCCCGGATACCCAAACTCTTTTTTGCCCAAAATATCGACTGACGGCACGACCAGAGCAACGATGGTCAAGGGGCAAAGGCCTTGGCCTACCCCATGGGGTCTACCTCGGCCTCCCATAAGTGTGGCCTTGGCCTTCCTCTCCCCCCCCCCCCCAAGTTGCCCACTTCTCGCGCAATGTCCCTTTTTGCGCATTTTTTTGCTTCGTACGCTTCGTGTGTGACTTTGGCACCTTGTTCGTTATGTGGGTGCGACTCACGATGACACACTCATCGTACCTCGACTACCCAACTCCTTGTTGTCCACCACACCACCACCATCGGCGTGTTCAAAAACCACCAAAAGAGGGGAAGTGGCCTTGGCCTCCCCTTTGAGGGAGGGCCTTGGCCTCGGCCACCCCCTAGGGTCGGCCTCCCCAAGGGGTTGGCCTTAGCCTTCCCCCAAAAGTTGGCCTTCGGCCTCCCCTTTCATGCGCATTTGTCTTCACAGGGTTTTGTGTCTTCGTGATGCTCACCAATGCTTGCACACCAACCTCACGACATCCGTCGTCCGTCGTGGCCGCACACCGCCTCCGTGATGCCCATCACCTAAAGTTGCTCGCTACCACCGAGTGACCCTTCATCGACGACCACGTATCATCATTCCCAACTTTGTCATTACTAAAGTTTGCATTCATCATTATTGTTACTCGATGTGCGCCCGTGCGCTGTCTCTACAACCGTTGTAGCCGAGCCCATGCTCCACTTCCATGACATGTGCTCCTGGCACCATTATCTCACTACTGTCGTCATCGTGGCCATGCGCCACTTCCATGACATGTGCCCCCGGCAACAGGTATTTTCTCACGACGGTCGTCGTCGTGACCATGTGCCACAATCAATGTCTCATGTCGTTGGCATCGCGCCTATGTGCCACAATCAACGTCTCATGTTGTAGGCACCACGTCCATGCGCCACAATCAACGTCTCGTGCTGTAGGCACCGCGCTCAATGTCTCTTGTTGTAGGCACAACGCCCATGCGCCACAATCAATGTCTCGTGCCGTTGGCATCGCGCCCATGCGCCACAATCATGTTACAGGCCTCCGGGCATCACACTCATTCACCACACCATGTGCCCCCGCCATGGATGTGGAACATGCTTCGACTCACTTTCTGGAGTGTGTAGCATCTCGAGGGGCTTCGCTCGTAGTGCTCTTACACGAGGACCCTTCGCAGCGGGATAGGCTCGTTACCATAAAGCTATCGTCCCTTGGGGTGACTTGCATGACACTAGGCACTGAGTTGCGACCATGTTCACTCACGTTACCGGTGATCATCGGCACCCCTAGGACGATGACCCCCGGTCACTCTGGGACGGGAGTAGGTCTTTGAAGGGCATCACGCCTAGTCTGCCTGGCAGTTGGTTACAGGGGCAACCCTCACCGCAGTCTGGTTCTTTACACATCTCTTGACGCACACTTGTGGGATTCCGTAAGGCCTTGGACCGGTGGCTGGGGCAACGGGCTTACTCTGATCATGTCAACACAGTGTCTTCAGTCTTCTCAAACAGGTAGAACGACAATTTGCAGGGCAAGGCAGTGCAAATTTGGGAATCGACAGTCCAACGTAGAACCTATATTTTTGGACCCCCTGGTGATGTGTCACTACCAGGGGACAACATGTGGCACTTGATGACACAGGCACACTGTTTCTTATAAATAGTGGACTTTGGACTTCATTAAAGGGACTTTTGGCTCATTCTTACAAAATCACTTTCGCACTCTAGAATTTGAGAGCTCTTGGATTCTAGAGAGAAAAATAGAAATTGGACATAACTTTGGACCGTAGCATTGCACCCTGACTTGGACCTTGACTTGGACTGTCGATTGCCGGCCCTATTCGTCTCAACCTCGTCTCTGCAGTACTGTCGTTCATCACGGCCTGTCTGGGAAGCCTTGCTCTCTGCCCTTACTCCATCCTCACTGTCTCTCACTTTGTACATTTGGAAGCTAACTCAGACTACAACCTTTGTGGCACCTCCACGTAGGTACGAACCTACTTTTCTTGGCATCAACTTTCAGTAAACTCATTATTTCCCAAATGCAGCAGCATAGATTTTCAGGCGTTGACAATGTTGGATTAATGAAAGATATTAATTTTTCTCTAGAGAATATCACTTGATCCAAATTTGCTACTGTACAAACAACCAGACCAAGACTGTTAAGGAAAAAGCTGAGCAGCTATTAGCACCCACTCCAGGATATGATATTTAATCCTCTATCTCTTTTGAATCCATATACTGCTCATATGTAATTAGTACCCATCTAACTTGAACTTCTCGATCTGGTTGTACTATTACTTCTATCTTTTGCTTCGGAAAGTAGCTTGTGTACTCTTGTATCCATGGGGAAATATATATATATATATATATATATATATATATATATATATATATCAGTCTCCTGTTTAAACTTAAAAATGAGGTAAGTCAGTTCCCGGACTTAAAATTTTGATATCAATTCTTTAAGTGATACAAAGTTGAGTTTTATGAAAGCACTTAACTAAAAATTAACGAATACTTAAAGCTCTAAGTTACTTTAATGAATTGATGGTTCAACGATCTTAGTACAACCGTCCGGTGGCTTTGGGGTTTGCTTCTTAGCTAGTGGCGCTAGGCGCACCAACCCAACCTCATGCTCCTTCCCACCTGGGTTCGACTCCCAAGCAGGAACCTCTCCTAAAGGGCCTCAGCGAACAAACACTCACTTAATTGAAAATCTTTGACCAGCTGTAGAATGGAATGGCGATAGAAAACAGAGTGGTCAACTCCACAAATGGCCCCACCTAAATGAACTAGTTTCATAATGCCGCGGAACGATAAAGTACATTATCTTCAAAGAACCTCAATCATGCAGTCATTTGACATGAGAAAGAATAATTAAATTTTAAACTCGAACTACAAGATATAAATGAGGTAATAAAGTTATGAAGGAAAATGATTTTCAAAGATCGTCAAATCGTCACGTTTGCTTCCAAAGACGAAATCATCGGAATGAAAATATTGGTAAAGGCTTTTTTCTTTTCTTTTTTTTAAGTAGAAATATAACTATGATTCAAAGTTTGAATCCAAGATACATATTCATCGATAATCTACTTTTCCAGAGCATAGCCTAAATGTAAGCTAACTCGATGACAACCGCATCAAAATTGAGTAAATACCTACTATAAGAAAAGGGATACTGGAACAAAATATCGCAAAAGAAATACATCAAAGCAATGGACTGATTCTAGGAAGGGGCACCACAGGCTGTACATGATCAAACCATTCCTGCTGTACACCTTTACCATATAGATAAACAAAAGATGCAAGTGCCGATAACATTGTGCCACGCATTCTTTTCCTTAGGTGATATGCATCGCATGCAATATCCAAAAGTTGTAAGTCAAACTACACAAAAGGTTTGTAAAAGATGAATAAATTCAGATTTAGAAACTAGAAAATAATATGCGAGCAACTGGAACCCAAGCAAGATTAAGTAAAACCAAACCGATGCCAAATGCCTGCAGCTATTTGATCCTAACTCAGAAATAGCATAGAATACAATGGATGGCAGAAATGAACACTCGCAGCATGTAGGTAGCTGCTACTAAAAATGCACCTTCCTTTGCATGGGATTCTATGTTCAGAATGTTAGAGACTATATTTGGAGGGAATGTGAGAAGAATAACTATCATATCCCAAATACGAGAGTTTGAAACAAACAAGTCTGATATATGTCAGTGAACATTCTTCCAGTGACGAAATGCCAATAATTTAGCGGGCAACACTCTCGGTTACCACCAATTCATCCAAACAGAGATTAACCGCTCATCCCCACGCTAATGGCTTAAAACAAATTCTCCGAAGCGCTTTGACTAACAATGCTCGATTAAAAATTCTAAATTCACGAAAACCTAAGCCTTCTAAACTTTTAGGCAGACATAATGTAGGTCAAGCCAACAAGCCAATTTATTTACGGTTCGCCTCCTCCGACCACCGAAGTCGAGTCAGGATTTGATCTAACTTTTTGTATACTGAAACTGGGGATTTATAGACGAACATAAAATGAACAAGAATTGACGAAAGAAGTGACTGAATGTATTCGTGCTTGCCTTATTCAACAACAGTCCTAACTAATAAGGCACATGTCTTGAAGGTACTGAACAATGCGACTGAATGTTTTCTTTCTGTTCACGGATACATCCAAATTTACACAAAGATATTTCTTGAATTCCCATTTTGCATTGAATTATAACCCTTATTTGATACATTGTTTAACCACAATTGATGCATTTGCACTAATTGTGAGGCCATACTTTTCCCAATTGATATGTTGTCTGGATATATTACAGTTAGTACCCTAGACCTGTCGAACCTCACAAATGTCTTGTCTAACATCTTTTTCAAAAAGGATAAACATATATACATCATCCGCACACATTTAGTGTGAGACTGCTGGTGAAAGCTTGCCAGCTTTAATTCCATGAATTTTCCTCTGACGTTCTTCCTCAACCAAGTGCACTTAAGAGATGTCCAAAGAAAGGATGAATTAAAAAGGCGATAGTGGATCACCTTGTTGAATGCCATATTTTGGCTCAAATGGAGGAGAAGTAGCGCCATTAACCAGAATTGAGTAGGATACCATAGACACACATTGATAAACAAGATAAACCCAACCCTTAGGAAAACCTAAGTAAATGAGAACCTCCTAAATGAAATCCCAGCGCAACCTATCAAACACATTGCTCGTATCTAACTTAAGAGCTACTAAAACTACTCCTTCCTGAGTTACTTTTGCAAACAGGGTCCTTAGGTCCTTGAGCAAGAAGAAGATTATTTGAAAGAATTTCCAGCCACAAATGCATTTTTAAAAGGAGAGACTATGTCACTTAATAGGCACCATTCTATTCACAAGAACCTAAAAGTGATTTTGTTAACCTCATTATACAAGCTAATCGGACAAAAATTCAAGGGAGTTTTTCTTGGGTACTAAATTAGTGAAGGAGCGGATCACCTCCCAAAGAATTTGCCTAGAATTACGAAATGATAGAAAATGCCCCTATGACCAAAGGTTCCATAGTCCCCTAGTATAGCTCATACACCACAACTGAAATACCATCTAGTTCAGGTTCTTTCAAACCACCTAGTCAAAAAATATTCTCTTAATTTCAGCAAGAGTAAATGATTGTTGAAGAGGAAGCACGTGAAAGGGCTTTTAAAAAGGTGACCTTCAAAAAGGTTCGAATCATACCCACATTCAAGTCCTTAGAACCGAGAGGGGAAAACAGAGTCGTATAATAGTATACTACGTGGCACTCTATAATATCCTTGTCCGATATTACCATACTACTTTCATCTTTGAGATAAGTAATATCTTCTGTTAATGGTGGAGGTACGAAATAGTTTAGTATTTCGATCACCTAAATCTAGCCAATTGATCTTAGCCTACCTAAGCCCACAACACCCTTTACATCCCAGTAAGAAATCCAAATTCCATTGCATAATTCAACACTAAACTTTGAAATTTACTTTGAGATTCTAACAAAATCTTTTGGAAATCCTTAATCTCATCGTGTAATTTATTAGAACTATCCTTATTCTGTACTGGTAAAACCCCCAATAAAAATTTTAAGCGCTTCATTAACTGGAAAATAAGAGAACCGATAAAAAAAAAAGACCAAACATCCCAAATTAAAGGAAGGATCTAAGGTGTCGATAACCACATATACTACAAGAAAAATAGTTTTTAGCGACGGACCAATTTCCATCTCTAAAAAGCACTTTTGGCAACGGATATGCCTATTGGTAAATGTCCGTCGCTGAAGAGATTTACTGACGGAATTTTCCGCCGCTAAAAATACTTCTTTTTTTGAAAAACCTTTTTTTGAAAAATAATTTTTAAATTACTTTTAGAGTGAACTTTTAGTGACAGATTGGTTCAGTGGGTAAAAGTCCATTCATTTGAAATTTTTAATAACTTTTAGTGACGAACTTTTAACGACAGCCAAAATCCGTCGCTAAAAGTTACTTGATCTTAATTCTTGTCTTTTCTCCCTACCGTTGCACAGCCTTCTCACCTTATTTTCTCTCTACCTCTCTCTTTCTTCTCTCTATAGTCCCCACTACTGCACCCTCATGCCACCCCTGCCACCACAGCCCCGCTGATGCCAGCAGCGAGCACGCCCCGCCGGCGTAACAGCCATGCACGCCCTGGTGCTACAGCCCCGTGCACCTCTGCCCTGTCAATCTCCACTATCGTTGGCCATCGCATCTCTACTGCCGCACCCCATGACACCGTCGTCAGCGCCTCTGCCCCGCCGATTTTCACTTATATGCCTCGGTTTTAACATGAGATCACCATTTGTATATGATCCTTCTATTCAAAGTACAAGGAATCAAGTGCGCATAATTCAAAAAAAAATGAGAAGGAATCAAGTGTCCGTAGTCCAATTTTCCCATTGTTTTTTTCCTTTCACCCTCTTTCGCCTTCTGCCCATGACCCCTCTTTGGGTTGCAGTGGATAGTTGCTGAAGGAGGGTTGTTCTTCCCTGCTGTTCTTTCACACACTAGCACACGGAGTATTTATTGTTCCCAGCTGCTAATATACTCTTGTGGGATATTCCTTATTTGCAACTTTTGCTAGCCAATTCTGCCCCTAAAAATTTATTGGTTTTTGTCTATTTTGTATTGAACCCAACTTAGTTCTAAAGCTTATGTTGTCAAGGCATTCATGGTTGCTTTCTGTTCTCATTCTGATTTCTTGTAGGTATACCTTTCTTGTATATGTTTTGACTTATTTTACTAACGTGTAGCTTTTTTGCTTTAAATTTAGTGCTTAGATACTCCACAAAAATCTATTCAAATGAATATGCCATCAATCACTTGATAAAAGTTTAGAATTATCTCTCGAGAAATGAAGGAATTGTTTCCTAGTCACTACATAACAAGATAAAATTGGGATTTTTGTATCAGGCAATTTCATCATGAATCTAGTTTGGTTGCCCTGTTGGTTTTCTACTATGTTTGTTCATCTGATGGAGAAGTTCCTCTAACCATCTGACTTCTTACCTCTCGATATATTTTTTGTTGAAGTTGATTTCTTCTTCACATATCAGGCAGTAGGAATGGTCATTTAGGAGACTTGAGGGTTCCTAAGAAGCGAAATTTAGAAATTTGAATTGTCAAATATTCTTGGCGATAAATATTGATATATAAGATGTGCATTGAGTATTATATTGCTTTATTGGATGTTTGGATATTTGGGGCCTGTATGTTTACACTTTTTGTTTTGTGTGTTTGTACTGTGTTTTCATTTTCAATAATTTTGTATATAATCACAAATTATGATTGTGTACTTTTATTTTTTTCATCACTTTTTTGTATCTACTTGTTTTTGTTTGTTTGCTATTTTTATTTTTGTTTTCATTACTGTTATCACCATTTTTCCCAATATTACCCTTACCGGAAACAACGTTCTGCCTCTCCTCCTTCCGGTTCTTCCTATCGACAACCAGTCCTTGCAATTTTTCCTACCGTCATCCTTCTTAACGCTCGATCCACAAACCCTAACTCGCTCCCTCTCTCAAGACACACACACACACACACAGAGTAGTGTTGCAGATCAAACAATTCAATTACTACCGATGGCTTGGATTGAACTAATTCACAATGGCTGAGAGTGAAATCTCTCTCGTCTTAGTCACAAAATGGACAGCCTCCCAAGAAAGACAGAGACAGTAGTGTTGCAGATCAAACAATTCAACCCCCACCAGTGGCTTGGATTGGATTGGCTTGGATTCAACTAATATTTTCTCTTGATCGGGGTCCTCCTATATATGCTGAATTTATGGCTTTGTGTGAGGTACCGACACTCCAAGAGATGTACGACTGCGGCAAGAGGGGTTCCAATTTCTAATTATCCGATAGACCAGGATAGAATACAATTCAACCATACCGCCACAGCGCCGGCAAGAAGGGTTCCAATTTCAAGTCGGCCCTTTCCCTTGCATCCAAGTTTTTTTGCAGTGCAGCGGCCGAACTAAGCTAAGTGCTTGGCTTGTCTTCTTAGGTTCCCTATTGTTCTGTTTCCGCCACGAGAAAGACACACGGAAGAGGTCTGCCCAGCGCGCGGGGGATGCTTTTGTGATTATCCGCTTTTAGCTACTCAACTGGAGCTTACAAGCGTTTGAGAGACTGGAGATCGTAACTTTTGGTATGGGCATCAGAAGTGAAAATAAAGAGAAACTGGAGAGAGAGAGAGAGAGAGGGCAAATGTCTTCTCCGCCAGAGGGAAAGGGTGAACAGTAGTGGGGTCATCCTTCTCTGACATGAATTCATCTATCGGAAAAAGGTGAAAATACCCTTTTTCGACACTACTTGGATTTTGTATCCAAAAAGATAAAAGTACAAAAAAGAGC
The DNA here is from genome assembly GCA_033070095.1 of Escallonia herrerae. Lineage (NCBI taxonomy): Eukaryota > Viridiplantae > Streptophyta > Magnoliopsida > Escalloniales > Escalloniaceae > Escallonia > Escallonia herrerae. Next base: position 227,138 of record JAVXUP010000049.1, on the reverse strand, counting down.
ATCTTTTTTGTCATCATTACAAAATTAGAGTACAAAAAAAGACAAACATATGCCCCCGATGGTTTTGTGAGGCAGGTTTCACATGAGGTGAGCCTTTTCCATTTAAGGTAATTTGGGAAGCAATGTTAACCTTTATAATGTGGGGATATCTGAATTCAATTACATTAATTTGTTGTTGAATGCTCAAGTAATATTCTATGGGATGGTGCCCGATGTTCTTGTTATTTGTATTTGTCTTACTGATATCACGATTGGGAATTATTGTAGGGTTTAGTGTCTATTGGAATTTTTGTGACATGAATCTGTCGGCATAAATTCTAGTATGGTTTTAAACCTCATTCTTTGGAAGGAGTACTGATATCGAAAGAAGAGCAATTAATACGTACAGCAGACGCAAGAAAACCTTAAGCTCTGTGACTTTAAGAAAGCACCCATGTAAATTATAACAGCCGATCTCTTTTATGAAAATTATCTTTAGCTATATTACACGATTATTATCTTTCCTTCATCTCTTGATAGGAAATATCACTACATGGGCTTTTACTGAGCTTAGATCAAGGTAAGATAATAACTAATTGCAGTCAAATTATTTTTAAGCAAATTGTATTTTTTTTTCTTGTGTAGGCTTTAGAGCAAATCATTGGTTTATAATTTTTTAGTTTCAATGTAACTTGTATTTATTTTTTTTGAGATTGTACGATGTGATATATTATATATTATATTCAGTGAACATCTAACTTAAATCTTATTTGTTTTACTTGGAATTTGGTAAAGATGAATGCTTTTTTAAATAATTAAATTATTGTTGGATTAGTTTATTAGAATTAATTGTCTAAAACAGTTTTGGCATTTTAAATATTAATAAAAAAAATAGCCTTTTGGGTTTAGCGACGGAATTTCACCGCTAAAAGTCCTTCTAAAAAATGATAAATATTTTTAGAGACAGACTTTTAGCAATAGAATTGTGTCGTTAAAAATTTGTTAGTAAATGATTTAGAGAGACTTTTAGCGAAGCAATTAATGTCGCTAAAGACTTTTGCGACAAACTTATTTTCATCGTTCAAAGATTTTTTTTTTTTTGAGAAATTCAAAATTTAGAAAAAAGTATAGAAAATACCTTTAGCGACGGAAAATTCCGTCGCTTAAAGTAGTTATTTGTGTCAGTAAAAGTAAAAATTTTGCCGATTGATCGCCAAAATTCATTGCTAATCTTTTTGCAACGGGATTTTTACCAATAGACTTTTTAGCGACAGACAGTCCTTCGCTAAAAGTTTTTATCGACTGTCATTTTTAGCAACAAAAAATTCTGTCACCAAAAGTGAATTTTCTTGTAGTGATAGCCTCGAATCTCTGAAGTAAGGGATATTTTGACTGAGAGGGTTAGAACTACACAAAAACAATGCATGATTAGACCTCTAAATGGCTAGGTTACTAGCAATAGTATCTAAGACGAAGTAATCCAAGACAGAGAAGCCATGACTCTATCTAGAGTTTCATATAGTAATTGGCGATTTGGAGAACCACGAACCCACGTAAATAAAGGATCATCTCAGTGAATATCTGAAAAGCCAAAAATATCTTTAAAAAAAATCCATCAGTGCTTGGGCTCTTGGAATTATGTTGAATAGATTTCTCACAGGATTCCAACACCTAGTTGAAATCACCGCACAAACATATAGGTCCGGAAAAGGGACTCAAAATTGAAGCAATATAGTGCCAAGTACTATTTTTGAAACTCACTTGAGAATGACCGTAGGCAAACCCATAGAATTGCAGGTACATTCCATCTTTTTCTTCGTAGATAAGATAAAATGTTTATGCCCATGACAAACAGTTAAAAGGTTTGGTTCCTATAAGGAACACAATATTTGGATTGTGATATCTAATCAAACTAGAAGCTATAGGAACTATAGCAACTTAATCCATGCCACCACAATTCTACCAAATATTTTCATTAAGAAACCACGGTTGGTCAATCCCAACCACCAAAGCCAACATATTGAAGACGGTGATGGCTTATGTGACCCCAGTAGTAGCCAAAATATTTACCTTGGTGTCCATTAGAATGAATTTTTTTACTAATGTTCTCATCTATCTCAATAGGGAAGAAACTTTCGCCAACATGCTCAATGGGTTCTCAATTATATTTGACTGAAAATCCAACAATTTTCACATAGAAAGAGCAGCAATAAACCAATTAACTGGCAAAGCACACCTCAATTTAGATCTAGAAAATAAGGAAATCGTACCTATGGTATGATACGAAGGAGTTATCTCAAAGATGCGATTCTTTATAATTATATGCTCAGTCTCTAGGATTTCAAGTGTATCATCTCGATCTCTTTTCAGAGGTTGATGAAAGGTGCAACTTATGAGAGATTCATCCAATTCTGGTGAAGGGAAATCCTTCTCAAGCTCTGTATCCCCTTACCTCCATCAGTTGTGCTTCTTCCAAACCAAGGACTCCAAGGCCATTTTTCCATGAGACTCGTCCATGGAAGAGATCTCAGTGCAAGAATCTACTCGAATGTCAGAGTTAGGTATGGTGGTTCATCATCAGTTGAAAGACCAACCTGGAATTAGACTTAGGCAAGCTCTTAAATCCAGAAGGCCCAGCTTCAAAGTAACTTACAGCAGGCACTAGCTCAAATTTTTCCTTGCCTATGTTAGTTCCGTACTGGTGCAAGATATTAGAGCTAGACCCCCAATAGCCCAATTAAGGAAATGGGCAAGAATGACAAATCCCAAAACTTGGGCTATCGGGCCAAAGATAAATTCAGCCCATTCTTTCCATGATCCTTGTCAACCAATTTATCAACCTTATCCATTAACACCTCAAGTGCCACTTGTGAAGCCAACACATCAAAAGGAGTCCAGGTGACATCAGCTATGGTGCCACTTTATGATGGTGTTGTACAGCTGTCAAAGGTCTCCCCCTACCAAGATTACCTCATAGTAACACCATCGACCACCTCGAGAAATTCACCATAATCCTCTAGAGGAGAAGATATTTTTTGCGACGACTCAAAGGCAATGCCTTTATCATTTTCCATCAAGAAAAAACTTTCAGTCGATGATAACGGAAGTCTCGATCTCCGCCGAAGTGATTTGAAGGCTAGAATCAAAATTGATTCCTCCACTAATACGTTATACAAATCAATGGCTTCTTTAACCTCCTAAGCATTATCTATATGAGTTTAATTTACACGATTCAAGCTTGAAGTAATGAAGGCTCTTAAGTGTTAAGTGAACAACGCACGATGAGTCTCATAATATACCCTTGAATTCTCTAGTTGAGAATACCGACGCAAAACACCTTTAACTTATTATCTAGCTTGAACAAAGTCAGATTACATACACTATTAATATGCCGAATAACTTCGTACTTGTAGAAAATTCTAAAGAATTTTTCATAGAAGGGTCATATCCAATTGCAGCTTCTTTCTGCTGTAGGCAACCAATCAATGGTACGTCATTGAACACTCGAAAAAAAAATCACAAATAATCTATTCTTTGTTGTATATTATCCTATTATTCAACTGGCAGAACTTTTCCAAAATAACCCCCCAAGTAGCATAGCCACTTCACATAATAAGACCTCAGTAAGAACATATGCAATAAGCACCTAGAGGTCATATCTAGAGATGTCCAACTGAGGGATGCACATGAATGGGATCCATCAAACTAAAATTAAAAGAGAACCATGCATAGCAGTTAGTCCTTGCCCCCCCCCCCCCCCCAATTGCCCTAAAAATCCCTTCGCTTTTTAAAATCCCTTCAGTTTGTGGGCCCCTAAAATGGTTAGACGGAAATTTTAAAAATAAAGTAATCTAGTCCGTCCACTGTGGATGATAGCTGGAGAAATAACTATTTCTCCACTGGTGGAGTAAGATCGGACTCCAATATAAGGGCTGATCCCTATCTACCAATGGAGAAAATCTTATTTTTTTAACTGTCATTCGGCCTCCCACGTGGGATCATGGACAGCCCAAATTACCTTTTTTTCCTAACTGCAAATCTCTTAACTGTCACTCTTTGTAGCGGTTAGGCAACTTTCCGAATATGTTCCTCACACCCCCAAGTTTAGGCATTTCTGGTCTAACAGTAGTGTTTAGCCACTATATCTAGTAGCGATTAGTCAAATACTCTGAATTCTAAGTTCATCTAAGTTCTGTTTCCAATTCTGATATGTTTCTAAGTTCTATTCTTAATACTTCATCTTTTCACCACCATATCCACGCCCAACTACCACTACCATATGTAGCCATACACCCAACCAACAAATCCTTGTTGTACTCTGAACACATACCTAGAAATGATCGACTCAAATAGGTGCTCATCTGCTCAAATACACCCAACAATCAATGCCAAAAAATAGAGTAACACTAAGAGAATTTTTTTTGAACTAATAAAATATAAATAAGACAAAGATTACCAAATTCAAAGCTATTAAACAGGCCTATTGTTTTGTACATCAAATTAAAATAAAGCTTACATACGTTATTATTCTTTTCTCTTCAGCATGCTCTTTCTAGATTGTCCATTCATGCTCTTCAACACGTGTTATATAACCCTAAAACAGGAAGAAAGAAAGGATTAGCACCAAGTTATCCAATAAAAGACTAAGGATAAAATTGTGGTAACCTTATAAATAGAGTTAACTACTCGGTTGACCACCGTACTATTAAAAAAATTCAACTTTGGTCACTTGACATCGATTTATGTCAAAGTAACCACTAAATTCGTTTGAATCAAGTCACTCTGTCAAATGTCCTTACCACTGCCCCATTAAGTCCAGGTGGTCAGGGGTATATTTGTTATTTTGCCCTTTTATTTCTTTTTTGCCCCCCCTCCCCTCTTTCCCTCTGTGTCTCAAACATACTGTCACACACAAACTCCCCCAACCCCACACACACATAACACATAAAGAAGACCTGATGTCATACACATACACACGTGCATGCACACACAAAGTCATGCAACACGCACAAACACACAGTCATACTTACATGCGCACTCACACACATATCCATGTCTCTTGCACACACAGAGTCACAACCACGCACAAACACACACGCAGGCACACGCGCACAACACGCATTGGCACTGTGTGTGCGTCTAACAGTGTGCAGCAGTGTGTGGGTGTGAATATGCCAACGTGTGTGTGCATGTGGCAGTGTGTGGGCATGGGTATGCGCGTGTCTGCGTGCGCGCACGCTTGTGTTACAATGTGTGAGTGTGCGCGTGCGCGCGCGCACGTGTGTGCATGTGACTATATGCGTGTATAGTTGGGTTGGTAAGTGGGTAGGAAGGACTGTGTGTGCATGTGTGTGCGCGCGCATGCGCGTGGTAAGTGGGTGGGAGGAACTGTATGTATGCACGCGCATGTGACAGTGTGTTTGTGGTTGGTGGTAAAGCCACCGTGGTGGTTGGTGGTGGTTGGTGGTGGTATTGGACTTGGGAGAAGAAGAAAGAAGAAGGAGAATCTGAAGAGAAGAAGGAGGAAGAAAGAAGAAGGGGAATAGGAAAAGGACGGTTTTATCGAATGATAAATAAAATAGCATATTGATAAGTGAAACTTGAGCAACGCATTCATTGTCCAAATAGTGTTTTTTAACATAAGTTATGCTAAGAAAATAAACCTTGTTAACATTTTAGACAATAAGATGAACATTATTATTGTCGTAATTTGCAAAATATTTTTGAATATATTAAAGGCAACGCAAGTAAAGTAAACCAATGGATAAGCTTTCTTACTTACAAATAGAAATCTTTTTCATTTTTCCTTTCTTCTCTTCTGTCTCCTTGCTATTTACAATACTCTCTCTCTCTCTCTCATGTGCAAGAGGGACGGGAGTAACTAATGTAAGAAACAATGAGGTAAAACCCCATATTTATCAGGGCAAACCAAGAAGAGGTGATCGGGGGATGTTGAGGTGCGTAACAACAAGGTGACACTCACTCCTACGGTGAGATCATCTCTCCGTACAATCCTAAATTGACCTAGCGGTCAAGATGCCTTAAAGGCGGCACAGAGACTACCATGCACCACATGAGGGAGGCCACGAGTTGAGGCGTGGTGCACAGTTTTGTCACTAAAAATAGCGGTGACTTGACTCGTGGCTCACTTACCAAAAATTTGAACTTATCAAGAGATGGACGGGCTCTAATTTGCGGCGTATAGCATTTAGCACCAGGAAAATGAACATATATATATATATATATATATATATATATATATATATATATGGGAGCTGATCCATTGATAGCGCTAACAAAATAGGAGAAGTTGCTAGCGCGATCTGGCCTTCCACGCGCGATCTGTGGACGGTCCAAATCTTTTTTTTACGTTTTTTTAAGTCCGTTACATTATGTAGCGGACTATTTTTTGACAAAAATATCCTCCAACTTAAAAACAGCCCGTCCACTACATTATGTAGTGGACGGACTTTTCTGACATTTTTTTTCTCTTTCTCTCGTTAATGCTCTGACACTCTGTCTCTCTGTCTCTGTCTCTCATCCGCTACATTATGTAGCGGACAAGTTTTCTAACTCTTTTTTTCTCTCTCTTTCATCAGCTACATTATGTAGCGGATGAATATTAATTTTCTGAAAAGACCCAATGTGTCAGATCTGGAAAAGAGAGAACTGTTTTCATTTTCTCTCTCTTCCTCATCTCTCGTTCTCTCCATCTTCTCCCTCTCCCTCGTACCCATTCTCTGAAGATAGCAAATCTCTAAATGAGGCTGTCATGGCAGATCTCGAAATTGCTGAGACCGACATTTCTGTAACGAGATTTGCAGAATTAGTGAGTGAAATCAGAGGGTAGACGGTCGGTGGCGACATTGATTGAAGGCGGCGACAACGGCTGTTACGGTGGTGGGTATCTATTTGTCTGTGTTGTCTTGGTGAATTTAATGGTGGAAGATGATGATGGCATTTATTACTACACCGATGACGTTTTCTCTTCATTGATCAATGAAGATGTTTTCAACGGCCAACACCAAATGCAGCAACTATTACAGCAGTAGCAGCCTGACAGGATTGGCCTAGATTCTTCTTCAAATGTTTTGATCTCTTATGGGCTGGCTTTTGCCTTTGGTGCAGCTGGATGGGATGCTCCTATCATGTCTTCTAGACTTGGTTACAGCCAAAATGACCCCAAGAGTCTGAGTGAGCAGTTGAATAACATTTCTAAGTAAAATGAACTTGTCCGCTACATAATGTAGCGGATGAGAGAGAGAGACAGAGACAGAGTGTCAGAGCATTAATGAGAGAAAGAAAAAAAAATATCAGAAAAGTCCATCCGCTACATAATGTAAGGACGGGCTGTTTTTAAGTTGGAGGGTATTTTTGTCAAAAAATCGTCCGCTACATAATGTAGCGGACGGACTTAAAAAAATGTAAAAATAAGATCTGGACCGTCCACAGATCGCACGTGGACGGCCAGATCGCGCTAGCAACTTCTCCTATTTTGCTAGCGCTATCGATGGATCAGCTCCCTGTATATATTGGCTCAACATTCTGACTGACTTAAGAAGTAAGTGCATGTTTACCTGAATTTTTGAGCATCAAACAATGTGATTTGCTCATGTACCCGAAGGACCTGTCAGAAGTCAGAACCACAATAATGTGGATTCACAAAAGAGTAATGGTAGCTCTGAGAGAGATGGGCTGCCCAAAGCAACCCGAGAGATATGGGCTGCCCATCAAGCCCAAAACAATCTGAGAAAAATGGGCTGCTCTGTTTTTTCAAGTTTGGCCCATCAACTGTTTACCTTGGGTCCTTGGCCCTTTGTTAACAGATTGGAAAAATTAGTTAATCTGAGAGGCCGAAAAGAAACTGGGCAATCTATCACGGGCCACATTTGAATCTATTATCCAGCACATAAAGAACTTTTTATCCCTTTTTCTTTTCTTTTCTCTTTTTGTGGAGACAAAAACTTTAACGGCAAATGCTTTACGCAACAAATATCGCTTGGCAATATCTTGGGCTAATTGAAGTTTGGGCTGTATACAAACCGAGTTCGAGCCGAACATGAGTGTGTTCGAACTCGGTTCGTTTAAGTTTCGGCATGTTTAAACTCGGCTCGAGTTCGTCAAGAGCCAAAATATTTTTTTTCGAATTCGACTCGAGTTCGTGAGGGTGAAACTCAGGCTCGGCTCGTTCAACTCGTTTAACATTACGAGCCGAACTCAAGTTCAGAAACTCGACTCGTATTCGTATTCAACTTCAATCAAATCCCTTAATTTACTCAAAATCCCCAAATCGTTCAAGCAATCAAGCTATTTTCCAATAATAAGTCAAAAACAAGAACGAAGATACAATGAGGGATGCAAAAAAAAATTACTGTAAAACCAAATCTCGATCGATCGGCGATGAATCTTTATGAATCAGCTCCCTCTTCAAGCCCTTGACTTTGCAGCTTTGCAGTTCGAAAACATGCTTGAATCAAGCGACGCAGGTTGAATTCGACGATGCATGTTAAATCCAGTGACGGGCGATGATGACAGCAAAGTCGGATAACGTGATTACCTTCTGTGAAAAGAAAGAGAAAGAGACGGGAGGCTGTGTGCGACAATCTGTATGTGTGAGAGTGAGACAGGGGAAGAGAGAGACGAGGGGAAGGATGCGGCTGTAAAGAATCTGAAGATATGAGAGATTTAGGTTTAAGTTTTAGACTTTTAGTTTATATATATATATATATATATATATATATATATATATATATATATATATATATATATAGTTAGGGTTTCATGTTGGGCTTCATAAATTAAATTGAGGGGTTGGGCTCTATTTTTATGAGTGGGCTTGGAGTTTTGGGCTAATTAATTTTAAGGCATGGCCTCAAGGTTTGAATTTTAATTTATATAGTTTATGTAAATATTATTTCTTAAATATATTATAATTAATTTATTAATTAGAAGAGCTGTTCGCGAACAAGTTTGTGACCATTTTGGAGTGTTCATGTTCGACTCGTTTAATAAACGAGCCCTAAAAACTTGTTCATGTTTGGTTCGTATATTATACGAACGAACATGAACGAGTTTTTAAGAGAACAAATCACGAGCTGTTCGTGAACGGCTCGGTTAATTTACAGCCCTAATTTGAAGTTGCAGCCTCTTACATAGGTTACTAAAAACTGTAATTAATGATGTGTTCTCTCCCTTTGTCACCTCTAGTGTTGTATTAGTTGGTGGACGTTGGTGCATCTTCATTTTGTTTTGTGAGACTTACTTTTGCCATAATTTTTTTCTCTCATCCCATTTCCGTTCTTCCCTGCCCTCTTTTTCTAGTAAAAAGGCAACCAGAAATCACGAATGGTCTCGCTTCAATGTATTTCTTTAACTCATCTCAATTTTGTATGATGTTGCGTACTCAGAACCACGTATTATATTATACTTGATAAAAGAGCGACCCCCGTCACAGCCCATGCCTTAGTCAACTCTCATGCTAATTTCGCTTTCAGTTGTCATACTCGCGCGTCTATTAACCGGCGGCATTCGACAACCATGCAGTAATTGCGGAGGGGTGCATGTGGTGGTGGAGTTTATTCTTTTTCGTGATAGTCGGGCGGGGGTGGGGGTGGTGCTTGCCATTGGTGCTGGAGGAAGAATGTGAGGCGGACTTGAGTGTCTTCACCAGAGCAAGTAGACACTGCAATGAGGACGAAAGTTGGGAAAAGAATGCCCATCTGACAGCCACTACATAACTCTGATGATGTCCATTGCTAATTAATATCATTACAAAATATATCTGGTAATGATGGCAGAACAATAAAAGCTGTGATCAATTAATAATCAAAAAAGGGTGATTCAACATATAATATGCCTACATCAATGATGGCAGCCCTCCCCTTTTTGGCCCCATCCCCTCAATTCTTCAACGCATTCCACCCTCATGAATTTGTGTTGAAACATAAGTGGAAATGAATCATTGCTCTTCTAAGAAAGGCAAATAACCAGATTGTAGAATTCAGGTGGTCAGGACCAAATTCTTATGATAGTGTTGTTAAACCATCCGAGCCTTCATTAAAATTACCATCTTCCCTTTCCGAATAGTAGCCGAAAAGGACCGCGGAGAGTTTGGAGATAAGTGGAATGTATTCGTGACCTTTAGCTCATTGGCATCGGTTGGAATTCAAAAGTGCAGAAACGTGAAATTCAAAAGTCTCTTAAACCAAAACTTACTTTTTATTTTTGTCCATCACGGTTAAAGTAAAAAATAATGGTTAGAATTGGATAAAACTGAAAACAATTTCTCACGGTAAGATTTGACATTAATAAAAAAAAAAAGGATACTTGCATTTCTACTTTATATTTGTGTGGCAGTGCCATGTGCAATCTTCTACAAGCAAAGTGCACCACCTTTTTGTTCACAAAAAGCACTTCATACTTCCCAATTTTTCACTCTTTCCAATGAAAGCCTGCTCATTTCTATAACTCCTTCAGGCTCAGGCAGCGGATATGAGGAAAGCACTAAATATAAACTTTCCTTCGGATCAAACATTGGATGTTGTTTTCTTGACAAGGTTCGGCCCATGTGAATAATAAAGTGGTTTGGGAATCACTACAATTTTGATTTTGGTGTTTTAAGCAGATTCAAGTCACATGAAGCAAATCTGCACAAGTTGACCTGAGCATCACTAGTGTTGGTACAAGCTCGCGAAACCTAACAAAAATAATGCCGTATAATAGCAGTAACATAACAATTAGATTATCTGACCTGCTGGAAAGGAAATTTCTTGAACTATTACCGGTAACCGCGTGACACTTTTTACATTTTTATTATTTGAACGGTAAGTAGTACCTTCAAGTAAGTTTTAAAGTTGCTCGATATTAAGTTTCCTTTGAGGAAGATCTTAAATGTGCACTTTCTACATAGGCATGCTGCATTTACAAAATATATATTTTATGGGGAGGTAAGATGACACTTTTTATACAATTCAATAATCTAATATAGGACCTCACCTTGCCCTCTAATTTACCATTTAGACTACAGCCACGCGATTTTCTAATACCACCCAATATTGTTCTAGTTTTTGGGCTATACTACTTGTTAATCCCGACTCTGCACTTTTGACCGCTCTTGAGACTCGCTTTCATATATCAAAATTTTCAACCGACAAAGTTCAACACTACCTATTCGATCAACCCAAATAGCACGCTCTATGTCACATGTTGTTTGCCATTTTTTCTTTGAAAATCTATTTAAGTATTGGAGTGGACATAGTGCTTTCCACCAAAGGGGGTCAACCTGGGTTCATCCCAGTGGCCCTTGGTCCTTTTGCAAGGGGGCTCAGCCCTGGGTTCTTACATAAGGGGGTTGGCCCAAGGTACTTCCCCCATAGAATCAGCCCTGAGCCCTTCCTCCCAAGGGCTTAGCCAGCGCCTTCCTTCAAAGGGTCTAGCCTTAGTCCTCCCCCCGGAGTAGGCCCATGGCCACTCCCCCTAAAGGTGGCTTAAGTCCTTCCCCCAAGGGCCGACTTAAGGCCTTCCTCTTGGGAAGGTTCGTTAGAGACCCTCATTAGGGGCTCCCCTCCGTACCCCTTAGGGGCTTCTTCTTTGTCAACATCTGTCTCACGTCTAAGTGCCTCGACGCCTCATTGTGCCCAAGTGTTGTCTCCACATTACTTGCCCCTCGGCACAAGTTTTATCGCTACACCCCGGCGCCATGACACCAGAATGAGCCCAAGCACCATCTCTATGTTACGTGCTCCTTGCACAACACCCATCGCCATCCTGAATGTCATGACGTCTGGCCGCTCTCGAGCGCCACCCCATTGTCATATGTGCCATCAATGCTCCTTCCTTTGATAACACTCATGCACTATCGTCGTGTTATGCGCCTCGCATGACACTCATTCACCTCACTCAAGTGTCATCTCCATAAAGTGCGCCCCCGACACTGTACACATCCTACCATACTACTCATGCAGTTGTGGCCTAGGCACCCTATTATACTACCACGCCCCCGGCGTCCGTCCATCCGTTCACCACACCGTGAGTGCTCCACCTTAAATGTGGTATACGCTTTGACCCTCTTTTTGAAGTGTACAACATCTTGAGAGGCTAGGCTCATAGTGCTCTGGCATAAGCACCCTTCCCAATGACGATGTGCGTGACACTAGGCACGCCTGAGCCGTAACCTCATCGCACTCACATCACTTTGATAATCAAAGCCACAGAATCACAACTCCCAAGTCAGTTTGAGAAGGGAACATGTCTTCGGGAGGCATGAGCGCCTAATCGGCCTGATAGTCAGGCGTAAGAACCTTCCCCCCCCCCCCCGATTCAGGTTCTTTGCATCTCTTAACACCCCCGGTAGAAATCAATAAGGGCTATAGAGAGGCAACTAGATCAAGGGCATTCTTTGGCCATACTGATTCCGTGTGAGTTAGTGTTCATCAACAAAGAGGGCAAAGCTTTGCTAGGCAGACGGCGCAAATATGTAATTCAATAATCCTTGGAGCAGTGGCAGTTATAGCCCTCGATGAGATGTTACTCCCAGAGATATCACGTGTCATCCAATGACACATGTGTATATATATATATATATATATATATATATATCTTTCCTACCTAATAATGGATTTTGGATTTCATTTTGGGGATTGGAACCTATTTGTAGAAACTCATTTTCTCACTCTAGAATTCTAGAACTAGAGATTCTAGACAGAGAAAATCTAGACTTGGATTCTAACTTAATACCCTAGCTCGAAACCCTCACATCTAGACCTTAACATTCGAACCGTGACTTTTGGACTTCAGTTTGGACTATCAACTGTTAGGACTGTATTCGCTCCGGCCCTCGCCCTCGCAGTACTGTCACTCTTCAGGCTATGTTTAGGAAGCTTTGGTTTCTGCCCTTGCTCTACCTTGATTTGTCTCACCACTTAACATTTGGACATTTGGCAGCAGACTTAGATTGTATCATCCTTTGTGGCACTTCCTCGTGATCTACAAACCACTTCCATGACATGAGGCTATTACACGGAATGTTGCTCAGTAAATTTTTCAACAAAAGCTTTAAGAAAATTGCATAAGGTAGCTTAAGCCAAAAATAAAAGTATCTTGCTGGAATCAGTCCTAACACAAATTTTTTCCTCTAGCAAACAAGGAAGGGGTTGTAGTTCTGGTGAATACCTTGGTAATTAAGGTAAGAGAAGATTGTATGGATCTTGAACCAAGTGGTCTTCCAATTCCTATGTTTAATATTTTGGACAAACAAAACTGTGATCTTTTAAGATGATGCAAAAAACTTGAAGAGGATAACTGGTTACAACTTAATAATAATAAAGAAAAGGTGTATCTATGTGAGTGTTGTTGTTTCTTGAACTCAACGTGTACCTTTATATTTTGAAATAATAACAATACCACTCAACAGAAAAAGAAAAAGAAAAAAAAAAGGCAAAATGAGGTAGTATTTATTGAATGCGGGATGTACTTTAATATTTTAAGAGGTATGCATACGAGTGTCGCTGTTTCTCACGATTTAGGATGATGTCTGTCCGATTAATGAAATTTGCTTTGGAATAAAAACCATCGAACACTCAACACCAAATATATGTTGGGGCCCAAGGTGATCATCTTAATCCTCGCCACATTTTTCGTGCGGGGACCATAAATATTCCCACTCTCTCACGCGAATTGAGTACTTTTAAATTGGGTCCCACAATCATGCTTAATTCAGCCTTTAGAGGTTGACATGAGAGACATGTTGATACGATAAAAGGAAGGGAAAAAAATAAAAATTTGTAATGTCACGCCACACATTTCTCTATTGCTTAAAGAACCTTCCCTTATCCCCAATTCCAGCTCACCCTTAACTGTCCCTCACTCTCGCGGGCACCGGATATGCATCAAACCCTTTCTCAAACTCACGCACCCAAGTTGGGAACTACAATGTTCATGCTATAAGATTTTAATTTTGTAACTCTACATTATTGTGCAAAGAGTTGATGCACTTAATTTGCTATTAGCACTATTTTATTTAAAATTTTCAATATATATAAATTTAGAGTGATGAATCACTCTGTGTAATCAGCGTAAAAGTTTTTTAAAGCCTGTACGCTATGTACTGTCTTGTTCAGACGTGTGAAATTGTGTATTACTATTACTTTCTTCTCATGTTTACAAGTATATCTTTTGATCTTTTCGGTAACTATCTTATATGTGAAAATTGGTTAAAACATTAAAGCCAAAGGGCTATTCATCTTGATTGATGTAATAATACCAGAAATACATTCTCATGTAGTCTCAGCACTTCATTTCTAATTCTAAAAATACGCCCGATTTATGCACATTTTCTTTTGATTCACTTCCTCAATTATTTACCGGTGTAGATTTCTTTTTGCCTCGAGTAATAACACGGTACCTTTTTTCTTTTGAATGACAAACGGGAAAATTTAAAAAATATTTGATTGAGAATCTAGGGGATGCAATGATATACGTAGGTGTGAAAACAGAAGAGTTTAAAGATAAAAGGCCATATTTAAAATTCTAAGGGTACGGGTGTAGGAGTATAATTTTCAAAAGGGTCTGCTCTATATCTGCAGATGATCAAAGACAAGTGACTGTGAACAAATTAAAGCTTGCGATGATCTTGGCTGATGCACTGCAGAGATGTGTATAATCATGTCCATTGCTTGACTTCTATTGCAAGTTGCTAATTAAATATCATGGCATATCTCGATATGGATGCTCCTCATATGGCATGGAGAGAGGGAGTGAGATGTTTTATGACCTGAACTTGTCTTATGCGTTTGGCATGTCGGGAATAAATGTGTGTGAATGGACCTACGAGAAGAAGGATTTTGGTACAAAACAAAGAGGGTGGAGTTGTTGAATTGGCGACCCTATCATCAATTAATACTGTGGAGTTCCTTCAAGTTTCTAAATTTTCTGTGTTCAATGCATTTCTCCTGGAACCTGACTTCAAACTGTGGAGGATAATCAGTTTTGATCATTCATATCGTTAAATTAAGAGGTTATTTTACAATATATATCCAGCATTTCATGATAATCATAACCATTACTTTGGAACCACTCAATATCTCTACGAACTTACGCATGCAAGAGTCTTCGATCTTGACACTCCTTAAATGCGTAATGAGATTTTGCTTTAACTTGTGCAAACAACGCTATTATGAGTGAAAGTAAGGATGGTAATCGTGCACTCAAATGCTGCATTTACCAAATAAATCCAAGGAGGAGCTACACGTACACGAAAATGTGGAGGAATGAAGAAAAGAACAAATTCTCTACTTCAAGACGATCTCAAATTAAAGGTTCACAATCAAGCTCTTGTAAGAAAATATAACGGACTTTCTCTGCAACTTCCATTCGCATGGCTTTCGGTGGAGAATATGTGATGCACAGAATCTGCTTGCTTGTATTAGCACCATCCCATTGATGTAATATTCCCCTAGCAGCAAGTTCAACTTGGAAACCCTCATTTTATATTAGAAGATGGTCTTGGCATTACTATAGGGAATATGGGTTTGGCCATGATTATGACGCTGGAGGGGCGGATATTGTTGTCTGTGGAGTAGTTATTTTGTATTGACTAAAACAACAAATATGGTCGCCCACGGGCAGGCCTATACCCTAAACAAGTATTTTGACACCGAAAGGCATCCTTTATTATTTAATTCAAAGCTTTCACTACTAGGAAATGCTAATATCCCCTCGGTCAAAATAAGTGATAAATTTGTTTTTTTTTTATGCTTTTTGTATTTATATTGTTGCCTAAGAAAAGGGGTTAGCTACTACGCGGAGGTGCCATAAAGGATGCAGTCTGAGTCAGCTTCCAGATAGGCAAAGTGGGAGACAGTGAGGATGGAGTAAGGGCTGAGAGTAAGGCTTCCTAGACAGGTCGCGAGGGCTGGCAGAGCCGCGCAGGCAGGGCGATGATGAACAGGGCCGGCGGTCTACAGTCCGGGTCAAGGGTGCAGCGTCAAGGGTCCAATGACAGAAGTCCAAATGTGTTTCTCTCACTAGAATTCAAGAGAGAATAGGCTTGTTTAGAAAGAGAAAGTGAATATGTCAAATGAGATAGAAGTCCTTGAATAAGCTCCAAAGTCAACTATTTATAGGCAAAAATGTGAATGTGTCATAAGTTGACATGTGTCGTCCCCTGGGAGCGGCACATCACCTGGGGGTCCAAAGTACTGATTCTCCGTTTGACTGCCGGTCCCCAAGTTCGTGCTGCCCTACCCTTGCAACATTTCTCTGCCTGTCTGAGGAGACTGATCATACCATGGTAGCATGGTCAGAGTAGCCCGTTGCCCCAGCCACCAGTCCAAGCCCTTACAGAATCCCACGAGGTGCGTCAAGAGACGCGCAGAGGACCTGACAGCGTTTAGGGTTGCCCATGTAGCCAATTGCCAAGCGGACTAGGTGCGATGCCCTCCGAGGATCTGCTCCCATCCCGGAGTGACCTGGGGGTCATTGCCCTAGTGGTGCTGACGATCAATAGCAACATGAGTGGGCATGGTCGCCGCTCAGTGCTTTGAGTCCGTTGCGGGGAAGTCTTTCATGTCGGAGCCCCCTGCAAGTGTGATGCTGATGCCTTTAAGGTTGTGTCGGCGATGGCTTCAGTGTTGTGAGCCCATCCCGCTGCAAGGGCCGGAGCCCCCGGTGATTGTGCCAGCGATGGCGTTAAGCCCATCTTGCAGTTTGATTGAGCCGGCGATGGCTTTAAGGTTGTGAGCCCATCCCGTTTTGATTGAGCCAGCGATGGCGTTAAGCCCATCCCGCAATTTGTTTGAGTCGGCGATTGCGTTAAGCCCATCTCGCAGTTTGATTGAGCCGCGATGGCGTTAAGCCCATCCTGCAGTGAGGGGTCCTTGTGCCGGAGCACTACGAGCGGAGCCCCCTGAATGCTGCACACTCAGGAGAGTGGGTCGAAACATGTTCCACGTCCATGGCGGGGGCGCATGGTGTGGTGAATAAGTGTGATGCCCGGAGGCCTATAACATGATTGTGACGCTTGGGCACGGTGCCTACATCACGAGGCATTGATTATGGCGCATGGGCGTGGCGATGACCGTCGCAGAGACAATACTTGGTGGCTTGTGGTGGGGCGTGGAGGTGGCTTGTAGGGTGGCCGCTGGCGGCCTGTCGGCCGGCCAGCAGTGGGGGTGGCTATGGTGGTGGTCTCAAAATAAAAACAAAAACTGAAAATCCAAAACTCCTAAATGGGAATTTTCAAAAACAGTCATGTTTTAAATACTGATTTTCGAAACCAAATGAAAAAAAATAAAAACTATGCTCCAAACGCGCTTATTTTCTCCAGTTTACAAAACTGAAAAAAAATAAATGTTACCAAACAGACCCTAAATGCACTAAATACCCATGTTATTTTCACTAATTATATACTCCCATAAGTCTGGCTCCTCTTGTTTAGTGCTAGTAGAATTTTTTTTGAATACCTGAAGGAAAATTTATTTGAAAGGGAGAAAATGGGAGGTTCTCCTTCTTCTTCATCTACAAACCCAACCCCCACATGTTCCCTTCTTCCTCCATGCACAAATGTTAGCTTATTTAGCTGGTAAAACATTTTGTTACTATCCGTGGTTGTATCAAAATATCCAAACCAATCATTGTCTACCTCAAAAATTGGAAGTGCTTCTTCCATTTTGTAGAATAATATGGCCAAATAGCCTTGGATGGACCTTAAAACAACACGATACGGAAGAAAAGCAAAGGGAGTAAGTACAAAGTACTCTAAGCGACCTTTTTATCCAAGTAATACAGCAAATTTTACGTTGTTACTAGAAAAGAAAGGGGTTAAGAGGCTATGTTCTCAAATTTACACACTTACTTGCTCACGTTAATTAATTACTTACTTATTTAGAAAATAAAATTCAATTCAAGAATCAACTCGGTAACAATTTATTACATTTTAACTACTATTCTCTCCGTCTGACAAAATTTGATCAATTTTTTTTACACGCTGATTAAGAATTTAAGTGATATATTATATGTTTCGCATTCTACGCTTTATAGAGAGGAGGGAAAGAAGTGGGTCAAAGAGATAAAATGAGTTAGTGGAGTGCTAAATATAATGAGAGAAACGAAAAAAGTGTAAAAAGTAGATCAGAAAAGAAAAAATGAGTTAGTGCGATATTAAATGTGGTGAGAGAACTAGAGTAAAAAAAAATATAGAAAGAATAAATATGTAAAAGTACTTATAGAATTTTTTTTTAATTTGAAAATGAATAATTTTTATAAAATGAATTAAAAAAATAGTTAAATTATGTGGAGAGAATAATAAAAATCTAAAATCAATTGAAATGCCAACTTTAGTTTGAAACCTAGAGAGACCTCAGCTGCTGTTCGGGGAGGTGGCCCAGCTGCTGCTGTTTTCAACTGTTGAAATAAGATACAGTTTCTGCGGAAATTGCAGGATTGAAGAAATCCATCCATTCTACGGAGTATTTTTCATGGGCCGCGACACCCGGCCACAGTGCTGGTGGGACCGCTACGTACACGCTTCAGGCCCGTGAATAATAATACTTGACCTCACCTCATTGCTGGTTTCGTCAAGCACTCTACGCTGAGCCACTATTGCTATTGCTATTGCTATTGCTATGTAGGGCTCACGAGGTTTCTCTTTTCAATCCTTGCAAGCACACAGGTCATGTTTTGTTCGGTGGCTCAAATACAAAAAAGTCTTTGCCTTCTCTTTTCTTTTATTAATTTTCTTTTTTGTGCATATTCTTGGATATCAACCTAAACACAGACTTTATTGAATTCGATATTTATAGCTGCTATTCCCCTAAAATTTCAACAAATCGAAAGGGGAAAGAATGAAGTTACAGACAGATTATACTCGACTAAGTTTGAAACATCATAGTGTGTTAGACATGGACGGACAAAAAATTGAATTGAATTGTATTAGTCTTTACCAAAAGTTCTTAAGTTTAATTAATTTTAGCAGTAAATCTCATTATGAGCACATGTCTATCGGTATTTTATTTTCAACATCCATTAATGATAGATTTAGCTAGGTTGACAAAGTTGTGAATTAAGTAAACTGGTAGATATCAAACTCTCTGTTCGCAGTATTACAGGCGAGAAAATATTGAGTGACCTCTAGGTTCGAACGCGACCGTCACAAAACGTCTTAAAAACAATTATGACATGTGATTGTGTATCGACCTATTAAACTAAATCACTAGCAAAGTATCGATCTTCTTATAATAATTATATAAAACTTGTTACATCCGTTTATTTGTTGTACCGTGTCAACTGTCTTAGTGAGCCGTAGGAGATTTTCTCGGATCGCAAAGGGAGCAGCCGAGTATGGCCGTAGGTGTGATCGTTTGGGGGTGGGGGTGGGGTGGCGCACGTATAAACGGATAAACCTGAATTCGGCGCCCAAAGGTGAGATGGCTCCGCCTGGCGTGGCGAAATGGCGATCCCTATCTGCTTCGTCTGGTCAACACATGAGAGCGAGCATATATCACCAAACTAAAGCTTATTTATATGGACGAGACCCCCCCGCCCTCCCTCACACATGGTGGAGAATGATTGGGTAGTCCCTACCAGCATTTAAGTTTGATTTTAGGAAAAGCCCGATTCCTTAGACGGCCGGCCAACATCCCCCCGCCCAATTAAAGTTGGAGAAATCTTGTCCCCTAATGCTCTCCTGTCCAATAATACCCTCTGCGGTTCACTTGATTCACCAACATGCCAGCCTTTTTTACCACTTCGCTCACACTTGTTCGAACCCTGCCCGCCGCACTTGTTGGTGGCAAACTTAGGTCATCGCCCTGCACGTGCTCCATACACGGGTCCTTATACGCTTCAATCTCGACATAGGTGCGAGAATCGAGGGCTCGATGTATGTGGCGGTCTTGTAAGTTCCCGAGGCGCAATACTCCCTGCCGGTTGGATTAGAGTCTTACGGTCCAACCTTTTGTTCAATAAAAAAAAAAACACTTGTACAGTTGAACTCATTAGCAAATGTGCCGGTTCCACCCGTCTACATTTGTATTCATTGTTATAGTCGTACCTGAGTACGAATTATTCTTTTCATAAAATACTACGTATCTCAAATTTTTTAAATAATATATATTTATAATATTCACTTATTGACGAAATAACAAAACATACATATCTATTTTTTTACTAACAGCTCCTCTAGAATAAATTGTTTCTTCTATAAAGCTTTAATTACTTTACTTTTCAAATAAACTAAATAGCTTATTTAATTTAATTACCTCCTTTAGGATTTTTCCTTTTTCAACAATCTCATTCACAAATTCTTATGTAAAAGTAAATTATTTGTTTAGTAATAACGTCTTAGGGTTTAAGAATAAATTATTTTTTGTGTATGTGTGTGTGCGTGTGTACTCATGCTCATGTGTGTAAAGCGATACCTTATATAGATGAAAGAATAAGGTCAAAGCTTCCAAGTATAAAGTAAATCAAAACTAAGTAATATTATGAGCAATAAGTTACAAAGGCTTTGATTGGTATAAAAGAACTTCGATATTTTTCTATTTACAAAAATTTTAACAATTTTTGTTACTTTTATATTTTTTAAAAAATCAGTACAAAACACACCTGTACCGACTGGTACAATCGTACATAGCGATATTTTGACCGGTACAAAATGTAAGAGATATCGTATCAGTAGTAGGTAAAAATAGAACATTACGACCGGTACGACCGGTACATGTATGGTATTGATAACTATGTGTTAAAAGAAAGTTAAGTAAAATCAATAAGTTGAAATAGATAATTTTGATTTGCCAATGTTAGTTTAAGAGCATTACCGGTTCATTAAAGAACGGTCCACACTCATATAACATGCGACAGTGATAAAATTTAAAGTTTTAAAGGAGTCCAAAAAGGTATAAAATGAGAAAAATACAAACAATTTAGCTCATACGCAGCGCTGCAAAAGAGCAATTTGTCCCTAAAAGCCTAAACGAGAAAAGACTTCATTAGACAAATTTGTTGATTGCTAAGAATATGTTTGTTTCGCAAGTAATTTTGAACGGCTCCAAAGGAATGTAAATTCTATAAGTACGTAGTTAAGACGCATTTCACTCGTTGCCTGTCCAGTGCCCGATCAAACTAGCAAATCTGCTGGAGGATGACAGATAAGATTTACACACTGCAGTCACCAGCTCCAACTCCAAGCAGTAGAACTCAAGCAGTATGATGAGTGCCCCTTTTTTCAAAAAGCATATTTGACGAAGTTAACTATAATTACGTACCCTGCGAGAAAATTTAAAAAGGCATGACAATTTGGCGACTCCACACTGCCTCTAACAACATATGATAATTGTACGAAAGAAAGGAGGGCATGACAAAAATAATCGACTTTTCAGTTCTTTCCTTTTTTGATAAATAGCATAAATGTATATATCACGATATAAAGAGCAAAATTTACATACAGTCCAAACGAGGAAATAAAATACATATCCAATTACGAGAAGGCCACCAAACAACATAAACTACCTAAACACCTAAATAGATGCAGAGCCAAAATACCACAGAGAAAATACAATCATGCATCAACCCAGATCAAGGCCATGCAGCAGCATCACGTACAAGCCCTATCCACTCCTGCCAAACATCATCACTAGACCTAGAAGGAAAAGTAGCTAATGCATATAATAACGTCAAACTATTGTCTCTTTCCCGGGCAATATGTACAGAATGAATACATCTGCAACTAGTTAAGATAGAAGACAGGAAATTGAACTATAAACATCACTCCGAGGCTATCGAGTCATCTGTATCAGGAAATCAGAGTGAGGTATTAAAAATATGATGTGAAAGTAACCAAGAGAATTAAGCCAAATAAGTGCTAAAAAAACTGCTACTCATGTTGCACCGTAGAGATCATCAATAAAAAGGCTTCCACCCAGAGTTGAATAATGTCAAACCTACTACAAACTTTTCAGTTCTTGTGCATGTCATTTGGCACTGTAGAATATTTTTGTCTTAATTGTCGCTGCGAAATCAATATCAAAAAGAAATTTATAGTGAGGCCACTGTTAACAATAGATATCAGAATTCAATAAGATAAGAATGAGTCTAAGGTGAAGTTCTTTTTTCCCTGCTCATTCATTTAAGTTAAAGATGCCAAATTTTAAGCCTTTAACAATCAAATTAAGTGCGAAAAATTAATTACAAATTGAGAAATTTCATTGTCACAATCCTAGAGCTGGCCACTTGACATTTTTTCAAGTGCTACATTCTTCCCTTTAGCTACGACGAATGTCCTTATGCGCGGGGGTGAACTTAGGAATTCTAATCAGAGGACTAAAAAGTCCAAAAAAATAAAGTTAGTGACTAACATAAAAGAAGTTGGAAGGTTCAAATTCACATAAACACATGAAAATTCATAAACGTCAAATTTAATAGTAATCATCAAGGTTTCAAACAAGAAGAAAACATTATAAGAAAAAAGCTATTCTACTATGTATGAATCGATAGTCAAAGTGGAACTCGGTGTTCTTTACAATCACGAAAGTTATCAATAATCTAGTCTATAGTAAACGTCTGCATAATATCTTTCTGAATGTTCACAATCAAAGAATTTGTGAAAAAAATCATTATCCACGTTATGATTAGAGACACTATTAAATACGTTAAATGCAAAACAGGTATTCAATTTAACTACTAATCCTATTATTTCAATATTCATAGTGATTTGTTTAACTTGATAAGTTTAATCAACAACAAATTACTAGTATTGTATGAAAGAAGCTTAACTCATATTGTACATGTATTACAATGTGATTATTAATCTATGAGGACAGTAGTTACGTACAAGTTAAAATATGATATGAATTTAAACTCAAAAAAAGAACTAATCTTGATTAATTCAGGTTTCTTTGTAGTATGGAGATTGAAAATTTTAGAACTCGGAAGAAAGAGAATGGAACAAGGTAACGAGAAAAGATAGAGACTAACGATCAGTGTCATTAACTAGCCTAGTTAGTGAAGGTGTAACCCAGGTCAAGTTAAGAGATTGTGATTAATTAGAAGACATGACAATGTCTTGTGATTTATTCTTGATATATGTGATTAATCTTTGATTTATATGAAATCAGGAGATAATTCCTGAATCTGGTTTATTCCAGCTATATTTTTGGAGAGAATTATCGAATTAGGGACTAATAATGTCCTAAAATTTGGGATTTTTTTTGGGTGAATCGGCCTGATAGTCAAAAATCGGTCGGTTATCGGTTAACCAATTGTTGTTACCATTGACTTCAACTTCCAGGAGAATATCATTATTCATATGTGACTAATAGTCATTACTATTGGCTCCAGCTCTTAGTCATAAGTTTTCAGTACATCTAAATGACCAATCGTTGTTACTATTAGCTTAGGTTCTTAGATATGATTTCTCAGTATCCTTAAGCGACCAATTGTTGTTACTATTGGCTCTGGCTCTTAAGGCAGTGAGTTTTTTCGGTCCCAATTCCAGTTCCTTTTCATGTCTTCGTATTCCTAGATGACCAATTGTTGTTATTGTTCATTCCGGCTTCTAAGAATACACCTTTTATCTGGCGATCAATTATTATTACTGTTGGCTTCGGCTCCAGAGAAGGTCCGATTTTCCTCTGTCTTTTTGGTATTACTCGACGACCAATTATTGTTACTATTGGCCCCAACTTTGAGTGATATCCGTCATTCGAACTACGCTGGTTTGGCTCTGCTCAAGCGACGAAATTCAAAAGTATAACTACAGAACTAAAAATGATAACTAGTTTTTTTAACGACAAGAATATCGCCTTAGTTTCACAAGTTACAACATGGTAGTAAACAAGAACTTTTTATTTTTTTAGCTTAGTTAGCGGCAGATGGCAATGTCAGCATTACACCTTCATTTTATGCTTTTAATTTT
The DNA here is from genome assembly GCA_033070095.1 of Escallonia herrerae. Lineage (NCBI taxonomy): Eukaryota > Viridiplantae > Streptophyta > Magnoliopsida > Escalloniales > Escalloniaceae > Escallonia > Escallonia herrerae. The sequence goes on along the minus strand of JAVXUP010000049.1, from coordinate 203,251 downwards.
AGAGATACACGTGACGACCAAAAATATTTCCAACGATATACATCAAGCAGAATAACAGGATCCTGGGGTAGGGTAAGTCTTGGGTCTTGGGACGACGCAGATGCAAATAGGTTTTGCAGCTCACGTGTAGGGTATCAGCCGCACTAGTAAGCAGCAGCGTCACCCACAGTGCACCTAGGGATCTCGGCATCGTACGTTAGGCCAGGCCACACAAAAATCGAGAACGTGCGCTTACCAACGGCTCAATCCTTCCCCATGCAGACTTGTGTGCATTTCCCCAGGACAAACAAAAACATATTCATTTACCCCATCTCTGTCTACTTACTCCTTTTTTAGTACGGAGTAATAATAACAGTAACAGTAACAGTAACAGTAAGGGGTCATCATTTCTTGTGGATGGTGGAGGGACAACAAGTGTGACGCCGTTCTTTACGGACGTTATCAACTTATTGCCCCCCTTTCACGGTCAAAGTAAAAACGCTTTCCATGTTATGTAAACCTGTTTCCTCGCAGTTATCCTCAATTTATGCTAGACTAGATTAGATTAGATTATCACGAGATTTATGGTATGTCCCACGTGCTTACTTTTCTTCACACGAGACTACTTATATAATGCTCTTGAGACCTTTTACGTACAATATATAACTTTACGTGTCTTTATCAGTTCTACAAAGTTTAATTAACGCTCGCATAATAAGATAAAGTCACTCAATTAAATTTGCATTTAACATGAGAAAATTATTTGAGCTTTGCCCAAGCTCGGTTAGGCTAGGTTTGTTTCTTAACAATATTTAACTATATTTTCAATAACCGCAAAGAAAGTAAGTTGTAATAGACTTACATCATTTTCCTCTCGTTAAAGTGTAGTGAGCATTTCCATCGGAATATTATAATTTATACACAAACACAGTCTTCTTCGGGTATGTTTTGTTTGATGCTTAATCTTATATCTAGAAAATCATATCTTTAAAACTACAACAAGAAAAAAAAAAAAAAGTTCGAACAATGATGGATACTTTATAAAATAAAAAAAAAGGAGCTTCCGTAATTGCTTCAGTGGTAGTCTTGAACTCCGATCCCACCTCTCTTCTTTAGGAACGAGCTTCTACCACCCCTTCTTTCTTCACGTTGCATGTTGTAAAATTACTTTAGATTGATTCTTGCTAGAATTAAATCACATATTTGAACCCAAAAAAGAAAAATAAGGAGTTTCTTTAGAAGAGAATTCCGAGCAAACTTGTGGCGAAGAATGAGTTTAAAGCAACTGTGCCTATTTTCCAAAAGTTACCCTTTAGCGTTTGAAATCACTTACGGTTTTAATTTTCTGTTTTTAAAAATTAAAAATAAAAACCAGTTTAGTTTTTATTTACAAAAATAAATGAGTGTTTGATTATCCAGTTTTTATTTTGAATTTTTTCTTTAGTGGTGGTTGCGGTATCCGTGGTGGGGCATGGTGATGGCCGGCAACGGTCGCCGCCGGCCGTTGGTGGGAGCTAGCGACGATGGCCAATGGCAGCAAGCGGTGGCGGGGGGGGGGGGGGGGTGTTGGGAGTGGTCGTCTCAAAACAAAAACCAAAACTGAAAACCCAAAACTCCAAAATGGGAGTTTTAAAAAATAGTCCAGTTTTAAAAATTGATTTTTAAAATTAAAGAGAAAAACGAAAATTGTGTGTCAAACGTGTTTTTTTCTCTGATTTAAATTGAAAAAAAAACTGAAAACTAACTAGTTTTCAAACAAACCCTAAATACCGCTACAAATCCTTTTGGGTTAAATAGTTAATTATGTACGATTTGTCCCCCTCCATTTCAAAATTAACCATTAAACCTCCCCATACTTACTAAAATTGGGCACAGTTAACGTGGCATAACAGGTCTACGTAAAATGTCCGTTTTATCCTTCCTATCTAAATCATTAATTTGCCAGAACTCTTGGTCCAAACCCTCTCAAATTCTCTCCCTTTTCCCTCAAATTCTCTGCCTTCCCCTTCCATCTTCTTCCTGTCTGCGTAAATCCTTTCATCTTCTTCCTCTGAAAGTCTCTAAGTAACCATTCATCTTCTTCCATCTGTAGATGTAAACCCTTACCCTTTACCCAAAATATCAGGGAGACCATTCTCCTTAGTTTAGATCCCACCACATATACAAATCTGCTCAGATCTGAGTACCACTATATAGATCTGCTCAGATCAAGACAACCATACTGTACAACCAACAAAAACATGGTAGTGACACCCTCACGACAACACCCCGCAGGCAATTCAAGTCGGGATCACTCGTTGGGGCTTCACCGTTGGCCAAACAGTCGTCGACACCCCTCAGCTGCCACTCTGCCCATCACAACAACCCACCACTACTGGCCACTACGCCCCCACAAACCACACTTCTTGCCGACCCAAGACCACCCACAAATCCAATATATCCAAGGGTCGTCGACGGTAACACCCTCCGGCGAGACCCACTTCTCCGCCACCTAGATCACCACCGCAGCAACCAATACCCACAACCGAAGACCACTGGTCACCACCAAGCCCAAAACCACGGCCACCGCCCCAACATAATTGCGATCACCAACGCCGGCAGACAGCCACCAACAATCGACGGCCGCTAATTCAGCCCACCAATGGCTACCAACGTTGACGTTCAGCCCACCAACGCCGACAAACCGCCAATTATTGACAACCGCTTCTTCCTTCTTGTTATTTTCAGGTTGGAAAAAGAAAAATAGAAGACCCTTTGACCAAGGGTATTCAAGTGGGAGTGAAGAAGAGATAAAAGAATGAGCAAAATTGTCATTTAAAAAAAAATCTTTAGTCAGCGCATGTGTTGACCACGCGCTATTTAGTTTAACATTTTCCTTTTAAAATGCTCAATTTTCATAAGTTGGAGGGGGGGGGGGTTAGTGGTCAATTTTAAAGTGGAGAGAGGAAAATCGCACAGCTTGTATAATAAAGGGGGTCACTACTTATTTATCCCAATCATTTTCATGTGGCATATGAGCCCCTCCTACTAAATTGCGCTAGTTCGGATTTAGATCCCCTACTGTAACCATGGGTTACAGCAGGTGTGCTGTCCCCATTACTGAGAGAGGAGGAGGAGAGAGAAAGGGAAGCAAGAGAGGGATCTTAATCATGGTTATCTCTCTCTCTCTCTCTCTCTCTCTCTCTCTCTCTCTCTCCTCCCTCTCTCTCCGTGGAGAACAGCAGGACCCCTACTGTAGCCACGACTTTTTGTTTCCTTAAATAGCTTTAAATTTGTCTGGGCATAAGCAACGTTCTTTTCTTAGGGCAAAATGGTAATCTTCGGACATGTTTCAGGGCACTTCTTCAGAAAGGGAAAAAAAATTCTAAACAAATCCATCACACCTAAAAAAAAAGGGGCGGCGCTTCGTGGGGGTCGGGGTTGGTGTGAACTGAACCTCCTTGGAGACACGTAATAAATAAATAATCAATAAAGCAAAGAAAGCGATATACTGTGTACTAGTAACTAGTAAAGAGTGACCGCTTTTTGGCCCAGTCTGAGAGACTCTGAATGCATTGTTCTCTTTTTAGCCTTAATTAATAATTAATAATGATTATGATTATGATTCATACTTGCAAGTCACCTCTCTTTAGCTCCACTAATGCCTTTTTTAATAATAACAACACTTTCGGCTTTGCTTGTGCGATCATCTTGGCACTTAATACCCTCATTAAAGTCAATTATATTCCAACTTTGATCCTTTTATTCATGCATAATCAATGCCAAGTCTTTAAACTGGGGCAAAGTGATGGAGTATCTTGTCTAATTACGATAAAATTTCAGGTCAATTGGCATTCTTTTGATTTTTTTTCTTTTAATCTCCTTTTAATTACCCAATCTTCCATCAGTCATGAACAAAAACTAACTGTTTACGCTTGAAAGGACCTTGCTACAATTGTAGAATTGCATACGTACATATTATTGTTAGACCGGAACAAATGATCTTACAAACTAAGAAACTCTCGTTCATCATCTCAGAATAATCTGTTTAAAAAAGTAAAAAAAAAAAACCCAAAAAACAAACAATTTCTAGATGAATAAAATATATTGAATTATCCGATACGATTACAGTACCTTCTTCCTCATATTCCCTCCTCCTATTATACTAGTCTCTTAATATAATAGGCCTAAATAACCGTTATATTAAATAAATGTCTTTTTTTTTTGGTTGAAGGTTGGAGATAATAGATACGTTGCGACAGACAAGTTGGGAAGGCTCCTCCTTTTCAGACCCCCGCAACTCTGCTAATAAATCAGCGGGATAATGACAATGTCTAATCTCACTCTCTCTTTATTAGGAAAACAAACGATAAATGCATTTCAAAAGTTTCGTCTATACTCTCAACACACAGCTCACACCTCTCACCACCAATAAAATGCCCTCCGCTTCTCTGTCTCTGTCTCTCTCTCAGTCCACCATAGCTGTAGTCTGTAAAGATTATCAAGATTAAGACATCCCATTTTTTTCCTTCTACAAAACTCGATAAACACCCGGGGCAAACTATACCATACACATTGTGCTTAAACACTTGTGCCCACTGATTGTGTAAATCAAGAAATGGCGAAATTGGTGAATCTTTTTGTACATGTATTGTTAACATGTTGTGTTCTTGTGGTTTCTGGGTCTTCTGGAAACCTGCCAATTCTGTCATTTGACGAAGGGTATTCTCACCTTTTTGGAGAAAATAATCTCATGATTCATAGAGATGGAAAATCAGTCCATATATCTCTAGATGAACGAACAGGTCGTTTTTTTTTTTTACTCTGTAGTGTTCTTTTTCTGTGTATGTGTGGGGATGTGTGTGTTATTCCAAGTTAAATCTATGTTAATTCACTTGATGTTTTGGGTTTTCTTACAGGTGCTGGATTTGTGTCACAAGACCTTTACCTTCATGGGTTCTTCAGTGCTTCTATTAAGCTACCTGCGGATTATACAGCTGGTGTTGTTGTTGCATTTTATGTGAGTATTAAATGTAAAGAATACCTAATTTTGAGTACTGTCTGTACTGGAATAGCATTTTTTGTAGTCCAGATTTTACTTCTAAAATCTCATCGAAGCCCTTCATACCCGGATGGGTTGAACCATTCTTCTTCTGAACATTTCAGCTAATAAAATGATGGAATTAGTTAAGTTCAAATGGTTCTGGCAAATTTGTCATGTCCATGACGAGTAACCTATTTGCTGCCAAAAAGTAGGATCAAGCTAATATGGGTTAAGTCTAATCCTTGAACAAGTCTCATTTGTAATTTGTTCCCCTTGTTTACTTCTTGTGATTACTGCACTAATGGTCGTGTTGGATTTCAAGTGTATATCTTTCTTGTTCTGTAAAGAAATTAATGAATACCAGTTGGCTTTTGCACCAGTCTTCAATTTTCATGTCTGTAGGAAGGGTGATACTATTTTGTGATATCAATCCATTCAGACTCACGTTTGGATTATAGCTATTCCTTCTCTTTATCTCTCTGTTTGTCTGTCTCTGTGTGCTTACATTTTGTTGGGTTTTTTTTTTTTGGGGGGTGGGTGGGTTGAAGGATTGGAGTGGGTAGTCCATGTTTTTATCAATCCAACAAACCCACCTTAAGATTTTAATTTTTATTATAATTATTATTTTGCCGATTGAAACAGCAAACCCACCTTAAGATTTTAAAATTTATAATAATTGGGAAGAACCGTGTTCTTTATCAATCCCACAAACTCACCTCGGAGATTTTAACTTTTAGTGCAATTATGATTTTGCTGGTAACAGATGTCAAATGGAGACATATATGAGAAGAACCATGATGAATTGGACTTTGAGTTCTTGGGTAACATCAGAGGCAAAGACTGGAGAATTCAGACCAATATTTATGGCAATGGAAGCACAACCGTTGGCAGAGAAGAAAGATATGGTCTCTGGTTTGATCCTTCAGAAGATTTCCATCAATACAGTATCCTTTGGACTGAGAATCAAATCATGTAAGAACCTTTCTCTTATGCCCTAATTTTTCTATCAGTAGTATGATGTCTGGTTTCTTTAGTGGCAGCCTGCTTACTCTTTTGGGTAATTTATGTTGACATGGCTGTCTTCTTGAATCATGACATCCTCTGTTCTGATGATATACTCAAACCCCTGTTCTTCTTGCTTCCCATCACTGGGTTTAGGTCGTGATACGTTGGATTTTGCTGTGAAAATATACCCTTATTTATTTTGTAAGTAGGCAGTATCTGTCATTTCATGAGCATTGTAGTCTTAGTCAACTGCAACTTAATGAGTTAAAGATTACAGGTTAGGTTACGTAGGTTTGCTTATTTGTCCGGACATGTTCTGTGGCTAAGAGTGAGATGAGGTTTTGGACAAGTATTCTGGACACCATCTATGGTCATAAACATTAAACAACCATTCGAATTCGACATCTGTAATCTGCACAAACAAACACCACCCTTCATAGATAGAGAGATTTTCTTGCTGACATGTCCCGGATTTTTCTTCTCTTCACAGACTTCTCTTCACAGACCTTTCTTGTATGTAAGATCAGGAATCGGATCGGAGGACCTTATACTCATTAAGTCCTGTCAGTATCTTATATTTTCATTCCGGAGAAGCCGTGTCAGCAAATGCGTTTTAAGAATGCACTGATGAAGAGTTACCTTCCCAGCCATCGCTGAATTCGACCAGAGGATAGCCTAAGTCAACCTAGGACCTCTGATCAATAACCAAGTGCTGAAGACTAGTTCCTCTTTTGCCTATTTTCGTATGCCTATACGTATGTAGATGTTGAGAGAGAGAGAGAGAGGGGGAGGGAGATAATCCTATCGTAATTATCAGGGATTTTCGTTGCTTTCCAGACTTGTCTTCTGTTAGATTAGGACTAAACATTCAGGATTTGCATAAGTACTCCTAAATGACGTTGATATGTGCTCATTACAGTCTACTAGTGGGGAGTGGACATGGCTTCTTTTGATGTCTTATATTGTTGTTTTAAAGAAATAATAGATGTAAGAGACAAAGTGACACCAGAGAGACCAAGAAGTCTAGTGTGACAAAAGTCTACCCCATAGTAGGAATAGATTTGTGGTATACGTATAAGATATGAGCTTCTTTCTGTATTCTTGCAGATTCTAAAATTTGCATTTTTCTCTTTAGGAGTTTCAATGGCAGCAGTAATTAGTAAGATATGCGTATACCTGTACTCCACAATCTTGACACTGATATGCGTTCAAAATTGTTTCCGGCATCATTATGTTTCCTTGTAGATTTTATGTCGACAATGTTCCCATAAGAGAGATCAAAAGGACTAAAGCAATGGGTGGGGACTTCCCTACCAAGCCTATGTCTCTGTACTCCACAATATGGGATGGGTCTGATTGGGCAACAAATGGAGGCAAATACAGAGTCAATTACAAATACGCCCCGTACGTAGCAGAATTCTCGGAACTAGTACTACACGGCTGCACAGTCGACCCAATTGAACAATCATCCACCAAGTGCGACAATGCCCAAAGTTCCAAGTCAATCCCTACTGGTATCACATCCGAACAAAGAACCAAAATGGAGGGTTTCAGAAAGAAACACATGCAGTACTCATATTGCTATGACAAGATTCGTTACAAGGCTCCTCCGTCCGAGTGTGCCATTGATCCCCGGGAAGCCGAGAGGCTCCAAGGTTTTGACCCCGTCACATTTGGGGGAAGTCGTCGCCGTCATGGCAAGCGACACCACCGAAGCCGATCTAGCCGGGCTGAGGCGACCTCCATTTGAGAAGGCCGTAGTTTTGACTGTCGCATGGGCCTTACCGTCATCCTCCTTTTGGGTTTTGTTTAGCTTCTGTGAATAGAGAAAAGCACAGAATTGTTGAGGATGATGGGAATTCATTGAAGATCATGATGGGGGTATGTATATATTTTCATACCTGTATGTCCAACCATCTTCCCATTGATGTTGTATTTCGCTATATATAGTTTTACTAAGTTGTGATAATTTATGTGTACTTTTGATACACCCCCCTCATGGGTTTCAATAAGCGTGTTCTGCATATTTTATATGGTAGTGCATTATGGGTTTCCAATTGTTGCCAGTACTAGTACTTGGTAGGATGATCAGATATGTTTCTTTTTATGAGTGAGAGTATGTTTGATTTTGGCGGGTCCAAGTTTTGATTCCTGATTAGGTGTTGTTGGTCTTTAAGTTGAGACTTGTCATGTTAGGAGGGACATTTTGTCGATGTGAAACTGGAATCCAATGCGGTCGGATGTGACAGGTGAGGTAAAAAATAAGGTTATTGACTGGTTAAACTTGGAGGGCTTGGTGTGAAACCATCAATAAATCTGGACATGTTTCTAGCGCGACGTACTATAAGCTACCGAAATGCTTAAATAGACATAGGTACCTACCTACCCGCCTACCTACCTATTACTTGCTGAACAGGGGGTGAACGTTTGCATTCAATGGAGTTGATTCCCGGAATTGCTGGACATGTTTCTAGCGAGTCAAAGGTTTGCTCTCTTTTGGAACAAAGCTTGGAGGACTGAAGAACCACAATGCTATATAGCTGGATTCCCGGAATTACTTCCCTGGAGTCTAGAACATCACATTAAAAGGGTGAATTCTTTGGGTGTAGTATACATTCTCCTTTAAACATGGTCATGCTCTTGTAACTGGTCTCTCTCTCTCTCTCTCTCTCTCTCTCTCTCCAACACAATTTTGTTTATAAGCATATGTATTATATATACATATAGGGATCTCTTGGCGGTCCATTCATTGCGGATGAACTGAATGGATCAGATCTTTCCTTTATTTTTATACTTTCCCGTCGTCTGCTACATAATATTGTCAAATATAATTTTGGCAAAAATGCTCCTCAATCCCGCGATTGAGGACGTTACATTGCCCATCTGTTATCTAATGTAGCGGATGACGGGGGTATATAAGGCCCCAATGCCTAACCTGCCAATGACCATCCTTGTTTGCAGCTACTTGCCTATGTCCATTTAGCTCCACTTAAGTCCTAGAATATCCATCTTAATTTATCTCATCCAAACTCCAAACACCACTCAAGTGAAGCGGATTTGTGACCTTACTGGCTTATTGTTACCTATGTCTTAATTTAAGAAAGTTGTGACGAGCATGGTTGTCATAAGTTTTGTATGAGATTATGTTTTGCTGTGAGATTATAGTTTGTTGTGAAGTTAGGTTTGTTGTTCGACATGTCTAAACTATTATAGTTTTTTTTTTAAATTCTTCTAATTGTTATGTCTAAGGAATGTTGTAATTTTGAAACTTAAACATATGATTCATTGTTCCCGGGTCTTGTTTAAGAATGCCTTGATTTTAGAAAGCTCAAACGACCCTAGATGCTAGTTTCCCTTATCTAGGGGGAACATTTCAAACATTGGCAGAAGATGAATGTTTTGGGTTGTATTCGATGAGTTGGTTTTGACTTAAAATCCAAATAAGTAGAACAAGTACAGTAACAAAGTAAGCTCAAGTTATTTGAATGTCATAAGAGTGACTACCATTCCAAAATGACAAAGATATCAGTGACGACGACGATGACGACGAGAGAACAAGCAAGAGAAGGTGGGATTCCTTTACGGGACTATAAAAAAAGATAGTTCGATTATTACAGCTTGGAATTGGTGCACAATCACCTGTTAATAATGTTGACTTTAAAAGTTTGGACTTATTATTTTGATGATTCCAAGATTATTGCTTTTAACATTAATCTAACAATGCTATTAAGAATGATTTCAGGACCAATTATAACATCGAATATTCTTTGGTCAAAGATTTGGATCTCGACTTGGACGACCTGGACTCGGACTTGAGGTTTTATTTTTATCTCTTTCCTTGTAATTAATTCAAAGATATCTTTTTAAAGATCTTCCAGAAAACAAGAAAAGAACAAACCAAGAAGTGTTTTTCTTAAAAGGATTTTTATTCGAAGGAAAAAGGTTTCTTTCGACTGAATTCTTCAGTTGTTAAGTGTCTCCTTCACTAGCGTTTTTCATTCGACCGAAAACTATCTTTCATTCGACTGAATCCTTCAGTCCTTGCTTATCATGTTTTAAATTAGTTTTCATTCGAAGCAAACATTTCCAGTCGAAGCAAAAAGTTTTCATCTGAAGCAAAACTTTCCAATCGAATCAAAACTTTTCAATCGGAGCTAAATTTTTTGTCAAAGCAAAACTTTTCATCCGAAGCAAACATTTCTAGGCGAAGCAAAAGTTTCCATTCGAAGCGAAGAAGTTTTCATTCGACTGAATCTTTCAGTAGCATCAAATTATCTATGCTCTTCAAATTGACTGGATTCATTCGACCGAATTCTTAAGAGATGTTTTACAACCATTTCATTCGACTGATTTTATTCATTTATTCGAATATATCTCTGTGTTATCCATTTATCTACTTTTGAACAGTCATATTCCTTCTTAGTATAAAAGGGACTTTTAGAGAATTTATTACTCACTTTTATGATCTATGAAAAATCTCTCACTCTTCTCAAAAGGACTCTCTCATCTTATTCATACTTCTATATACTATTCTTTGAGCGAGTTCCTCTTTGAGATATCGAATAGCAAGCTTCTTGGTTCAATTCTTCAAGGTTTCAGATCTTCCCACCTAAAAAGGCTTAACTTTATTGTTTTCATAGTAATATCTACTCATAAAGGAGTGTGTACTGTATTTCAATTATAAATCTTTTTTTCACTTGTAATCATTGGAAACCTTGAAGGGTTTCGGATCTGTTTGAGTTAGCACCTGAAGCTAGTTGTTTAGTGAAATGCTCGAGTAGGTCTTCCTTGTGTAGAGTGCTTGGGGACTAGACATAGACATGTGGGGTCGAACCAGTATAAATCCTTGTGTCGATTTGTATTTACTGTTTCTATTATTACATTATAAGTTAAAGCTGTAAACACCTATTCACCCCTTTCTAGGGGCTTTTAGGGACTTACAAGTGGTATCAAAGCCGTGTGCTCTGTTATTCCTTCCTAACCTAACCATCAAAAGCTAAAGATCCAAATATGGAAGAAGGTTCAGCAACTACTCGACCACATCTGCTGAATAATGATAATTACAGCTACTGAAAAAATTGGATGAGAAATTTCTTGAGGCAGGATACTCATGTATGGTACGTTGTAGAAAATGGCCCAATTATCCCTATGAAGGTTGGCCCAGACGGAACCAAGGTTTCCAAGGGAATTCTCGAAATGGATACTCATGAGGCACACCTCTTCTCTGTGGACGATAGAGCGAAACAATATTAGCTATAGTCTCGACATAAATAAGTATAATAGAGTCTCAACATGTGAAACAGCAAGAGAGATGTGGAGACTGTTGGAGGTGACCCGTGAAGGTACTAATCAGGTAAAGGAGACTAAGATTCACATGCTAGTCCAGTAGTATGAGGTCTTCAAGATGAAGGAAAACGAGTCCATCAATGAGATGTATTCCAGATTCACTCTCATTATAAATGGAATCAAAAGCTCTTGAAAAAAACGTACCCAAAAAAGGAGATCGTTAGAAAAGTCCTCAGATCTGTTCCCAAGAGATTCCTACTAAAGTCACAGCCATTCAAGAAGTTAAAGACTTGAATGTGCTAAAGTTGGAAGAGTTGGTGGGTTCTCTAATGACTCATGAAATCACGATGAAGATCATGATGAGGAAGAGACCAATTCGAAGAAGAAGAATCTAGCTCTCAAAGCTGAGGCCTCTCGTGAACCTGTAGAGAGCAGCGATGATTTTGGTCCAAACATGGCATTCATCGCTCGTAAGTTCAAGAAGTTCTTTACAAACCGACGAGATGGAAAGATCAAAAGGGGTCAGACAACCCAATCACAACAAAGAAATAATGGTGATTGGAGAGAAAATCCCGACACTTGCTATGAATGTGACAGAACTGGACACATCAAGAAGTAATGTCCGCAGCTCAAGAATAAATCGGCAAGCAGCAGCAGCCGAGACACAAAAGAAAAGAAATTCAAACCCAGAAAAAGCTCTGCTGACTTGAGATGATTCTGACGAAAATGATAAAGGGATGAGCAAAAATAATGACATAGCTCAACTATGCTTTATGGCTAGGGATGGTCACTCAGATGAGGTAATCCCTTCTGCTAATTTTGATTATGATAAGCTTGAGTTAGCTTTTCTTGAACTGAGTGAAAATCATGAAAACTTAAAACTTAAAAACGCTGCCCTGAAAAAGAAGGCCTTCTCTTTGATCAACACTGTTAAAGAGTTGGCTAGTGAAAAGAAAGAGCTAGACGAAAAGATTGAGTTTTATATCACCAAAAATGCTTCTTTAAAAAATGATCTGATTGCTTTTGAAAAGGAAAACTCTGATTTGTCTTCAGAAATCCAGTCTTTCAAAAATGTAAAAATCCCTGTAGAAAATAAGCTTTTGAAATCTCAATTGGAAAAAGTTTCTACACAAAAGGGAAAATTAGAAAAAGAGATCGAAGATCTGAATCTTACGCTTGCAAAATTTACACAAGGAAGAGAGAACCTGAATATACTTTTGGGAAGACAAAGGTGTGTTTTCTTAAAAAAAAAAAAAAAGTGAGATTGGTTATGATCCTTCTAAGAAACAAAAGGATTATAAAAAATTATTTGGCAATAATCTAGCCTCCTGTTCACTATTCACACTATGTACATCTTGTAATAAGAAAGAGTACTTAACAAAAAATTGTCCGCATAGAGATAGTAGAGGTCAACATTCTAGTTCTGTTTATGGTAGAAAAAGCAAGTTTTGGTGCCGAAATCTTGTTTACCTAATCTTCCAGGAACCAAGAAAGTGTGGGTACCTAAAGAATAAAAATTAGAATCTCTTGTAAGTATGCATGAAAGCAAAGGTGGATCCAAACAAATGGATCCTTGATAGCGGATACTTAAGGCACATGACATGTGATCCCTCATTATTCTCCCATATCACTCTAAAGGATGGTGGCCTTGTTACCTTTGGAGACAACTCAAATGGTAAATTTATTGGTAAAGGTAAAGTTGGTAACGACTCTATCTCCATTGATAATGTGTCTTTAATTGATGTTTTGAAGTTTAATTTGATCAGTATTAATCAACTAATCGATAGTGGGCACAAAGTATGTTTTGAAGGTGATCACTGCCTAATTCGTCATGCCTCAGATGGAGGTAATTTGGTTGGTAAGCGAGATGGTAATATCTATACTCTTTCTTTTGAAGGGTTCGATTCTTCTTGAGAAGTTTGCCTTTCTGTTCAATAAAATGATATTTGGTTGTGGCTTCGTACATTAGGACATATGCATATGGATCTAATCAGGAAACTACTCTCGAAAGAACTTGTTAGAGGTTTACCAAAGTTGAAATTTGTCAAGGACAAGGTTTGTGATGCTTGTCAATACAACAAACAATCAAATATTTTCATGCCAAAAATGTTGTTTCTACCTCTCGTCCTCTTCAACTTCTTCATTTAGCTTTTTGGCCCTACAAGAAATGCTAGCCTTGGTGTAAAATTTTATGCCTTCATCATTGTTGACGTTTTTCTAGATACACGTGGGTTCTTTTTTTAACTCATAAGGATGAAGCTTTTAAAAAATTCTTTAGCCTTGGAAAGCTTCTAGAAAATGAGAAGGAGTTGAAACTTATGAAAATTCAAAGTGATCATGGCGGCGAGTTCAAAAATGATTTTATACCTTTTTGTGATCAAAATGGCATTGCTCATGAATTTTCTGCTCCTCGAACTCCCCAACAAAATGGGGTAGTAGAGAGAAAGAACCGTACTTTTCAAGAGATGGCTAGAACAATGCTTCATGAAAACTCTTTGCCAAAATATTTTTGGGCCGAAGCCGTTAGCACTTCTTGTTACGTATTGAACAAAGTTCTCATCAGACCCATTCTTGATAAAACTCCTCATGAACTTTTCTCAAATCGAAAACAAAAAAATTAATTATTTCAAGGTTTTCGGTTGCAAGTGTTTTATCTTGAACAATCGTGAGAATTTGGCCAAGTTTAATGCAAAATCTGACAAGGGTATCTTTCTTAGAGTTTAGAATCGTAGAACTCTTGATGTTGAAGAATCAATGCATGTTGTTTTTTTAATAATCTAATATTGAAAATTCAAGTAAGCATGCAGGTGATGACAGCATGCCCTTAACTTCAATAAGTTAAATATTTCTTCAAATGAAGGAGGGAGCTCAACTTCATTCGAAAAAGAAAATACCAAAATTCAGCCGCTTTCAAAGAGCTGGAGATATTCCTCTAGCCATCAAAAAGAGTAGGTAATAGGTAATGTTGAACGTGGGGTAACTACCCGATCTTCGATAAATCTCTTATGCGCTGATTTTGCTTTTCTTTCTTAAATTGAGCCTAAAAATATTCATGAGGCTCTCAAAGATGATGGGTGGATCCTTGCCATGTAAGATGAACTGAATCAATTTGAAAGAAGCGATATTTGGTCTTTAGTCCTGCTTCCTATTCAACAAAAGGTTATTGGCACCAAGTGGGTTTTTCAAAACAAACTTGATGAAGATGGCCCTATTGTTCGAAACAAGGCTAGACTAGTAGCCCAAGGAAATAATCAAGTTGAATGGGTTGATTTTGACAAAACCTTTGCCCTTATTGCTCGACATGAAGCTATCCAAATGCTTTTGGCATTTTCATGTCATATGAATTTCAAACTTTTTCAAATGGACGTGAAAAGTGCCTTCTTGAATGGAGTCATTCAGGATGAAATTTTTGTTAAACAACCTCCAGGTTTTGAAAACGAAAAATATCTCAATCATGTTTTTAAATTGAAAAAGGCTTCATATGGTCTTAAACAAGCTCTTCGAGCTTGGTACGATCGTTTTAGTAGCTTTCTCATTGATCATGGATTCTCTCGTGGTAAAGTCGATACTACTTTTTTTACCAAATTTAGAAATTTGCATATTCTTATTGTCTAAATCTACGTTAATGATATCATTTTTGGAGCAATTAACGATGATTTGTGCCAAGAGTTTCCTGAGAATATGCGCAGGGAATTCGAAATGAGCATATGATGGGAGAACTTACTTTTTTTCTCGGTCTCTAAATCAATCAATCAAAAGAAAGAATTTTCATCAATCAGTCAAAGTACACATGAGAGCTTTTGAAAATGTTTGGTATGCATAATGCTAAACCTAGAGGTACTCCTATCTCCCCCAGTGTTAATCTTGTTAAAGATGAAAATGGTAAATATGTTGATCACAAACTTTATCGTGATATGATTGGTAGCTTGCTTTATCTTACCGCTTCTAAGCCTGACATAATGTTTAGTGTATGTATCTGTGCCCATTTTCAAGCCTGTCCCAAAGAATCCTATCTTACTACAGTTAAACACATTCTTAAATACCTTTCTGGGACGATAAATTTAGAACTTTGGTATCTGCAAAATTCTTCCTTTGCTTTAGTTGGGTTTTTTGATTTCGATTATGCCGGATGTCTTATTGATCGTAAAAACACCAGTGGTACCTGCCATTTCCTCGGTGAATCGCTTGTATCATGGCACAGTAAGAAACAGACCTCTGTAGCATTATGTCAGGCCTAGAAGCGGTAAGAAATAGACCTCGTACGCGCCCTTGAAGGCGGTGGTTGAAGTAACAAGTACTTGTTGCCACGACGCTAAATAAGAAGGCACTGAGCTCATAATATGGCTACCATTATGAAGGCCCCCTGTCCGAGAAATGAATATAAAACGGCTTCTTAGCTTATATGTAGGGCGTGGTCACAAGAAGACCTATATGATCAATAGAAATGCAAAAGACCATAATCTGTTTGCTCAGCTTGATGAGCATATAAAATTAGAGGATACGTAGTCCGCCTGAGCAAGATGTCAGTAGAGATAGAGGATTTGAAGCCCATTTGAACAGGATATCACTGGGTGATCAAGACGTTGCCACATTTTTTCGATATACTATGCGGCAACTAGATTTGATTTGCTAGTTGCATGCTTAAGCTTGCAGTTGTACCAGACATATTAGCAATACTTATTAGTAGATGCTGGCAATGTGCTCTCACAACTGATAGAGGTCACTGTATGACCGAATATCACAAGACAATAAGTAATGCCAAGTTGGCAAGATGCTATAGCAAAAACCCTCGGTGTGGCTTCGAGTCACAGGGGGCCGTGAATATGCTAGAACTGATAGAGGTCACTGGATGACCGACTATAACCAAACAACATGTGAGGTCGAGCCAGCAGGATGCTTCGACAGAAACCCTAAGCATGACTTGAAGTTGTAGGGCACTGTGAATTGGTCCTCGCTTATGAAGCAGTTTAGACGTTATTGTTGATGTTCGCGGCTGCAGTTTAAGTCCTTGCAGCAAGAAACAGCACGTGACTGGAAAAATATTCCTTAAAGCAAAAAAGCATATGAGTGTGCACCTGAAATTATGTTTTTAACATAGGGATAACAAGGATATTCATACTTCGTGGCCCTATTAGGGCTTTTGTCAGTTATACGATAGGAATGTGTCCACTTCGTGACGCAAGTGGGCTAAAAAAAGTCGTAGCACTTGGAAGACCAGACATGTAATGTGCTCGCGCCAATTTATCCAGACATGTAATGTGCTCGCGCCAATTTATGCAACTGCATAATGCTAGACCAAAAATTAATTAGGTCAAGGTATTGTAGAAGCGCACAAGATGCAGCCCTAGGAAGGCTTGCCAACGCCTAGAATTACAACCATTTTATTTTTAGCGACAGACACGCAATAAAATGTTCGCATGCTTTATCAAAAGTGAGTAAACTTTATAAAGAATGCGTAGCATATTCAGTATAAAATATGCATTCTAAAAAGCTTAATGCTCACAAGAGATTGTGGCATTTGCCAAATAAATAAAACCATGTAGGTATTAAATCTAAATAGGCCTGTTTGACGGGTTAAAAGCTTAATACTTCTAGAAGCGTGTGGCCAAAGTTGAATAAATAAGACTTTTTTTCATGGGCAAAAAGTCTAATACTCTCAAAAGAATGTGGCATATGTAAAATAAACAAGACCATGTGGGTCTAAAATATTAATAACCGACCCTGTGGATCCAAAATATTAATTATCTGTGTTAAAGGGTAATATTAATAACCGACCCTGTTAGAGAAAGATAGATTTGACATTTGAACTTATCTGCCAATTTTTTTGTTTCACGAGGTGTGGCCTCCGTCGGCAAATCTGGGGCGGCTAGTGGCTGATGGTGTGCCAGTGACGGCGCTGTTTGGTGCCACTGTGAGGCGCCAATCGGGTGGGTAGTGTCTCTGCCAGCGCTACTTGTTGCAACGTCGGGATCTGCGCCGGCCACTTCACGGCGATGGCGGTTTCCCGGGGGTCCTGCCGTTGTGGAGACGGCGGCATCTTGATGGGCTTCAACGGGGCTTCTCGCAAAGATTTAGTGGCGGTGTTCACCAGATCGGTACAGTGGAGCCGCACACGGGCCTCGTCGGCATTGATTTTTGCAATTCTTGACTAGAGGCGGCGATTTGCTTGGCAGCGGCGATTGCTCAGCGGCTGCGGCGCTGTTGGTAGAGTTGTCAATGGGCCGGGCTTGGGCCGGCCCGGCCCAGGCCCAGCGGGCCTCCAATGAAATCGGGCCAGGGCCGGGCCTCACAAATGAAAAACGGGTCGGGCCGGGCCTAAGACCTGAGATATATGGCCCCAGTCCAAGCCCAGGCCCTAGGCCCAATATTTAGGGCCGGGCCCAATCCAATTTTTTTTTCCTTTCTTCCCAACTTTTTACTATAAAGACTTCTTCTTCAACAAAGGGCAAAGTTTTTGTAAACGGACCACTGAGTATACAATCACTTTTTCACGAATTAACCCCTTTCGAAAAGGCAAATTGATGTTGATTGACCATTAACCACGTATTAAGTACAAAAACTAGTTGTTCTAGCCCATACATACTGATTTTAAGTGTAAAATTCAATCTCTTTCGTAATATGGTGTAAAACCTGTAAATGTCAAAGAAAAATAGAGTAGATCAAACACAAACAAAAACAATAACGAGATCGATGAAGATAAAATAACATCTTTTCTTGTTACATTCAAATTCTTTGGTCATTTAAAGAAAGATGAGATTATTCTTCAAGGCTCTTTAACACGTCACCCACTTCATGAAATTAAATTTAGAATTCAATTCACCTCTTTTGGTTTGAAACAAAAAGAATACATAATTTTTATTTATGTTTAGAATACATGATAATTGTTTTTATAATTATTCCCTTAGCTTGTGATGTAGAACACAAAGCAAATTCTGTAAAATACATTAAATGAAAGCCCACTCAGAAATCATCAAAAACACGTCACAGTCACCACACACCCATACTTCTCTGCGTATGTTAAAGAAAATACTGATCATATGAATTCAATAACACCTCAAAAACTATTAATTTAACTAAAAAGATCCAAAATATCAAAAAAAAAAATAATGTAATAAAATAGACTTAAAAAAATAGAAAAGAAAAAAAATTGGGGGGGGGGGGGGGGGGCTAACGGGGCCGGGCCAAACCCGGGCCATTTTAGGGCCGGGCCAAAAAAGGGCCGTTTTAGGGCCGGGCCGGGCCCGGGCCCATTTCTCAAAGAATTCGGCCTGGCCCTGGCCCAAGCCCTAAGGGTTAGGGCCAGCCCGGGCCAAAAACGGGCCGGGCCAGCCCGCGGGCCACCCGGCCCATTTGACATCTCTAGCTGTTGGGACTTTAACCCACGGGGGTGACGATTCAGTGGGCAGCTGCGCGTTGCATTGATCTTTCTCTCTTTATTTTCCTTTATAACCGCTACGGTAGCTCTATAATGGCGGCTCCGGTTTGTGGTCGCCTTGACTCCGTTGGTCCGGCGTTCTGCTGTAGGACATGCTGCGATGGCGGCGCTAGGCTTCTGATACATGGGCGGCGGCGCTGCCATGGCTTCTTCTACCTGGGGGTTGTTCCCATGCAGCTGTACGTAGGAGAATGTAGTAGGACCGATCGTGAGTTAGATACGTTAGGATGATGTCAATTTCTTTCGGAGAACTCTTTTACAATCGTAATAAGATAATTAACAATCTTGTAATTTGATCCAGTTTGACTGGGATTATCGGATGTCTTTCAATTATTGATAGTTTACATTTGAGTTACATCACATATTAAAGGTTAAAAGTCAAAAAAATAAAGTAGAGATTTTTAGGATGTAACGGGTGCCCAACCCCTTTTTGTTGTACAACTTTTCCCTAAACCTTTCATCTCTATTTTTTATTGATTAGGATCCTAGTTGGGCATTTCAGAGTCTTTTAGGGTTTTTTTTTCTCTTTATTTCCCTTTGTTTCTTTCTAATAATAAAATAAGATGGTAACCCCGAGTTAGACATTCTAAGGTTTAAATTATCGAGGTTGTTCGCTACCTATGCATTAGTGAACTTTTAACCTTTTTAGCAACAAATGATTCAAATTTATCCACAATTTTTTTTGCAATTTAGCCTCACTTTGTTGAAAAAAAAAAAAAAACAACCTTAATTTTTGTATGCCTTATAAACTTTAAAAAGGTATATCTAAGGGGAAAAAATGCTTAGGATCATTTTAATATGATGGGGTTAAATCCACATCTATTTTGGTTAGATTCGTACTTTTTTTGTCACTAAAAGATGTACTAGTGAACTTTTAGCATCTTTAGCTACACAAATTTTAAATTTAGCCAAAAATATTGTAGGTTAACAGGGCATCCTCTTAAAAATTCAAAAATGTCCTCAATTTTTGTAAATTTTTTATTTTTTCATTAGATATTTTTAATGAAAAAATGTTTAACCGTTTAACCCTTGAGATTATCTTATGGTGGGACTAGATTCTCATCCATTTTGATTATAATCACACTCTTTTGTTACTAAAAGATGCATCAGTGAACTTTCAACCTCTTTAGCCACAAAATGCTTAACTTAGTGAAAAATATTGTAAATTGGCCTCATCTTAATATTCGAAAACCTTTTAACTTAAAAGATATATTAAGCAAACTAATATCTAGCATTTAACTCCTTGTGTATCAAAACTTGATAGTTTTAAAGCAAAAAAGGAAAAAAAATCACTAATCATTTGCGTTCAAATAAAGTTGAGAATTTATTAATTGTGTTTCATCTAATCCTATCGCCCATAAGTAGAATATACAAAGATAGGTGTCCAAATTAAGGACATGTTATCATTGAAATATATGATATGCAGACTAAAGTGGAATATACAAAAAGATAATTATGCGGAGAATATGTTATCATGCAAATAAGGTTATTTCAATAACTCTTATACGAACTTTTGTTTATTTATTTGTCACGAACTCAAATTATAATTTAGAGCAGAATGTATAATCTAACGATTTATAGAAGTCAGAATTACATATGCATTTAAACAATCCTAGAAAGTTCCATTTGTACTATAGCTTCCTTATACCATCATGCCCATATTTAAAACACATTATTAAATTTTATTTTTACAATAGTTTCAATATACTAATATGTTTGTGTTGAAATATATATACATGCAAAATAATTCAAATCTTCAACTTATGCATCAACATATCAATATGAAATACAAAGAAAAAAGAATTAAGATTGTGACAAAATATTGAAGTTATTTTAGCTAACCTAAAAGAGCTACCGAAAACTCTGTTCTGTGCAAGTTTTTTTCTTCAATAGAATTTAATGGACAAGATGTAGTAGCTCTATGGTAGTTTAGCTTTAACGTGAACAGAGATAGGTTCTAGTAGGATTCTTTTTATGTAATCAAAGAACATGTATGAATTTAGTGGTGAATTTATAGAGTTTTCATAGTGCTTTTTTCTTCTCTTTTTTGGTTAAGTAAAAAGTCTAAACAACCATTTGCTATAACAAAAGCATATATTACAATAAGAATATTTCAAAGAAAGAGGATTGATATCCTATGAGAAGTCAAAAACACCCTTATTTTCTAATAAGACTCTAACTCAAAAAGGTATTTTATGGCAAAAGGAAAAAAAGTTTTAAGTAAAAAATACTTCTAATCACTCATAACTTTTTAAAAGACTTCAACTAAAAAGGACATTTTAGGAGGGAAAAGAATTAGCATTTAATCATATTTGTTTTTTTATATATGTATAGATGTAGATATATATAAATAAACATGATCCACTGTCAGCACTGACAACTTAGCTTAAGTTGTTTGTACGATCTGGCCGTTGTCGTCCATCCATCGTGGATGGACGAGCTAGATCTGGCTTTCATTTAAAGCACCCCTCGTCTGCTACATTATATAGTGGATGATACGATTGACCTAATTGCCTCTCGAGGCAGCGCTTCCTTTTCTCTATTGCCGACAGTGACCAATGAACAAATGGAACGCGACAGAGCCGTAGTAAAGCAAAGAGCCAAGAGAAAAGCGCAGACAAACATCGAGTATTCTAGATAAGGCTCTTAGAGTCATCCGACAGCAGAAGCAAATGGTAAACTCATCTGCAACATTATGTTGTGGACAATGAAAGTTTGCTAAAAAGAACTATATTGTGGCCTCTCCACATCGACAATGTGGATGGCCAAATAGCTTAAATTGCCAGCGGTGATAGCTCCCACCCAATATACATTCAAAGAGGATAAAAATGTCCAAGGACATATTTTATATGCAATCTAAAAAATAAGAACCGTTTACTTCGTTATTTTGTTAGAACCACGAATTAACGCCTCCTTGCTATTGTTAATAGGTGGTCAATAAGAGCCTGTTTGTTTGCCATTTTTATTTCCTGTTCTGATTATAATCACTTTCGCATCCAGTTAGGAAATAAATTGTATACTTTTATCATTTTGATAACCTTTTTTAACTACTTTTTCTCTAACAATGAATAAGGGGCGCCAAAAAGGGTAAAATCACGTCTAAGGTGTTTTCACATTTTTGTACTGTTCAGGTTGATTTTTTTCTCAGACTAAAATAGAAAACGATAAACGTACATGATAAAAAGATTTTTTTTGGTCATCATTACAAAATAGTTCGACTTAGCCCAATTTGTGATTCTTGGTTTGTTGCCCGACTTGACTGTTGCCTTGTTTGGGGTGGAATGCAGATGGAGTGTTGTGAACCATGCAAGGTAAATGCCTCGTCTTTGTGATGTGATTTCATTTGTTGTCGAGTACACCTTCGATTATTTGTCAGTCCGGTTTGACTTCCTCATTGTACTCATGTTATAAATTTACGTTGTTTGTCTTTGTTTTACTAGATGTTATAATCTTTAGGCCTCTACATGTTACTTAATGTTAGGCTAAAATATAAGATATGTCCTGCTTTAATCTAATTATAATTTGTATCGGTCTATAGGTCAACTAATAATCTCTGATCCTTGCAGTCGTGTATACACAGAATCACGAGATTGTCGTGACCTTTGTGCCATTTGACGAACTCTTGTAATCGCTACAAAAGCACTTGATTTACACAATTGTTATCTTTATCAACAAAAGAGTGAAAAGAAAAATGACAAATGAGCGAGGCTAACTCTGCACGGCCATGAAAGTACCCTTTTTCTGATTTTTACTTATAGGGTTGGTCACAAATCTCTTCTTTAGAATAACAAATTTGAGGCTAATTTCACTTCGTGAACTATTTGAACACCCTTGTTGATTTTGACGCCTTCACGGGCATGCGTAAAATAGTCTTCAATGATGTATATATTTTCATAAAAATATATTTTTAAAAAAAGAAAAATTGTTTCCCATGTCTCTTCATTGCCAAAAGTAGGTAAAGGAATAAGCTTTAGCAGCATAGAAAGTTTGAAAGGCCGTATAGATATCAAAAACAGTGTGCAAATAGGGCCCAATGATCAAGTGTGTAAATAGGCCCGCCTTGTTGAAAAAAAATAAAGAGTTGCTAGCATCAAATAAATCTATCCGCATTGTTGCAGCAGGTAAAATTGGTATAAACGCACTGGAGACAACTCCTTATTGTAGAGTTGAATGAAGAAATGAATAAGGGAAATAAAATAAATGGGTTCAGGTTTTAGAAATACTTGGATGCAACTGACGCCATGTAGAAAAAGCACCATTGCCAGTTCACAAGGTAAACAGGGACTGCCTTTACTGAAATTCTGGTGTGCCATTACTGAGACACCTGATCAAAAATTCCATAGACCACTGCGGATGCGTTGATCCCAGCTTCTTAAGACTTCAACTCTCTTTCTTTTCTCTCCATGACATTTTACATCAGAAAGGTCGTAAATGGGCATGATGTGAAGGCTTTAAGTCGAAGTTTCAGCTTCCAGTCTCTCTATGAGTTTGACAAAATTACGGACAATCTTCCTGCCTTCGGTAGTTATAATGCTCTCTGGATGGAACTGTACACCCTGCATATTCCATGCAGTAATTCCAAAATTCATTTCGGAATTCAAAAGTACTAATACAGGAAAGAGCCACATTTTCATGAGAAAAGTTGGAAGAAAGAGTAGAGTATGGGCGTTCTTAAATCAGCTCCATTTTCTTCTTGCTTCAGAGGGTCTTTCTTCTTGCTTCTTTTTTAACTTCAGTGATGGAGGTACAGTGTCCAACTTACCAACGATCCCTGGTATAGTAATTATTATTGATCTCTCATGTTTAGCTAAAGATCTTAGTTTAACACATTTCCCAGTTGCCTCTGCATATTATGTTGGTAGTCATACACTCATACCCTCTTCAGGAGGCACTAACTATAACTTCAATTTTGAGGATAGAAGGAGAGGGTTAAATAGTCAAGTATCAAACTAACTTGGAGGCAGTATCCTTCTAATCCTGTTAGAGATAAATGGAATTACTTCTTGTTTTGATTCATTGATGAAAGTAGATAAATCAGAGGGCTAGTTCTTAATTTGATTCATACATTTTTGGTTCCCTGGATCCTATTTATTAGCTCTTTGTTTACCCCGTATGCCAGACTTGATTACTTGCATATATGCAGAAAGTCTTCGATGCAGTTTCTTAATGTTATCAGTAAGCTACTTTTTTCACAAAATATCAGATCATTAATGAATGACGATGAGCATCATGTAATACATATTTAATGCTGTAATTTTCTCAATCTTCTAAGTGAACTACTTTTGCACAGCACACGATGAGGGCCAATGAACTTTCAGCTTGTAATACATATCTTATGCTGTAAAGTGCTCAACCTTTGAAGACAACTACTTTTGCACAGCATATTAGAACATTGATGAATGACGATGAGGGCCTATAAACTTGCGAGGTCACATAATTCATATCCAACGCTGTAATGGAGGGTAACACTTTTATGTACTTGCTTTCGAATAGCACACCAAATGCATCCATGTGAATCCTAATATACTCGTAGTATCATCTGCTCAAGGTCAACTGGTTCCCTCCATTTGGAAAATATAGTGGACTTCAAAAATACAAAGAAAATCTTACCAGTAAATGTCTATGAATTTTGTGGCGAGCAGCCATGACCAGTCCATCCTCTGTCCATGCTGTTATCTCAAGCACTTCACTAGGAAAACTATCCTTTTCAATGACAAGGCTATGATATCTACCAGCAGTGAAAGGGCTGACAAAAATTTCTACAAACATTAATACATAATAAACATGCATAATTTTAGTATTCTACAGATGTGATTATTGAGAAGGTTTAGCAGGTTATGAAACATGAATGACGTTACAATTAAGAAAAGTTGTTCCTATGCATGCGAGTGATATTGATAAGGATTCCCTAGAGACTATTATTGAATATTTGAGTACGGAGGTTTGAAAAGGGATAAATATGGACTCGCATCTGCACACTTGACAACCCAACCTTCACCGTCTTTTTTCTTTTTTGCCCTGCAGATGGGGAGGCTGGGTTTTGTATTACATACCCAATAATTCATTGATTAGCTACTTCAACTTGAATTGACATTCTCAATTACACATCTAGAAACATGACATGTTTAATATCTTCCTGAACTTCACTCAACTAAGCCTTTCTCCCAAATGAGTAGAGATCAGCCTCACAACTCATTTGTGTCCACTCTTCCCTATCCAAACTTCATGTTCTCTCATATGTTTCTAGCGATCAAACACTTTCACCATTTCGATCCAGGTTATTTTTGGTTACACGACCCCTTAACACCCTATTAACTAGGCCAAAGTCACTTTTCTAGCTGGGGGAACGAAAGAACTATATTGAACGTGACCAAACAATCTCAAGCTATTCTCCCCATTTTCTCTGTAATTGGTGCTAGCCATATCTCATTTCTTTTAATTTCCCTCCTCGTGGCTTATCTACCACATAAGCCACAGAGTTATTTTGCATCATAGGTACCCAATGTTACCAATCATACAGCAACACCGGCATCACCAACATTGCATCAAGTTCTCCACTGATCTTACCCTTGTTTCTCCCCTAATCTTTTTTCTAAAGTTGAACTCAAAGTTCATTATGCCCTGAAGTGTCCATCTAATCCATATTCCAGTCTCATAGATTACCACAACACCATCCACCAATAACATACACCTCAGGAGCTCATTCATAACTAAGGCAGATAGATAAGGGCCTTAAGTTGATCCTTAATAACTCCTATCGTGATCACAAATTTGCGATACGTACCACAAGATTCCACACAACCTACAGTTCCATTAACATCACTCATCGAAAACTACGTATTTCCAAATCCATGAAACCAAACAAAGATCCTTTCTTTTTCCCGATAACTGTCTATTAATGAATAATCAAGGAGACAATCTGCATGATGGACCGCATGAAACAAACTGTTTCTCATACTTTAATCACATCTCTTCTTAGGTTCAGTTACCATCTCCAAGCTTCACAAAATGACTCGTAAGCTTAGTCCGTTAAGGGACCAATGTCTTTTTCCTCCACTAATCAGGCACTTCTTAATACAAAAAATAACAAATAACAATAAATGAAAAAAACTTAGTCAACCAATGTAAGTGTACTCCCTCCAAGTAACTCCACTGTTCAGAGCTCAATAGGGATAACTTTTGGCCCTAGAGCAATTTTATACTATTTGTCTGAAGCTTCCTTTACCCAAGATGGTCTAACTCAACTGTCAAAACTTCCACTAAAATCACCAAGACTCATTATGTTTTTTTAAGACCTGGTCGAAATAAGTTCCATCTCCTTCTACCCTATCTTCTTCTGCTAATAGCTTATGATTCTTATTCTTGATGCACTTTTTCTTGAATTTCTGCTGTTCCATTCCCTAAACTGAGCAAACTGGTACACTTTTTGCCACCTTCTTTTGTCTCTAAGCTGGTACAGCTATTAGTAAGCCTAACCCCCAGCTTCTCCCTTGTTGCTTTCTTGCCTCCCATAATTTCCTTCATTCGCGCACTATCTACACCCCTTAACAAAATTTGTCTTAAATAACTTAAATCTTCTTTGGACCTCCTAATTTCACTGCCATGTTCATTTCCCACAAAGGTTGATTTCCTCTACACTCTCTTACACAACTAGACGCAGCAATACGCATTTCATTAAGCACATCATCTAAGCTCTCCATCCTTCCCATTGCATTCCACCACCTAGTACGTGGATGACTCACAATATTCATTACTCTTCTATCTCGAAAAGCATGCACAAACCATAAGCATATATTGTCTAGGCAGCACTCCCCGCGGATTACTTTAGCATCTTTGCATTGAGCTCAGTTCTCCTACCAAGAAAAAGAAAATCTTTATGACTGCCGTATGGCACTACAGCTACAGGTAATCAAATGATCTTTTAGTAAAGGGACTGCTTTGCTATACATCAAATATGTCATGCAAATTCTCGAAATATTTTCCTCTAGTAATCCTATCGTCAAAAAGCAATCCTCTATGAACCCTCTCAAGATCTCCACTAGGCCTCCCCACATGCTTTTATAAACATCCTGATATGAACCACTTCTTAGGCAGTATCCTTCTGCACAATTTCATCCATATTCACCCGAAAAACCCTTGTCAATAGCTTCCACCAGTCCAATTGTACAAGTATATGAGCTTGTATTATTAGTTATCCACTATTTATATTAAAAAAAAATGCAAGAACAATTGGAGAAAGTTATCGCAAAGGCGAAATGAAAAATTTTGTCTTCAAGTGATCAACTCTTAACCAACTCAAGGGACTATAATACCAACTACTTGGGCATTGCTAAAATTTCTAGAAACGTAATGCTCAACCACCATACCAAAAAGGATTAAGAATAGCAATAAAAGAGGGGGGGATATGAAAGAAATAATTGACAATTCATGCTTAAGAAGGAGGAGATCAAGAGGAATATCTTAGCTAGGGAAGAAGGCATGCAACTAATTGGAAAACCAATGTTTGCCTCAAGCAAGGACAATTGGCCAATATCTAATGAAGTTAAGATAATAATAAATTCCAAAGAGGACAAGAAAGCCCCCCTGGTGGTTCTGGGGAGGGTTGATATATGCAGTCTCTCGTCAACATTCATGAAGAGACTGTTTCCAAGAATTGAACCGTGACACTGCCAGGTCACAATGGAGCAACTTTACCGTTGCACCAACCCTATACAATAATCAAGGAGCAACACCCCTTCTACTTTTGACTCGTGACAACTCAGTCCTTAATCTATTTTACTCGACGGATACAGCTCTCTGGATCACAAACCCGAACAGTTAAGTCCCACTATTAATCTACCATTAGAAAATAGATAGGAAACTGGCATATGGCTATCATGTGCTACTTAATTTTCTTTTAAAGACAAAAGTACCCCTTGTTTGACCTCAACATCTTTGCTACTTTTTCCTTTACCTCTTCCCGGAGCTGCAATCTCAATTTCTCTTATTCTTCCTTTCCTCAT
Source organism: Escallonia herrerae (assembly GCA_033070095.1). Taxonomy (NCBI): domain Eukaryota; kingdom Viridiplantae; phylum Streptophyta; class Magnoliopsida; order Escalloniales; family Escalloniaceae; genus Escallonia; species Escallonia herrerae. The sequence goes on along the minus strand of JAVXUP010000049.1, from coordinate 175,521 downwards.
GTTTTATTTCTTCGGCAGCTCTGCTATTAAAAACTTCACCACTACCTCGGCCACCAATGACCACATTGTCAATTAACTGGTTAGCAAACGACATAACCACCACTGATTATCAGGGTTTTCATGGATACTCACCAAATGAAGAGAGCACTGACCTTTTTAATCTCCAAAAATACAACCCAATAATTGTACAAGTATTTCCTGAAGTTCATCATTTATGTGTCCAAATTTTTACTTCAGCAAAATGTTTCCCAAACCTCATCTTTTTTTTTTCAAATTCAGCATCAGATTCCCAAACCTATAAATTAATTTTTATAGTTTTCAGAACTCTACAATTTTTACCTTCCCGTACTGCTTAGGGAGGCATGTCCCCAAATTATCATTTTATTCTTTGCAGCAAGTACAGATGTACAGCATTAGTAATCCTACACGTCGATCCTCTAGCATATATAGATGAATAGCATTAGCTGATCTTTTCATCAATGTTGCCTTGAGTTTCGTTGATCGAGGCAAAGGCCACGTCGCCATTAATCATTTGGTGGAGGCTTGGTGGAGCCGTGGAAACCCTGGTTCCTTTCAATTTTGGATCACATATAAGGGTTGTGTGGTCCAACAATAGTACTTGTGAGCTTGTATCTGCATGTGGGGGACAGGATGTGGTGGGTGGTGGCGAGAAGACCAGAGAGAGAAGATAATCAAGTGTTTGTTAGGAAGTGTTTGGCAAGGAAGAACTCTAATAGAGGGCAGCATCGCCATTTACTAATTTCTGTTAGTGGAAATTCATCCTGAGTTGGCTTAGGGGGCTACTCAAAACCAGCTGAACATTAAGGGCATTACTGCCACCAGTCAATAGTTGAAGCAGTGTTACTGTATTTTGCCCAATAATCAACTAATCAGCTATAAACGATTAGATCTTTAACAATTTTCCAATCCGCATAAAATGCTAATATAAACAAAGTCATGAAAAAGAATCAAACTTACTTTGATAATCCTGCCAACAAACCATCTTCTCCTCCCTCATTGTAATACACAAGAGAACTTTTTCCATGCATAACGCCATGAGGCGAGCGCACAACTTTTCCTGCAACAGATGCCACGTTAATAAATTGCTCAGAATCCCAAGGAGAAGCATTCTTTGTAAGCCAAAGAGAGAAACAGTGTAACTAGGAATAACAGATTAAGTTGCTTTTATCTTTCTCAAAATTCCATGTAACTCAAAAATATCATAAAACAGGTCCTATGTCATTGAAAGTCTTTAGCATATTGTCATACACGTCTACCAATTACAGCCTTGAACCAGAAATATCACAAAGCATTACCACCTCCACCACCCCTATTACAGGATTCTCACTGTCCATCTAATACCTGATAGTTGATATTAAACAAACAATAACATGCCACCAACTCCATAAATATTTTTCTCTTTATAACAACTAAAAGAGGAAATGAAGTATCTATGCAATAACCTTATTCATAGTGTATCACATGTTGTCATCTCGTAGAAGTACATAAAATGCCAAAACTGAAATGCGGGTATGTGACTATATGATGTACAAGCCTTTAAGATGTGCCACTGCAAAGACTGAGTTAATCCGGCAGAGGGGTGTTTGTGGGGTTGTGTGTGTGTGTGTGTGCTCGCGCGCTTAGATATACGAGTGTGTGTCTACGTGATTCTCCAATTTATGGTTTCATTGCCTCAACTGCCTAGACGGACTACAGTTCTCTTTCTTGTCTTAGGAGATCTTACCTTTTTCTAACTTGCATTTGACAAGCCTTAGCTATAGCATTTGGCAAGTCTTAGCTAGACACTATCCCCAGGTAGGTAATGGTTCCAATTCCTTTTTGTATCTATCCTGCACAACTTGACCAACATTTGGCTATTTGACCAGAAAACACATTTTTTGAGATGCTTTGCAATTTTAGCTAACATCTTGTGTAATTCTTTAATTTTACCCTTTTTTGAAGAGAGAGAGAGAGAAGAAGGGGGGGAAGAAGAAAGGAGGAGAGGGTGGGGTGCTGGGTGGGGGAATAGAATGGGCTAAAAGGAAATGGCAGGAAAACCCCTGAAGATGTACATTAAAGGACATCCAACTTTGAGCAGCAGTAAGCAGTAGCCTGTCTTTATTTTGCTTGTTGCTTCATGTTTACCAAACAAAGAAAGGGTCAACATGTTGCACGAGGATTACAGAGTACCTTAAACACAAATAAACGAAAGCTGACACTACGGTATTTCCTGAAGTACCTCTAAGAACAATTCACCGTTGCCTGTTGGTCTGAAGTAAAACCCAAGGAAGAAAGACACAGTGGTAGAACTGTTGAGCTGTCTGAATTATACATAATCCACCTCTCTTAAGTAATTTGAAACTTAAGGCAATTTCTTTTAAGCCTAACTAGATTTCAGCACCCCTACTCGCTAATTTTTGCACCACTTGAAAAGATTATCCCTCGACTACTTAGTTTGCCCTTTTCCCTCCTCATCTCCTTCCCCCTTTTCTCTCCCCCTCCCGCAAATCAATGGACATGACCACCAACATCACCCATCACTGTCATTAAAATCAGCAATCACCACCTTTCAACTTCAACATGTCATCACCACCTCTCACCACACCAAATTTGTCAAAGACCTTCAAAAACTCGATCACTGACTTCTCCATACTATGGCATAACCACTTTTCAATTGCAAGAAACACACTTGACGCAATAACTGCCCTTTTCACAATATAAACATATTTGCGAGCCTTCTATATGAGGGGAAGGAAGCATAGGAATAATACAACAGAACTCGAAACAAAAAAACTAAAGCATCCCCTTCTATCCTCTAAATCGCCAACCCACACACCCAAGCACCTTTTCTTCATGAACAAAAAGACATATACACCCTAGCAAACCACGAAAAAGTTGAAGGATGACTGTTGCCTACTATTCGGAATCAAAGTGGAACACGGCCTCCATCAATGAGCTCTTTTCAACAAGTTTGGTTGCTCGCTGGTGATCAAGCAATTTCTAGCTGTCCTTGGCAGAACAGCAGAACAAAGCCGCATCGGTCCCTTTTTCATTTATTGTACATGGGGTGAAAAGTTTAGACAGGGTAAGAAGGAAAGGGAGGGTAAATTAGGAAATAAATGAGTAAATTTTCAAAGGCTGCAGTAACAGCTGCACCCTATATATACACATGTCAAAGTATATAGACATCTAAGCAGACTGAAATGGAACATCAACAGGTCCACCACTTATAAGAGGTGCAGGTGCACCACTAAGTAATTCTCATTAAAAGATTAGAGAGGACATAAGTACACGACTACTAATTCTCATTCCTCTAGAAAATCAAAATGACAAGGGGACAAGAAAATCAAATTATCTACACTTCATTTCTTCATTTCTACAAATACAAGAATTCATAGCTTAGGTTGATTAGACTCGCCTCCAAAAGCTTCACCAATGCATTGAAGTCCCATACATACACCAAATAATGGTATAGTAGGCCCAAGTTCAAATACGGTCTGCAAGGATATTCCTGAATCTTGAGGTGTACCTATGATAAAAGAAGTTTGCAAATGTACGATGATATGCTCTAAACAAATGAAAATGAGAAGAAGCAGTAGTTGGTTTTATTTCATACCTGGTCCTGGAGATATAAGAATTCCCCTTGGATTTTTTCTAGAAAAGAGGCCGAAAAAAGATAGGTGCATATTAGACATTTAAGCCATAACATAATCCCATCATGTGCACACACACACAAGAAGAAAATTCCACAAAAAAATTCTTCACCACCAAAAGGACTCTAACTAAGTAAGGGCTAAGATTAACAAGATAATTCCTACCTTTTCAGTTCATCCACGGTGAGCTCATCATTCCGGTACACCTCGAAGTTACAGCCCAGCTCTCCCATATACTTCAGAATCATGAAGAAAGGATATTAGCAATCTCATTTTGGTAAACCTCAACCATGCACAACGAACAGTTTCAAAGAAAGGAGTTTACCCTGTAGAAAATGTACATTACCAAACAAAATAAAACCAACAGTATCCCTCCAAATAATATGCTATACTGTTCTAGTGGGTGAAAATGAAAGAAGAGGGGAGAACAAGAGGAGATAAGTTCAGGTTACTTCTTTCGATCAAAGAATGCAGAAAACTTTTCAACTCAAGGAATATAATAATTCAAACATGTCTCTCAATCTTGTCAGCTTTGCAGAGAACTAATAGCTTTAAAAAAGGATTTGGAAGAATTTACAAAACCTGGGTCATTTTTTTCATTTCTCTCAACCTGATAAATGAAACCTAAAATATTTGCAAGTTTCTGCTAGTCATTGATTCTTATTGTTTATTGAGATTCACTCACCAAAATGACATTAGAATCAGACTCCATCCGATCAGGGAAAAGACTCAAAAACAAATATCACCTTTAAGATGCGAGATTTTTTTTCCCCGTATTGTTGTTTTTCAAGTGTTTAAAACATATTGATCCGCATCGTCCAACACGAGATATGATATGCTAAACTACAAATTGCCACACGATATGTTTCTCAATTTAACAACCTTGTACAACAGTATGATATGCCTATATACGTCATACCTCTGTCTATGCCTCTTTTATCCCAGGAGGAAGCTCTGTTCAAATGGAAAAATTACAAAATTCATGTGGCAACACAGTTCAAAACCTTCATAACCAAAACCGGACTGTTCAAATTATGATAGCAAAAGGTAGAGACCAAAAAGAAGAGTAAAAAAAAGATACATCATTCTGGGGATTTAACAGATTCAGAAAGTGCATTAAATTTTCCAGAGCAAAAACTTTTTCCCCCTAGTTTTGACAAAACAGGATTTTATCCACAGAAAAGCTAAATCATAGAGGTGCTGTCATGTACACGAGGACTGCACATTATACCTATACATAGCAAAAGCTTTCGGAAAACTCGTGAATGGCCTCAATACATCTATTCTCCTTGACAACCATTCTCAGCTAAAAAAACAAAATAGACATAGCCCTTCTAAAATTAACGCTTTTTGACATACCAAATCTATTTAAGGGCATGCTAAATGTTTTTGCAAGCAACAAATGCACTAATTGCAGTTCACGATCCACAGGAAAAGCTTAAAAACAAGAGAAGATGTGGTTAGTCGCGTTTTTGTTCTCTCAAATGGGTGTTTCTGAATCGATGGACTTTGAACCACATACATTTACTAATATCTTCCAACTATCCACACACCCAACCTCCTTCATTTTACTGGCTATCTATAGGGGCATAAGGCACTAATAAACAACAATATTCTTACAGTTAAACAAAGTGATACTCGAATTAGAAAGACTCATAACAAAGGAAAAATAAACCCAGAGAAGGATACCGCAGAAAGAGACAAAAAGAACCAACAAAGCACCAAACTTGCCACGAGTACCGTATGGGGTTTGGTGGAACAAACAGCTACATGGTTACCTAACATTGACATGAAAGCTGATAAAAGATCCAAAAAAGACACTTATAAATTGCTAATGCCACTCCATTTACTACGCTTCCACCAACGGGTTGCACAAGGTAAGATCATGTGCAACGCAGTGTAAGGAGTGCCATTCGCAGTTCACCAGAGCGCCAACTTACAAAAATGACAAAACTACTCTCTTTAATTTCCTGAACATATCTTGAAAGTAATAATGAAGTCATCAAATATTTGACATAAAATTACACTCTTTACTTCACGATATCCAATCTTCGAGAATATCATTAGGAATTGAATTACCGGAGATTAACCAATCACTTCAACAATCAACAATGAGAGAAACTACACTTCTATCATGCTAACCAAACAGGGTAAATTTCACTTAAAGAAGGAACAAAGGGGGCTTTTTTTTTTACCTGACATAGGTTGTAAGTAAAACTGTCATAATTGTCAATGACGACAATCGGATTGGTGGCCTTTTTGTCCGAGAAGACCGGTGAGATGGAGGCTTCCGGTACGGTCAGGGGCAATTTTGGTGCGAGCTTAGTTCGTTTTGCAAGCGGTGAGGGTGCAGCATGGGCGGTGTTGGACAGGTAAAATGAGACTCTGGACAGGTTGGTTAGGGCTTTTGGGGGGAGTGAGGGCTTTGGGCGAATGAAAGTGGACTGAGAGAAACTGCAAGTGGCCATAATGGTTTGGTTTAGAGATATAGTAGAGATGTGGGTCAGATGTTACGGCTTACTGCTTTTTGATTAATAGGGGGATTCAATCAGATGTCATCCAGTAATGCTTCAGCGGAAGAAAGCAATTGCCGTGCCCACCATTTCCTCGAAAAGTGGGCTCGCTTGAGAGAAGGCCAAGGCTTGGGGTGTTGGAATTGTTGCAAGAAACAGACAAGAACAACTTTAAAAAATAGCTGGCTGAGGCGCGGACTAGGTCGCTCTCTTAAGACGATTCGCGCCCCTTCGTAGAATTACCACCGGTGCAGCAAGGTTATTGACGCGTCGCCTCCGGGATACAACAGCCCAGCTTTTACTGTTGCTTCACTCGTAATTCTGCACAAACGAATGAAGCAGACGCTTCACTCGATACCTTACCAAAATGCCCACAAGTCTAAGTGTTTAGAAATCAGAAAAGAGAGTTTGAGAGTTGTGTGTTGAAAAGTGAGGAAGAGGTCTCCTTTTATAGGTGAAGAAAAATAGCTGTTGAAAATCTGTTACAAAATAAATCCGAAATTTATTTCAGAAATAAAGTGCTGCAATAAAAAATATGACCGTTGGGAAGTAATGAAGAATATTACTGTTACCCAACAGCTATATTTTGCAGTATAAATAGACATGCTATAGTCCTATACGAGCTTCGGGGAGAGGCCGGAATGCTGCCACAGAGCATCCGTAAATTTCAGAAACTCGTATCTCCCCCACTTGTCCTTCCCCTCTTGCGCGTGAGAGTCTTAAACTCAAGCGCATCTTACTTAAAGGCCAAGGAGTGTCACTTTATATACTCCTTAAAGTTCTTTACAATGGCCAATGTGGGACAAAAACTTTCCAAAAGTTTAAGTATGTAAGAAAATTTTCTCTTTCCATTTTCAATCAATGTGGGACTAAAGTACTTTATAATTTTACTCAAAACTTCAATGCTTTTTCAATCTTGAAAACAAAGAGAATTTTTTTTGTTAAAATACTCCAACAATCCCCCACTTATTTTAATAAAAAATTCACAACTTAGACAGTGGGCAAAAGGTGAGAGTCTCATGCATTGTGAAAGTGGCTCTGCCTTGAAACCTTCACTTAGTGTTTCAATCTTCCCGTATTAGAGCCAAAGTGGACTCAGCCTTGAAACGATGGCTACTTAAGGATACGTAGAAGACGTCACACACATGAAACTCAAGGTATCCTATACCAAGCTTCATAAGTCAGCACGTTATGGCCATGTGCTTTATCCCAGTTTTCATGAGTGCTCTAGAGAATTAGCCCAATTCTCATAGGAAGCGGCCTTACTTCCACACTCATATAGGTGAGTCTATCAAGGATGCTCTCGTAACTATTACATCCCACCCGTATGAGCTATAGAACTCATTAAGAGATTACCATGAATCTCAACCTACAATATCGTTACGAGAAACATGTACTTACACCATAGGGAGGGACATTGTCATAAGACAAAAGTAGTACATGTACAACACCAGTCACTCTATAATTCGTTGGTCTCCTTACCTAGTTCTTGGGATCTCCAGTCCCTAGGAGGTTGTATCCTTATAGGTGACTTATACATTCTTGGGCTTAAGTCCCATCCCCCTCGATGTATACCAGATTTTTTCTCTAGCTAGAGCTTTTGTAAGTGGATCAGCGAGATTATCGCCTGATCTCACATAATCAATATTGATCGCACCTTTGCTAAGGTATGATCTCACAGTACTGTGTTTTCTTCTAACTGATCTGGATTTTCCATTATAATACTCACTTTGCACTCTGCCAATGGCTGCAGTGCTATCACAGTGAATCAAGACAGGTGGCACTGGTTTTTCCCACATAGGCATCTCGAACAATAGATCTCGTAGCCAACCTGCTTCTTCACTTGCCGAAGCCAAGGCAATTAGTTCAGCTTCCATGGTGGATTTGGCAATTATCTGTTGCTTCTTGGATCTCCAACATACAGCTCCACCACCTAATGTAAACACATAGCCTGTTGTTGACATGGAATCTCCAGATTGAGAATTCCAATCTGCATCACTAAAACCTTCAAGAACAGCTGGTTGCCTTTGATATATCAACCCATGGTTAATAGTTCTTTTGAGATAACCCATAACACGATACATGGCATTTCAATGTTCAAGACTAGGTTTACTTGTAAATCTACTAAGAACACAAACAACGTATGCAATATCAGGCCTTGTGCAATCAGTAGCATATCTAAGACTGCCAATTATACTTGCATATTCTTTTTGATACATAACATCAACATCAAGCTTAGTAGGATATAAATGATTTTGAGGATCAAAAGGAGTGCATGCAGTTTTGCAATCAAAATATTTGTATTTCCTCAAAATTTTCTCAACATAATGAGCTTGATCAAGAAATATGCCATCACGAGTTCTAGTAATTTTCATACCTAGAATCACATCAGCTTCACCCAAATCTTTCATTTCAAAATTCTTTTTTAACAAAGATTTGGTGAATTCCATAATTTTCATGCTAGTGCCAAAAATTAAAAGATCATCCACATACAAGCAAATGATAACATGCTCACTATTTTCAGATTTATAGTAGATGCATTTGTCACTTTCATTTGCTTTAAAACCACTAGCTAGAACACATTGATCGAATTTATCATGCCATTGCTTGGGAGCTTGTTTCAACCCATATAGGGATTTAGTTAACTTGCATACCTTGCTCTCATGCCCTGGTTGGATATAACCTTCTGGTTGGTCCATATAAATCTCTTCTTCCAGTTCTCCATTTAAGAAGGCTGTTTTAACATCCATTTGGTGAATCTCTAAGTTATGGATTGCTGCTATAGCAATTAAAAGCCTAATGGATGTTATTCTAGTGACTGGCGAGAAAGTATCAAAAAAGTCAATATCCTCTCGTTGTTTAAACCCCTTTGCAACCAACCTTGCTTTAAACTTGTCAACTGTACCATCAGGTTTAAGCTTCTTCCTTAGAATCCATTTACAACCTATGGATTTACAACCCGGAGGTAAGTCAACTAACTTCCATGTTCTATTAGCCATTAGAGACTCTATTTCATCATTTATAGCTTCTTTCCAAAGGTCAGGGTCTGGTGAAGATAAAGCTTCTTCAAGGGTAATAGGACTTTCCTCAACATTATATACAAGGTAGTCAGGGCCAAAGTCTTTCTCTACCCTTGCACGTTTGCTCCTTCTGTGTTCTTCGTTTCTTACGCTAAGAGGTTGTGAGGAACTTGCCTCTTGACTAGGTTGGGATGATTCTATGGTTTCGGTTTCTTCACCCCCACTATCTTTGAATTTATAAGGAAACTTATTTTCATGAAATATCACATCCATAGATTCAACCACAACATTGTTCTTAAAATCAAGACACCTATAAGCTTTACTATTTAGAGCATAACCCACAAAAACGCAACGTGATGCTCTAATTCCTAACTTGGGAATTTTAGGGTCAGAAATCCTCACAAAGGCTAAGCAACCCCAAACTCTAAGGTGTTCTAAATTTGGTTTTCTATTTCTCCACAACTCATAAGGAGTTTTGAGGATTTTCTTTCTAGGTGTTCTATTAAGGGCATAATTTGCAGTCAAGAGAGCTTCGCCCCAAAGATTCTTAGGTGCACTAGAGCTAGCAAGCATGGCATTGGTTAAATTGATCAAGGTTCTATTTTTCCTTTCAGCCACACCATTAGATGCTGGCGAATAAGGAGGGGTAGTTTCATGAACTATCCCTAAAGATTGGATATATGTGATAAGGCCTAAGGAGTCATATTCCATGCCTCTATCACTTCTCAATCTTTTTATCTTCCTATCAAAACGATTTTCTACTTCCTTGATAAACACAGTAAGCATTTCAAAAGCATCACTTTTATTTTTCATGAGATAAACATAACAATATCTAGAAAAATCATCAATAAAAGTGATAAAATACCTTTTTCCACTACGTGTCAAAAAGCCTTCAAATTCACATATATCTGAATGAACTAACTCTAATAATTCAGAATTTCTTTCGACTTTGTGGTGAGGTTGTTTAGTGATTTTGGTCATGCTACAAAATTCACATTTCTCAAGTTCATTATGCAACTTGGGCAAAAGTCCTACATGACTCATATCTTTAAGGTATTTGCCATTTATGTGACAAAGACGAGCATGCCAAGTATTCACACAAGACACAATATAAACGGAAGTAGAAGTCTTATTCATTTCAACATTGAGTTTAAACATACCATCACATGCATAGCCTTTACCAACAAACATACCGTTCTTTGACAGAATAAATTGATCGGACTCGAAAATCTGCTTGAATCCTGCCTTGTTGAGGAGATAACCGGACACCAAGTTCTTCCTAATATCCGGAGTGTATAGCACATCCTTAAGGGTCAAAATTCTGCCCGAGGTAAACTTAAGAACAACATCTCCCATGCCTAAGACTTTTGTGGAATGAGAATCACCAAGCAAAACCTTCTTGTCTTTTTCTACCGGAACATAGTTTTGAAACCAATTTTTATCATGACAAACATGTCTTGAAGCTCCGGAGTCGGCCCACCATCCTTCTTCACTTCCAACCAAATTTATTCCCGAAATCATAGCAACAAGTGGTTCTTCGGTAACATTAGCTTGTGGCGTTGAACCGAATTTCCTATAACGACAATTTCTAGCATGGTGTCCTTGTTTTCCACAAATAAAACATGCACCATTTGCAAAACCTTCATTTGCAAAATTATTGTTGCTAGAATTGTTATTTGAATTTTTATTTTTCTTGTTGCTATTTCCACGGTTGGAAGATTGGCCTTGATTCCACTTCTTCGAGGCAAAGGAAGAATGCTGATTTTTAAAACCTTTGTTTTTCATATGCTTGCCTCTAGCATTCAAAAAATTATTTTGCCTTTGAAAATTATTTTGACCCTTAGGAGCGCTATCACTCGACGTTAGGAAGTTTACCTTAGCGCCATTACCATAGGCATTACCGTTACCTTGGTGGCTATTGGCATGGTTGGCATGTGGGTTGTTGGCAAGAGCTTCGTTCTTCTTGTCTTGCTTTCTAGCTTCCTCCTCAATTTGAAGCCGCGCCATGAGGTTGACAATCGACAGTTCCGATTGCTTGTGACGTAGGCCTTTTTGGAACTCTTTCCATGAATTCGGCAACTTGTCTATGATGGCAGCCACTTGCATTTGTTCGTCTACTTTGATTCCTTCGGAGATGATTTCGTGTACAATCATCTGAAGGTCGTGCGTCTGAGCTACAACCGACACGTTCTCCGACATCTTGTAGTTGAAAAAACGGCTGCATGCGTACTTCTTTTTTCCGGCTTCTTCGGTGTCGTATTTTTGCTGCAACGCTTTCCACATTCTCTTGGCAGAATTGTAAGTATGAGAATAATAATCATAAAGCTCATCCGAAAGACAATTGAGCAAATAATTACGACAATCTTCTTCATCGTTTTCCCACTTCGTTGCATACTTTTCATGTTCCGCCAACTCCTCCTCACTCATATTTTTTGTATCTACCTTCTTTGGATTTTTGGCAGTTAAAATCCACACTACCTTCATCAACTTAAGATAGAACAATACCTTGCTAGCCCACCTTTTGAAGTTTTGACCACCAAAACGGAATGGCTTATTCAAGTCATTCGAGTTGGCAGTAGGAGCAGCAGAAGTCATGGTGGAATCCGCCATCGAGAACTCGTCTTAAATTGTTGGAATTGTTGGAAGAAACAGACAAGAACAACTCCAAAAAATATAATATAAAATAGCTGGCTGAGGCGCGGACTAGGTCGCTCTCTTAAGACGATTCGCGCCCCTTCGTAGAATTACCACCGGTGCAGCAAGGTTATTGACGCGTCGCCTCCGGGATACAACAGCCCAGCTTTTACTGTTGCTTCACTCGTAATTCTGCACAAACGAATGAAGCAGAAGCTTCACTCGATACCTTACCAAAATGCCCACAAGTCTAAGTGTTTAGAAATCAGAAAAAAGAGTTTGAGAGTTGTGTGTTGAAAAGTGAGGAAGAGGTCTCCTTTTATAGGTGAAGAAAAATAGCTGTTGGAAATCTATTACAAAAAATAAATCCGAAATTTATTTCAGAAATAAAGTGCTGCAATAAAAAATATGACTGTTGGGAAGTAATGAAGAATATTACTGTTGCCCAACAGCTATAGTCCTATACGAGCTTCGGGGAGAGGCCGGAATGCTGCCACAGAGCATCCGTAAATTTCAGAAACTCGTATCTCCCCCACTTGTCCTTCCCCCCTTGCGCGTGCGAGTCTTAAACTCAAGCGCATCTTACTTAAAGGCCAAGGAGTGTCACTTTATATACTCCTTAAAGTTCTTTACAATGGCCAATGTGGGACAAAAACTTTCCAAAAGTTTAAGTATGTAAGAAAATTTTCTCTTTCCATTTTCAAGCAATGTGGGACTAAAGTACTTTATAATTTTACTCAAAACTTCAATGCCTTTTCAATCTTGAAAACAAAGAGAATTTTTTTTGTTAAAATACTCCAACATGGGGCACTAATAAAAGGCTGGTTGGGTCGACGAGGGGCAGCGGTGGCGTCGCGTCCGGGAGGGGAGAGGGGCGTCGGCGTCGGCGAGGGGCAGGTGGCAGGGGCGGCTTCTATTTCCAAAAAGAAGAGTCTTCAGTTCTCTGTTACGTCCCCCGAAAGAAAAAGCTGCCTACCAAAAAAAGAAAGAAAAAGCTAGGGAACACGGCTCCGAAGGGTGTGTGTGTGCGTGTGCGTGTCTGTACACTGGCTACACTGCAACCCCGGGAGGATAAAAACTAATTAGAGTATCATATAGCAAAGCAAATTGTAAAAAAAAAAAAAAAGCAGAGATATTTAAAGCTGCTGTCACATTTTATTTGGATACTAAACAGTAATTTTACGTTACTTTGTTTGAACAAGAGAACTGTATGGGAATCTGATGAGAGGATTTTGGTGGGGCCTGTATTTGTGCAGAAGTTGGTGAGTGATGAGTGAAAGAGAAAGGGGCCACATGAGGAGAAATATGAGCAGAATTTGTAGGAGGTGGGTGAGGGAATGGAGGAGAAATGTTGGGAGGATTTATGAGTGGAGTGAGGGGCTGCGTGAGAGAGTGACACGTGGCGGATAGATTGGGTGACACGTGAGACACATTTGAAGCATTATTATTTTGAAAATTAAGTAGCGGAGGAAGTGACGGCGTGGGTTTTAATGTGGGTATGGGAAGTAAAGGTGGCCCTGCAGAGTGTAATTTTTGATGGTAAGGAAATTCATGTTCAGAAAAAATGAAGTGAGGAGTGATATATATGCGGTTAGCGGCAGGATCAAAGCATCGGTAGCCTTTATGAAGTGGACTATAACCAATAAAAATGTACCGTTTTGACCGGAATTCCAATTTATGTTTGACATATGGTCGAAGATGTGGATAACAAAGACACCCAAAAACTTTGAGGCCTGTAAAATCAGGTGGGGTGTGAAAAAGTTTTTCAAGTGGACTAAGATTCTGAATAACCGGTGACGGAAGATGGTTAATGAGAAAAACGGTGGTACTGAAAGCATCGTCCCAGAACTTGTGGGGGAGTTGAGAATGTGCAAGTAGTGAAAGACCTTTTTCAACAATATGACAGTGTTTACGTTCAGCTGCACCGTTTTGTTCATGAACATGTGGACACGAGTGGCGATGAAGAATTCCGCGTTCACGACAAAATTTTTGTAGGGAACGATATTCACCACCCCAGTCTAATTGAACACACTTTATATGATGGCCAGTTAAGTTCTCCACTAGTTGTTTAAACTGAATAAATACAGTCATGACATCGGATTTAAGCTTGAGTGGAAAAACCCACGTAAAACGACTAAAATCATCAATAAAATGAAGGGAAAATTGTAGAAACCACCCACTTGGTTTGGGTCAATTGCAAAAAGACCCTTGTAGCTAGAAAAGTTGCAAAAGAACACCCAAAGTGCTAATTATGTTGCAACCGTTATGAAAACCGTCCACATTAGCGGCATGTGATGCTCACACTCCTCATAGGTGCGTTTCACAAAAAACCAAAGTAAGAAAATGACTAAAAAGCCCTAAGTTTCTTTCTCTCTCCCAAATTTCTTTCCTAATCCAACCAAGCCAAACCCTAGTCGCCGCACTCACCGATCCGGCTACATCCACCCCCACCACCCATGTCTGCCACCCACCCACCCATAACCGTCACCGCATGCTGCACCTAATCCCGCCGTCGCTTACTGCGGCCGCCATAACCACACAGTCCCACCTGCTGCCACGAAGAGACAAGGGACACCGCCCAATCCCGTTGTCGCCTTTCTTTCAAACATAGTACCCCTTCGTAACAAGGCATTAGCCCCCACCCAATCGCAACCCTAATTGCACTATCTCAAATATAGGGTTTCAATCAGACATTGCGATTGAAACCCTAGATTTAAGATAATGCGATTTGGGTAAATCCAATCACATTACTGGGGTAAAACTCAGAAAATATGGAGACAAGGATGTTTCAGTCATGGGATTGGAGACAGAGGCTTGGACCTGTGGCGGCGAGGGAAGGGCTGGAGGTGCAGCGAGTTTGGCTAGTCTGGTAGTGTCGCCCCCTGCACTAAAACAGGGGTGTTTTAGACAATTGTTTTAAATCATTATAGAAACCGTCGAATGTAACACTTTTTTGATCACATGTGTTCTTTTGTAACTTTTCTAACTACAAGGATCTTTTTGCAACTGACCCAAACCACGAGGGTGGTTTCTCCAATTTTTCCTAAAATGAACATAATAACGGTAACCTTGACGAGAGACAACCGGGGAAGGACCCCAAAGATCACTATAAATTAATTTAAGGCGAGATGAGGAAAGTACATGAGATGATTCAAAGAGGAGCTTGTGACTTTTGCCTAAGCAACACGCTTCACAAGTCACAGTTGTACATTTATTTGGGACAACAGGAAGAGAAAATTGGTGCACTATGTGGGAAACAATACGAGACGACGGATGACCAAGTCGATGATGCCAGAGCAACAGGGGAGCACGAACACCAAGTAGTGCAGCAAGATTGCTTTTATTTGACGATGATAATGGGGATACATCATTAGACAAAAATTGGTAGAGTCCATTTTTAAGGTGACCTTGAAGTAGAGGCTTCTCGGAAATTCGGTCCTTAACAAAGACAACATCAGAGTGAAATTCAAAATAAACATCATTATCCGCAGTGAATTGACGAACAAATAGTAAATTTTTGGAAATAGAGGGGACATGAAGCATATTTGTTAGTTTAAATTTTCTAGTGGCAGAACTTAACAAATAATGACCAATGTGATGAATAGGCAGACATGTGCCATCACCGATGCGAACTTGATCAGGGCCGTCATACGGTGCATGCTGAGATAGATTTGTCACATCGTTGGTGATATGATTCGTCGCACCAGAGTCAGGATACCATGCCGAGTCATAGGATTGTGGGGATGGAGTAGCTAGATAGGCGGCAGGAGAGGATGAACGAGGTGGATGGTAAGGATAGTTTGGTTGAATATGACCAGGTTGATCGCAGTGATGACATATAATGGAGGAGGCAGAACGGTTTAAGTGCTGTTGGGAAGAGAAATGACCAGATTGGCGATCGCCACCACGTTGAAGATTGTGCCCTTAGATTTATTGCCATTAGAGGAGGGTATGGGTGTTGAAATTTAAAAGGTGGGGCTGAAGGTGAAGAGGGAGGAGGTCGGGTGGTAATGACCGCATGTGCTTGAGGTAAAGATAGTTCACGTGCATGCTGTCGTTCCATCTGAGTCTCATGAGTGAGAAGGAGGGCATATAGGCTATCCAAGGAGATGGAATCGGTACGAGTAGTGATGGAAGTAACAAAAGATTGATACTCATGACCAAGATCGGCTAAGAGAGCATTAATGAGGTCGTCGTCAGAAATGGGGTGACCAATGGCAGCCAAAGTGTAGCGGATTGTTTTGCCTTTCTGAAAATAGTCAGTCATGCTACGATCATCCTTACTGAGATGATGAAGATCATAACGAAGGTTGAAAATTTTGGCTTTGGATTGAGAGGCAAACATTCGATCAAGAGATAGCCAAACATCAGTAGAGGTGTGTAGACCAAGAACTTGTGCTAACACCGGCTCGGTAAGTGATGACAGAATCCAACTTAACAGAAGTTGATCTTGTTTTTGCCATAGTATGTAGGATGGATTTTCAGGAGGAGAATTAGGCCCAGATGATGTAACAGTGAGATCGGAGTTGGGTGTAGGTATGTCAGTGGATTCAAAGTGTTTGGGAGGGCAAGGGTTGGTACCATCAACAAAACTGAGAAGATCATACCCACGAAGAAGTGGGAGAAATTGGCTTTTCCAAAGAAGGTAGTTGTCTGTAGTGAGCTTAACAGATATAAGGTGTTGGATGTGGTTTAAGGGAAAGACAATAGAAGAAGAATTATGAGGTAGAAAAAAATGCAGTCTGTTGACTTAGGCTCGTGATACCATGTTTGAACAAGAGAACTGTTCTGCTTTTTCATTCAATGTCATCTTTCTTTGCACAATCTGACTCACATATATATATATATATATATATATATATATATATATATATATATATATATATATATATTGAAACCAATAAAATAACCCTAGAGGGGGGGTGAATAGGGTTATAAGACTACTTTAAAAATTAACAAACAACAAACCTCAATCTCAATAACTCAAATAAGCAAACAACCAATCTCAACACAAATGTAAGACAATAATGTAAAGAGAGAAGGGTTTAGAGATACTTGACAAGGAGAATTAAATGGTTCGGCTTGATATACCCACAAGCCTACGTCCACCCATTCAAGGAAGTCCCTTGAAAGGCCCTAGAATCCACTAGTATGATCTTCCTTACGGGTCAAGATCGAACCTCTTACAATCCCTTGATGCTATGACCACATCAAGAACAAGCTTTGACAAACCCAAAGCTCCAAAGCTTGACAACCCCAAGCTTTGATACAAGAACCTTTCAATGAAGAAATGTGTACAAGATTTCACTCTCAAGAAGTAGAAGAGTACAAGTTTAAGCACTAGAACAAGAGAGATGAGTGTATGATGACTTATGAAAGTGTATATCTCTCAAATGTAAGCTCACAATAAATGCTCTCTTGAAAAGGATGAGAAATCAATGAAACAAGAGAGATTTGAACAATTGCTTTGATCTTTGAGAATATGAAGGATAAGAGAGCTTTGAATGCAATTGATGAATCAAAACTATGCCCAAGATGAGTATTTATAGAGGTGGGAAAGAATATGACCGTTTGGAATTAGGTGGAGCATTAAATGCGCCAAACGGCTATTGCAGTCGACTGCAATGTCCCATTGCAGTCGACTGTATTCCTAAAGTAGCCGTTGGAAATTCAAAATTTCCAACTTGCAGTCGACTGTAATCCAATGCAGTCGACTGTAATAGGCTACTGGAAGTATTGCAGTCGACTGCATTCCAATGCAGTCGACTGTAATACCTCACTGCCCAAGTTGCAATCGACTGCAATCCAATGCAGTCGACTGCATTCCAGAAAATGCAGTTTCCTAGTTTTCAAAGAATGAAAAACTTTTATGCATGCAAGGGAAACCTATGGGCAAATTCTAG
Source organism: Escallonia herrerae (assembly GCA_033070095.1). Lineage (NCBI taxonomy): Eukaryota > Viridiplantae > Streptophyta > Magnoliopsida > Escalloniales > Escalloniaceae > Escallonia > Escallonia herrerae. The sequence goes on along the minus strand of JAVXUP010000049.1, from coordinate 157,798 downwards.
GTATACAGTCATCGTAACGATCATCTCTCTACGTCTAGTTTACAAAGAAGGAAATAAAGCATAGTAAAGTTCAATCGACGAAATCCTTCTTTGATGCGTTCCGTTGAGAGACTTTAAACGATTTGCTCGTCTAATTTTCCATTTGCATGAGTGTGAGATTGTTCCTATTGCTTCATCAACTCAATGCATGTTAGACAGCATAATCATCAATGTTAGTTATCATCAAAATCAAATATAATCCTAGGTTAAATAACCGTAGGGTTAACAATCTCCCCCTTTTTGATGATGACAAACATTGATTCAAATAATATGAGATATATAAGATAATGAACGCAAAGAAGCATGACAATCTTAATTATAAACTATAAGGGGTCATGAGAAGAAATCATAAAAGGCTCCCCCTATCTTAAGCAATATAGGCTCATATATCAAATCCACATGAATCAACAATATTCAACAATATTTTCTCCCCCTTTTGACATCATTAAAAAAAGATCAAGGGTGTGTGTGAAAGTGATCAACTTATGTATCCATCCATGGATAATCAATATAGCCAACAAGGGCATTTAAACAAGAAAAAAATAAATACTTGAATAACCATCAAAAGGTTTACCAAGCACATGTATGAAAATAGCACATAAATTTTAAACCAGCGGCAGTGAGATAAGCGTGAATTAAGAGTGCTAATGCAATACTAAGAGTAGGATCCATGATAAGTTTTTGAGATACATAATTGAGTTTGATAAGCATAAATAAAAAACATAAAGCATGTCCTAATGCCTAAGGACCCGATGGTGGAGGAGGGGGATGAAAGATGTCCTCCTCGGGACACTGAATCCCACAATGATCCTCCATGCGAGAAAGGCGTCGAGTGAGCTGGCTGTGGGCAAGATCCATCCGACTGAAACCGGCATGCATATGCTGTTGCATCATATCTAAGCGTGTGAGGATCGCTTCATATCCGGAAGTAGAAGGACCGGAAGAAGTGCCCGCCTCATGTGTACTCGGAATGATCAACGGAGGTGGATCACGATCAAACCCATCTCCGGCATCTCCCCCAGCATCATCATCAGCATCAGCAGCATTATCATCAGCATCAGCATCATCATCATCAGCATCACCATCATCATCATCCTCATCATCATCATCGACAATGACATTTTCCAATTCAGGCTCAGGTAAGAGACGGTTACGATCATCTAAAAGGCCCTTCCTACGAAGGGTAGAGCAGTCTAGTACGATGTGCCTAGTAACCTCAATATACTCACCCAGAAGAGGTATGTCAAAGGCAGCAAGAATGTGAGTGAGTAGGAGGCCATAAGGTATAGCTAAGGCAGGATGTGAGGCGCTCCTAATCATGTTTAACATGATGAGACGAGGGAGGTTAAGCGGTGTGCCTGAACGAAAGAAGGTCAAGAGCTGAACGTCTAAGTAAGAGACGAGTGAAAGACCGCCAGTTCGAGGAATGACGTTATGAGCGATGATATGATGGAACAGACGAGAGAGAGGAGGTAGGTCACGTAGGCTGGGTTTGCTCGCAACCCGAACCTGTCGACAATGAAGTGTGTGTCGAAGCTGTTCCTCAATAGTAAAAGGTCGGTCAAACCAATGTGACTGACCAGCGACAGGGATCGTGTCTAACGAGAAAGAGAAGCCACTATCGGGGAGGTCTAGAAGAGTGGCTAGACGTGATTGTGAGAATGAAATGCGGCGTCCAAAAACATAGGAGGTGAGGGTACATGACTCAGAGGAAATGTTCCAAGTCAAATTCGCATAAAATAAGTGGATTGCATCAGGATAATATAGAATAGTGTTCCTATCGGTGAGGCGATCTAGATAACAATCCTGAAGGCATCTAAGTACACCTATGTTGAAAAGGAATGGAGTATCCAGTCGCAAACCTGGAGTCAAAGGTGAAGAGAGTTGTGCAGAAAAGCGATCGGCAGCCTCGCGGTTCCGATATCGATTTTGATCAAACTCTACCGCGATAGGCTCAGGCTCAGGCTCGGGCTCGGGCTCGGGTGCAGCTCGTGAGCGAGATGAACTAGCACGTGCACGTTTCTCTCTTGCCATACTTGAAATAGTCTAAACAGAGAAATAATAAATGTAAGATAAATGAAAAAAAATGAATTTTTTTTTTGGAAGATAAACCCTAATTTATGCAATTTTGGGAAAAATTCAATTTTGGACAAATTGAATGAAATTAACCACGTACAATCGAGTAATAGACATAACTAAGCATGAATCAAATGATGAAACATGTAATTGCATAAACAATTTGAAGAAATTTTGACAAATGAAGAACCCTAGTTTATGAAAATTGGGGAAATTCGAATTTTGTATGAATACAAGTAATTAAACTATGTAGAATCATGTAATAAGCATCCCTAAATATGAATCAAGCATTAAATCATATAGAAGCATGCTAAATTGAAGTAGATCTGAAGAAATATTCTAGAGAGAGTAATTCGAATTTCAACCGATTATGAACAATGTAGATGAAATGGATTAGAGAAAGTATGTAAATCATGAAGTAGAATGAGATTTGGGAGGATTTACGTACCAATTTCAAGCCAAACGGAGGAGAATTGAGTCCAAGGAGAGATGAGAGCTTCTTTTCGAAGAGAGAAGGAGTAGAGAGAGAAGGATTCTGCAGAAGAAGAGATCTGGGCACGATTTATGCCCTTCCCCCGTAATGCAGTCGACTGCATTCCACAATGCAGTCGACTGTATTGACCAATGCAGTCGACTTCAATGCACAAAGTCAATCAGTCTTAAAAAAAGATTATACATATGTATATAGCAATAAAAGTGTGCAAATATATATATATATATATTTTTATTTTTAAGATAAGTAAATATCAATAAAACCAACGATGTTTGGAAAGGAAAAAATAACCAAAGCATGCTATAAGCATATGAGATAATGCTCAAGCATGTAAAGAGCAACTAGCACAAAAATAACCTAGTCACATAGGTGAAGACATGCCAAGTTCTCTTCTAAGAGCGGTAAACCTCTTTGCATCTAACGGTTTAGTGAAGATATCCGCTAGTTGGTGATTTGTGTCCACGAAATCTAGAACAATATCACCCTTTTGCACATGATCACGGATAAAATGGTGTTTGATTTCTATGTGCTTAGTGCGTGAATGTTGGATGGGATTTTTGCTCAAATCAATGGCACTAGTGTTATCGCATAAGATAGGTATGTGATCATACTTGAGTCCAAAATCCAAAAGGGTTTGTTTCATCCAAAGAATTTGTGCACAACAAGCACCAACCGCCATATATTCGGCTTCGGTGGTAGAGAGTGCAACCGAGTTTTGCTTTTTGGAACTCCAAGAAACAAGAGAGTGTCCTAGGAATTGGCAACCTCCACTAGTACTTTTTCGCTCGGTTTTACAACCGACAAAATCGACGTCGGAGTAACCAACTAGGTCAAAAAATGATGTGTTTCTAGGAAACCATAACCCTAAATCGTGAGTGCCCTTAAGATATCTAAGGATTCTCTTTACGGCAACTAAATGAGATTCCTTAGGACAAGCTTGAAATCTAGCACATAAACAAACACTAAACATTATGTCGGGTCTACTTGCGGTAAGGTAAAGAAGTGATCCGATCATACCTCGATAGCGTTTAATATCAACATCCTTACCCTTTTCATCTTTATCAAGCTTTAATGAAGAGCTCATTGGAGTGTCAAAAGCATTTGATGCTTCCATGTCGAATATCTTGAGTAGCTCTTTGGTGTATTTGGCTTGGTTGATAAAGATTCCATCCTTGCTTTGTTTGATTTGCAATCCAAGGAAGAAGGTGAGTTCTCCCATCATGCTCATTTCAAACTCCTTACTCATACAAGAAGCAAACTCTTCGCACAAGGATCCATTAGTAGCACCAAATATAATGTCATCAACATAAATTTGCACCAACAATAAGTCCTTGCCCTTAGATTTGATAAACAAAGTGGTGTCAAGTTTTCCTCTTGAAAAACCATTTTCTAAAAGAAAACTACTTAGCCTTTCATACCAAGCTCTAGGAGCTTGTTTTAAACCATAAAGAACTTTGCTAAGCTTGAAAACATGGTTTGGAAATTTTTCATGCTCAAAGCAGGGAGGTTGAGCCACATAAACCTCCTCCGAAATAAAACCATTTAGAAAAGCACTCTTGACATCCATTTGAAAGAGTTTAAAATCTCTATAGCAAGCAAAAGCTAAAAGCATTCTAATAGATTCAAGTCTAGCTACCGGTGCATAAGTTTCATCAAAATCAATTCCTTCCTCTTGGTTATAACCTTGGGCCACTAATCTAGCCTTGTTTCTAATCACGATTCCGGATTCATCAAGTTTGTTTCTAAATACCCATTTTGTGCCTATAATCCTATAGTTTTGAGGTTTAGGCACAAGGGTCCAAACTTGATTTCTTTCAAATTGAACTAGCTCTTCTTGCATAGCAAGCATCCAAGATTCATGATGTAGAGCTTCGGAGAAGTTCTTCGGTTCAATTTGGGAAAGAAATGCTAAATTAACATGTTTTTGAAGAGAGTGTCGAGTTCTTACCCCACTCGAAGGATTACCTAAGATTTGATCGCTTGGATGATCCTTTTTGTAAGTCCAATCTTTTGGTAATTCTTGAGAGTAGTCCGAGTTTGAAACATCATTGCTTGCTTCTTTGTCTTCCTCTTGAGAGCTTGATTGTTGTTCTTCTTGAATAATTTCTTTGTGGTTGTCTTGTATTGTTTCACTTATATCCAAAGTTCTCATGTCATTGTCCACATCATCTACTACATTAACAATGTTAGTCCTCCGAAGAAAAGGATTAGTCTCATCAAAAGTAACATTAATGGATTCTTCAACAACCAAAGTACTTTTATTATAGATTCTATATGCCATACTATTATTAGAGTAGCCAAAAAAAATACCCTCAAATGTTTTGGAATCAAATTTGCTAAGGTGATCCTTAGTATTTAAAATAAAGCATTTGCAACCAAAGACTCTAAAAAAGCTCACCTTAGGTTTCTTATCATTAAAAAGCTCATAAGGGGTTTTTAACAAAATTTTTCACAAGATAACTCTATTGAGAACAAAGCAAGCACAATTGACCGCCTCCGCCCAAAAGTACTTAGGTAAACCATATTCGTTAAGCATTGTTCTTGCCGCTTCTTGCAAAGACCTATTCTTTCTTTCGGCAACACCATTTTGTTGAGGAGTTCTAGGAGCCGAAAAATTATGTGATATCCCAAAGTTATCACACAAGGCTCCTATTTTTGAATTTTCAAATTCTCTACCATGATCACTTCGAATGTTGGATATCAAATATCCTTTTTGATTTTGAATACGTTTTGCAAATGAAGTGAACACATTTAGAGATTCATCTTTGGTGGCCAAAAAGAAAGTCCAAGTATAGCGAGAATAGTCATCAACAATAACAAAACAATATGATTTACCACCAAGACTAGTAGTAGGGATTGGTCCAAATAAATCCATTTGAAGTAATTGCAAGGGTCTAGAAGTAGATACCATTTTCTTCGGTTTGTGAGAGACTTTCTTTTGCTTACCCATTTGACAAGCATCACATACTTTGTCTTTCTCAAACTTGATCTTCGGGAGTCCCCTCACAAGTTCTTTGCTTGAAATATCCTTCAAATGCTCCATATGCATGTGTCCAAGTCTTCGATGCCAAAGCCAAGATGTCTCACTAATAGCACTAAGACACTTGACATCTTGGTTAGCTAGATCATTCAATTGAATAGAGTAAACATTGTCATCTCTATTTCCTACCAAAATAGTTTCATTATTCTTCAAGGATTGTATAGTGCAATGAGAAGCCTCAAAGATTACTCTAAAACCTTTATCACTAAATTGACTAATACTTAGCAAATTATGCTTCAAACCTTCAACATATAACACATTCTCAATTGAATGTGGTTCCTTACCTATAGTTCCTTTACCTTTGATTTTTCCTTGTGCGTTGTCACCAAATGTCACTTTTCCTCCTTCTATAAGATCAATTGAGGTGAAAGAGATATGTTGCCGGTCATATGTCTTGAGCATCCACTATCAAGAATCCACTTCTTGCTACTAGATTTTGCTTTGAGACATACCTATAAACACAAATCAAGAAGTGACTTTTGGTACCCATATTTTCTTGGGTCCTTGGGTGTTAGTCTTGCATTTGTAATCTTGACCTTTCACAACCCACATCTTCTTTCTACCTCTAACATAAACAATTCTACAAGGACAATAATTAGTCGTATGCCCTTTCTTGTTGCACCAACCACAATGTGTAAATGGTGTGCAATAGTTCTTTGGTTGTTTTGAATGAGTATTCAACCTAGCTTGTTATTGAAAGATTTTAGGAGGTAAGGCCAAGGGATCTAATCCAAGACCACCTTTGTTTAGGCCAAATCTTTGGCGTCCAAGCATGACATCCAAATTGTTTTGACCATCAACAAATTTTTGAAGACATTTTTTCAAATCACAAATCTCAAGTTTTAAATCGTCATTTTGTTTTTCTAAAACCAAAGTTTTGCAAGAGATTTGTTTTGAGCTAGGAGTGTTAGCAATCAATTCAACCAAGTCATTATTCACATGTTTTACATATAAATGGTTGGAAATGCAATCATTCTTGGCATGCAACTCAATATTTTCCACTCTCAACTTCTCAATTTGCTTATTAGCCTCAAGGAATTTTTTTGATAAAATAATATTTTTCTTAAAAATTTTCTTGGATTCCTCATATAGGCTATCATAAGCATCTTTGAAGCTTTCACTATCACTATCATTACCGGAAGAAGAGCTTACCTCATCATTTGCCATGAAGCACACATTTGCTTGTTCGTTCTTCTCAACATCTTCATCACTTGAATCGAAGTCACTCCAAGTTGGAGTATGTTCGGCATTCATTGCTTTTTCCTTCTGTTTGTTCTCTTTGTTGGAGAGTTGTCTCCTTTTAACTCTTTCCCATACATCTCTTCTTTCCTTCTTTTCTCTTTTGTATATGGGACAATCCATCTTCATGTGTCCCGGCTTGTGGCATTTGTAGCAAAGCTTCTCTTCGTTGCTAGCATTTTGTTGCCTTCTCCCACCATTCCTTCTAAACCTCATGAACTTCTTGAAGTTCTTTGCAATCATTGCAACATCCTCTTCATCAAATTCTTCTTCATCATCACTTGACTCAAGGTTTGAAGATGAAGCTTTAAGGGCAATTGATGTAGGCTTCTTCTTGACGTCTTCTTGATCAAAGGTCTTGATTTGCATTTCGTACGTCATAAGTGAGCACATCAATTCATCAAGAGGAAAGATATTGAGATTCTTCGATTCTTGAATGGCGGTGATCTTTGCATCCCAAGCTCTTGGTAAGGACCTAATCACTTTTTTTACAAGATCACCATTGGTGAATTCCTTGCCCAATTGCTTCAAAGGGTTTACAATGTTAGTGAAACGAGTATTCATATCTGTAACGGATTCATTTGGAAGCATATGGAATAACTCATAATCTCTAAACAATAAGTTCATCTTGGAATCTCTAAGGAGAGAAGTTCCTTCATGAGTTACTTGAAGAGTATCCCAAATACTCTTAGCGGAATTACACATAATGATTCTATTGAGTTCATTAGTGTCTAAAGCACAAACAAGACAATTTTTCGCTCTAGCATTCATACAAATCATCTTTTTATCATGATCACTATACTCCGATTTGGATTTTGGCTCTTCAACCTTGTCAACCACCTTTATCGGAACGTATGGGCCATTCTCAACAATATCCCACATCTCGTAGTCTTGAGACAATAAGTAGATTTTCATCTTAACTTTCCACACACTATAATTGGTCCCATTAAACAATGGAGGCCTAGTGGTAGAACTACCCTCCATACCCCCAACGTAAGCCATGATCGATTAACTCTCTTGGCGTTACCCAATATAACAAGAGCCGAGGCTCTGATACCACTTGAAACCAATAAAATAACCCTAGAGGGGGGGGGGGTGAATAGGGTTATAAGACTACTTTAAAAATTAACAAACAACAAACCTCAATCTCAATAACTCAAATAAGCAAACAACCAATCTCAACACAAATGTAAGACAATAATGTAAAGAGAGAAGAGTTTAGAGATACTTGACAAGGAGAATTAAATGGTTCGGCTTGATATACCCACAAGCCTACGTCCACCCATTCAAGGAAGTCCCTTGAAAGGCCCTAGAATCCACTAGTATGATCTTCCTTACGGGTCAAGATCGAACCTCTTACAATCCCTTGATGCTATGCCCACATCAAGAACAAGCTTTGACAAACCCAAAGCTCCAAAGCTTGACAACCCCAAGCTTTGATACAAGAACCTTTCAATGAAGAAATGTGTACAAGATTTCACTCTCAAGAAGTAGAAGAGTACAAGTTTAAGCACTAGAACAAGAGAGATGAGTGTATGATGACTTATGAAAGTGTATATCTCTCAAATGTAAGCTCACAATAAATGCTCTCTTGAAAAGGATGAGAAATCAATGAAACAAGAGAGATTTGAACAATTGCTTTGATCTTTGAGAATATGAAGGATAAGAGAGCTTTGAATGCAATTGATGAATCAAAACTATGCCCAAGATGAGTATTTATAGAGGTGGGAAAGAATATGACCGTTTGGAATTAGGTGGAGCATTAAATGCGCCAAACGGCTATTGCAGTCGACTGCAATGTCCCATTGCAGTCGACTGTATTCTCAAAGTAGCCGTTGGAAATTCAAAATTTCTAACTTGCAGTCGACTGTAATCCAATGCAGTCGACTGTAATAGGCTACTGGAAGTATTGCAGTCGACTGCATTCCAATGCAGTCGACTGTAATACCTCACTGCCCAAGTTGCAGTCGACTGCAATCCAATGCAGTCGACTGCAATCCAATGCAGTCGACTGCATTCCAGAAAATGCAGTTTCCTAGTTTTCAAAGAATGAAAAACTTTTATGCATGCAAGGGAAACCTATGGGCAAATTCTAGGTATACAGTCATCGTAACGATCATCTCTCTACGTCTAGTTTACAAAGAAGGAAATAAAGCATAGTAAAGTTCAATCGACGAAATCCTTCTTTGATGCGTTCCGTTGAGAGACTTTAAACGATTTGCTCGTCTAATTTTCCATTTGCATGAGTGTGAGATTGTTCCTATTGCTTCATCAACTCAATGCATGTTAGACAGCATAATCATCAATGTTAGTTATCATCAAAATCAAATATAATCCTAGGTTAAATAACCGTAGGGTTAACACACACACACATATATATATATATATATATATATATATATATATATATATATATATACATGAAGTACACATTTGAAAATGACTTGATAAGGTTACTTCCTAAACAAGATAATGATATTATCTTGGTTTGACTTTATCTATCATTATATTTTGAATGTGATTTTCATCACATGTCCGTGACTTTGTACATGGTCCAATACACTTAGATCATAACTATAATATTTCTTCTTGTTGACGTAAGAGGAGATCACTGCCAAAATATGACAATGACAAATATGTATACACGCGCTCAAGGAAGTAATCTCAAACTATTTAAATTTATCAAATCCAAATAACTAAAGAGAAGTATAATTCCCTTTGAAATTCCTTCTTCGAACCCAAGATCTGTACACGGAGGTAGTGACTATTGTTTTGGGGGTTGAGGTGGTGACAATTGGCAGTGGTAGAAGGTTTGTGGATTTGGCGGTGGCTTGAAGTGGTGGTGGAAACAACGGTTGGGGAAGGTTCACCGAGGTGGTTGGCCTGGTGACAGTCAGTGGTTATGGTCTTAGAAGTGGCAATTGGAAGTGAGTGGCGGTGGCGATAGTGAGTCATGGATTATAGACTGGTACTAAACCAAAAGGTTGGGTAAAGTGTGGATCTTGGCAAGGGATTGTGCCAAAGTGGGCAACTGGGTTGGATGGTATGAGGGAATTAGGGTAATTTTGATGATAACCATTTTACAAATTTTTTATTGCACAAAAATACGTACCCTTGCACCAAATATTCAAAGCAAATGATGACAATTTTTTTTATGACTGCCAACTCCAACAATGAATCAAACACATAATTACGTAATTACGATTATGATCATGATCATGACTTAAATATATAATCACAATTTTTATTTGTCATTGATATTTGACTTTCACTTTTGTTGCTAGAGTGATTATGTAGCGACCATTATAAAACTTATAACAACAAAAATAAAGTTCATATGAGTAAGAATAAAGCTTAAACATCAGTATATACAATCAATTTTACTAATCCTTAAAATCTATAGCACGAATTACACAAACAATATACCCCGCATCATATAAGGAAGCCATTATATGTCTTAATGAAATTTCAGTTCTCTTCTAAAGTAAGTGTAGATTTTTTTTAGTGTTATGCTACACAAAATTTTTAGTAGTACTTCCTAATAGAGTTGTGAGAAAACTTTCTTAGATTAATGTACAGATAAGAAGCACTCTATCTTTTTGGTGGACAGGGACTATGATAAACTTAGAAGTGATTACATCTTCATTCGATCTGATTTTGAAGTTGTATAGGAGCGAATTAGAAGTTATTAGTTTTTTCTTGGAAGAAGTTATTCTCAGTCCATAAGATGCTAACTTTCCGCCCTTGACTTTTAAGACTAATAAAGTATCGATGAAAATTAAGGTATTTGTACCACTTATTAGTCTATGCAAACCCAAAATAAGTATATCAAGCACAAAAAATTTAACATTCGATTTGTCTTGAAGTAATGTAAAAGCTTCTATCCATCCACACCTCAAAAGTCAGACCCCATTTATCCACACAAACAATCATGTTTATGCAAGCATTGTACTTAACACAAATTCTGTGGAATTTTATTACAAAATAATACACTAAAAGCTTTCAGGGATAATCTCATATACCGTTTTAACACATACATTTTTAGAAGTATCGCTTCTTAAGTTGTAAATGTGGCGGCAAACTTTTGCTGAAAGCCACCTTTAGACATCCAAATGATTTCAACGCTTAAAACAAAGCCTGAAATGTGCTCAGCAAATAAATAGGTGTTGTTACTGATGCATCCAATGTTTCACAGCCTGAGAGATTTTTCTCTTAATTTGAAGGGGAGCTCTTGTACTCACAATATGGAAAAAACAGGTGATCAGCTTTGATAGCTCTTTTTCCCAAAGAGGTTGACTTGAGTGCCTCCTTCTGCTCTTTTTTCTTCTCTGAAGCAGTTGACTGCTTTGGGCACAGCTTCCTTTATTGTATTTTTGCACTATTTTCTGTCTAAATTCCAAGATCACCAAAATCAGATAAGATCATACAATTCTTCACCATTCAAAACTTCTCCTCATAGCAAAAGCTCGCCTTCAATTTTAATTTTCTCTCTCTAAACTTCTCTCTGCCTTCTCTTTAAAGCCCACCACAAAAACTCGTCGCCGTTACCCCGGGGGGGGGGGTGGCTTCATGGCTACCTTTCTCTCCCATCCATTTGCGTTTCCATCTCTGTGTTCCTTTCCATTTGTGGTTGTGTTAATGGTTTAAGGAAGGCAACGGTGGCCGGCGACAACCATGGGTGGAAGACAAAGTAGCGGCAGCAAGAGTGATCGGAGATGGTGATGCTCAAATCCCGCTCCGAAATCGCCGGATCTAATCGGATCTATGTAGATCTTGACCTTAGTCTTGATCTACTAGATCTGAAAGATCTATCCGTTGAGATGGCCGGCAGTAGATCTCTACCTGTGTACGTGTGAAGTGAAGTAGATTTTGAGGGCCAGAGGTTTCATCAATGGAGATAATCGAAATTTCACCGGCAGTGACCGAAAGTTTACCGTCGGTGACCGAAATTTCACTAGGGCACCAGATTTTTGCTGGTTGTTGGGGCTCTCTAGTCTGTGGGGTTGGAAAGAAGAAAAAAAATATAAAATAAAATCATTTTGAAACCTTGTTTTTAGGGGTTTTGTGGGTGTACTGTGACCGTTGGGAGGGTGGGGGGAGGGGGCCCTTGGGAGGGGTGGGGTGGGGGTTTTTTTTTGAGGTAGTCAGGGTTCTACTTTGGGTTTGCAGGTGGGATTTTTTGGGGGGGTGGGGTAGGGTGGGGTGGATTGAACTAGGGAGTGGCTTGTTGGGTGTGCTCATTTGGGTCGTTGCCCTGACTAGCAATTTTTGGTGTTGGTTTTGCCCGTGGAATGTCTGAAAATTGTAGCGTTGATGGCCTTCACCCTCGTCTTTGTGCTGAGATTGCATAGGTAGTCATGTACACCTTTGTTTTGTGCGGTTCCATGTTGTCTTCCTCGTTTATTTTACCGTGTTTTCGTTCCAATAGGTCCTTTAGGCTCTTTTGACATATTACTTAAAGTTAAGTTGAAGTGTAGGATTTACTCTACTTCAACTTAATTGTAATGTGTATAGGCTTAAAGGTTATTCATTAATTTATGACCTAAATGGTCTTGTATACGCTTGAGTCACAGAAATGTCATGACCTTTACATGCCATTGGGCAAACTTTGTAACCTTTTAATTATCAATACTATTCTCTTATTATAAAAAAAAAACTTCTCCTCATTCATGTTCATGTTAAATTAAAGAAACTCACTAGATCTGTAAATCCAAATCCCGTGTTGTTAGACATTATTGCAGGGGGGAATACCAAGGACAAATTTGGCATTGAAAAACCTTTCACTACAGCTGCCACGGCACCACCCCTCCCGACCCCCCACTCCACCCACCACAGCCCCCAAAATCCTCACAACGGCCCATCCCCTACGACCCCACCCCACCTCACCTCCCCAAGAATCCATTCCTAGCCCCGCCTTCAAAACATTCATAAATGCTCCAAGTCTTACAGGACCTTCACATACAGCGTCCTCTGGCCGATGGCAAACAAATCTTCGTCACACTACTGCTAAGAATAGAGAGGGATATCTAACTACTCATATGTTTCTTTAGATTTTCGTCACATCCCCAAAGTAAGGAATTGAATGACCCAACAGCAGTTTTTCTAATTTTCCCTAATTTCCCTAAGAAGTAACAGGAGTTAGATGAAGCAATTGAGAGTCGGGTTAACAGCAATTGAGCAACTTCTCAAAAGAAATATAAAGCGTGAGATGGAGTTCTGGCCAACATAAGGGAGGTCATGTGGCTAAAATTTAGGAGGATCAAGTTGTTTATGCTTATTCCTCTGGCCAACAGAGACTTCACACGTAATTAAGCGCATGAAAAAAAAATTCAAAATTCTGAAAAAAAGAGGTTGGGACATTAGTAAGCAAAGAGACTATGAATCGAATACAAATCTATATATAGTATAGATTTGATATTTAGCCATGACATCGCGTTTTGACAGGCATGTTGCTTTTAAAATTGATCAAAAGAATCTTTAGAGACAACAAAAAATGGTTTGTAAAAAAAAAGAATGAAAACAAACTAACGGGTAGGCATAGGAAAACAAAGAAATCAAGCAAAAGGTAATTATTCAATGACATACATGTGAAATCAAATTGATTCAAAGACATACATGTCATTTGATTCTATAGCTGCCCAGCAAGGTTGACAAAAAGCAAAATAACCTGGGTATGGATGACAAAGGGTGAGAACAAAAAGGAAAGGCAAGGAAAATAAATAAACAGTAGCAAGATTAAACATGCTTATGAGAAAATTTCAGTAAACAGTAAGCGAGCCAAAAGAGCCACCACCCATAAAGCAAAATTTCTCCACGTCTATTTTCTTTTGTCGGTTCCGAGCCTTCCTTATTGAACCTCTAGATCCCAGTCGGAAACCAGAAATATGTCACACTGCCAAAGGTTAAACTGAAAGTCAGTAACAACGGCATTGGAATGTGCAATTGTGGTTTAAGAATGTTAAGACTTAAGAAATAATATACTTCTATTTTTGTCCTTCCATCGCCAAATCCAAACACTGTAGCTAAAGAATCTCTAGTGACAAAAGAAGCACAATAGCCTAAAACTAAGGAGTATGATCTTCTCCACACCCCTTGCAGAAGTTTGTGTACGAGGAAAGGTAGCACTTATGCCTACGTGAACCGTAGGAAGGTTATTGCTTGAAGCATTCTTCACACCCCTTTCATTGCTGAATGTGAATATGATAGCTAATTAGCCTCTAAAGGAGAAAAATAGTAGCAAATTAAGAAGCAGCAAGTCAACTGAGTCATTTTATATACTTGTAGCGATCGCTAGCAACTCCTCTCAAGAATATGCTCTAGCTCTCATTTTTATACTCTCACGCTTGTTCACATTGTGTAAACTCTGTCTCGAACTAATGTTCATAAACTACTTAAAAGATATAAACTGCACATCAACCTCAATCTAGAACATAAGCTTTGTTTACCAATTAGCATCATAATCAAAAGAATTTCAGAAAATGTAGAAACTGGAAGTTAAAGGAGCTTAATTCAACTTGTTTAAAACAACATTACATCGATATCTGAGCTATTGTCTTGTTCAGTAATCCTTTCATCTAAAACACTTAGGTGTAGCTACTTGATTTTATGAGTGGGCTTACCACTCAAACCCTTTGCTTGTTATCCTTGTTAACTTTCTGACCCCCCTTATTCCATAAGAAAATTCTGAAAGGAACCTGAAATATTTATGTTCCTACTCCAATTTCATAAGCAGCATAAGAACCTGATGTTATTCAAAATCGGGGCACTAGTTTATCGAAAACTTGCTTCTTAATCAGTTAATTGTTCGAGAATTGCATTGTCCATAGATTATGTAGCTATCTCTTTCAAGATATAGACTGCACAAAAAGAATTTCGGAAAACGTAGCAACTAGAAGTTAAAGGAGCTTAATTCTATCTTTGCTTACGAAAAGCTTTCATGTATGGTTATCACTAAGTGGTCAATACACAAACTAAACGGTAACAATGACCATCACATATGCAAAATTATCACTAAGGCTTCGTTTGACAAAATTTTTTTTTTGGTTTTCAGTTTTTAAAGAGCAGTTTTTTAAAGAGCAGCTTAATTTTATTTTTTTTATAAAAACAAGTGGGTGTTTGATAACCCCTTTTTTTTGAGGTTTTTTTTTTTGTGTTTGGTAACCCTTTTTATTTTGACTTTTTTTTTTTGGTGGTTTGCGGTGGCGGTGGTGGGGCGTAGCGGTGGTCGACGGTGGTGGTGGTGGTGGCCGACGGCCGGAGGTGGCTGCCGGCAGTCACCGGCAGTGGTGGCCGGCGGCCGGAGGTAGCTACCGGCAGTCTCCGGCGGTGGTCGCCGGCGGCCGGAGGTGGCTGCCGGCGGTGGTGGCCGGCGGCCGGAGGTAGCTGCCGGCCGTCTCCGGCGGTGGTCGCCAGCGGCCGGAGGTGGCTGCCGGCAGTCTCCGGCGGTGGTCGCCGGCGGCCGGAGATGGCTGCCGGTGGTCGCCGGCGATCGCCGGCGACCGGAGGTGGTTGTCGGCAGTCTCCGGCTGTGGTCACCGGCGGCCGGAGGTGGCTGCCGGCGGCCGGCAGTCTCCGGCGGTGGTCGCCTGAGGTGGCTGCCGGCGGTGGGAGGGTGGTGGTGGTGGTCGAAAAAAAAAAAACCAGTTTTTGGAGTTTTTTTTTTACTCTGCAGTTTAAAAACTGGTTTTTTAAATTGAAAAAAAAATGGTTACCAAACGCTCTTTTTTTTTTAGTTTTTAAAACTGAAAAAAAAAGAGGGAAAATTTTTTTGTCAAACGGGGCCTAAGTTGTCAATACTTGAGCAAGGCATAAAAGTACTTGCCCCCTGAAATGATCGAATTGCATGAAGCACCAAAAGATCATCAAATGAACCAAGCCAAATCAACTCAGTTTATTGAGTATGAGTCAAACCCAAAGATCTAATACTCATCTCAAACAATAAGGCACGAAAAGATCCTTAGGTGAATCATGCCAGATTTGCTCACCTTAATTGCAGTTATTGAATATATGAGTAAAACGTAAAAGTAAGAAAGTGAACTATAATTAAAAAAGGGTAACTATGAAGTGATTAAAGAGAAGCTAAAATCAGACAACATGAGATGTAAATGTGATGAGTAAGTGATAATATTGCTCACCTGCTATAGATTTTTGGCTAGAGTCCCACTTTCGAGAATCTGTGCCATTGCCAAAATCAAATTGACACTGTGTTATTGCTCCAACCTTAACTCTCTTGGCCACGATTTGCGCTGAGTGGCAGAGCCCCTTTGACCTCAACGATACCTTGCTCTCTTCTCCGACCCCGATCTCCGCCTCCCTCTACCTCTCCCAATTCAGAATTAAAATCATTGGGCTGATCAAATACACAGGTGGACGATCTTCCTGGTTGTCGGCACGCGAATTGGTCTAGGCGGCATAGAGGAAGAGGAGAACGACCTTGAAGGTGGCGAGGGAGTGGGAAGAGGAAGTCGGTGTTTGATCGTGCACCATCTGTAAATGGGATACAAAGATAGAAAATTGTAACTGTAACTATTTACACGAAGTTTTGAAGATGAGGTGAAAATCCAATAGAACTTGACACATCAATTTTTTATTTAAAAAAATTTAAAAATAGGATTCACAGTTTGCTGTTCATTAAGGCTATCAATTGAATATTATTATATATAGTACTAACTAAAATCTCGTGCTATGCACGGGCATATTGTTTTAAATGGTAAAAAAAAAAACAGAAATCTTCAAATTCGCTACGGCACTTTATTGGATGTTAAACATTAAGTTTACGTTGCCAATATACTTTTAGATGATATCTAAAGTATTTCTTGGTGATGCAATAGGAAATCACCGCTAATTATGATATATATATATATATATATATATATATATATATATATATATATATATATATATATATATATATATAAGACACTCGTAGAAGTAATCTTTAACTATTTAAATCTTTCAAATCCAAATAATTAAAAAGAAATATATTTCCCTTTGAAATCCATTGTTCAAACCCAAGATCTGTTCGCCGAGGTGGTTACTATTGTTTTGAGGGTTAAGGTAGTGACAACTGGTTGTGGCGACAATGATCTGAGAAAGTTTGTGAAGGTGGTGGCGGTGGCTTGAAGTGGTGGAGGCGGCGGGTGGGGAAGGTTCACAGAGGTGTGTTGGCCTGGTGGCAGTTAGTAGTAATGGTTTGTAAAGTGGCAATTGGAGGTGGGTGCTGGTGGCGATACAGTGTCATGGGTTGTAGCTGGTAGTTGATTGCAAAGCAGGCGGTTGTGTGAAGTGTGAATTTGGCAAGGGGTTGTGTCAACTGTCAAGTCGACAATTGGGCTGGATAGTGGCAGGGGGAATTAGGATAACTTTTGATTGGCTAAGTTTGATGATAGCCATTTTCAAATTTTTTATTGCAAAGAAATACATATCCTAGCACCAAATATTCAAAGCCAATCACGAATACTTTTTTGGTGAATTCTCCAACTCCAACGATGAATCAAACACACAATTATGATTATGATGATGACTTAAATATTTAATCATAATTTTATGTGTAATCGAGATTTGGCTTTTACTTTGTTGCTAGATTGGCTATACAGTGAGATTCATAAATCTTGTAGCAACCAAGGTAAAGTTCAAATGAGTAAAAGTAAAGCTTAAACATCAGAATCTTTTATATTTGTTATTTAGTCGATGCGGTTAATTTTATCGATCCTTACAATTTACATTGCAAATTACACAAAGTTTCTTAGTGTAATTTACAGGTAAGAGGTCCGTTTATCTTTTTGGTGGGCAGGGAACTATCATAAACTTTAAAAGTGATTAGGAGTCTCCATTTTAAAGCGATTTAAAGTTGTATAGGAGCGGATTAAAAATAGGAAAAATTGCAAAAACCACCCTTGGGTTTGGGTCAGTTGCAAAAAGACCCTTGTAGTTAGAAAAGTTGCAAAAGAACACCTGTGATGGAAAAAGTATTACATTCGACGGTTTTTGTAACGATTTAAAACAATTGTCTAAAACACCCCTGTTTTAGTGCAGAGGGGCGACACTACCAGACTAGCCAAACCTGCTGCACCTCCAGCCCTTCCCTTCATCGTCGGGGCCTTCTCTCTCGTCAAAACTGCCCAGCCATGCCCGTCACCGCCACAGGTCTAAGCCTCTGTCTCCAATCCCACGACTGAAACATCCTTGTCTCCATATATTCTGAGGTTTACCCCGGTAATGTGATTGGATTTACCCAAATCGCACTATCTTAAATCTAGGGTTTCAATCGCAATGTCCGATTGAAACCCTAGATTTGAGATAGTGCGATTAGGGTTGCGATTAGGTGGGGGGGCTAATGCCTTGTTACGAAGGGGTACTGTGTCCGAAAGAAGGGCGACAACGGGGATTGGGCGGTGTCCCTTGTCTCGTCGTGGCAGCAGGTGGGACTGTGTGGTTATGGCGGCCGCAGCAAGCGACAGCGGGATTAGATACAGCATGCGGTGATAGTTATGGGTGGGTGGGTGGCAGACATGGGCGGTGGAGGTGGATGCGGTCGGATCGGTGAGTGCGGCGGCTAGGGTTTGGCTTAGTTGGATTAGGAAAGAAATTTGGGAGAGAGAAAGAAACTTAGGGCATTTTAGTCATTTTCTAACATTGGTTTTTTGTGAAACGCACCTATAAGGAGCGTGAGCATCACATGTCGCTAATGTGGACGGTTTTTATAATGGTTGCAACATAATTAGCACCTTGGGTGTTCTTTTGCAACTTTTCTAACTATAAGGGTCTTTTTGCAACTGACCCAAACCACGATGGTGGTTTCTGCAATTTTTCCTTAAGAATAATCAGTTTTTTTTACTGGAAGAAGTTATTTTCACTCCATAATATGTTAGTTTACCACCCTCTACTTTTAAGACCTAATTATAGCTGAAAATTTCGGTACTTGCACAACTTCTTATCAATGCAAACGTAAATCAAGCACAAAAATTTAAACAATGATTTTGCTAAAGTAATGTAAAGAAGTTATTTTCACATCTCAGAAGTCAGACCTCGTTTATCCAATCACACAATCATCTTGATGCAAGAATGGTACTTTACACATCTTTGGTGGAAGTTTTATTAGGATTAATCACAAAATCATATCATACACTTAAAGCACATTACACTCATTTATTTCAGGGATAATTTCCTATACCATTTTAACTAACACGCTATTTTTAAATGTATTGCTTAAGTTGTAAACGTGGCATTAAAACTTTAGCTGAAAGCTACCTTTTGGCATTGAAGTCTTCAATATGATTTACAATTGCCTATAATAATAAACCTTAAAATGCAACTCAACAAATAAACAGGTTTTTTTGCTGATGCATCCAATGGTTCACTGCTTGAGAGATTCTTAATTTGAAGGGGACCTCTTCTCCTGTTCTTTTTTCTTCTCTCTAGCTGTTGACTGCTTTGGGCACAGCTTCCTTTGTTGTTCTTTTGCACTACAATTCTTCACCATTGGAAACTTCTCCTCATTCATGCTAAATAGGAGCAACTCACAAGATCTACAAATCCAAATCCTGTATTGATAGACATTATTGCAGGGGGAGTATGAAAGACACCCCCGGCTACCACCATCGAGACCCCCAACAACACCCACAAATAACCCCCACAAAATCGTGCACGCCCACAAGAAGATGTCAATCGAATCTTATTATGTACAGTACTAGCAAAAACCCCATGCTATGCACGGGACCAATCAAGGCAGAAAAATATATGATAAGATTTAATAATTCACGCAAGGTAAAACCAAATCTTTCTAAATGTAAAAAGGATTTTTTATTTTGTACGTATTTGTGTGCGTGTGTTTTTTTTTGTCCTCGTCCATTACAATAGTTGTAATTATAGCTAAAAAGTACTTAGAAGTATTCGAATAACTAAAAGAAATCAAAGGCATATTTTTTATTGAAAAGAGTAATATGCATCATGAACGACAGCCTTCGAAGAAGAAACTAACCTACTTAAAAAGCAAGTCTTCTGCAAGTCATCAGCTCTAACCTCCTCAAGAGCTCACATAAGAGAGGCTGCATTTGAGCTGTGTACTCTTTCAGATGCAGAGGCTAAATTGGAGTGGTCGAAGGAGGTATATAGTTTTACTTTTGAACACAATATTAATGTCTCAATGTAATGACACAATAAATAAATCTCTCAATTTATAATGGTTGATGAACTAAAATTAACCATAGTGACCAATCTACCAGGTGATCCAGCTCTTTCATGAATCTTTTTAGTTTTTTCCTATCCAAATGGTAAAAGAGTTTGCGACATTTTCTCTGTTTTTAACTATGTCAAATCTTTGTTGTTGTTGTTGTTGTTTTGTGTGTTTTAACTCTTTCTCAAAAGAAGCATTGTAGCATCATAACACCAAACTATGTAGTCTGACGCCTCGTCATTAATACGAAACATGTTTACAAAAAACTTGAAACCTTGAACCAAAGGTTAGTCCACTCTCCATACAAAAGTACCTTAAGTATTTGGGGAAATAATTTTGTGATTCTTCTTACTATATAAATATAAAAAGGAAAAAAATTGGCTATTATCATGTTTGTAGGAAAATAGTTACAACTCTCCGCATATGATAACTAACAATCGCTGAATATACTTGATGACATTTCTATTAGTACTTTCAGCAACAATTTCTAACATCACTTGTTTAACGTCACTAAATAAAAGCCACTAAAAATATTTAATGACTATTATTTATCAGTGTACATGAAATCTTTTATACAACCCAGGTAGCATTCAAAACTTTTCCTAAAATAAAATAATTTTGTATGAAGACTAATAATTCTTTCAAGATATAGCTACTACTACTAACCGACACTTGCATTTATGAGTGCTGCTAAAGTGAATCGTTTATCATCAAAAGTGTGACAAAAAATCAAACAGTAATGGCTTTTCATCTCAAGTAGGCATTTTTTTTAAACAATATTTATTAATTTGTGCAACACAATTTGAAAGAAGCAATATATTCTAGCGCAATGAGCAATTAAAGTAAAAATATATAGTATACGTATAGTGAATTTATTTAGGAGTTGGTGTCAGACGCGTGTTGCAAAACTGCGAACCTAAAAAATTGACAAGTAACATCAAAAGAATTCGAAGAAAAAACTTAAGTACAAAGATAAAATTTTAGTAATTGCATCCGCTTCTCTTCTTTGCAGGACCTAAAATTCCTTTCTAAGGTTTTTTATTTATAGGAACATTCCCAAGTTAAGCATACACACAGACACACTCTAATCCATACCCACGCACATACACACGCCTCCCCCACACCACACCACACCTCCCCCCACCCCTCCCCCCGCCACACCCCCCGCACCCCTACCCAAACACACTTCTGGATTTTTTGCGCCATTCATGTCCCCTAAAAAACATACCCACCCCACACACAGTCTTCACCGCACAAACCCACACCGTCCACCCACCCCAAACTCCCTCCCTCCCCTCGAATAGATCATACTCACCGACGAACCACCCCCTCCCCCCCACCTCCCGTCCCACCTTCTTCTGCCTAACATTTCTATCACCACGCAACCCCTCACTCCTATGACCACCTGCACAGCCATGGACAGACCCACATCCACGCCGCAGGACACACACATGACCGCTCCCACCCCTACCCAACCCCCACACACATGAACACAGACGTACACAACACGCTCGGTTCCCCGCCTCCGCACAACCCCTTGTCGCCCGCCACATACCTAACCACCACACGCACCAATACACACCATGAACACACACAAATACAGCCCCCATAGAGAGTCTCCACCATCGCACAACACCACACCCTCCACCCATCCCACTTCACCCAACCCTATATCCACAAGCACGACACACCCACCAACCCACAATAGACCACCCAAACACACATAGAAACACACCACACACCCCCACAAGCAAAACATACACCAAGGCCGCCACCCCTAACCCTCCCCTAGCCCCCTTCCAGTCTTACCACCCTTCAACCACCATCCCTTCTACCCATACTCATCATCCACCCAACACATAAAGACATACACAAATACCCCCTCTGCCGACACCAGATCACCATAAAGTTTTGCCACTACCCAATTGTTCGAAAATAGATCGGGGACCAGTCGGCCACCATGACAAAAGAATTGCGTGCGTGATTAAGATACCAACTCTTTTTGTAGAGTTCAGCTTATTAGAATACAATACTCATTAATGAGAGAAATCAAAGCCCTTAAAACCAAAAGATTCCTGACATTCGGTGGCACAAATACCGGTGGCCTGCTCCTTCTCAACCAAATAAATGACAATATTAAGATGAGTGTACATCTTATAAGCCTAACGTTTCAAATGAGAATGGCATGAATCAGTAATTGCACCAAAAACACTGTTAAGAAAAAGAGCAAACATAAGGAAAAGATATGCACAGAATACAATACTCAATAATGAGAGAAATCCAAGCCCTTAAAACCAAAAGATTCCTAACATTCGGTGGCCCAAATACCGATTGTCGGCTCCTTCTCAACCAAGTAAATGACAATATTAAGCTGATCGTACATCTTGTAAGCCTGTGAAATAAGAATGATGTGAATTAGTGATTGCACCAAAAATACTATTAATAAAAGAGCATACAGAAGGAAAAGATATTTGCTTGGAAGCGTATGGATGAACTGAGAACATATGGAGAAGGTATGAAGTTGAAAGCAATTGAGAAGAAGGCAGTTATTGGAAAAGAAAAAGAAAACGTGTAGCTGGCAGTTGTTTTGGGCTAAAACAAAGGAGATAATGGGCTAAAACTTAGGGGAATGAAATACTTTATTATTATTCCTCAACCAATAGATTTTTTACACCTAACTATAGTTATTAAGAATAATTCAAAAATTCTAGAAAAATGGATTGGTACTCCTTGCCAATTGAATCCTATATATATATATATATATATATATATATATATATATATATATATATATATATATATATATGGAACTAAAAACTAACCGCTCCGCCTCGCTTTTCAGCGAGGAGTGTGAAGCATCTTACTCAGAACTAGGGATAGCAATAAGACCTGCAACCGACGGATCCCCGCCCCACCCCGCCCCGCTCCTATAGGAGCGGGTCTTTTTGACTTTGACCGGACCACGGGGCGGGTATGATTTTTCTTTAAAAAATCTGCAACGGGTTAGGGGCGGGTATGGTATTTAGTCCAACCGCCCCGCGCCCCGCGACTAGGTCCCGCCCCAGTATATTAACCCAATTCATCTTTCTATCATAGCCGTCCATCCCACACATATATAAGATATCCTTATCATCCATTCATCCCTACTCCCCAACCCTAATTTCCAAATTCCAATCACTTTCACCCTACCGACAACAAGAGCAAGTGCCGCAGTGCCACGCCAGCCCTAATCTTCATCTGCCGACAAAGGTACCACGCCGTCGACTGACCTACGACTTTGCATCGTGATGGCGTGATCGCTACCTTTCTCTCCCTCTGCACCTGCGACTGAACTTCTCTCCTACGACTGAACTTCCCTCCCTTTCCTTCGCACCGTCTCTGCTGTGCTCGCTGCCATCTGAGCATATTGTGCTACCGTGATTGTTGCCGTGATCTACTGCCAATTTCATGCTAAAAAAGCAGGTTCGCCAAGTGCCAAAGCAGAGCGGGGCGGGGACGAGTTTTCTAAAGCATTTTAGGGTCGGATATGGATTTGCAATTGTATAACTTGGTGCGGGGCAGAGTGGAATTTCAAGGGTAGCGGGGTGGGTGCGGATCTTATAAGATCCGCATCCGACCCGCCCCATTGCCATCCCTACTCAGAACTGGGGCACTCTAATGTACCCCCTCAACTTCTAAAGAAAAAAATTTCTTTTTCATTTCACCTTGCGACTCTCTCTTTCTCTCTCTGTCTGCCGCTAACAGCGCAACTACTCTCTCAAACTCTCACTCATTCCCTGACAGGTAGACCGTAGACACCCACTGGTGATGGCCGACGGCCTACGCCGACACGGCAGGGGCTCCTCGAGTTGACTCTCTCTAGAGAGTTCAGATCGTCGATGTGGTCTTATTCAGATCTGGAACAATCGTCAACTGAAGAAGAAGTGGTGACTGGTGAGTGGTGATGGGCCAGGCGAGGACTCCACCAGTCGAGTGGCCCGGCGATGATGCGTCGATGACCGTCGACCCGTGACTGGTTAATTATTCAACTGCCTTCATCATTTTCAGATTTAGGTATGCATTTTCAGATTGATGATTGATCATTTGCTTTCCTAATTTAATTTTCATTTTTCATATATTGATGGATTTGATTTCCTGAGTATATTGAGATGCTATATTGACAATTGAGAAAAGCTTAGTTGATTATCAAGTTTAATGGACTAGAAATGACCGAGCTTAGTTGATTGTCAAGTTTAATGGATAATGAGAAAAGCTTAGCTGATTATCAATCTTAGTTGATTTATCCCCGAGTACATGTCTACCCACGTTTTTGTTTTTCATTTAATGACCAAGTATCATAAAAGGCAACAGTCAGATTATAAGCATCTGGAATTTCATTATAGAGAAGAACAACAGATTTATACATCTCCTTCCACCATTAAATAAAGACTACGAGAAGAAGAAGAATCAGCAGAAGCAAGATAGTAGTCTCACTACCAAGAGTAGACCTGTTGTAAGGAGTCAAATAATATGATATAAGTCATAGCAGGCTGATAGGATTATGATTAAAGGTCTCACAGATGATCACGTAAGAACAGGGATAAACTTGGGATGTCAAAGCACATACAGGGGGACAGAAGAACACAATATTCCTATCACAATTACAGAACTAGGATGCCAAAGCATAATTAAGTCTCAAATGATGCATGTTATAGTAGATGATAAAAATTACAGAACTATATCCATGTGCCAAGTTCCATAATGTTCACCGCCTATCTTGAGGAGGAATTTGTCCCCTTTAGAATTTCTGGAATTCAAAGCAAAATTGGGTTCAGATAAATACTTAGAAACTATCTGGAGCAAATCATATTTTATAAAAGCAAACAATCAAATGAAACAAGAAAAAAAGGTGTATATCATATAAAGAATCAAGAACAGTCCACCTTTAATCTCATCTTGTGTGCTATCGCATGGTAAGCCACATATGAAAGTACATCCATATGATGCTATCAGTTAAGAGCTCACTAAGTTTGGTACTTCCTAGTTGAAAATGAACACATTAAATTAAGATGTTTACCTAGAACAAGCATAATGTGCATTAAAATGCACATCAAATTAAGAGGTAGCAAAAATGTTTGACCATTTATATGGAAACAAATAGTTTGGTCTCTAACTCCTAAAAAAAATTTAGCGAATTCAATATAATTTTGGAACACCCTGAAGTGAGGAGAAATCCTGGTTTTGCCACTGACTCAAACTGTTATTGTGCGACGTAGACGACTAAATTAGAACCGAAAAGAAGAGTCTATTCTCTTCTGTCTTCTCTATTACATATGCTCCCGAAAGAAAAAGCTAGAGAAGAAAGCTCCAGGAATATCTATATCTATATTTATTTTATTATTATTTATATATAAAGGAAAAACTTCTTTTGGTGTAACACCTCCTTGGTATTCCCAAGTTCCGGCCTAAAATGGTGACAAGTGGCATTCCAAGAAATTTCTTTAAAAAATAACATGGAATATAAATCTTAAATGGTAATAACTACCTATGAAGATATTTTTTATTTTCATAATTTAAACTTCATTAAGAAAATATAGTTATAATAAATTATAAAGCCCACACTTGATACTACAAAAGTATCATATTGCTAATTTTTATCTTTGCACATATTTTGGTTTTAACAATTTCAAAGTCATTACAAAATTGTAGTTAAAATTAAATATAAGTTTGCTATGATGATAATATTTTGCTAATTTGTACCAAAAAAAATATTTTGCTAACTTCTTTTGCCACACTCATAACTAACTTATTTTTTTTATAATTTTGTGACCATAAATACTTATACGCGATGTTTATTTATTTTTTTAACATAATTGATGTTGTCATCTTTATTTTTGCACAGGTATCGTGTGTGCCACGGTAACTCGTCTATATCTATGTACACAGAGTAGTTCATCCACGTCGATTTTAACAGGTTGTCCACACTTTTCCACAAAATTACACACCGTACCACTCATGTCAACTCGTCCATTTTAGTTCATCGTCCATATGTTTCAACAAAATTACACACCATGCCACTCATAACACGTGCCCCTTCACCATTACCCACAAAAGTACAAGTTGATAACTCACACCTCACATTGCCCATCCTTTTCCATATTACCACCAAAAGATTTTCATGCTAAAACATAGGGCAAATTACACAAATATCCCTGAGGTTAGGGTGTAATTACAGTCAAGGACACTAAGTTTTAAAATGTAACATTCAGTGACCAAACACTTTAAAATGTATCAGCTGTGTCCATCCGTCAGGGTTCCGTCCAAAAAGTGTACTTTTTATATGATGTCAGCAATTTTTAAAATGACGATACCACCCTTTGTACTGTATATACTGAATATTTTAATCTTTGATTTCAGCCTTAATTTGAAGATTTGTGCCTACTGATTTCAAAAATTAGGGTTTATTAGAGCCTTAATTTTCAAATTAGGGTCTCAAAACCCTGATTTGAAAATTAGGATTCCAAATCCCTAATTCATAGTGAATCTGAAATTCATTGTGAATTTCATTCCATCAATTCAATTCAATTCCATTCCAGAAATTTCATTCCATCACTATCGTCCAAGTATCAATTCAATTCCATCACTATCGTCCAAGTATCAATTCAATTCCATCACCAAAGACCACTCAATAAATTAAAGGAATTGCACCTGTCCTTGGACCACCACCCCGCCAATCGCCTCTGCGACCGTCGCGGACCTCACCCCGGCGCCGCCACGCTGTTGATTATGTCATCCGTCTCCTTAAGCGCCACCATCCCGCTCTCCATCCCGGCGTACATCAACCCTCGGCGGTGCTGTCGGTGGGCAAATGCGGCAACGCTGCCCGTCTC
Organism: Escallonia herrerae; assembly: GCA_033070095.1. NCBI lineage: Eukaryota > Viridiplantae > Streptophyta > Magnoliopsida > Escalloniales > Escalloniaceae > Escallonia > Escallonia herrerae. The sequence goes on along the minus strand of JAVXUP010000049.1, from coordinate 130,868 downwards.
AGCATAGATCGAGTTGTCGATAGAAAGGAAGATCGAGCGGATGGGGCGACAGTCGTGGAGTAAGGGGGCTGCCGGCTGTCGGTCCTTAGATCCAGAGCATTTTGCAGCTGGGTTATGGTTGGACCAGCTTTGATTTGTGTATAGTGGTGGTGTGGGTGGGTTAATCGGCGGTGGGGCGAGGGAGGGGGCTGCCGGCGTGGGAAAGATAAGTAAGAGAGAGAGAGAATTTAAGGGAGAATTTAAGATAATGACAATTGAAATAAATAGATTTGTAACTTGAGGGTAACAAAGTCATTTTATTAAAACCGTTAGGATTTTTAAGATTCCGTCTGGTCAATGGATATAGGTGTAATTTATCCAAACTATTATCTTTGTCTGTAATTATACCCTAACCTCAGGAATATAAGTGTAATTTGCCCTAAAACATATACGCTACAATGCAATATTCTGACTTGTTGAACAACTAACACCTCACATCACATCACACGTGACGCTTCACTTTTCTTTTGCACTCTCATCCTCTTTCTCTTAGAATTTTCCTCTTTCACAAGTAACCTTCTTCTTTCCAAACACAGGTGATTTCATCCCTTTCCTTAACAGTTAATTTCTTTTCTTTTCAAGAAATTTGTTATAAATTTGTGATGTTTACTTTGTCCAGTTTTAGTTCATTATTAATTAGGTTCAATTTTTAATAACGCTCAATAGTGGAGTCCCATAATCTTCGATTAATCTACGTTTTGGTTTATGAGGTATGTGTTAAACCTTAATTTCTCAATCTTTGTTCTTTTTTTTTTTTCAGGCAATTTACATCCCAGACCATTTTTTCTTAACCAATGATTTAAATTCTTCATTTTAATTTTCAAGTTTTTGTGTTCTGTATTTTCAGGAATCTTGCATTATTCATTTATGCTTTAATCTATCCTTGTCCATGCAATTAGCCATCAAAGCCTTCATATTTGGGTTTGCTTTATTATTATTATTTTTTGTATTTTTTTTCTTTGTTGAAAGCATTAGGTGAAATCTGTTTAAATTTGTTGTTTATTGTTTTATGTAGAAGGAGGAACCTATTCTCAGATAAATCTTTGTGAATTACTTTGTACTATGTTGCCTTTTGTTCTCGTATTTTAGCCTATGCAATAGCTACAATTTAGTAGTTTGTGTTTTGTATTTGTTATATTACTTTGAGTTTAATTGGTTCTCTTCTGCCATCACATATCATGCTAAGTTTTTGACACCTAATATGTCGACTCTGGGTATCAAACGTACTGAATTTAGTGATGCACAACGACATATCTGTTTTCGACTTTGTAATCATTTTTGCCGAGTTTGTAACCGTGTGTATTTATCAGGTAACTTAAAACCATAATATTTATCCCGTCCTATGTTGATTGTACTATACTATGATCATTGATTGATTCTAGCCAAAACAAGACACAATTATCTTATTCTCTTACAGTGTTACCTACACCCTTTCCAAAATGCTGTAGAATTATATGACAACAAAATATAATATGGCTGTTTTTTTTTTTTTGCTACTAATTACCAATAACCTTGATGGTGTATACCCCCCCAATCTACGCAAACTCTAATTACGACAATCATCCATGAGCATCCTTCACACCAACCAAATTGAATCACCATAATCTGCAAACTCATCACATTAGGGGTCCCCGTTTAAGATAAATAACAGCAATGATTGCCATGGCATCTAGCCGGTTCTTCGGCCCATCACATCACTGGAGGAATAATTGTACAAATCTCGCGGTGGCAATGTGGGTATTGCACTAATGTTTAGGATCATGAAAGTTAAAATTATAGTTCATGTACTATTTCAAAGAAACCTTAATCATGTATAGAGGTGTCAAATGGGCCAGGCGGCCCGCGGGCTGGCCCGACCCGGCCCTTTTCTGGCCCGGGCTGGCCCGGCCCCTTTGATGAATAGTGCTGGCCCGGCCTTTTAGGGCCTGGGCCAGGCCTACATTTTCCAGGAAAAAGCCCGGGCCAGGCCCGGCCCGGTTTTGGCCAGGCCCGGTTCTGGCCCGTTCAGGGCCCCCTCTTTACTTTTGAAATTCCACTTTTCCCCCTTTCCCCCCAACGGATTTATTCCCCTTTTTCCTCATACACAGTACTGAAGATTTAAGTAATGCGAAGAATAATAACACATCTTAAAGTCTTTGATTTTTTTCTTTATAAATATAGTGGTCATGGGATCGAGTAAATTTCCAACATCTTTATGTATTGAAATTACTGACCCCAATGCATCGTGTACCCCACATTTGCTATATTTTGTCAATTTATGTTACAATTTGAGTGGGCTGGAACTTGGAATCTGCTCTATTTCAACACAGATATTGTTCTGTGCCCAACCATGGGCTTCAGATAATCGAACTTAATTCTAGTTCTAGTGTTTGGATTGCCCAAAATTTGGTTTAAAAGAGAGATTGCATAAAGAAGATTCAAAAGGTATTTCCTTTTAAGTGTAAGTTTTACTAAGAAGAGTAGCTTTGTCCTCGACTTTTAAGCTCCATCAACGGATGTGCATTGCATAGCCTCACACAATGAACCTGAAGCTAGTGGCGAAGGGGAGGGATAGCCTTGTCGCGTGCCCACCCCCATTTTTTGGGATGAAGTTTTTCTTGACAATTTGACTTTTATCTTTATGATGATGATATTTGTTACTTCATGTCCCTTTGAGAATTTATCATTATTGAGAACCTTTTTGAAGCCAAACTTGTTGATTTAGTATATTGATTTAGTCTTACCATATACCGTAAAACATATTCTTACACATCAATCTTTTTAACTCTTGTCGCTATAGATTTGTAGTAAAGCATTGATTGCTGTTAGGGACGCTTTAATAAAGCGTCCCTAACAGTAAATTACCATAATTAAAAAAAAACCCTTACCTTGAATAACAAGAAAATGCCAAAAAAAATAAAAAAATAAAAAGAAAATTGGGCCCAGGCCCGGCCCTAAATGTTGGGCCTAGGGCCTGGGCTTGGACCGGGCCCAGATATCCCCAGAACCAGGCCCGGCCCTGCCCGGCCCGGTTGGCAGCCCCCTTGGCCCGGCCCCGGCCCCGGCCCGATTTGCTGGAGGCCCGATGGGCTTAGGCTGGGCCGGCCCAAGCCCGGCCCATTTGACATCTCTAATCATGTAGTGACGATGATGTTTGTTTCTTAAAAGACAAGAGTGGAATAACTTAAAATTAGAAAATATGTTTTGTTTGAGAAACTATCTCCACTAAATATGATATGTCAGGATAAGTGGGATTTAGTATAAGAAAGGTGATAATTATAAGGGATAATATCACTTATATCCCTCAATTTGGGAGTAAATTACATCCGAGGTACATGTTTGCGTTTATATCAGTTATGTCCGTTGAACACATGGAATTCGAACGGTGTTAAATTTTCATATAAAGTTACATAATTGTCCTCTAGAACAAAAAAACCACTCCTCATCTCTTCCCCCTCTCTTTTTCTATCCCTTCTCAAACCCACCAAACCACCACTGTACCTTCTATCACCCTCTCAAACCTACTTCCTCATCCAATAACCATGACCACCATCATATGGAAAATCACCACATCACTCTCGATAATGTTGATTAAGTTTACTTACCTTTTTACCTTTTGTTGGCCAAAAATCTGCCTCAAAAATGGGTTTACATCTGGAAATGAAACTTGCTAATGCCATTTGGTGGTTAGTAATGTGGTCGTGAGATTGTTAGAGTTTAGTATGGAGGCAGTGGGGCAATCTTTGGTAGTGGTCGGCTGGTATGGCCGCATGGGTAGCTGTTGGTCGATGGGTATGGCCATGGTCATGAGCTAGAAAGGAGAGAGGAAATGCTACCCTCTCCTTCTTCCCATTTCCAATTTGGTTATTTCATGTTTTTGTTTTGAAGTTATGCTGGAGACTTCAAAGTAGTGGAACAAGTGAATTATCATTTTTGCACACTGTTATTCAAATTTAGACAGGAGTTAAGAAGCTTAGAAGTTTGCATCATGCAGATTCATTGAGAAATTGTAACAAAAATTTCCTGAAAGAGGGGTGAAACAACAATTAGAGGAACTTTGCAATATCTATACCATGTTCCTTATCCAAAAGTATCAGGGTGATTTTCTTGCTACTGGCTGTATAACCTTAAAACAGGCTTCATTTGCAAATGATCAACTCAGATCTTTGCATTCCCAGGTTTGTTGTTAATTTACTAAAAACGTACTGACTTTTTGTGTTGGAAGGAAATCGACATCACAGTATCATCTTGAAATTTGTGACTATATTAGGTCTAGCCAAATGCAATTGCCCTAGTAGATGCATTCCACCAAGTCAGTAGTGGTTGTGAGAGATGAGAGAGAACTGGGAAGAAGGAAAGGGTAGAATTGCCATTTTTGAAATATAGTATTGCCTTATGTGCAGAAATCGTTAGTTAGGATCATGGAACCCTAACGGTAGACATATCTGATACCAAAATTTTCACATTTAAGATACGAGGGCAAAATTTTGAAACTTACGTCCTTAACAGTAATTTACTCCTCAACTGAGGGATATAAGTGATATTACCCCTAATTATAACTCTAATGAGTTGAAGTATCAACTTGCAGAGCCTTAAACTTCTATTGACGCATGATTCTTTGGCGACATGATTATCCTCCCCCCATGGGTTGCTTGCTCTGAACCCTGAACCCCAGTAGGAAGCTGGTTATGATACAAAGGTTTGACATCATATTAATTTGTTAGTTTGTGTTTTGGTTTATTTCTAAGAACACTGTCAAGCTAGCTGTCAAAATGAAGAAACTTGGTTCTAACCTTATCTCCTTTAGACATTACATTTAAACTCTTTATGTGCATGTTAGTTCTTCATTGTAGGAAAACCGCACATCATAAAAAAATAAAAATAAAACAAATAATCGAATAATGTAAGATTCGTCTATAATGCATTTTACGAATCTTGCGTCATTCGAGTATGTGGTAATCTATTCTTATTCACGCTATTAGCCATCAAAGTCTACAGATTCATGTGGATTGTTTTAGTCATTATTGTTGTGTTATTCTTTTCTTTGTTCAAAGCTTTTTGAAATCTTGTTAAGTTTTTTTTTTTCAAGTTTATCCAAGTACTTTGTACCATAGTTCTTCTTATTCATTCATTTGCCCTCAGCTTATTTCCAATTTTGCACTAAGATCCTCAACTAATAGATAATGTCATGTTATGAGAAATATATTCTGTTGTTTTCTTACGTTTTTTAAATGATAAAAAGAGCGTCAATATTGCGGAATATATTGTAAGGGGCTGCCATATATCTGTTGTTATAATGATAAATGTGGCTATTGACTAATTTTTCAGATCGTAAAGGTTACAATTTTAGTTCGTGTTATATTTCAAAGAAGCCTTAATCATGTAGTGACGACGATGTGAGTTTCTCACAAAACAAAAGTGAAATAATTTAAAATTAGAAAACATGAACATGTTTTCTTTGAGAAACTATCTCCACCAAATATGTTATGTCAAGATAAGTGGGATTTAGTCTAAGAAAGGTGATAATTATAACTCTAATGAGTTGAAGTATTAGCTTGCAGAGCCTTAAACTTCTTGTGACACACGATTCTTTGACAATCTGATTGTTCTCCCCATTGGTAGCTTGCTCTGAACCCTAAGAGAAAGCTGGTTTTGATACAAAGGTTTGACATCATACAATTTTTATTTTGTGTTTTGGTTATTTTCTAAGAATATTATTACATTTCCAAAATGAAGAAACTTCATTCTAACCTTATCTCCTTTAGATATCAAATTTAAGCTACTTATGTGCATGTTAGTTCTCCATTACCGGAGAACTGCACTTCATCAATAAAAATAATAATAATAATAATAATAATAATAATGCAAGATTGCATTTGAAGAATCTTGCATCATTCGATTATATGGTAACCTATCCTTATCCATGATATTAGCCATCAAAGTCTTCATATTTATGTGTATTGTTTGAATCATTGTTTTTTTTTTCTTTGTTCAAAGGTTTTTGAAATCTTGTTAAATCCATATTTTTTATTCAATTTTATGTAGAGCGAAGGAGATGCCCACTTTCAGGTAAGTTTTTGTATATTACTTTGTACCATGGTTCTTCTTATTCATTCATGTTCCCTCTACTCATTTCAGTTTTAAACTAAGAGCCTCAACAAATAGATAATGTCATTTCATTAGAAATATATTATGTTATTTTCTTACGTTTCTTTCATGATAAATAGAGCATTAACGTCGTGGAATATATTGTAAGGGGCTGCCATATGTAACTGTTGTTACACTTACTTTCCTGTGTTGGTGTTGGCAGGTGCGGGGTGCACTACTAATGAAAGACTTTACTTTGTACAAGTTGCTTGGTGTTGCCTGGTGTTAGTTAAAGATTACCTACCACTTTTTAGATCTTGATATGTTATCTCCCTCTTGAAAATCACTATGCCCTCATTGCACAAGCTCTTTTTTGCTTTTTTGGTTTCATATATACAGTGCCATATATGAGAGACTTTACTTTGTTATGTAGGTGGAGGGAATCCAAGTTCTTCATGCCAATAAAGGTGAAATGACACAAACTCGCAGTGGCTTATATTGGTTTATATTTCCCACTTGATGTAAGCTCGTTCCCTTCCCTTCCCTGATTCTTTTTCTTTTAACTGCTAAAAATCATTTGTAGCATTCATGTAACAAGTGAAAAGGCAAACACTTGCCATCCATACTTGGTTGTAACATTTGTGACAAGTTGATTCAAACCATTTTATAATCATAATAACTTGGAAATATTCTTTTGGTCTTCTGGAGATGGGGAAGGAAGGATTTGGGGAGGGAGGGGGGGGGGGGGGCTGGGGGGTGTCTGCAATCTTATAGTTTGTGTCTTAGGTATTTACTGCTTTTTGTGTTTAGAAGTTTTGCTAGTTTAACTTTGACATGTGAAGTCTCTGCAATCTTAAGCTTTTGTAGCAGAAATATAAGATGTTTTGCACAAGTGTCAAAAGACAACCCTTCTTTGTGACATTGGGGTTTGATATGAATCAGCGCACGCACTATTTATTTTCACTCAGTAATTTCTCATTTTCTTTTTTTTTTGAAGTATTACAGCGTTTTACTTCTATGATGAGCTTTACCGTTTATAGAAAAGTTACATTACTTCTATGATAATTTGAGACCGTAAATTGTAAACAAATTGGAGGTTTTGAGTGTCATGAAAATAAAATAAACAGTAGTACCCAAAATCTTGGCAAAAGAAATTACAAAAAAATGCATCCAATTAGTCACTGAAGAAAGTGAATAAAAGTGGTGTGTATTCAAAGGTACTCGCGTGAAGCGCGTGGTTAGCTGACTAGTTGGAACTAAAAACTAACCTCTCCTCTTTGATCCAGTTCAGCGCAGAATGAAAAATAAATAGGGCATCTTACTTTGACCGTTATTGAGTGACGTGGATGACTAAATTAGAACCCAAAAAAGAGGACAAAGTTGGTTAAATCTACACTACATCTATATCTATTTATACTTATATACTACTCATTAAGGGAATACATGAGTAGTGTAATATATTTTTGGTGTTACATTGAGAATCGTTCTAGTACAGACAAGTTTTCCTAATATATAATTTCCCTGAATTGTTCACTCTCTTGACACTAGTAGAAAGGACCATCAGGGCAAAAACTTCAACTTCAAAAAACACTACTGAACTCTCTAATTTCAGTTACTAGATACCTATATATTTTTATTTTTTTTGAGTGAAGATTAGAAATATATGTCATGACCCGAACCCATAGGTAGAGCCCATGAGTTAGGTTCGTGACCGGCTGCAGACCACTAAGCCTCTATCAGGGCTCTGCCAAGCCTACTCTAACATGTATTTAGAATTCATTCAAACTTGTTAAATTTTAAAACAATTCATTGGTTATTACAAGCCTCACCTAAAATTTCTTCAACAATCAATTTCAAACTCTCACTTACAAGTCATTGACAAATATGAAGAAATTCTTACAAGTCATTGACAAATATGAAGAAATTTGAGGAGACCTAAGCTCCAAAATTCTCAAATTATTACAAATCAGTACTAGCTAGCATGTCATCCAGAGATTTATTAAATAATTTATGAGGACTGCTTCTCTTCTAGCACTCGTCTCCTGCAATACATCCTCGTGGCCCTCATCAGTGCCGGTTCTATCTAGGTAATCGCCTGAAAAATATTGAAAGAATGAGCTTGGGGTCCAGTAAGTACATACCATGTCCCTAAAATAGGTTTGAGGGTTTCAAAACATGCCATGAATTTCTCTTTTCAAAATCAGGAATTCAATGTCACCATAACAAAACATTCTTCATTATATATACATACATATATGCACTTGCAGAAAAAAGGTTTTCAAACTGGAGTATAATCATCAAGAAAGCTCATTTGTATGCATCATAGATAACACAATTTAGGTGTGATGTGGTCAGCGTACAAGTCCCCCTGACTAGGGCCTAAGATCCCTTCACACATCTGGGATAAAAAATAATTATGTGGACGTAAGGGCGAACCACAAGCAACAGTATTATGCATGCCCCATTGACCAGGCCCAAAATCCAACTTTCTCCCGTTGGATATGGAGCACAGCAACGAAGTCAAATTCACCATCTCATTTAACCTGTACCGAGTGTAAATCTACTATATTTGGCAAGTTGAGTCAGGGTAAAATAACAAATGAAGTCAATATATATCTTTTAACATTTTGCAATTCTGTAAGACGGAGTTAAGTATTATTTGGCAAGCCAAGTTAGGGTAAAACAACGAGTGAAGTTAATATATATCTTTTGACGTTTTGTGGTTCCATAGGATATATTTAAGTATTTTCTAACAAGTCGAGTTAAGGTAATATTTATATGTACCAAACCTATCCCAGAATTTTTAAAATTTATTTTTACTGAAGGTGATAATAAACTCATTTTATTGGACACCTAATCTGAGCAAAACTCGAAAGGCTAAGAAAATTGGTGATAATGTGATGCCCCTAAAATCGTGTTACACCCCAAAAAACGAGTGAGAGGTGTTTAGCTTACTTGAATATTGAAGGGCTGAAATCTATCTTGCGATTAAACTTCTGCTTTGTCTCCAATAACCGCGATTGGTTATGAAGTTTCTTCTTGTAAGGCGGTTCATTTTTCCCTTTCTTTTCACGCAATGTGTGGGCAGAAAAAGAGTTAATAATATGAACTTCGCTAAAAATAATCAAGCATCACTTAGTTGTAACATTTACTAAAATAAATTTTAAAAATTATGAAACTTTTACTATTTGAATTTTCATTTTGTGTCATTTTTTAACAATTTTCTTCATATGCCAAGATTGACCTTTAGGATTGATGACACATATTTTGCTGCTATTGATTAGAGTCAAATCTTGCGTCACTAAATTCCGTCGTATGTATGTAACGACGTTTACTATTTTATATAGTAGATTCATATTTTCGGATGGCTAAAAAGCCAACTGTTAATTACGTCCACGACAACCTCCGATTAGAGAAATGCAAAATACAAATCCAACATAAATAACAAAACAAAATATATACGAACTTTCATTTCTTTATGAATCTTAATATATTATGAAATTATACATGAAGTAAATAAAAAGTTAGAAATAAAAAAAAAATGGGATTCACCTTGATCCCATACTTTCCTTTTTCTTTTTCTCTTCCTTTTCCTTTGTGCCGCAAGCCAGCAGCCCCACTTTATGCTTCCTCCTTTGCTGAGTCTTTGGCTGACTTCTTTCCTTTGTCCTTTCTCTTTTGTTTCTCTCTTTGATTCCCTTTTTCCACTCTGTCTTCCTGAATTTTTCTCCGCCTCTTTTTTTCCTTCTTGATTCTTCTCCTTTATTTTTGCCAAGAGAACTCTTCTTCCTCCCCCATCCCTCTCTGCCATCCTCCCTATCTCTTATAAACAGCCCCCTTATTTTGCTTGGACGACACTTCTTCAATAGATAAAGAGTAAATTTGATAAACCTTGAAGCCTTCAGCCTTATCAAACAATATTTATCCATTATTTTTTTTAATGAGTCTTCATTTCACTTCCAATGTCTTAGCCGAACTGCAATATTAGTGGACTTTTGAACATATGGGCCTTCTTTAAAAGTCCGAATATCTGGGCTTCCTTCTGACAAAGCTTTCAACAAAAATCTTGGGCTTACTTGTCAATCCAATATTTTTCAATATTGGATATTATTTTTTTGTCAACATTTCGTTGCCAACTAGGATTTCAATGAATTTTTAGCTAAAAAAGCAAACACGTCATTATAGGTACTTACTACTATCTAAAAATTTTAATTGTGCTATTTTTTAAAGAAAAATTACAATTACATAAATGTTTTACAATCCTTTTGGTAAATAATATGCAAGCCATTTTTACAGGATGGGGACCTAAACTAAAAAAAGTTAACCCTCATAAAATGACTTGAGTAAAAGTTATCCCTCAACCAAAAAGGGGTAAATGCATTTTGCCCCCCTCTACTTTAGGACGGTTGCAATATGGCCCCCTCTTCTAAAACAAATTGCACTAAACCTCCCTGCACTCATCAAAATTATGCAAAATTGAACGGCCATAACTGAGCTTGTCGAAATGTTACAACTACCCTTCTTTTAAACAGAACTAAAAATCCCTTCTTAAACCATTTGGGGTGGGCGAAGGGAGAATGGAGAGAAGAGCAAGGAGCGGCAGCGGCGCAGGGCTGTTGCAGCCGCGGGTGGCGAGAAAAAAAAAGAGGAAGGGAAGAGCGGGGGTGGGGGGGATCAGTGTCACCGACATGGAAGAGGGGGACTGCCGGCATAGCGGGGTTGCTATGGCAGCGGGGCGGGGGGAGAGAAGAGGAAGGAAGAAAGAGGAAGGAGGGGTTGCGTCACCGATGGTAGGGAAGGGGCTACCGACGGAGAGCTTGGCTGTTGTGGCAGCAGAGGCCGGGGGAGAGAAGAGGAAGGAAGAGAGATGGAGGGGGTTGGCGTTGCCGATGGCAAGGAAGGGGCTGCCGGTGGAAAGCTCGGCTGTTGTGGCAGCAAAGGGCGGGGGAGAGAAGAGGAAGAAAGAGGGGGGTCGACATCGTTGACGGGGGGAGGGGGCTACCGGCAGAGAATGGAGCGCCGGTGTGAGATGGCCGAAGGAGGGTTGGCGGCGCATGGATAGAGATTAGGGTTTTCAGTAGGAGAAATTAGGATTTGGGAAGGGCACGGTCGGGTCAGGTCAAGTTGGCATGGAGCAGGTCTGGTTTGGGTCTGCCTGTGATTGTGAGGAAGAGGGCGGGCGCAGGTCGGGTCGTATGGGTTCGGGTTCTACCCACTGGATTTTTGAAATTAAAATTTGAAAATTCAAAATTTTAGAATAAAATTCAAAATTTTTTTTTGGTTTTGTTTTGCGGTTGGCCTTTAAAAGAAAGGTTTGCAAATGAGTTGCAATGGAAATGGTCACCTTTTGCAAATTTTCTAGGGTTTGCAAATGAAGTGAAATAAAATTGGTGGTTTTTTGGGTATTTTTTGCAAGTCTTTAGTATTTTATTTGGTCAGAAGGGTATTTTCGTCCTAAAATTGCAGGTTCTAGGCGCCAAACATTTCCTGCCCAAAAATTGTGTTAACTTAGATGGAAACCATCAATTTCGCATAGTTTTGATGAGTGCAGGGAAATTTAGTGCGATTTTTTTAGAATAGGGGGCCATATTGCTACCGCCCTAAAGTAGAGGGGGGCAAAGTGCATTTACCCCCCCAAAAAATAGTATCTCTCATTTTACTAAATAATGAATTAAGTAAAAGTTATCCCTCTTTCAGGGAAAGAAATCTATACATAATAAAATGACGAGACATGTAAGCTATATGCCAAATACCTGGCTTCGCTACACATTAAAAAAAGGACCAAAACCTTAAGTGCCACCGACGTATTTTACGTTTTACATATGGATTTATAATAACGACTTGAGAAAAAGTAAAAAACATGATTTAGTGTAACACCTTTTTTCTGTTACATTGAGGATCATTTTAGTACAGACAAGTGTCCTAAATATATGATTTCTCTGAATTTCCCATTCTCTTGACAATGGTTGATAAAACCATCAGGGCAAAAACGTCAATTCTACACTACCCCTCTCTAATTTCAGTTGCCATATACCTCTTATTCACCTTATGTAACTTTCAAGCAGCAGCTCTTCCTCCCCTTCTTCCTTCCGCCTCTTCCATTATGGACTGCAATTTGTGAAGAACCGGCATAAAATTCTGCTCTTCAATTGTCTATTGGTAAGTTTCTCTCTTCTGCATTTTTTTTGCTCTTTCCAATGTACTTTCGTGCTCCTTCGTTACTGTACCTATAAGTCTGTGACATTGCCCAAAACCATTTCTTCCTTTAATGGGTATCCACAAACGAATGATGCAAAGTATGTTTATCATATTGCCTGTCAAATACGTAAGTTAGGAGAAGAGTTTAATGAGCATACTTGGTCTGTCATCTAGAAGTCATGTGAGTCACGAAAGGATCAGATTAATGGGGAGCAGATCCATGGGTTGCTTATACAAAGCGGGTTCATTGATTTCCATGTATTCAAAAGGTAGGTACTTTGAGAATGCAAAGAGAATGTTCATTGAAGAGGCAGAAAATATGCTTTGTGAGATGAATGAGAGAAACTTGGCCTTGGGCTTTGGGATTGGTGGCGGTTGGTGGTAGTGGGTGTGTCAGGATGGCCATGTGTAATATTCTAAACTTCGGGAGCTATTTAAAATAGTCATTCATGACCCGAAGAATAAATGGGCGCTTATTTTGAGCAATGCTCGGGTATTAGTACAATATGGAAGCTTAAAACAATTTTGTAGCAAAAATATAATTTTTAAAATTTTGGGGTCATTTTGTCATTTTGTAATTTTGAAAACTTTGTGGGCCAATTTTCAAATTATGAAAAGGAGCACTAATGTGTCAATACCTTAAAGAGAATTGTTTTTGGAATGACTAAACTAGGGTAGTAATAAAATAAGAAATTCAGGTAACCAAAGGAAGAAAAGAACAAAAAAAAGAGACAGAAGAAATAGGACAAAATAAAACAAGAAACAGAGAGGGAACAGAGACACAAGAACGTAGAAAAAACAGGGCAGTTGTGAGGGGGAAAAGAAGGAAGTACAGAGAAGATCTCAAGTCATTTTTAGCAGGTAAACTTTCCAAACTCATAGTAGGCATGTTCTAGTGTGTGCTTGTGAAGTTTATGTGCATTTTTGGTAACTGTGGGGCATGTTCTTGAGCCATGAACATGGCTGTCGAGCCATGTTACCGGGGGGAATTTTTCTGGGTATTGCGGATGATGGGTTGTAGCCATGAAATTATGTAAATTAGATCACATGATCAATGTTTAATCAAGTTGTGGACTGGTAGGAGGCAAGGGAAGAAAAACCATGGCTGGGCAATGGTTCTTAGTATGGTTGCAGTGAGTTCGGGTGAGGGGAATCATGGGTGATTGTGTATGTATACCATGAAATTGTGTTGATATGAGATGTTTGGGGAATGATGGGAGTGAATTTGTGCGTTTGTGTGTGTTACTGAGGGACAGGATTGGGTGTTAGTGTGTGAAATTGGGATGTGCAGTGGGTGTTCCATGTATGTTACAGTGTAGGTGCTTCGTGTGTGTGTGTGTGTTTATGAGTATATGCGTGTGTAATTTAAATGTATGATAGTGTCAGTGTATGTGTTTTAGATAGAGTAATGAGAGTTTAGTGTCTTCGAGTGTGTTGGAAGTGCATCAATGTGTGTTCATGAGTTATATGTATGAAATGGGTCTTGGCAGGGAAGAAGGTAGATGATGAGTGTGTGTTCTGAAGGTGAACTACTAGGTGCTTCGATTTGAATATTGTTTGTTTTTGTCGCTAAAAGTGGGGGCAAGTTAAACAGTTTTCATTCAAATTTTTTATAAACATTTTGAGTCAAAATTAGACAAATTTCAAAGCAGTAACCCCTAATATTTTTACAAGATCTAGGCTCTGGAATTTTTCAGAAATTTTCGGTATCCGCAAAGGGTGCTAAATTAGCGTATCGACTAAGAATAATTATCGAATTATTTAGCCTAGTAAACAGAGTTATTTTAATTTGAAAAGTAAAAACCTATTTTACTGATATGATTCATTCTCTAAAATTTCGAGCCATTCTGAGGCTGATAGGTATTTTTCGTGAAATTGACTTTTTAGCGCTCAGTCTGGACAACAGTTCGGAATTTTCGGGCGAAAAATCTCTAAAACAATTTTTAGGCCAGAAATGATATTAGGATGCTTAAAATAGCAGTTTAAGATATTTTAGAATTTTTTCAGCACTGGAAACCCCCAGGGGCATTTTGGTAATTTGCCACCCCAGGGGGTATTTGGTAATTTTATCCATAAAGGGTATTTTTGAGTAAAGTTACATACGGTTAGAATATTTTAGTGATTTGGCTTACAGAAAGATTATTTTGATGAACGGGGGCATTTTGGTAATTTGCCACCCTGAAGGGGCATTTTGGTAATTTGACATAAGAAAGGTATTTTTCCATAAATTGATGTACAATAAGGTTATTTGGGTGATTCTACTTACGGGAAGAACGTTTGGGTGATTTAAATCCAAGAGGGGCATTTTGGTAATTTTGCATACCCGGTGAGGGAAGTTTATTTTGGGAGTATGCATGAGTCTGTGTTAAGTTATAATATTTTTTTATGGTCTATGTTCTAATGATTCAATTATTCTGTTTAGGTTAAAATTAAAGACTTTCGGTTAAATAGTTTAGTTGTGGATCCAGGTAAGGGATTCTATCTGAACCCTGGGTAAGGACTTTCGTCTGAACCCTTATTTTGATAATTCGTACTCGTAAGTACTCCTTTGATTTATTTACGACTAATGTCGAATTCTGAATCATGTATCAATAGCAGCATGTTATTGCCAAAAAACCCTAATATTGAACCTGAATCAATTATTTAGAAATCTTGTGATGCTCGGTTGTTATTGCATGTTATGGAAATTTCATAATTGTTTGTATACGTTCTTCTGGATTATTGTGCTTAAATTTGATAATTATTCGTAATCATTTTTGTTGTTTATCTGTGATTTTTCTTCTGAAAATTCCGAATGCTAACTTATGTTAGTATGATTATTGTTATTGGAATCCGAATTAATTTCGGTGATTGAGCTTATGTTAAAGCTCACTGATATTGTTGATTTTTCCGTGTTGACTTGGGTTTCCGTTTTGTGGGAGGGCGTAATAAGGCTGGTTTGAATCTTGCAGGAAAAGCAGGCTAGTACCCAAGTGGACTAGTAATTATTTTGGTACATCATGCATGTGTACACTTCCGACTTTGCCTGAGTGGCATTGTAACCGCCCAAGATCAATGTTGATTTTTTATTTTTTATTTTATTCATGCCATATGTACCATGATTTGTACTTGGGTTGAAATCCCTTGACAAGTCATCATTGTATTTTGGAAATGACTGTTTCAGATGATCCGTATGCGTTTTGAAATCTTTTGGAAAACCATCATCGTATTTTGAAATGACTTTTGAAATAATCTTTTATTGATCGTTTTAGAACCCATCGTGATGGTAGTGGTCTATTTTGGTATTTTATTCTGATGAATTTTAATCCATTTGGAAACCATTGAGTTTTTGACCATTTGAAGTGTTCTAAAAATCTTTGTCAATTGGATTATTGGAAATGTTTGTAATTTTTTTGTTGGTCCTTATACGACCTTACTGAGCTCTCAAAAGCTCACCCTTCATTTGATTCCCTTCTGTAGGTGATGATAAGCTGTAGCAAGTTTGGGAACGTGTTAGAGTCTGTGTGAGGTTTCGATAAGCCCACCACTACAGTGATGTGAGACCCTTGCGTGGATCAGAACTGTCACCTTGTTTTATAAGATCTAGAGTTTGTAAAGAACCTAGGTTTTCGTAGACCAAGTTTAAGCAGTTTTGTGAGGTTGTATTTGAAGAATTTGAGATGGTATCAGATTAAATGTTTTGAAGTATGTGTTAGTTTTGACAGGTTTGATGTGATCAGGTAGGATAATGACCCGCGAGTTCGGGGCGACAGAGCTCCAGATTTCTGGGGGCGTTATACCGTGGGTAGGCCAGATTTATATGTGCAAATGGACGACTGTGGTATGTCATGGCGGGGCAGTATGGTGGTGATTGGTGGGTTTATTGGCAGATGACGACCGGTCACCATTGGTGGGTCACGACCGGTCGCCGAAGGGTGTTGTCGGAGATGTTCCTGGGTGGTGGGTCGTGGTGGCTTTGTAATGATGGCCTATCAGTAGGTGGTGGGGCGGGGCAGCGTGGTGGCCTTTGGTGGGCTGTTGGCTGATGACGACCGATCTCCGTTGGTGGGTCACTGTCAGTCATCAGAGGGTGTTACTGGGTGGTAGGTCGCTGTGGCTTTGCGATGGTGGGCTATCAATAGGTGGTGGGGCGGGGCAGTGTGGTGGCCTTTGGTGGCTCTATTGGATACTGATGATCGGTCGCTGTTGGTGGGTCATAATCGATCGTCGAATGGTGTCTTTGGGTGATGGGTGTTGTCGATTGGTGGATTGTGGTGGCTATGGTGATGGCCTGTCAGTAGGTGATGGAGCGGGGCAGTGTGGTGACCGTTAGTGGGTCGCAATTGGTGGTTGGACTGCAGGCGTAGGCTTGGTGGCAGTGGTTGCTAATTCCAGTAGGATAGATGAGGTAGGCAGTAATGTTATTGGGTTTGGTGCATGATAGGGCTTGCAATATGAATTGTTGTTCCCAGCTTTATTGGTTGTACAATATGAATTGTTGGTTGTATAACATGCACTGTTAGTTGTACAATATGTATTGTTGGTTGTAATATTCAAACTCTCAAATATAATTTCAATCTTTAGCCTTTGTTTTAATTTCAATCTTCAACACTTTATCGTAGTTTTCTTTCCACATATAAAATTTCAATATTCAACATCTATAGTTTTCTGAAAAATGACGCAGAATAATAGCTTAACTAGTAAATAACTATTTATAAGGTCATGTTTAGTTTCTATAAGTTAAAATTAATTTTACTAAACGTGACTATAAACATTATAAATGATACTTGATTTTAAAATTCATTCCTAAAGTTAATACTACCTCTATTCATTCCTTTTGACATTTTGTGGTTTCCTAAAATAGATTTAAGTAGTATTTGGCAAGTTGAGCCAAGGTAAAACAATAAGTGAAGTCAATATATATCTTTTGACATTTTGAGATTCTGTAAGACATATTTCAGTAGTATTTGACAAGTCGAGTTAGGGTAAAACAACGAATGAAGTTATTATACATCTTTTGACATTTTGTGGTTCCATAGGATATATTTAAGTATCTTCTAGCGAGCCGTGTTAGGGTAATATTTATAAGTACCAAACCTATCCCAAAATTTTTAAAATTTATTTTACTGAACGTGATAATAAACTCATTTTATAGGACACTGGACACCTCATCTGAGCAAAACTCGAAAGGCTAAGAAAATTGGTGATAATATCATAAAACTGCGTTACACCCCAAAAGAAACGAAAGAGAGGTAAGTTTACTTGAATATTGAAAGGCTGAAATCTATCTTGCAATTAAACTTCTGCTTTGCCGCCAATAGCCGTGATTGGTTATGAAGCTTCTTCCTGTAAGATGGTTCATTTTTTCCCTGCGATGCGTGTGAAATTTTTTTTTAATAATATTGACTTGGCTAAAAATAATCAAGGATCACTTAACTGTAACATTTAATAAAATAAATTTTAAATTATGAAATTTCTACTATTTGAATTTTTATTTTGTGTCATTTTTCAACAATTTCCTTAATATGCGAAGATTGACCTTTAGGATGAAATTTTAAACTGTCTTTTTAATGAATTTTTAACTATAAAAAGCAAACACGTCATTATAGGTACTTACTACTCTTTTAAAATTTTAGTTGTGTTATTTTCTAAAGAAATATTACAATCACACGTAAATGTTTTCCAATTCTCTTGGTAAACAATATGCAAGACATTTTTACTAGATGGGGCCTTAATCAAAAAAAAAAAAACATTAACCCTCTTAAAATGACTTAAGTAAAAGTTATCCCTCAACCAAAAAAATAGTACCTCTCATTTTAGTAAAATAATGAATTAAATAAAAGTTATCCCTTTTTCAGGAAAAGAAAATTCTACATATAAAATTATGGAAACATGTGGGCTATATGCCAAACACCTGGCTTTGCTACACATTAAGAAAAGATCAGAACCCTAAGTGTCACTAGCTTATTTTAGTTTTTACATATGGATTTATAATAATGTCTCACTAAAAGTTATTCCTCTTTTAGAAACAAAAAAAAAATTGTATGCATAAAATGACGGGACATGTGAACTATCTGTCAAACATTTAGCTTTGCAAACACCAGCTTTGCTACACATTAAAGAAAGACCAAAACCTTAAGTGTCATTGACGTATTTCAATTTTTAGATAAGGAAATAGGTTGCATAGATGAACCAACTAATTCAGTGAATTATGAGAGACACCGCCAAAGAGAAACTAGCCGGGTTCGCAGAGAGTTGATATTCAGTCAGCATACACACCCAAGAAGAAAGTCAATTGTTGGGAACAAACACCCTCAACCACAATCAAGAAGTAAATAAATGAGACATAGTAGACAAAGTATGAGTGCCGAGCAATGAGAAGTACACTTTGCAGCATGATGAGACAACTATTTGTGATGCACATTGTAAATTTCAAATGGCAATATTCCAATTAGAGTAAATATTGATGCGCTTACCATGAACTGAACCCATTGTTGAACTACACTGAAACATCCTGAGGATTTTTTTCTCTCCGTCCAAATACCATATTTTGTTGTTATAGTTGCATGTTTACTTAATTTGCCCTAAAACTTTTACCCCTAAATTTCTGAGTAGCATTTTGCAGTAGATTATTCCATGACCGTAATGGTATACTTTTCTTCAGTTTGTCATAAGTTGACTTCCATACTTCTTGAGCAAAAGAGCACTGCCAAATAAATGATCCACATTTTCTTAATTAATGGAACACAAAGTGCAATGATCATCTTGAACAAATTTCCAATTTCTTCGCTTGTCCTTGGTTTTCAGTCCTCCTTATGGAGCATCCATAGAGCATTTTGGGATGTTCTCAATAAACCATATCAGTTTCCACCAAGTAGCAACTTCTGCTTTGGTTGTGATAGCTACCAAGCTGTTTTAATGGAAAACTGTCCACTAGGACGCAAGTTCCACACTACTTTGTCAGGTTACTCAATATTTGGAAATCCATACTTTTAAGAGTGAAGTCCAAATCTCTCAATGCCAGAGATCTCAGGGTAGGTAGTCTCCAATTATGCCCTTTAATAATAGAAGATCCCTTGGTATTAATTGCTAATCCTGAATCACATACTATCCTCTAGCTATATTTGGCTATGATTAAATCTCCATTCATCCACCCATCCAAAGCCAAGTATTATGTCCATTACTAACCTAGTAAGTGAAGAATGGCTGAAATTAAGATCTAATCGTCATTATCTTGCACCATGTCCACTACAATGTCAATGGTGAATTGAAAGTCCAAAGGTGTCTATCATTAATGATGTACATATGGCACCACTTAACCCATAAAGTATCTTTCTTATGGGCTAAATTCCATAAGTGTTTATAGATAGTTGCATTACCCATTCTTCCAACCTCTTGAAGTCCCAATCCCCCTCCTTGTTAGGTAAGTATAGCTCAGTCCATGCATTTTTTTTCCTGATAGCACTTCACATCCTTCCCATGTCAAATAAAGGATCTGATCTTGATTTCAATATGTCTCGTGATAAAGATAATACACCAATAGATTAGCATGCTTAAATGAATGAATGTAGCAAGTTGAAGTCTTCCAGTAATGATAGGTTTAGTCCAACTAGAAATCTTGTTTTCCAATACTTCAAGAAGTATTTTGAGGTCCCTCTATTGCAATTTTTTTGAGATTAGGGGAACTCCAAGATAAGTGACAAGATATATACCAATGACACTTGCCAAAGATATTGATGTGTCGTCATCAACCCGAGCTAGGTAAACATTATCTGCAATACTCCCATTAGCCACAAAAGTTGATTGCCTTTTGCTGATCATTATTGGAATCACCTTCTTTTCCTTGCACAAAGTATTTCGGAAATACATTATAGACCACATTACAACAAGCAACGGGCCTAAAGTCCTACATTGTTGCAAGGCATGATGTCTTGGGTAGCAAGGTTATGGCAGTGTTATTGAATAATTTGATCCCCTTATTCTTGGAAAAAAAAATTCCCTAATAGCAACCATTACATCCTTCTTCATAATTTCCCAGTTTTGTTGAAAAAAAAATTAGAGTTATAACCATCAAGGCCAGGTGCCTTATTTGGTTTAAAGGATAATATAGCATCACGAATTTCCTGTTCTCCAATAGGTGCTGAGAGCATATCTTGATCCTGTGTACTGACAGTGCCAGTGATAACTTCAATGTGACACCCTCAGTCTAAGTGATGTCATCGAAGCTAAGATGTCAATCTTGTCTACATCATACCCTTGTTGCAAAATACATAGCAACTACAACGTTAACATCATTAATGGACGTCACAAACTCGTTCTTGCAAAAACTTTCTTAAAGTACACAACATACTGCAGCAAAAGTCGGTTAAAGCTTAATACAACTTATTAGAACTCGCTCAATCATGGTGATACTTCCCTTGTTATGTCTCAATACAACTTCTCTTTACCGTTTCTAGAGGGTTCACCCCGTTCCAACCTAGTACCTGAACCACATTAGATAAGGAATGAGAGCAAATTGTCCAATAAGGATAATAGGTGAAGGACAAAGCACAATCCGCTAGGAAATATCGGAGAATCAATGATGAGTTCTCAACGAAGGTAATAAATTTAGAAGGTCAAAGAACAACATATGCAATCATCTTGACACATCACCTTTATTCTAATTGAATGGCTTCAAGCCCAATAGAACATCATTCTTTTCGCTTGTACAAGAGTTGGACAGACTCTTTGACTATGCCTTTGTAATGCAAGGGAAAAACTAAAGCAAACACTGATCATGGGAAACATAAGATAATGATATAACAATGCCAATTAAAATGAATTGCAATGCAAACTCGACTTGACGCGATATGATAGACTCTACTGCACTTTATCCTTTTGCCAGTTACTCTATTTTCATTGACCATTAGTTGCTCCATTTTCACTGGCTCCACTTTATTGATACCTTATCGCACAGGGTGTCATCTCAGTCTTTTTAACGACGATTACAATCACTATTCATTAGCTAAAGGATCAAACACACACTACTTCAC
Organism: Escallonia herrerae; assembly: GCA_033070095.1. Classification (NCBI taxonomy): domain Eukaryota; kingdom Viridiplantae; phylum Streptophyta; class Magnoliopsida; order Escalloniales; family Escalloniaceae; genus Escallonia; species Escallonia herrerae. The sequence goes on along the minus strand of JAVXUP010000049.1, from coordinate 109,554 downwards.
ATCACACACACGCGAGTGCACGTGGGGTTTCATGTTATTGCTTTTGCCAGAATTCTCCACATTACATCCATGTGACTATTAAACTCTCCACAAACTTACATACTCTTTTCACACCACCACACTTCATATACGTACACCCACCTTTACTCACACACACACACACACACACACACACACACACACACTGCTCCCATTTGTTCTATCTTTGAACACTTTCAAACACCTATGGAGTTGCTATAATCTGTAGCAACTTCCAAATCACCAACACAAATTCTATTACAGAGACAGTGTCACACACACACACACACACACCCCGCTGCTACACACACTCAAGAACACACAAACAATCACTTTGGTGCATAATGTGTTCACACACACACACACACACACACACGCACAAACACATTCCACCTTTGAATTCCTTGTTATACACCTCTTTCGTTTTCTGTCACCACACACACAACCCCTCTAAACTTCTCACACACACATCAACACTCACTATCTATTGTATCACACGTACATTTGTTACACACACAGAGCTTACACCTAAAGCGTGCGTGCGCGCGTGCACAAACTAAATTTCAGAATACACTAAATAGATAATTACCTTTGAAGTTACTTCCAGTTTTCTTCTTCTTCACATTTCTCTCTTTCTTTTTGCCTTCCCTGCCGAGCTCTCAGAACTTCCTTCCTCTATTTTTCTTTTTCTATTTGTTTTCTTTCCTTTCTTTTTCCTAAAGCCTTTATCCATCAACTAATATTTTCATTAGATTAGTCTCCCCTTAATGAAACAGGAGGTGGCAACTACCAAGGGTTTTTCACTATGACAAACCCACACAAGTGCCACTAACGCAAAAAAAAAAAACTTTTTGAAATCGCAAAATTGCTAAATAGCCCTAAAACTTTCTATAATTACAAACCAACCCTAAGACTTTACTTAATTATATTTTGACTCCAAAACCATTTTAGCTCCTCATATTATACCAATTGCCTATTATTGCTAAAATTATTGTCCTTTTATTTTTTTGGACATACCAATACTTATTTTTAACACCTCTTAAAGTATGGCGTATTATATTCCCAATCTATAAAAATTTTGTCCTCAAAATTTGCCGTCAGGTACCTTTTTCATCAAATATATGAGGGTATCTTTACCTTATCAATGCTTCAAGTTCCCAAGTGGCCTCTTCTATTACATGATTTCTCCAAATCACTTTGACTACCAGCACCACCTTGGTGCGAAGAACTTGCTCTTTTCGGTTAACTACTTCCACGGGCACCCCTTGGAATGAAAGATTATCCCGAATCTCTACTGATTTCAACCTTATTATGTGTGACGGATTTGGAACATACTCTCTCAGTATGCATACACGAAACATATTATGTAAATGATTTAGTTCTGGGGTAGCTCAAATTTATATGCTACTACTTTGATTCTTGATAAGATCTTGGGTGATCCGACAAATCTAGGACTCAACTTTCCTTTCTTCCCGAACCGCATAATCCCTTTCAACAGTGAAACCTTCAAGAACACAAGGTCAACAACCTCAAACTCCAATAATCCTCATCTTTTATTAGCATAGCCCTTCTGCCTACTTTGTGTTGTTCGAAGCCGATCTTGTATAATTTTAACTTTATCTTCCGTTTCTTTTATAAACTCTATACAAGAAAATATTCTCTCTCCGATTACATCCCAATAAATTGGAGCCCGATACTTTCGACCAGATAAAGCCTTATAAGAGGCCATATCTATGCTTGTCTCGTAACTATTATTATATGAGAATTCAACTAAGGATAACTGTTCATTCTAATTTTTGTCAAAATCTACCACCCAAGGTCTCAACATATCCTTCAATATCTGTGTTAGCCCTATGGTTGGATAACCTAGGCTTACATCTTGTTTTGATGATAACTACACATTGATTATGTTCTAATGTGTGCTTTGAGTGTATTCTTAGTAGGCATATACATGCACACTCATGAAGACACATTTGAGAAGTTGGATAGATGGATTAAAGCCAAAGAAGCTTAAAGTTATAGTGGACATGCTATAGAAGCTTCATCAAGTCCAATGTCGAAGAGCAACAAAGAATGCATCGGCTAAGTTACTATCGATTATAATTGATCTTTACTATTATGTAACTAGTCTTGGTTTGATGCTTGGATTGATGACTATGACCTAAAAAGACCTTAGGACACCTTGTGCATTGCATGTGAGTTCATAACCTTTCACACAAGTGTGGTTCTTGAAAATGAGTGAACTTTGGAGCTCACTCAGATTTTTTAAAAATATTTTGGTGCTAATATTTTCATATTTTGATAAAACTTTTCATTAGCTTTCCAATGCAAAAAAGGCACCTCAATCCAATTTTTCTAGAGAAAGTTATGCCCAAAATAGGAAAGGGGGTTCCGTGAGGCAGCCGATAGGCAGTAAGGTAATACAGTCGACTGTATTTGAATCCAGTCTACTGCATTGGAATGCAGTCGACTACATTGGTCAAAATTCAGATCCAACGGCTATTTTCGAGGACAAAACTCCAACGGCTATTTTAAAGGGAATCCAGTCGACTGCATTGGGAATACAGTTGACTGCAATGGCAGTTTTGCCCATATTATGCCTATAACGGCTATATTTCATTTGCTCTCTATATAAATGGTTTGGGGCTTCATCATACACCATGGAAACCACATTCTAAGCCTCCATTCATTAGAGAAACATCAAGGCTCATAGATTAAACTTTTCTCTCTTCATCTTCATGATTTTACATCATTAAAGAGAGCATCTTTGTGAGCATTTCTTTGATTGAGAGTGAGCATACTTCAAGTCATCAATTCTCTCATCTCTCTATTGTACTAGAGCTTCATTTGTACTCATTTCCTTTCAAGAGGGTTTCTTTGTACACAATTGATCTTTGTAAAAGGATTGTGATCAAGGCTTGGGTTTGTCAAGTCTTGGGTGAGCTTTGTGGATTCAAGGCTTGTGCTTGGTGTGGGGATATCACCAAGTGTTGTAAGGGTTTTGATCTTGACCCGGAAGAAGATTGTTGCTAGTGGATTCTAGTGCTCTTGCAAGGGACTTCCTTGAAGAGGTGGATGTAGGCTTGAGGGTAATTCAAGCCGAACCATTTAAATCTCCTTGTCAAGTATCTCTAACTCAATCTCTTTACTTATTTCTCTTTAATTGTTTGAGATTGGTTAGTTAGCATCTTCATTGAATTATTACTTGGTTTGATTGAGATTTATGATTGTGCTTAGTTTAAATTCTCCATTAATTTTCAAAAACCCTATTCACCTCCCTCTAGGGTTATTTTATTGGTTTCAATCTGGATTGTCCGTTCTTATTGGTTATCAGTGTATGGAAGAAACGTCGTACTCATACTCAATTTGGTTCGTAATTACTCTTGAAAAGTCTTCTAAAATCTTTAGGGTAAACTTTGTATCCATAACAGATGCAGTGGTTATTGGTACACCGTATCGGCTAATTACCTTTTTAATATAAGTTCCGGCCAGTTGTTCTGTCGAATACCCTTCTCTAAGGGGATAAATCAAGGCGTTTTGGTCAAGGATCCACAGTCACCCAAATAGACGTATATCTATATGTTATCTAGGCTAACCCAGATACATAATCCACGGTAATCCAAATACATAATCCACGTGATATGTTTTTCTCTTACGAAGTGGTTGTAGTTGTTCGGCCATCTTCCTATGGTTAACTTTTACTTGACGACATGTCATTCACTTCGATGCAAACTCCAAGATCTCCTTCTTCATGCTTGGCCACTAGAAATTTTGCCGTAAATCTTGATACATCTTCGTCTCTCCGGATGGATCGAGTACTTAAAATTATGGGCATTAGTTAGAATTTCTTTCCTTAATTCTTTGCTAGGTGGAACTTATACTCGACATTCATATCTTTAAGTCCCCCTCCATTGCAACTAAAATCTTGTTTTGTGTTCTTTTCAAACCCTATCGGGATACCAAGTAACTTCTCGTCTTGACTTTGAGCTTCCTTAATTCGGTCATGCAGTATAGGTCGAACTTCCATCTGGAGTAGGCTACTGCTCCCTTCCCCTCTCACTCAAACATCAATTTCAAGCTTGTCCAAATCTTCTACAACAGCTTATGGTTTGGTGATCATGGAAACTAGGTTTTTTGTTTTCTTTTTGTTCAAGGCATCTACCACCGCATTTGCTTTCCCAGGGTGGTACAATATGGAGCAATCATAATCCTTAAGGAGTTCGAACCACCTCTTGTGCCGCATATTAAGCTTCTTTTACGTGAAAATATAATTTAGACTTTTGTAATTTGTATAAATCTCACACGTTGTACCATACAGGTAATGTCTCCAATATTTTAAGGCAAAGACCACTACTGCCAATTCTAAGTCATGTATTGTGTAATTCGAGCGCACCCTAACCCTTCTTGAGATGCATCACTATAGATAACAAACCCATCAAATCCAGACGACCAGGTAAGCATTGTTGCAACTACTAAGCTTTCCTTCAGTTCTTGGAAGCTATGCCCACACTTTTGCGTCCAAGTAAACTTTTTTTTTTCTTAAAAGTCAAATTAGTCAGTAGCATACAATCTTAGAGAAGATTTTAATGAATTTTCGATACCATCCGGCTAAGCCTAGAAAACTATGAACCTCGAATACTGATGTCAGACGTTCCCAGTTCAACACTGCTTTAACTTTTTCCAAACTTACTGATATACCTGCACTCGTCACAACATGTCCCGAAAACTAAACTTTTTTGAGCCAGAACTCCCACTTTTAAAATTTAGCAAACAACTTATGTTTCCTCAACATTTGTAAAACTTGCCTTAGATGTTGGGTACACTCTTCTTTGCTCTTCAAGTATATCAGAATGTCATTGATGAAAATGGTAACACAATGATTGAGATATTCTCAAAAGACTTGATTCATCAAATCCATAAAGGCCGTAGGAAAATTAGTCAATTCAAACGGCATCACCAAAAATTCATAGTGCCCGTACCTCATTCTGTAGGTAGTTTTATCAATGCCACTTTCCTTCACTTGCAACTGATCAAAAAGGTCATCTATACAAGGTAAAGAATACTTATTCCTGATCATTACCTTATTCAGCTCTCAATAATCAATGCATAGTCTTATAGACCCATCTTTCTTTCTAACGAATAATACTGGGGCTCCCGGCAATGAGACACTGGGACAGATAAATCCTAACTTCAATGGTTCTTTTAACTGTACCTTCCTCGGAAGGTGCCAACCTTTAGGTGTCTTGGATATAAGATCAGTTCTGAGAACTAAAACAATACTGAACCACATTTCCCGTTCTGGTGATAGCCTTGGAAGGTCTTTAAGAAAAAAAAAATCCAAAAATTTGTTAACAATCAGTATCTGTTCCAACTGAGGTTCACTAACATGGATATCGTATACATGTGTGCCTTGGCACCCACTACGAAGACAACACCGAGCTTGTAGGGCAGATATTAGATAGGAGGTTTCACTGTATTATCTCCTTGTGTAATAATATTAATAACCCATGTGATGAGGTTTTTATTAATAAAACTCACATAAAACAGTATAAAGAGTTTTACAACATAAGAGAAAATACAATATGAGAGATAATTATATGTATATACATATACATATAGAATTTATATGACTTGTAATAAAGTAAAAGGAGGGAGATTAATTTTGTTAGATTGTGAAAACATATTAGACTTGTGTAAAATATAAGAAAATTTCAAGATTTAAATGAGATATAGATTAGAATGGAATACAAATTTAAAATTGAGAGGGGGGGGGGGGGAGAGAGAGAGAGATTTGTTTTTAAATAAAACATCCTTCACGTGGAAAAGAGAGAAAGAGAAACTTATTTAATTGGTTGAATACCAAATGACATAAAAAGAGACATGCCAAGCAGGAAAGAAAATGTTATATTTTCTCAGTTTCGACTATGATATATATATATATATATATATATATATATATATATATATATATAATTAGATTAAAAGGAGGACTTCCAGGCACGTAAAACACAAGCTTTCACTCGAATACTTATGCTTTTTTAGGTTCTATTACTCGAGCTCTACTATTACTTAAGCGTATGGAAGTCTCTAGCCAAAATCTTATTGATGGTCAATCTTTCTCTCTTTTGCGGGCTTTGATTTTCAATTATAGTTCTCGATCTACTTTCTAATAATAGTAAAGCGAAACAATTTCATCGCTGGTAATGACACTTGACATTAAAATTTTTTTAATGTTTTAAACTTCAGACACACGAAACTTTACTTTTAAGTTTGCAAATGCTACAATAACTAGTCGGTATCATAAGACTTACATTTAGTGCAGATTGCAAGAACGGAAGGAAGAGATTGTTAAGATAAAAAACTTGACAAAGAAATGCACTCTATAAGTATTCCAAATTTGCAAAGTTGGAAATTAGGAGACCTTCATCCCAGCAAGAGGTAGAAGTGAAAAACTAAAACCCACAGTTCGTTCCGATCCTCGCCTTACCAAAATTACCCAACCATCCCTCCACCCTTCCAGAATATTCTCTGCTCACTACTCCGATCCACACACACACACACACAGTACCGCTTCCACGGAGTAGACGCTCAACTCAACTCAACGCAACACAAGACATTTTCATAATAGCACGGCCACCATCTTGGACCAATATCTATGCGTGCCCATTAAGCCAATATTTCATTCCCACGTCCCACCCTTTTCACCTTCACTCTCACCACTCTCAAAACCCTAACCCTAGATCTTCAGATCTGACCCATTCCACCTCACAAGTTCCCCTTCTAATTCTCTTCCCAAATCCACCCCCACACATTGCAAAATTCCGTAATTTTCTGCAAATCCAGCGGCCTTTCCCAGAATTTCACCTCACCCTTTGCAGATCTGGAAATGAGCTTGGTTTTTTTATTTTTATATGGTGTGTAACTTGGTACACTAGTAAGTGTTTACATAATTGTGTATTTCACTCTGTTTTTATCGCTACATGTATATGGCAATGCCATCTGGGAATGTGGTTTTGTCGGACAAAATGCAGTTTCCTGGAGGAGGCGGGCCCACGGCTGGAGGGACCGAGATGCGGCAGTGGTTCCCGGACGAGCGGGACGGGTTCATATCATGGCTCCGGGGTGAGTTTGCCGCGGCCAATGCGATAATTGACTCGCTCTGCCACCACCTGAGATTGATCGGCGAGCTGGGGGAGTACGATGGGGTGATTGGGTCCATTCAGCAGAGGAGGTGCAATTGGAACCCTGTGCTGCATATGCAGCAGTATTTCTCGGTGGCAGAGGTTGTATATGCTTTGCAGCAGGTGAAATACAGGCGGCAGTCGAGGTTCTCGGGGCCCGCTAAGGAGTTTAGGAGATCCGGGTTTGGTAGGCAGGGGGGGCAGAGGGGGGGCGAGGTTGGCAAGGAGGGTAGCCAGGAGGCAAGTGTGTCGGGGTCCGAGAAGGGAGAGAGGGTTAGCGAGAAGAAGGATGAAGGAAAGTCAGATGATAAGGGCGTGGATCTTGCCGAGAAGAAGAGTGGTAATCATTTGAACTTACTGGGTCTATGCGTGTTTATTCTATGCAGTAGCATAATGTGTTGGTATTGGGTTGTTTTTAGTAGGTTCTAATTTCCATAGTTGATAATGAGATTGAATAACTTGGGCTCTTAAAGTAGTTGCTAGCTAGATATTGACTTGATGGGGGGTAAACAAGCTGGGGTTTTGGCGTTTTTGAACTTGCGAGTTATTGAGCTTGGGTTGAAATGATTCCACTATCCCTATATGGGTATTACCTGCTCTCTCAGAAAGACAGCTCCTTCCCTACTCGAAATGTACCTACATAGAATGCTGCTTTCTAATACTAGATCATAAAATCACACGTGGTTCCTTACTCACACTTGACTATTTGGTCATCTGTTTATTTTCTAATTATTAACTCTTTTTTTGAGGTAAGGCTTAATGGGAAAGAGATCTTTCTCCATGAAATTGTCAACTTTTGAAACCACGTTTGTTTTCTCAAAATATGCTATTTGAATTTGGCTATGGTAAAACCAAAATTTTTTGGTGCTTGGTTCAATGTTAAATTGGTTAGGTTGCTTGCTTGATTAACCGTATAAGTAAATGAATTAAATTCAAGCACTACTTACTCCATCTAGATCTCATTGAACACAGACCTAGCTTGAGCAACCGATCTTCACCCTTTGATGTGCTTCTCATTTATGAGGCACGTATAAGGGCTCTATTTATTATTTTTTGTGTATGGTTATCACAAAAGTGCCTGTGATTGCACTCTTTTATGACTCATTTATTTGCAGGTGTGAATGTTTGCATCTGTTTGTATTAGTTTGCACGGATTTATATTATTTTGTGTTTCCTCATGTGACTGCATCGATGAGACTTTATTTTCTTGAAGTTGCTTATAATGTCTTCTTGGGATGTGGAATCCTGTGAAACTTACGAACTGGAGAGAATAAATGCTGGTTCCCTTATGGACCCATTTCTGAATGATTTTATGCTTCTAAATTTTTTATCTAACCGAAAATCAGTAGATATGTCAGACATGGAAGGCTTTGTATTTTGCAAATGGCTTTATTTTTTTCTCCCGGATTATGATTGCTAATTGCTTATGTTTGCTTCCTTCAACAATTTCACAGTTATTTAACTAGAAAGAATCTGGTGTCTGCGTGTCCTTCCATTTTGCACATGTGCAACTTAACAGGACAGAAGGAAAAACAAAAAATGAGGCAGATTTTGCAAGTTTCCCCATGGTCATTGCCTCTTGGTATTAATCTCATAAGCCTCCATGTTCTTGGAATTTGGGATGATATTTCTTCCAAAGTCACTGGCCAAGACCTAACCTCATGCTTACGATATCAGATCTACAACTTGAGATTTGCTTTTTATCCTTCTATTTCTCCTGAATAAGTCAGCCTCTTTTTTCTGCATCATCAAATCTGATCTACGTGAGCAGATTCCAATGGCTTCAATTTTCTAATTTCCAAAGAGTTTCTGTCAAGTGTCATGATGCTTGCATAATGCTCACCCCTTTTTGTATTCGAGTAGATGTAGGCTTAAAACTTCAAGTAGATGGCTGTCTCAAGAGTTCAATACACTCACAGGCAGTCACGTCTAGTAATTCAGACCGCGAGGCAGGCGGATTAGATGGTGGATGCACCTCGGATTTTACAGGTAGATCTTTGTTCTTTATTTCATCCTATACTTTTGTAATATTGCTTTATGCTGGTTTTAGGTATTAGTTATGGAGGTTTCTTGCCTAAATAATTTATGTCAATAGACATGCTCACTCAACCTCACTAGAATATAGTATTTGGTGTGTTCAAATAAAAAAACTAATTTCAGATCCCATTAACTGCAAAATGGGATACTAGTGAGCCATTCTACATTGTATTCCTTTATCAGTTTGAGTTTCTAATTCTTCTGTTTCTACGTCAAAGGGTCTAGTCATGCGAATCTGGAGAATATCTCACCTTCCGTACAAAATTCATGTGACAAGACGAATCTCTCTGTTATTGCAAAAACTTTCGTTGGTACTGAGATATATGAGGGGAAGGCGGTAATACTCTTTAACGCTTATAGAAATATCCTGGTCTCATAGATTTGGTCAATTTAGTTATTAATATTAGGCATTTATTTATTCTTTTGCCTCATAGATAAACTGTTTTCCATCATAGGTCAACGTGGTTGATGGAATGAAAATGTATGAAGATCTGCTTGATGAGTCTGAAGTTGGAGCACTGGTTACACTGGTGAATGATTTGAGATCTGTGGGGAGAAGAGGACAATTTCCAGGCAAGTTTACCTGTGCTTTCTCTTTTTCTGCTCATATAAATCTAGCCGATATCACACTCCTGTGGGCTTTTAGATCTCTATTTTTATCTATATGGTTATAGGATTATGCCCTTGAATTTTGGTTTTTGTTTCATATTATAATAACTGCTGTTGCTTTTTTTTTTTTTAAAAATTAATTGATTGATCATCGTATTGACATATCTGATACAAATACTGCTGTAGCCGAATGTGTCTCATAAAATATATGTCGTGGTGGTGTTAGTGTGTTACTGGTGCACGTCATCAACAGGACATGCAAGTACAAGAGGTTAAAGGATTTTTGTCCTTATATATTTCTGTGGTTCTTGACTACGAGAGAAGTACTGTTGATGTGGTCAGGCACTATCATCAAGTTGCTACCTGACTTGTATTCACAACTCATTACGCTTGTGATGGTCGTCCTGAATTTTCTAGGATGCTTCCTTGTACTGGTCATAATCTCAGACTCTCAGTGTTAAACAGCCAGGGTTCCAAACCCATGCATTTCCACAATGCATAGACAAAGGGCTCTGATGTTTGCTTTCTATAGATTTTATAGGGAAAGTTCAAAGTGTGGATGTATGGAGTTAAGAAGAACTGATGGGAAGAGCCAGAACTAGACGTTTTGAGTTGATCAGTAGAGGTGAGTAGGTTTTGACAGATTGAAATCAGATCTGAAGTCAGAAACTGGAATGCACAAAAGGGAAAGAAAAAGAAGAGGAAGTATAAGAATCTCTTGGCATCACACGAGGGCCCTCCTCCTGATCATGTGTCGTCCATAGTACAGCAACTCCTTCACTAACCAGTTACCACCCTCCTAAAGTGGAAACTTGGTTTGTATAACTGCTATAGCAGCAATGTCACATCCCAGAGAAGATGACAAACTTCTATTCTAAGGACTTTGCAAAGGTGAAGGGACATATTCGGCCGTGCATACGAAGTTCAGTATACAGATGCCATTATCAAAGACCATTTGCTGCTTCCAAGTGATTGTCTGTCAGGCTATATCTGTATGATTAAGTATGTAGTTATCATCCATGATAAGAACATTTTTGCCATGTTATAAGATATTGCTTCTTGTATATGAAAGGAAAATAGCCGTAGGGTGATGCATGGCGTCTGGCATGGTCAATTGATAGTTTACATAATGCTGAACCTAGGATAAAGTAGCAGTCCTAAGGCTCTGCTGATTTGTGTTTCCATTTTTTCTTGGTATGGTATCAGCCATTTTGTAATCCCATTTGGATTTTGCTTGAGCATTGGGCCAGTGGAAATGGTATTCCATTGACATGTTTGGGATGCATAAATGGACCAGGGATAAGGCGACCTTACTCAAATTCAACAAAAAAGGAAACATTGGAGATATTTTTTGGTGAGACATCTTATTGGGGTAAAATATGACAGTACTTTTTGGAAGCTTTCGTTTTTTTGCTTTGTTGCTTCCAACTTCCAGTTACGGGATTGAAGTTCTCCTTTCTCCTCCCACGGTTTTGTAGATCGGTGAATGGAATGATACATAGCGTTTATTTTCCCTAATCATTAGCATGCTTTCTGCTAAATAAAGGGAACGAAAACGGCGCAGTCCCCAGTGCTAGTTCTTGAATTTTGTTTTCTTATCGAACATTATAGGTATAACTGGATCTGATTTTTGGATATATTCGATCATGTAAAAGAGCTATATAGGTAGTTGCTCCATCTGTTTATTTCAATGAGACCATAGGAGAATCTAAGATCTATGATGACCAGCCAAGGCAAACTGAAACTGAACAATATCCTCTTTCAACGTACCTCATACTTTATTGCTGTCTGTATACAGACAGCCTCTGGAAAATACTAAAAATAGTTGTAAAGCGTGGGTCCTGATTGAATTTTTAAGCTTCATCAGTGTCAGGATAATGAGAGTTCTTAATTACTTTACAGTAATTATCGTTTCATGATACCAATTTCCTGATGCTTGGTGGGTATCATGTACCAGTGATATGAAAGTGTAATTGTGAATCATCTTAGTTTCTTTTCTATTATGAAGCAGGACAGACATTTGTAGTCTCAAAGAGACCCATGAAGGGGCATGGAAGAGAGATGATTCAGTTGGGCGTCCCCATAGCAGATGGACCTCCTGAAGATGAAGCTATTGCTGGGGGTTCCAAAGGCATGTTTTATAATGACAGAGGTTTCCTCTAAAGCTGTGTTTCAGTTTGGTGGTTTCTCCCTGAAAAGAATGATATTTGTGTTGCTCTTACCTAAATTGCAATTTGTAGATCGGCGAATGGAACCTATCCCTGGCTTGCTGCAAGATGTAATTGAACGCTTAATGTCCTTACAAATTGTTACTGTAAAGCCTGATTCCTGCGTCATTGATATTTTTAATGAGGTTAGTAAAGCTCATATTTCGTCTATTGGTTCCAGGATAACATGAGGTAGCAGTAATTAGGAGGCTTGTAATTGTAGGGTGATCACTCGCAGCCTCACATGTGGCCACATTGGTTTGGAAGGCCTGTTTGTGTGTTGTTCTTGACAGAATGTGACGTCACTTTCGGGAAAATGATTGGAGCTGACCATCCTGGCGATTACAAAGGTTCTTTTAAGCTTTCGCTTACACCCGGGTACTCTCTCTCTCCCTCTTTCCCCCCTGCATGTGCACAGACATGTTATTGTTAGTTGTCTAAACTGGTTTTTCGAAGTTTGTGCAAAATAAGACGTATTAATGATTATCGGGGGGCACGAATTAGGGGAATTGAGAATGTAGGAAGAAACTTTGCCCCTATGAAGCATGGGTGAAGCACCAGCAGGGTGTGCGTCGGGTGCGGGTTGGTTGCAGCATGGGTGCGCACTCAGCGCGTGTCCAAAATTGTGAATTGTGTAATCAATTTTCTAATTTTCGGGTGCGGCTGGGACGCGACAATGACACGGCCGAGACTCGAACCGGGTTCTTCAGGTTCAAAGTTGACCCTTGAAAGATTTCTCCACCCAAAAAGAAATAGCGCATTCCTGGTTTCCCAACAGAGTGGAGACTGGAGAGAAAGAAAGAGAGAGAAGAAGAGGAAGAAGGAGACACGGGCGACACAGAATACCTGTAGTACCACATACAAACTTTATTGTATTAAGCTACCCAATTTTAATACTAACAAAACAGCCAATTAAACTTAAAAAACTTCTCTCTAATCTGGTTGGAAACTTCAATATTAAAAAAAGAGCCTATTATACTTGACAAACTCTCACTTTTGCTTGGAAATACTTATACGATTTTAATATATAATAATATCAATATACTACAATATTTGCCGTATCTCCCGTATCCTGTAAGTTTTAAAAATAATGTATTCATGTATATGCACCCGTTTGTATCCTCACCTGCACCGAGTCCGTACTTACTAATTTTTCCCCATTTGATTTTAGTCGTGCCAGGTGGCAGTTTACATGATTTTAGTAATCCAGGGAGATGGTATTCATGTTTTAGGTGTAAAGTTTAAAGTCCTAGTCCTCCAGAAAACTTTTCCGTCTTTGAGTGATTTTTCGCAAACAGAATGCACATCAAATAGGGAACTGAAAGCAGAAATCTAGAGCCATATAATCAAAGTTGGGAATTTTGCATAATCTCAAAATTCAAGGAACAGATCAAAGTTGGCAACTCGGAACACAGTTATAACTAAACCAGGGCTGGCAGAGAATTGAAAAAATGGCATATGAATACCATTTTGCGAAGTAAGCTTTGACGACAACAGAAAGAACTGTGACTCCAGTATTCCTGCTTTAACACGTACAAATGACACTTCCTTTGAATTTTGCCAGACATACACTTAGATACTTTGGCTTCAACCCCAACATTCTGCTTGATAGGGTATGTATATATCACAATGTGAATACTTTTCAAGAAAGACCAACAAGAAATGCCAAAGGGAGGGGGGCGGCCGGGGTTGGGGGAGGTGGGTTGGGTGTGTTGGTGTAAATGAGATCGAATTCGATGGCAGTAGCTATTTGAGAGGTACATGGACAGTTTAGTGGGTAATGGCCCTTTTTATATATTTCTCGTTGGAAATTATGATGCACTCCCAGGATTTAGATTTGTTCTAGAAATCCGAATGACTCCCAAGGCTTAGAGTGCATTTAGTAATTTGACACTCGTTAATTTTTCACTTTCTTAATGCAGATCCATGCTTGTAATGCAAGGAAGATCAGCAGATTTTGCTAAACATGCAATTCCTGCACTCCGCAAACAGCGTGTACTTATTACCTTAACAAAGTGGCAACCAAGGAAACTCTTGTCCAGTGATGCGCAGCGTTTTCCTTCTGCTGCAGTAGTACCACACTGGGTTCCACCGCTCAGTAGGTCACCAAACCACATTCGTCATCCTGTGGGTCCCAAGCATTATGTCCCAATCCCATCAAGTGGGGTATTGCCAGTTCCACCTGTACGTCCGCAACTACAGCCTACAAATGGCATCCAGCCAATCTTTGTTCCAGCCCCAGTTGCACCAGCAATGCCTTTCCCTACATCGGTTGCTCTGCCCCCTGCCTCAGCAGGATGGCCTGCAGTTCCTCCAAGGCATGCTACGCCTCGCCTACCACTCCCCGGCACTGGGGTTTTTCTTCCTCCCGGTTCTGGTAATTCATCAACTCAACCATCGTCGATCACAACTGAAAGCTTTTCCACAGAGACATCCTCCCTGTCAGAGAAGGACAATGGTACTACAGGAAAACCAAGCAGTAACAGTAGTGGTTCTCCAAAAGATAAAGTAGATGACAAAATGCTAGAACCAGATTGCAATGGAAATATGGATGGAACTGGTGGTAGAGCAGTGACAGATGAAGAACAGCGAAGTGTAGACCCGAAGGTGCTTAACGTGCCCACTGAACCGGTTTAGAGAGAGAGAGAGAGAGAGAGAGAGAGAGAGAGGTAATCCTGAGAGGGGTAGGCTGCAAACTGCAACGAGTTTGAAGCAGATGTAAAAAGCGGAGAAAATTGAGACTTTTACGTGTCATACTATTAGCAGGGCAAAAGGGGGAAAGAGTAAGAGATCTATCTTAAAGTCCCTTTCTCTGATTTTTTGTTGTCTTATTGTATGGAACTCTTACATTAGATGAGAACTCCTTTCTCAATGAAAATTCAAGATACAAGTGGCCAGACCCGAAATTGATTCCTGCCCATGAGTTTGGGGGTTGTCGGTTATGTTAGGGAGAAGGAGCATTGTGCAGCAGCTGAGGCCTACATGGTCTCGAATCTTTTCAAATACCCTGTTGGTGAACGAGACCCTGTTTCAGAAAGGCAGCTTGGAAAAGGACAGGAAAGGGAAAGGGAAAGGAAAAGGAAAAACGAGTAAGGTTAAACTAACTACCTGACGCTTCTCACGTGCCTCCATGCTTCTCACGTACCAGACTCTTCTAATCAACTCCCAATACAACAATCCAAAGGAGTGGTGGAGATGGCAAGGGGCCTCTAGGAGTGATTTCGAGGTCCCGAGTTCGATTCTCCATACCGGCGGATTATATATATGAATTGCAGTTCTTTCAAATTTCTAAAAAAAAAACTCCTAATACAACGCTTATTGGGACATTGCACGAAGACATCCCGGTTTAGGAAATTTAACATGCTTTTCTTTCGAGATTTGCACAAAATGTGCTAGCTGATGGGCTTCTCCTGTCTCTTAGGATTGACTAACCCATACGCAAGTGCTATTCACATGGAACTTTTTCTCTCTTCGGCCTTCAAAGTTCTCATTTGAATATTTGCTATTACCACCAAGATCCGTATCGACGGCTGCTCGCCTAAGCTTGGGCCCAGGTTTTGCAGCGACCGTCTTGCTGTCTAGTTCATCGGGGCCTGGCACATGCCTTGATGATGGGGTGCAAGTCGCACGCTTAAGCGCCATCCATTTTCGGGGCTAGTTGATTCGGCAGGTGAGTTGTTATACTCTTTAGTGGATATGGACTTCCATGACCAGTGTACAATTTGGAGGCCATCAAACAAGAAACTAGGGAATCAATTTTAGCTTTTATAATGAGGGGGAGGAACAAGACCGCTCAAATGGTTAATAGTACTTTGGAAGTGGAGCAAGTGTAACATCCCGCACTTCATAGAGCAACATAAAAGGACGATAATTCTAAGCAATACTCGGGTATTAGTAGAGTAAGAAATGTTAAAATCATTTTGGGGTCAAAATACAAGTTTGTGAACTTTTAGGTCATTGTGTAAATATGAAAACTTTGGGGGCAATTTTACAATTATAAAAAATGGCATCTCGTCAAATTTTAAGAAAAATGGCCTTAAGAGATGCAACCTCTTACTTCCATATTTGGTGGCTAACGTAAGTATATTATAAAAACAAGTGAATAAGTCTTAAAGAAAATTTAAAGGAAAGAAAAATAAAGGAAAAGCAAAATAAGAAAGAAAACAAAACAAAACAAAACAAAGCAAAAAAAGAAACATAGAAAGAAAGCACAGAGGGGGAGTTCGGCCAAGTAAGAAAGAAAGAGAGGGGAAAGAAGAAGGAAAATAAGGGATTTGGAGGGAAATTCATGAAAGTAGTCTTCCTCTTCTCATTGTAGTGTGTGTGTTTTAGCACTGTGAAGTTTGTGGGTGTGCTGCGTGTATCAGTGTGTGTGTGTTTTGGTGCGTGGGTGTTTCAGTGTGGTGTATATGTGTGTATATAGAGTGTGTATTATTGTGGGTGTAGGTGTATTATTGTGGGTGTGGGTGTAGGTGTTTTAGCGTATGTTTAGGTGTGTAGTAGTGTGGGTATGTGACTGTGAGTGGGTTGTGTATGTGTTTATAACAGGGAAAATAGGGCTTTCGAGAGGAAGAAGAAGCAAATGCACTGGAAAATTGGTTAGGGTTATTAAGGAGTGAGTGATAAAGTGTCGCTAAAAACCATTAAGTACTAGCAGTCCAATATTTGAATTTAAAGGCTATTTCTAAGTAGATTTTTGCAAGCTTCAAAATAGTAACCCCATTATTCTTATAAGATCTACACTGCAAAATTTTTTGAGAAATTTTCAGTGTCTGCGAAGGACGCTAAATTGGGGTATCAGTGAAAAAGAATCCTCGATTTATTTAGCATAACAAATTAAATTATTTTAATCTAAAGATTTTAGGGGAACCTTATTTTACTGATATGTTTTAGTGTATAAAAATTCGTGCCATTTGGAGGCTGATAAGTATTTGTAACGGAATCGGTTTCTGAGCGCTCGATCTAGACACCAGTTCGAAATTTTTGAGTGAAAATTTTTAAAAATATTTTTTAGCTAAAAATGACTTCAGTTTGCTTAAAAGTGTTATAAATTGTTTACGAGATCATTCTAGAGCGAGGGGCATCAGCAGGTCTTTTGGTAGTTTTATACCCTGAGAGGGATGTTTTGGTAAATTTACCCACTAGAGGGCTATTTTGTTGAATTCACATATTATAAGGATATTTTACTGATATGTTTACTTACGAGAAGGCTATTTTGGTAATTTAGGTATGAGAAGGGTTGTGTGGGTAATTTTACCAAATCTTGGGATTTTTTTGGTAATTTTTCACGCCAGTGGCGAACTGAGTAAAAACACATAGTTGAGTGTCTTGAATTAATTTATTGTTGATTTGCTCGTTTAGATATGATAGAAGGCGACTGAAATCAAATTAAGAAGAAAACTTCCGGATTCAGTTAGCGGTTCTGTAAATGACCTGTCGATTCAACCAGTGTTTTTACAAAGCATATATATTATCTACTTTGATAAGCACTGTTTATCAGCTATGGACTGTTTTGGGTAAGTTTATCAGCTTTTGCTTTGGAGAAAATTTTTTTCTCAAAAAGTTTGTGGCGATGCTTATTTTCTCCTTATAAACCGAACCCTAATGTAAATGATATATTGTTTGAAATTATAATGGATTTCTGATTGAAGTGGTTGGTGCAAATGAGAGGTTTTGGTGTCAATTTATTGTGATTATGAAATGTTTTGAAAAACTATTGATATGTTGTGAGATAGTTTGACCATCGGTATCGAAGGATTATATTGTCAAAAACCAAAAGGTGATTTTTGCTTACTCGATTGTTGTGCCCGATATCTAGCTGGAGAAAGTTAGATTGTGGGCCCTGGTCAACGGGGTGATGTACATTGACGTAATGTGCATTATTACGTTAATTGGTCGTCCCTGCTTCAACAGTGATTTTTGTCCCAAGATGACATTTTGGGTCCAAGTTAGTGGGACAATGTGCGTTGACGGTCCAAGCCAGTGGGAACAAACGCTGATCGCAGTATATCGTTTGAGCTGATGTTTGGTTAGAACTGTTTTATGATGACATTTTTGGGTTAACTGATTTTTGTGCCCTCAATTTTTTTTTCCTTTTCTCTATTACGTTTTACAGAATGATTTCTTATAGTAGTGATTATTTACTACGTGATTATATCTCGTACAATTGCTGAATTGTAAACTGATTTATTATTTTCACATGCTATAGTCTAGCTAGTTGAATCACTGGTTACTTATTGAATCCGTTAAAGCTCATTCCTTACTTATCATTTCAGGTTGAAAAGTACCGCGAGGATGACGAGCTTGGGATTAGAATTTAGAGGGGAGCTCCAGAGGCTGCACTAGATGACTTTGAATCCTACCCTAGGTGTTACTGTAAGAAGGGTTGTAATGAGTTGGGGGCATACATGTTATATGGAGGTGTAGTTTGATTTTAAGTAGTGTAGTTGTTTCCTTTAGAGACGATCTCATAATTGTTAATATATGTTTATTTGTATTAAGACTAGAACTGAAGTTCTTATTTGTTGGAGTTGTATAAGATTCTTTTTTTTTCTTGTAGTTGTATTGGTTTTTAGTGAGTAAAGCTTGGCAAAGCCCTTGGTAAGAGCCCAATAGGTCTGCGGTCGGTCACGGACCTGGTTCACGGGCCCAGTCGTGGGTTCGGGTGGTGACAAAAGTGGAGTATCAGAGCATGGTTCTATAGACCTTTAGGCGTTGTACAATATCGTTTAGGCTACACTTTCGAAGTAAGGTGCAGATCGTCTAGAGTATTGGGGACTAGAGTTTGGATTTATTATAGGGGTTTCAGAGCCATGTACTTTTTAATTATCTTAAGTAAAAAATATTACGTCTTTTAGTGTATTACATTTTAGCTGTAGGACATCTAGCCAAAAAGCCCCTACTGAACCTACTATGGAAAAGAGAAATTCCTTGCCATCCCAGGAAATGTTGTCGACCAGACGACCACAAAGCTTGACCGAAGGACATTGATGAATCCGTACTCTGGGGCAATATGGGTAGCTACATCTGGCAGATGAGGAGATAGATGTGGTAAGATTAGAGTAGCAACAAGAAATAAACATCAGGAAGAGAATGCCTTTCTGCAGAAAGAACCGCACAAAGCTTCGCACGACCTACAGAAAAGTATTTATTGATTCGGTGCCATGCATTCATTCACATCTCCTAACCTTTCTAAATGTTTAAACAAGTAGCTGGAGACCACGTTTCGATAGTTTTTGGCGCATTGATTAAGTGTCCACTGGACATAAACAAAGTTTCTTTGATAAAGGTGGTTGAGTTAGGACTTAGGGATATGTTTCCATAATTCATGTGTGATCAGAGAACCCTTTCCAATACGTTTCCTTGAACTGAGTTTTAGGCAATCCTGATTTTGATAGCTCGATTCTTCATGGTCGATTTGACAAGGTTAACAAGGATGGAACCTTCATTGAGATTCGCTTGGGGGATGTGCTGTGATTTGTTATGATAAGCCTATGGTCTTGGTTTTAACGAACGACAATGGCATTATATGATTTAGCTATGAGATTCTATAGACTTTTGAGCCTAAGATAATTTGGGATTTATATTAAATTTTGGAAGTGTGGTAATCGTTTTGACAATTTATTTAATGTTTCAATATACGGTTGAGATTTTGACCGGGCACGCAATGTGAAAAAATCCAAATTACTTGCCTTTAGAATTGAAAGCTTTTCAAGATTAAGCAAAAAATATGATTGAGGGATAAGACTATAAACTTTTGGTAAGTGACCTGAGAAACATCAAATTTCAAGGACGAATAAGAGAATGTAACATCCTGCACTTTACCAAGCTATTTAGAATAATTATATGTGATCCGAAAAACAGAAGGGCATTAATTTTGAGCATTACTCGGTAATTAGTAGAGTAAAAAATGTTAAAATCATTTTGGGGTCAAAATAAAAGTGTGTGAACTTTTGGGGTCATTATGTAAATATGAAAACTTTGGGACAACTTTACAATTATAAAAAATGGCATATGTGTCAAGTTTTAAGAAAAATGGCCGTAAGAGATGCCATCTTCTACTTGTGTATTTGGTGACTAATGTAAGTATATTATAAAAAAAATGGATAAGTCTTTAGGAAAATTTAAAGGAAAAAAAAAGAAAAGAAAAGAAAAGAAAAACAAGAAAGTGAAAGAAAACAAAAAAAAAGAAAGGAAGCAGATAGGGGGAGTTCGGCCAACGAAGAAAGAAATGGAGGGGGAAGAAGAATGAAAGGAAGGGATTTGGAGGGAAATTCGTGGACATAGTCTTCCTCTTTTCATTTTTTAGTGTGTGTTTTAGCAATGTTAAGTGTGTGTGGGTGTGCTGTGTGTACGGGTGTGTGTGTTTTGGTGTGTGGGTGTTTAGAGTGTGGAGTATATGTGTGTAATTGTGTATACGTAAGGTGTACATGTGTGTGTTGCAAGTGTATTAGTGTGGGTGTAGGTGTTTTGATGATTGTTTAGGTGTGTAGTAGTGTAGGTGTGTGACTGTGAGTGGGTTGTGTATGTGTTTATAATAGAGAAAATAGGGTTGCTGAGAGGAAGACGAAACAGGGAATGAACAATAAAATTAATTAGGATTATTAAAGAGTGAGCTGAGCTGTAAAGTGTCGCCAAGAACAATAAAGTATTAGCAGTCCAATGTTTGAACTTTTAAGGTTATTTCTGAGCATATTTTGGCAAAGTTCAAAACAGTTAACTCCGTCATTCTTTTGAGATCTACAATGTGATATTTTTGAGAGTTTTCAGTGACTGCAAAGGACACTAATTTGGGGTATCGATGAAAAGAGATTCACGATTTATTTAGCATAACAACTTAAATTATTTTAATTTGAAAATTATAAGGGATCCTTATTTTATTGACGTGTTTCTGTATATAAAATTTTGTGCCATTTCAAGACTGATAGGTATTTTTAGCGGAACCGACTTCTGAGCGCTCGATTCGGACATCAGTTCAAAATATTTTAGCAAAAATTTTTAAAAATACTTTTTAGCCCAAAACTGAGTTCAAGTTGCTTAAAAGAGTGTTATAAAGTGCTTACGAGATCTTTCTGGTGGGAGGAGCATCGTGGGATGTTTTGGTAATTTTACATCCGAGAGAGGGTACATTGTTAATTTTACACGCTAGAGGGCTATTTTTGTAAATTCACATACTATAAGGATATTTGACATGTTTACTTACGAGAAGGCTGTTTTGGTGACTTAGATATGTGAGGGGGTGTTTGGGTAATTTTACCAAATCCTGAATGTGTTTTGGTAATTTTCTACACTAGTGGCGAATTGAGCGAAAACACATAGTTGAGTGTCTGGAATTAATTTACTGTTGATTCGTTTGTTTAGATACAGTAGAAGGCAACCGAGATCAGATTAAGAGAAAAACTTTTGGATTCGATAAGCGGTTTTGTAAGTGACCTGTCGATTCAACTAGTATTTCTATAAAGCATATATATTACCTGCTTTTGATAAGCAGAGTTTATCAACTATGAAATGTTTTGGTTACGTTTAATTGCTTTTGCCTCTGAAATTTTTTTTGTCAAAAAGCTTGTGGCTATACTTATTTTGTCGTTATAAATCGGACCCTGATGTAAATAATATATTGTTTGAAGTTATAATGGATTTTGAATTGAAGTGGTTTGGTGCAAGTAAGATGTTTTGGTGTTGATTTATTATGATTATGAAGTTTCGGAAAACTATTGATATGTTGTGAGATGGTTTGACCATCGGCAATCAAAGGATTATATTGTGATAAATGGAAAGGTGGTTTTTGCTTACTCAATTGCTGTGCCCCATGTCTAACGGGAAAAGTTAGATTGTGGGCCCTGGTAAACGGGGTGATGTACGTTGACATCATGTGCGTTACTACTTTAAGTGGTTGCCCCTGATTCCATAGTGATTATTGTCCCAAGATGGGATTTTGGGTCCAAGTAAGTGGGACGATGTACGTTAACGGGTCCAAGTCAATGAGACCAAACATTGATTGCAGCATAACGTTTGAGCTACGTTTGGTTAGAAATATTTTGTGATGACGTTTTTGGGTTAATTGATTTTTGTGCCCTTAGATTTATTCCCTTTACTCTATTACCTTTTACAGAATTATTTCTTATAGTAGTGATTATTTACTATATGATTTTATTCGGTAAAATTACTGAATTGTAAACTGAGTTATTATTTTGACATGCTATAGTTAGCTAGTTAAATCACTGGTTACTTACTGAGCATGTGAAAGCTCATTCCTTACTTATCATTTCAAGCTGAAAAGTAAGGCGATGATGATCAGCGTGGGATTAGAATTTAGAGTGGTTCTCCAGAGACTGCACTAGATGACTTTGAATCCTATCCTAGGTGTTACTGTAAGGAGGGTTGTAATGAGTTGGGGCATACATGTTATATGGAGGTGTAGTTGGATTGCAAGTAGTGTAGTTATTGCCTTTAGTGAAGATCTCATAATTGTTAATATATGTATATTTGTATTAAGACTAGAACTGAATTTCTTATTTGTTGAAGTTGTATAAGATTCTGTTTCCGCTATAGTTGTATTGGTTTTTTATGAGTAAGGCCTAGCAGAGCCCTCGATAAGAGCCCAATGGGCTTGCAGCCGGTCACAGACCTGGTTTACGGGCCAAGTCATGGGTTTGGGTCATGACAGAAGTGATATCAGAGCATGGTTCTATAGACCTTTAGATGTTGTATAATATTATATAGGCTATACTTTTGAAGTAGGGTGCAAATCATCTAGAGTG
Organism: Escallonia herrerae; assembly: GCA_033070095.1. Taxonomy (NCBI): domain Eukaryota; kingdom Viridiplantae; phylum Streptophyta; class Magnoliopsida; order Escalloniales; family Escalloniaceae; genus Escallonia; species Escallonia herrerae. Next base: position 86,742 of record JAVXUP010000049.1, on the reverse strand, counting down.
TTGGGGACTAGGGTTTGGACTTATTTTTATAGGGGTTTGAGAGCCTTGTACTTGTTGATTATCTTAAGTGAAATATATTACGTCTTATATGTGGTGACCTTTCTTTTTGTTTTAGCTGTAGGACGTCTAGCCAAGAATCCCCTACTGAACCTACTATGGAAAAGAGAAATTCCTCACCATCCCAAGAAATGTCGTCGACCGGGCAACCCCAGAAGCTTGACCCAAGGGCATTGATGAATTCATACTCCAGGACCAAACGGGTACCTACATCTGCCAGAGCAAGAGATATAAATGGTAGTATTAAAACATGAAATATATGTCAGGAAGAGAACACCTTTTTATAGAAGGAACCGCACAAAGCTTCGAATGACCTACGAAAAAATTTCCAACAGAATTCAGCGCGTTAGACGAGTGGAAAAACTAGTTTGCTGCCATGCCTCAGGTTTGACCACTTCCATCCTGGTCGACCTTGTTGATGGAAAACTGGGGAATGTTTTTGCATGTGGACAATAAGGACATTTAATGAACTTCCCTAGAACCAGACCACAGAGTCAACTAAGGGATGATGCAACAAAATCGTGGGCAATGATGGGAGTTCTCCCTAGAACCAGATCACAATGCCAACCGAGGAATGATGCAACAAAACCCTGGGCAACGACATGAGTTCTTGCAATGACCTTTCAGGACACGCAGACATCCGATCAGTGGTGCTGGGTGCATTCTCTATTCCTTCTATCTTTGCAAAAGTATTATTGATTTTGGTGTCTTGCATTCATTCGCATCTCCTAACTTTGTTAAGCAGTTAAGAAAGTAGCTAAAGACCACGATATGATCGTGGTTGGCGCATTGATTAAGCGTCTGCTGGACATAAGCCAAGTTTCTTTGATAATGATAGTTGAATTAGGGCTTAGGGATATGTATCTATATTTCATGTGTGATCCGAGAACCCATTCCAATACGTTACCGTGAACTAAAATTTAGGCAAACCTGATTTTGATAGCTCGATTCTTAATGGTGATTTGACAAGGTTAACAAGGATGGAACCTTCATTGTGATTTTCTTGTGACCTTCATTGTGATTTTCTCGTGGGATGTGCTTTGATTTGTTATCATAGGCCTATGGTCTTGATTTTAATGAAGGACAATAGCATTATATGATTTAGGTATGAGATTCTATAGACTTTTGAGCCTAAGGTAATTTGTGATTTAGATTAAACTTTCGGAGCTTGGATTAGGTATTGATAATTTATTTAATGTTTCAGTATAAGGTTGAGATTTTAGCCGAGCACACAATATGAAAAAAAACCAAATTACTTGCCTTTGGAATTGAAAGTTTTTAAGGATTAGCCAAAGCAAATGATTGAGGGATAAGACTATAAAATTTTTGTTAGTGACCTGCGAAACGTCAAATTTCAAGGATGAAAATTTTATAAGGTGGGAAGAATATAACATCTTGCACTTAACTGAACTGTTTAGAATAATTTTCTGTGATCCAAAAATAAAAGGGCATTAATTTTGAGCAATACTGGGGTATTGTATAGTAAGAAATTCTAAAATCATTTTGGGCTCAAAAAATAAGTTTGTGAACTTTTGGTGTCATTATGTAAATAAGAAAACTCTAGGGGCAATTTTACAATTATCAAAAGTGGCATATATGTGTCAAGTTTTAAGAAAAATGGCCTTAAGAGATGCCACCTCCTACTCGTGTATTTGGTGACTAATGTAAGTGTGTTATAAAAATAAGTGGATAACTCAGGGAAATTTGAAGGGAAGAAAAAGAAAGGAAAAGCAAAACCAGAAAGAGAAAGAAAACAAAATAGAAGAAAGAAACAGAAAAGGAAAGCAAAGGGGGGAGTTTTGCCAAGGAAGAAAGTAAGAGAGGAGAAAGAAGAAGGAAAAGAAGGGATTTGGAGGGAAATTCGTGAAGGTAGTCTTCCTCTTTTTATTGTAGTATGTGTTTTAGCATCGTGAAGTGTGTGTGGGTGAGTTGTGTGTACGGGTGTGTGTTTTGGCGGGTGGGTGTTTCTTTGTATATGAGGTGTATATGTGCGTGTTGTAGGTGTATTAGTGTGGGTGTAAGTGTTTTATTGTGTGTACAAGTGTGTAGTATTGTGGGTGTGTGACTCTGAGTGGGTTGTGTATGTGTTTATAACAGGGAAAACAGGGTTGCCAAGAGGAAGATAAATTCTCGATTTATTTAGCATATCAAATCAAATTATTTTAATTTGAAAATTCTAGGGGAGCCTTATTTTACTGACATGTTTTAGTGTATAAAATTTCGTGCGATTTGGAGTTCGATAGGTATTTTTAGTGGAACTAGCTTCTGAGAACTCGATCCGGACACCAATTCGGAATTTTTGAGCGAAAATTTTTGAAAATACTTTTTAGCACAAAAATGACTTCAGGTTGCTGAAAAGAGTGTTATGAATTGTTTATGAGATCTTTCCAGTGCGAGGGACATCAAGGGTGTTTTGGTAATTTTACATCCGAGAGGGGGTGTTTGGGTAATTTCCCCCCCACACTAGAAGGCTGTTTTGTTAAATTCACATACTATAAGGATATTTTATTGACATGTTTATTTATGAGAAGGCTGTTTTGGTGATTTAGGTTTGAGATGGGGTATGGGTAATTTTACCAAATCTTAGGGGTGTTTTGGTAATTTCTCACGTCGGTGGTGAACTGAGTGAAAATACATTGTTGAGTGTCTGGAATTAATTTATTGCTGATTTGTTTGTTCAAATACGGTAGAAGGCGACTGAGATCAGATCAAGAGAAAAACTTTCGGATTCTGTTAACGGCTTTAAAAGTGACCTTTCAACTAGTGTTTCTATAAAGCATATATGTTATCTACTTTTGATGAGCTCTATTTATCAGCTATGAATTGTTTTGGTTACGTTTATTTGCTTTTGTCTTGGAGAAAAGAATATTGTCGAAAAGCTTATGGTGATGCTTATTTTCTCTTTAAATACCAGACCAGAATGTAAATGATATATTGTGATAAACGAAAAAGTAATTTCTGCTTACTCGATCGCTGTGCCCCATATTTGACAGGAAAAAGTTAGATTTTGGACCCTAGTCAACGGGGTGATGTATGTTGACCTAATGCGCACTACTACTTTAAGTCATCGCCCCAGCTTCCACAGTAATTATTATCCCAAGATGAGATTTTTGGTCCAAGCCAGTGGGACGATGTACGCTGACGGGTCCAAGTCAATGAGACCAAACATTGATCATAGCATATTGTTTTAGCTGGTGTTTGGTTGGAACTATTTTCTCATGACCTTTTTGGGTTAATTGCTTTTTGTGCCCTCAGTTTTTTTCCCTTTACTCTATTATGTTTTACATAACGATTTCTTAGAGAAATGATTATTTACAACGTAATTTTATCTCATAAAATTGCTGAATTGTAAACTGAGTGATTATTTTGACATGCTATAGTCTAGCTAGTTGAATTGCTGGTTACTTACTGAGCATGTGAAAGCTCATTCCTTACTTATCATTTCAGGTTGAACAATAAGGCAAGGATGACGAGTGTGGGATTAGAATTTAGAGTGGAGCTCCAGAGATTGCACTAGATGACCTTGAATCGTACCTTAGGTGTTACTGTAAGTAGGGTTGTAATGAGCTGGGGCATACATTTTATACAAAGGTGTAGTTGGATTTCAAGTATGTAATTTTTGCCTTTAGATACGATTTCATAATTGTTGATATATGTCTATTTGTGTTAAGACTAGAGCTGAAGTTCTTATTTGTTGGAGTTGTATAAGATTCTGCTTCCGCTGTAGTTGTATTGGTTTTTAGTGAGCAATGAACCTGCGGCCGGTCACGAACCGGGTTCACGGGCCCAGTTGTGGGTTCAGGTCGTGACAGAAGTTATATCAGAGCATGGTTCTATAGACCTTTAGGCATTGTAGAATATTTTTTTAGCTATACTTTCGAAGTAGGGTGCAGATCATCTTGAGTATTGGGGACTATGGATCTTCCAAGCCGGCCTACAATGCAAAAACCAAGGAATGGATTAATGGATGAGAAATATTCTATGACTCTAATTGGGCAGAAGATGTCGAGCTTCCATGTTTGTCGAAGCCAAATGCGAACATCATAACCGATTGGATGGACTGCATGGAGCCGGAGGGAATGTTAGCATGTTTTGGCGATATGCACATCTTGTGCTTATATGTGATAAAGATAGTCAGATTGTTGATCCAACCAGCTAGATTACCCCAACCATGGCAGAATCTGACAGTCTTAGTATGGACCATTAGCTGTGGAAAGGATCACCGATGACTGTCTTTTGAGAATTTAGACCTGCTTACATGCTATGTTTTTCTGACTATTTGATTGATAATATAATGGTTTGTTTCGATTACTCCTTGATTGCTGATATAAGTTCTAATGAGTTAATTCATACGGTTAATAATCACAACCGCTGGACGAAGAGGAGAAAAATATGTGAAGAAAATGATGAAAGAAATTGAAAACTGAGATTCTCATCGAGTCAAGCCAGTCAAAGAAGAGACTATTATGGTTAACATAAGGACATTGGAAAACAAACAAAAAGATTAAAATAGGTGTAAAGGAGGAAAGAACTACAATCCTAAAAGAGTTCACTGATGTCTTACAGCATGTAGTTACTACCCGGTTCCACGACATGACTCACAAGGAAGTAGAGGTTTATCTGGATGATATGATCAAGTCCAAAAAGTGAGAAGACCACCTGCGTGAATGGAAATAATTTCCAAAGACTGCGGCAATATAATGCGAGGCTTAACTTACAGAAGTGTGTCTTTGGAGTTGCAACTGGTAAACTCCTAGAATTTATGGTCAACAAGTGAGGTATAAAAGTGGACTAGGCCAAGATCAAGTCTATAGTGGAAATGTCGCCCCTGAAAAGCGAGAAATGTGTTCCAGGTTTCCTGTGGAGGATCCAATACAGTAGCCATTTCATCTCTCAGTTGACAATGATCTCTAAGCTGATATTCAAATTGTTGCAAAAATAGTCAACCAAACAATAGAATTCCAAATGTCAAGAGGTATTTGACAAGATCAAAGAATACCTAAGCAATCTGCCAATCTTAGCTCCTTCACCACCAGGAAAACCTCTATTGCTATACTTGATGGTAACAAATACAACAGCGGGGGCCTTGCTAGCAAAACACCTTGAATATTCACTGACACAAAGAGCCATCTATTATGTCAGTAATAAGTTATCCAAAGGTGAAGTGAATTATTCAACTCTAGAAAAGACCTGTGTAATGTTGGTATGGGTGACATTAAAACTCCAACATTATGTTTGGCTTACCCTATTGGGTTCTTAATTAGCATGGATTCAATAAAATATCTATTTGAAAAACCTGTGCTGTGTAATCACACCGCTAAGTAACTCCTACTTTTTTAATTTGATATCACCTATGTCACCCAAAAGTCTATAAAAGGAAGGGCAATAACTGATATGCTAATCGACTGTCCAGCTTAAAACACCAATGAGTGGGAAGCTAGATTTTCTGATGAAGATGTTTGTGTTTTAGGGGAAGAAAATAGATGGAAACTACATTTCAGTAGACCCTCAAATCACTATTCATCACTTTTGGATCAAATTTACACATTTTCATCACTTCCCACACTCCAAGCTGCATTCTTCAGGTTTGCATGCCCAGAAATATTTTCCCTTCTTCATTTATACATGCATTTTATGCTAACATATATATCATTAGCCATTTTATTCCACTTCAAATCCCCTTTAAACCACTTTAATTTCACTTTGTTTCCACCTATCTAACTTCATATCTTCATTTAATATAGAACCATATCACAACATATTTCAGTCCTAATTTTCATCAACAACACACACAAAGCTAGTTTTTACCTCATTTTGAAGACTCGTAACTTCTTCAATTCTCAAAGATGCCTTATGTTTGTTGCAATCTCTTCCTTTTTCTCCCTTCTATAATTTTCTATTTGGTTTTTCACAAAATTCTTCGTGGATTTTCCTCAAATTCCCCTTTAATCGGCTACTTCGCACACTGCTAGCTGACTTTTTCCTAACTTTGGTGGTCCATAACTTCTTCATTTTGTCATCAAATCAAACTTCATTTATTGGGTTTTCTTCCTCTCCCTTTTCTCCATGACTTCTCAGTTGAAAGTATCCCAAGATTCCTTTTGCATTTTTTGTAATTCTCTCTCAAATTGCTATCCAGGGTAAGCCCTTTCTCATGCCACGTCACCCTCCACTTAACTCTACATGCAAACACTCCACCTCTTGGAAACATGAGGTGTCATTCCCTCTTTTTGTGGCTGCCTTTTGCAGCCACAAAATCAGACCAGGTTTTTCTTAATACAACAATAAGGATATTACATATTCCTAATTTGAATCCTTTACTGTTTGCAGCGCCATCAAAATATAGTTGCCACCTAGTCTTAGATTCTATGACACAAACTTCTTCATCGAGGAACCTTGCTTCCCAATCACTAGTATCCTCTGTTGGACAATCGGCTAGCATATATGCGATGACCTTTTCCTTTATGGACTTCTGGATGACATATGTGATGTCAAACTCGTAAAGCAGTAAGAGCCACTTCACCACACGATTGGACAAGATCGACTTCTCAATCAAAAACTTTATCTGATCCGTTCTAGCCAGCAATCTAATGGGGTAAGCCAAGACGTAATGTCATAATCTCTATGCTACCCAGACTACTGATAGGCATGTCTTCTCTAAAGCTGAATAGTTCATCTTTCCCTGGGTTAATTTTTGTCTGATGTAGTAGATAGCTCTCTCTACCAGTAGAGCCAACATAGCTATGTTTGCTGTATCAGTTACAGTTAAATAAAGTAGTAAAGTATTACCTTGTATAAAAGGACTCAAAACTGGAGGTTACTAAAATGCTTCCTGGCAAGAGCGTTCCACTCCTTGGTTGGATCTTTCTTCAATAGATTGAAGATGGGCTCGTAAATCATGGTTAGCTGAGATATAAATTGGCGGATGTACTGGATCTTACTTAGGAAACCTCGGTCTATTTCTCATTCTTTGGTGGGTATCTCTAATATGCCTTTAATTTTAGCAGGTTTGACTTCTATGCCCTACTTATTGACCATGGATCGAGTAGCTTATCGGTTGTAACTCCGAACACACACTTTTGGGGTTGTATTTCACATTATACCACCTTAATCTCTCAAAATAGTCCTTTAAAACTGTACAGTGATCTTCTCGTTTCTTGAACTTAATGATCATATCATCTATGTACACCTCTACTTTATTTATGGATCACCTTATAGGATAAAGTGCCCCATGGTGTGGTGAAGGTTATTTTCTCCTGATTCTAAGGAGTCATACCCCATGAAGCAATCTATAATGAAACTAACTTGTGCTCCGCGATGTTGACTATGATCATGTCAATGATGGAAAGGGGAAATCATCTTTCGAAAAAGCTCGGTTAAGGTCTCGGTAGTCAAGGCACATCCAAACTTGACTAGTCAATTTAGGGATAGGCACTATGTTAGCCAACCAAGTAGGGTACTTAATAATCCTGATAAACCCTATATGGAGGAGTTTCATAACTTCTTCCTTGACCTTAAGAGACCACTCGGGTCTCAACTTATGAAGTTTCTGCTTAACAGGTTTAACATTGAGCATAGGAGGTAGCTGATGCTTAGCGATTGATCATGGGTCGATAACAGACATGTCACCGTATGACCAAGCAAATATGTCAATGAATGCTTTTAGGAGTGTAGTGGTTATCCCTCTTTCTCCCTCATTTAGGCTAGGTCCTACTTTTCTTTCTTTTAAATTTTCAACCGTGCCTATGTTGACTGACTGTTTCTTCTACCACTCGCTTGACTTAATTTGACTCTCAGTTTTCTATTTCTTTCATCATTACCTTTTCTCTTCTTTGTGTAGATTAATTCATCAAAACTTAGATCAGTAACCAAAGAGTAATCAAAATCGAACATCACTTTATCAATTAAAAAAGTCAGGAAAAACATAGTAGACAAGCAAATTCAAATTGTCTAAGGAAACATAAGCATCTAGGTCATCCGGTTTAGAAATGGTCTCGGCATTAGAACGGTCGTCAGTGATCTCTCCCACAGCTAGTGGTTTGTACTCGATCTACCAATTTTGCATGCTACCGTGTCCTAAGGTAATCAAGCTTGTTGGGTCGAGAGTCCGGTCATCCATCTCACAAAGATGCAAAAGATGTGAATATCTTTGAAGCATGCCATTATTTATTTTGGTTCCATGAAGTCCATCAAATTTTTTGCTCAGTTCTGTTGGGATTGGCAATTCTTCATCCTCTACCCACTCAAAGTCATAAAAAATCTCCCACCCATTAATTAGCTTCCCCGTCTCCATGTTGTGGATTGGCTTTGTGAATCTGTAGTAAGGGTTTTTCTCTCATTCCTTCACAAAGTATCTACTCCCCGTAGGGACCTTAGACATGACAAGAAAGTTTACAAGTCGTTGTTCCCCTCAGGCTTTCTTGGCATAAGCTATTTCCTGAGAGATTTTTTCTTCTATTTTTTGGTGGGCTTATATCTCAACTGAAATTGGTCTCTCTTGTTTCCAGAACAAGGAAGCTAGGAAGCCCCTGGCAGTTGCAGCCTAAGCCCTTTTTGGGCAAGTAACGGAGTTTTCTCATCACAGGGAAAAGTTTGTCTTGTCGAAAGTTTTCAACGTGACAAACTTCCTCGAACTCCAAACATTGTACCAGGTTGTTCATCTTAAACCCATTAAGAAGCAAGTCTAGCGAGTTATGCAAGATTACAACATTGTCCTCGTCATTTTTCACCTGTCCTATCTGGGTAACTGGGAATCTCCCACGATAGTAAAAACGGCTTTGTCAAGTACGAACTTGACCTTTTGATACAATATATCGCTCCGACCAAAACTTGACCTTTTGATACAATATAGAGGGGATCGCTCCGACCAAATGTATCAATGGCCTTCCCATTTGAAGTTGAAGCAACGGGTATATCTAATACGTAAAACTCCACTTTGAAATTGGCAATCCCAATTTTCATAGTGAGGTTCATTGTGCCAATGACCTCTCACCTAGTGTTGTCATAGGCTCGAACAGCTTGATTGGAAGGAGTAAATTCTAAAGGATTAACAGTAAGGGATTGAACAATACAAAGGGACAGAGATGAAGAGTAAACCATTATTTATGAGGATTAAAGGAACCCTTTTATCAAGAGCCCACATGGTGATCTAGAGCAGGTCGTTGTGGCTTGGTCATGCCTACGACAAATCATATTCAAAAAACGTAAGAACAATTCTATAATGAATAGCCCTAAGCATCTAGGACAGCCCCTCTGGTTGAGTTGTAAGGGTTATTAGGCCTTATTGAGCAACTTGATCAAGGCCTGTCAGTGGGAGTAAGAAGCAGATCGTGATCCCCAACTAGAGATGTTGGCTTAAGTCTATTTTAGTTCTCTCAACACTTCACTAACTGGCCAGCCTTAGGAGAATAATGGCTTCGACACAGCAAGCTGGGGGATGGTCTGGTAGACTCAACTAGACGTCATCAAATACGACACAATGGTATTAGGTCTGAAAACAAAGTTTGTGTCTATGTCGTAATCCTTTTCTTCTACAGAGAACGCTTTATCTTCCATCAACTCTTTTCATGATATCACATCACAAAACTTTTGGTTAAGGAAAATATACAAGAATAGATGGAACACTTACATACTGACTAATTGGTGCAATTTATGACTTCTAATGAAAGGAAAATTTCTTTTATTTATAATAAAGATGAGTTTTGACTCTTTTCCTTATAATATACAGTAAGAAAATTATGAGTGTAGAAGGATCTAGTACTCGCAGAACATTATCGATGGCATTAGCCCTATAAGCTAGTAAGGGCACTTTTCTGACGCTGGGCTTTGCAGGAGGGGAGACTTCACCCTTGTCGATAAGGTACTCAATAACATGCCAGAAGGTGATACAACTCTCTATATGCTGGCCCTTTTCTTGGCAACATGTGCATAAAGTTTGGACATCATAGCCTTTAAGTATCACTACCAGCGTGGGGGTAAGGGTAATTTGGAGATCATACCTATTATCAACAATTGCTCAAACACTTTGGTTAATGGAGCATTTAGTTGGGTAAACTTCCTTCCAGTTGAGTACTTGCTTTCCAGGACACCACTTGTTGTGCTTTGATAATGTTGACATTGTTGGCACTGGTAGGCTTAGGTTGGGCATTGGAATTCCCTGGTGCCAGCTCGATAAACTTCAGGCTTTGTTTCTTGAGATATGGTCCCCTTATTGATGGCATCTTCAATCTGCACTAATGATCCCATCAAAGACCTGAACGACGTAATGTAGTGTCCAAAGATGTACTCTTTGTATAACGGCAACATATTATTCCTCACTACCATCTGAATAGCCTTGTTTCTCCATCTTATGATAAAAATGGATACTGACTCCATCGGCTCTTGCTTGGTGGTTTCCAAGTCTCTCTGAATGATGTCCAAATTTGTGTTGTACTAATACTGATTGACAAACTTCCGTACTATATCCTCCCATGTTCAGATCAATGCTTCTTCTAGGGCAAAGAACTGTTAAGAGGTGACTCCTATCAGGATGCGGTGGAAAAGTGAGTGTAATTGATTCTGGTTGACTTAATAGAGGGCCAATGCATGCATGTACATCTTGACATGGATGTTTGGGTTCGTGGTTCTATCAAACTTGTCCAAATTGGGCATCTTAAACTTGGGTGACAATCAATCCTCTAGATTTTGAGTGAGTGCCCTGAGGTCTAACGAGTCATCTGCACTTCTCATTCAAGCAATCTGGGACTTAGCTGTGGCCACCTTATCCTTCCACTCTGGGGCGACATGCTTTTGCCTTTTCTTCTGACTCATACTGCCATTCAAAATCGGCCTGCTTTTATATATTAATTTTAGACTTATCTTCCTCTTTTCTTTAACCCCTCTTTTAAGGTTTTCGATATATCCTCGAATGCCCGTGTCAGCTTATCTACCAGAGCAACGAAACCAACTTAGAAAAATTCTTCTATAGTTCGTAGACGATGCAGATCAAATCTGCCAACAGCTAGTATCGAGCATCGGGGTTCGTGTGGGTTTTTCTGGATGAATCTTAATACCAACCTCTTTTAGCCTTAATTGTATAGGGAAGTTGAAATTTAAGCACACAAACCACACATATAGAGCTGGAAAGTTTATACTCCCTTAGGGATGAGGGATGATGAACTATGAGTTTTGATTAATTATCCGGTAACCTGGTGGGTTAACCATCCGGTTGATAAGTGGGTTTATCTTGGGATTTCTAAAAAAATTATGGAGAGGTCAGAATACTAACTAACTGTCGGTAACCTCATGCATTAATTGGCCAGTTGATCAATGGGTTTGGAGATTTGGAATCATGGATAACTCTAAAAAGTCAAGATTCTGACTAACCGTCTAGGAACCTGGTGGGTAAATCGGCTGATTGGTCAGTGGGTGGGATGGTTTGGAATTTATAAAACATTGTGGAGGTCATACTCTTGACTTATTGCCCAAGTATCGAGCGGGTTAACCAGCTGATGGGTCAGTGGGTTGGCGGGTCCAGGGCTTAAACCAGCTAGTTTGAATTTGCAAGGATAGCACTTAATGACAAACCATTTGGTTACTAGGTTGACAAAACGTTCGATTAGTCAGAGTCCCCCTTTTTCTGAGACTACCAGTTAGCTTATAGAATATTGGCTAGTTTTGCTGCCAATATGGCTTAGGCCAAAACAGGCATTCTCCTAGGAAAGGCTAGAACACTAAAATGGTCTAGGTGTGCGGTTTCTCTCTCAATACCAGTGTAAGGTCACTTCATCGGCTTGACTTGTACTATATACCTATCACCCATAACTCATGTAGTTAATATTATGTGATCACCAGTACGTGTACACGTTATTTAATGTACTAAAAAAACCAAGCGGCTCTTTAGTACAAGGCCTGGAAGTGAGAGTACAGTTGAATTTGCCTCGATAGCTAGGATGTAATATCCTGCACTTTTCGAGCTGTTTAAAATAATTATCCGTGACCCAAAAAAAGAGAGTATTCTATGCAAAGTTGACCAGGGCAAACAATGATTGTTTTGGTTCTAATTTGTCCGGCTAGATATGTAGGCCGTTTGACCCCTACTGTTGAATGCAAACCAATAATATAGAATTGGCTTAGGGTTTGATTTGTTGCATGTTTATGTTCAGAAGGCCAAAAATCAATAAAAATGAAGTAGAGACCAAAATGGTATGGTAGGTGTCTGACACCTTCCAGTCGTATAACTTAGTCCACGAACCTATTTTTCAGTTTTTGATAGACTAATTAGTCTTTGGAGATTCTAAAATCATTTTAGGCACATGAATATGAAAGAGATTCAATAACCATTTGAACATGACATTACATAGCTAGTGTAAGCCCCTAATGCCGAAAGGAAATAACCAATGCCTAGGTCAAAGAAAGAAATCCATCTTTCTTAGTAGCCAAAGGATAGACATGAAAGAGAAAATCAATCTGTACTTGAATTAGAACAGTATGTCAACTCTAAGATCTGGTAGGGAGCTTGCTAGGTGTATTTTGTAAAAGTAAACTCTTTAATGTTGTATGATATGGTTTAATTATCAAGTGAGTTAGAATAAGTTGTATTATCAGAATGATGTGATTAGCCAATGTGTCGTAATACTCCAGTCGGGTTAAGATAACCCCAAGTTGGGGCGTTACAGTTGTGGTATCAGAACGTAGTTAAAGACTGAGATAAGATCCTAAGGCCTTATGTGGTTAGTGATTATTGAATATTGCATATTATGCGAGGGTACTTATATGGAGTTAGGTGTGTTGGCCTGCAACGAAGCGAGAGAGCGGGGCGTGAAATCAAGGAAACAATAGAGAAATCGCTGATGAAGGAACTCAGTGAAGGAACAATTTTGAGATTAATGCTGAAGGTCAAGATGGACACAACCCACAAGTATATGTAGAAGAGAACTCTACTGGAAATAACAATCAGGTTACTAATAATGGATTACTGGAAGCTTGTTAGATACTCTAGCAAGTTGTAGTTAAAATGAGACAAATGGGTAGAAATCTTATTGTAAATACAAATGTGAAAGAAGTAGTTAATGAAGGTAATGCTAGAGGTGCTCAACGAGTGGAGCAACCCCAGGAGATATTGAATACTGCTTAGGTGTTGGGTTCTCACAACCTTTCTACAAGAAACAAAAGAAAAAAGAAAAAAGAAAAAAGAAAAAAACTGCGTTTATTGATTCCTCTGCCAGCACCAAATATCCAAAATATGATTTTTAATTGGCAAAAATTATATTATTTTTCCACCATCCAGATCCCTATTTCTGAAGTTTCATGTAATTCTCCTTGTATAAAGCTAACTTCATAATTGAGCCATGAAAATTATATTGCTCTGTGTATATAGTTGGTGTTGTCTGCCATGAAACGCGGTATAACTGTGTGATTATGTAATACAAACTCTTGGGATAGAGTAAATCAGAACATTTAAAGGTAGCCGACGCTCGGGTTCTTTTCCTCCTTTAGATCAATAAATTCTTCTTACTACCAAAAAGAAAATTGAACATTTAACTTTTAATGCCTTTGGTTTGATTTTTTTTCTCTCTCTCATGCCTATCCTTTGGTCAAGAAAGTTGGACTTCTTTCTTTTGGTTTAGGCATCGAATTTTCCCTTTCGACATTGGGGGCTTACACTAGCTACGTAATGTCCCCTTCATATGGTTGTAAAATCTCTCTCACATTCACATGCCTAGTAGGATACTCTTGAATTATAAATAAGTCATAATAGTAAGACTTTGTCCTTGATGACTGCTTGTTAGGAACAATTGTTTGATGACTGCTTGTTGTGAACAAATTGCTTTATTGATGACTTTACCTCGGACTGTGAAGTCAAATTAGATCAACTATTTTGCCTATACTTGTAACATAAGTACCAATTTGTTTTTACTCCCAATAATTGGGGAATACCCAGCAATCCCAGTCAAACTGGAAGATCAATTATTATCTTATTAGGGATTGTGACGTGATCCTCGAGGATCCTAACGAGATCCTAACACATCTGGCCCACGGCCCAGTCCTACTAGGAGTCTTCTCCTACAGCTATATAAAGGGGTCTACCCCTCCACGTATGGGACAACTACACAATTCATGCTTTTTCAGAGTTACTATCCTGTAGCTGCGCTCTGACTTAAGCATCGAAGAGTTTTCCGCCGGGAACCCCACCCGTCAATCACTCGTTTTCTGTCTTGCAGGTCATCGGTCTAGGCTCAGGTTCTGCAATTTACGCGGAGCATATTTTTAGCAGCAACAGATTGGTGCCATTCATGGGACCCGCCAGCCTAGCCAATTGACCTCAAGAAAATTCAAACGCTCGTTTTGCAAGCAACAACGGCAACGCGTCAGAACCGCCGCCACTGCCAAAGTTCTCAAAACCCTAAACTACAGCGGCACCACTGTCGTCAACATTACCTACGTGGGCAGTCCCACGCCCGATGAACCATCACCCTACCAGTGTCGTCACCGATGGGATCGACAGTACTACCATCATCAAACGGTCTTACCACAGTCTACCATAACGCCGACAAGAGTTTGCCGTTGTCGCAGGTGTAAGATTGTCGTCGCAATAAAAAAAAAAAAACTTGAGAACAGAACAAGCTGCCGCTGACTGTCTAAGACACCGATGGTCCCACCGTTATCAAACGGTTTCACTACTGTCAAACTATCGGAAAAAGGAAAGAAGAAGATAGCTTGTCCATCCACAGGCCACCAAGAGCAACCCCCATGGCAACATAGCCACCGTGGGGCTATCGTTATCGCAACGGTGCCACTACTGCCCTATGTTCAAGATCCATCCCATCCACGATCATGACTGGCGCCTATGCCTATTGCCACCACAGTCCTGATCAGACCACACTTTGGCCACGTACACGCCACCAGAGTCACCGGAACCAACATCACAGGACAACACAGAAGGGAGGATGTTCAAAACCCACAAAGACAAGTAGCGCCGCCAGCGCGCCACCACGCAACCACCTCTCTATTGCGCCACCTCACTTTCAGTCAAAAGAGAGAAAAGGAACGCCGGGTCTATAGCACAGACACAGCCGACGTTGCGCTTTCCACCACCATCGGCCGCATAGCCACCGCAGAGGAGCATGCTCGCCAAAACATCACCTTATCGTCGCGGCCTTGCTCCGGTCAATCGCAACCAAACGACGGCCAAATCGCCATTCAAAACCACCGGCGCCACCCCATCAGCTCACCATTGCCGCCTCGCTCCAGTCAGTCGCAACCCACTGCTGCCATCTTGCCATCGGCAACCACGGAAAGCCCTGTGGGAAAACACTGGCGCCACGGCCTACTCGTTGCCACCGCTTCCTCAAGATGCACACCACCGAGACTAGCGGTAGGGCGACGCCATCACCACCTCGATGGGCGGCACCATCACTGTCTCACCCTTGCGGCCACCAATTGCCAGATCTGCTTCATGTTCAGATCCATTGCTCGCAATGCACCCCGGCTCAATGCCGTACCACGGTCATCGGCCGAATGCGCGAAGATCGGGGATGGCGAATTTGCTGGTGGCCATGGTCACCGTTGAAGGGACTGCCTCACCGTCGCTCTATCGTCACCGTTGGTCCACCATCGAAGAGCATTGCGCCGTCGCCTCACCAAGCTATTTTTCTCTCGGTCAGAGAGAAAGTGAAGCAGATCCAATAAGGTGCATTCCTTCTTTTTAGAAAATTTTACATTACCCCCAAAAATTTGCATATTTGTATTTTAGACCTGCAAGGTCTTACTTATCTGAAATATGCCATAATGTTTAAAAGCATCAAGTTTTTTACCTACAAAAAAGGCATATTCATACTTAAGACCCAAAAGGTCTTATTTATTCCACTTAAGACGCATGCTTTTTAAAGTATTAGGCTTTTATCCCGTCAAAAAAGCATATTTACATTTAAGACCCAAAAATTTCATTAATTTGGGTTATGCCATATTTGTTGAAAGTATTAAGCTTTTAACCTAAGGAAAATGTGTATTTAGACTTAAGACCAACAAGGCCTTATTCATTATACATAGACCACACTAAAGCATTATTCTTTGTATGTATTAAATATGCCTATTAATGCTTTAGACCCCCAGGGTCTTATCTATTTAACATACGCCGCAAACTCTTTAAAGGCTTAAGCTTTTTAGAGTACACATGTAGACTAAAGACCTGCAGGTTCTTATTTAAATTTGTGAATGATGCACATTCTTTAAAGGCTAAGCACACTTCGTCGTCTATGTGTCGTTAAAATAAAAAGACTACAAATTTTCAGCGCTAACAAGCCTTTCAAAGGCTATTTCCGGTGCACTTCTATTAGCTAGACTTACGTTCTATTGTGGTTTAGCATTATCTAATTGCGCCAATTAGTGCAAGCATGTCACAATTTGGGGCATCCGACTGTTATGACATGTTAAGCTCACCTGCGACACACTGTGCAGCACACCCCTGTCGGCTAACCGACAAAACCCTAATGGGGCCGCAGTGACTAAACACCGTCTTAAATTCTGTGTTAAAAACATAATTGTATTTTTATATGCTTTATTACTGCAGAGGTTGTTTTTTTCAGTCACATACTTTTATTTCTTGCAAGGGTTTAAACCATGCCTGCAAACATCAATGGTGGCATATAACATCACTTCATAAGCAAGGAACAAATTCATAGCACCCTGCGACTTGAAGTCGCGTTTAGGGTTTTTTGCTATAGTATCCTGCCGTCTCGGCATTATATATCGTCTCATGGTCATATAGTGACCTCTATCTATGGCATATTCACATCGCTGCTCCTTGAGAAGCTAGTTCAACAATGATGGAAGCACACATGCTGCCATCGTATCTAGTGAATCGCCAGCTATTCCTGACGGACTTCGTGTCCTCTGGCTTTATATGCTTGTCCAATCTATCAAACGGATTATGGTCTTCTATATTTCTCCCACAGGTCTTCTTGTGACTGGGCCCTACATGTAGGCTGAAAAGCCATCTTTATATATCCACGCCTTTTCAAAGGCCGGGGGGCTTTATATTTCATGAGATCATTCTTATACAGACTTAATGCCCTGTGTCTTATTAGACAGGGAGGTTAGCCACATCGACCATATTATGGGCTCCATGACCCACGCCTTCTTATTTGGCACCGCAGCAACAAGGACGAGAAAACCCGAGGGCACATACGACGAGAATTCTAAGTTCTATCAAACCCCCAAGGGAGTGTACAACGAGAACTCTAAAGTTCTGTCAAACCCCCAAAGGCGTGTACAACGAGGACTCTAAAGTCCTGTTAAACCCCCTAGGGTGCGTACGACAAGAACTCCGAGTTCCGTTAAACCCCTGAGGGCGTGTAAAATGAGAACTCTTAAATTTTGTCAAACCCTCGAGGGTAATTGTATGAGCTCCGGCTCCATCCGCCCCCGAGGACGTGTAAGATGAGAATTCTTAAATTTCGTCAAACCCTCGAGGGTAATTGCATGAGCTCTGGCTCCATCCGTCCCCGAGGGCGTGTAAGACGAGAATTCTTAAGTTCCGTCAAACCTTCGAGGGTATTTGCATGAGCTTTACGCTCCATCCGCCCCAGAGGGCCCGTAAGACGAGAACTCTTAAGTTCCGTCAAACCCCCGAGGGTATTTGCGTGAGCTCCGCGCTCCATCGGTCCTTCGAGGGACAAACACCCCCAAAGGTGATAGGATAGATCTCGAGCTCTATCCGAATGGTTTAGCTACAATTCTAACCAGTGAAACGGCAAAGGACTATGGGACTTCATCCCCCCACCATTCTTTGTCAATTCAAAACCCAGCCAAGCGTGAGTGCGAGGCTTCTTTGCCAGCTCTTAGCTGATGATAAGAGTTCGCGACAAAGTAAAACGCAAGCATAATGTGGTCGGCTCGAGCTCAAGAACACACACTTGCACAAAATGAACACCCTCCAAAGGAAAGGTGACCCCTCGAGGGGACATTCAAACACTTAGCACATGCAACAACTTGCATGCACAGCTTTATGTCCTCTCCCGAGAGAGGCTACCATGGGGCACAGCCCTTAAAGAATCTCGAGATCCCATGATTCGTCTTTCTAAAGATGATTCTGAATAGTCTACTGAGGCGACATTCTAAGACTTAGCTCTCAAGAGCTAGGGTTCTAGCGCCCTACTTGGGCAAAGTTCTAAGGCTTAAGCTCCCGCTTAGGTCAGAGCACATGGAAGAGAGAAATATTGTTACCTTTACAAGTGGATGAGAATCACTTACAAATCTGACACGTGTCTCGAGACACCAGGTATAAACTTCCTCATCCAAACATTTTAGCTAAGGAAGTGGGGGGCTTATGATATAACTCAAACATAACTCCCAATAATTGGGGAATACCCGGCAATCCCAGTCAAACTGGGAGATCAATTATTATCTTATTAGGGATTGTGACGTGATCCTCAAGGATCCTAACGCGATCCTAACACATCTCACCCACGGCCCAGTTCTACTAGGAGTCTTCTCCTACAGCTATATAAAGGGGTCTACCCCTCCAGGTATGGGACAACTACACAATTCATGCTTTTTCGGAGTTACTATCCTGTAGCTGTGCTCTGACTTAAGCATTGGAGAGTTCTCCACCGGGAACCCCACCCGACGGTCACTCGTTTTCTGTCTTGCAGGTCATCGGTCCAGGCTCGGGTTCTGCAATATACGCGGAGCATATTTTTAGTAGCAACAGTAAGACTTTGTCCTGGATGACTGCTTGTGAGGAACAATTGTTTGATGACTGCTTGTTGTGAACAAATTGCTTTATTGATGACTTTACCTCGGACTGTGAAGTCAAATTAGATCAACTCTTTTGCCTATACTTGTAACATAAGTACCTAATTTATTTTCACTTTTGTTCTACCTTACTACTAAGTTTTTTCAGATTTTGCTGCCGAAGCCAACAGCTTTGGAACCATAGCTGGCACTAATTATAATGGATGGCCAGCTCATAGTTTATTGAAGCTTGCACTGTGAGTAGAACACTTGTAAATTGTATAACACCCTGGTTAGTGCCAAATTTCCTTGTGAAGACCTTAATACTTCATCAAATGGGAAAACATATTTGTATCGTTTGTTGCTTGCAGAAGTTAGATCAAGAGGGCTGGTAGCCTTGGCAATAACTACAACACCCCAAAAATCTAAAGTTGGGTTTATGGTATAAAAAAAAAAACAAAAACCAAATAACAAAGATCCCAAGTAATAATCTATTTGACATTTAGTGACAAATTGGTGAATATTATACATTATGATCCTTAGCGAAAGTTTTTTTAGAAACCATAAATTATAATTTAACAGTAGCAGTTATAAGTGATATCAATTTAGGTCTTTAGTGACGATTAGAGTGACCGATTTCGGCAACAATTAGTGATGATTAGTGAAGCGGGGCCAGTAAATAAATAAATTCAAAATCAGACTTATTTGAAAAATAATGTCAACCCTATAATTTTGGAAAGAGAGGGAACCAAGGAGAGAAATGAGTATTTTACTTATTGAGTATTTTCAGTTACACAATAGAGATAGAGAGAGATATACAGAAAAAAGAGACTTTCGGCTACAGAGAAGAAAAAGAAAGAGAGAAAAAACAATAAGAAAAGGGAAATAGAGGAAGAGATAGAGTTGTCCACAAGAAATTCCGGCGAGTTGCGTAGAGCTTTTTGGTAAGTCTTCTACTCCTATCCTCTCAATTTGTTCAAAGTTTTATTGTAACATCCCGAAAATCTGAAGCTCCATCTCCCCGAACTCCCAAAGCATTAACCTATCACTTGACATCAAATCACATTAAACCTTATTTACTGACACATACTTCAAAACATCTAACTAGACATTAACTCAAATTCTTCAAAACACAAGATTTCAAAAACACATGGCTTAAACTAACTTAAACTACTAAAACTTAGGTCCTTTACAAACTCAAGTTCTTATAAAATGAGTTAACAGTACCGACCCATGCAAGGGTCTTATTATACCGTAGTGGTGGGCTCTCCAGAATCTCATCCAGACTCTAAACCCATTCTTGAGCATTCTACAGCTAATTGTTACCGGTAGAAGGGAATTAAACAAAGGTTGAGCTTTTGAAAGCTCAGTAAGGTTGTTCAAGGACAATCGAAAGAATTAAAAAATGATTCAAAAGTCCATACGATGATAATTCCCAAACATTTCAAACAATCACATATAGTTTGATGATTTTCCAAAACGATCCTAAGCAAGCATGAACAAATACCAAACGATCATAAACAATCAAAAATACGAAAACGATCACGAACAATCATAATAAGATATCAAAAACGATCATTTGGAGATCATTTTTTAAGCCATCATTTTAAAAGACAATGATGATTTTTAAAAGGGGTTTCAAAATGCATACTAATACCTCAAAGCCAATGTGGCAAAGGTTTTAGATAATCACAAATAATTTGGATCGCAATATGGGGAAGAGTTTCAACTCAATCCCCTTTAATCATATATCAAGACATTCATTTTTATTTTTTTTTCCAAAACAATTATTGTAAGATACAATGTAAAATTTTTTAGCAAATATTGATCCTGGGCTGAGACAATGCCATTTAGGCAATGCACAGAAAGTGTACACATGCATGATGTACGATAACTAGCCCTTCTATCGATCAAGGAACTAGCATGCGTTACCCATAGGAACCGATAACAGACCCTCCTTATAACGCCTCCCTCATAACAGACCCCAGGTCAACACATAAAACACACTCATAGAATCAACAATAAACTCAAGGCTTAACTTGTAATAAAAATAAGCATTAACTTCAAGTAACCGATACCAACTAGGGTTTCAGTGATAATTAAACATACTGATAGGAGTTCATCAAACAGAATTCAATAACAGCCATAAACAAATAGCAAGAACAAATATCAGTAGTTATCGAATTTAGGCACAACATTTAGACGAACAAATGCAAACAATTATCGAATTCACTCAGGATGCAATAACATGCTAGCATCGATAGCATTTTCAAATAACCGATTCAAGTTCAATGTTGGGGTTTCCTTGGCAATAACATGATGATATCAATGACTATCTTAGCGTTCAACATTAGCCATAAGTAAATCGAAGGAATACTTATGAACGCAAGTTATCGAGATTAGGGTTCAGACACAAGTCCTTACCCAGAGTTCAGATAGAAACCTTTACTTGGATCCGAAGCTAAGTTAGTCTAACCAGATAGTCTGTTGCTTTAACCTAAACGGAACAATCTGATTATTAGTATACAGTATGTACTACGATATTATGAATTCAATATTGACTCATGCATACCCCCAAAATGGACCCCCCTCACTGGCTAGGTAAAATTACCATAATGTCCTTTAAGTGTAAAATTAACAAAAATTCCCCCCTTCATACTTAAATTATCAAAACAGCCTTTCCATAAACACAATCACTAAAATATCTTTATTGTATATAAATTCACCCAAAATACCTTTGAAAGGCAAATTACCCCCTTGGGATGGCAAATTACCAAAATACCCCCGGAGATTCTCACACTGGAAAAATCCCAAAAGCACATTAAAATACTACGCTTAAGAATCCCAAAGTTATTTTTGGGCTAACAGGTATTTTAAAAAATGTACGCCTAAAAATTCTGAACAAGTGTTCAGACTGAGCGCTCAGAATTCGGTTCAATTAAAAAAGCTATCAACCTTGGAATGTCACAAAATTTTAGAATATGGAACATCTTAGTAATATAAGTTTTTCTTAAAGTTTTTAGATTAAATTAGCTTGGTTTGCTATGTCAAATAATTTGAGATTTTTTTAATTAATACTTTAATTTAGTATCTTTTGCGGACACCAAAAACTCCCAATTTTTTTCACAATGCTCATAAAAGGGAGAGAAGAAAGTACTGCCAACAAGATTTTGACGAATCGATTCGATATTCGGTAAGTTTTTTTTTTTTTTCAGTTTTACAATTACAGTCAGTTCTTTTGGCGTGTTTAGAACTGAGTAGCTTGAAAATATATGGGTATGGTGTTGTATTGGACTGCCGAATACATGTGTATGTGTGTATCTGATATGTGGGTTCGTGATGAGGAAATTGGTGGCAGCTGTGAGGATGGGTTTATGGGTGTTTGTGTGAGTGAGAGGCTGCCAAATCAGCCCATGTCCAGTGTGTGTTTGAAGTATTGTGAGATGTAAATGGAATTGCCATGGATGTGGAGTTATATGGGTTTACACAAGAAGAAGCCACTGCCGGGAGGCAGTGACTGTGCTGCTGCTTAGGAAAAATAATAAAGGTGAATGCATACATATATGTATTTTTTGATTGTGTGTAATTTGGTGAACCTGTGTGTATGTAGGGTGCGTGAGTGTGTTGAAAAGGGAAGAGAGAGAGAGAGATACCCACTGCAGTGAGGTAGTGGGTGTGGGAGAGACACACACACACACTCACCATGCACACTGGTCACGCAACACACACAAGCACACCACACTCACACGCAGCTACCCCATTCTCTCTACAACTCACACATTAACTCCATTTGCCACTCATTGGTAATACCCATTTGCACTACCTCTCTCTTTCTCCTTCTCATTACAATATCACACCATACACACACACACACACACACACACACACACTACACATCCACACAACCATTGCCCTGAACAATGGTTCCTTATCTCTCCCTCTCTCTCATCCTTCTTTCATTTTCACTCACCCTCGTGCACTCCACAAAAGCACCTCAGACCATTGCCTTCTCCTTCTTCTTTACACCATATTGCACTGCTTACATGCCCATTACATTTCTAGCATATATTTAGCATGAGGCAGTGGGTTTCCTACTTTTCTTTCATTACACTTACACTTGATATATTTGTAATAAGAAAACCCTATTTAGAAAAATGAAAACCCTAGTCATTAAAATGTTGCTAAATCTTTTTACCCAACTTATTATTGCGAAATGGTCTAATAATAAACCATTATGATAAATTAAGCATTACAAAAATTATCAACGATCTATTACGCTATCTCGTTTAACAAAACGTTGATATTAAGTTCACCGCTATTACGAGAAAATTTTCTTGTCACTAAACGTATATCGAACGCTAAGGCAGATAGTTCGCCGCTAAAACACACGCCGATGTTAAGTATATATAAAATATATCATTGCTAAAAGTCGCTAATAAATACAACGATACTAAAAGAATATTTTAATTGTCATTAAAGGCCGTCGATAAAAAAATTCGGTCATGCTAATCATCACTAAACATTTCAATCAATATTACTCATAACTGTTAATATTAAATTATTAATTATTGTTTCAAAAATAAATTTATCATTAAATTTCAAACTATAACGCTCAGCTTCCTCTAATCTACATCATTTCGTTTTTCTTCTTTTTTTTTCAACCTTTTAAATCAGCATAATATTTTGGGGTTTTACAATTAAATTACTGGAATATGGACTAGAGGTAAGCGAGCGAGTGAATTTAAATTACCATATTGTCCATTAGAACCTATGCCTGAGTGAATAATATTATTTAAATATTTTAAGACTTAGATTTGGTATTTCATTTATAACAGTCAATTAATAATATTATTTGATTGACGGTTTAGTTGCTCTGATTATGGTTGTTTATTTGGTAGTAAGGATATTATTGTCTTAGTGTAACTGATCGAGTGATTGGTTAATGCTCTGAATTTTTGGGGTGTTGCAGTTGGTACCAGAGTATACGTATATGATTTTGTAGACTTTAGAAGCGTGTGACGGAAAGCCTAAGTTTCGACAAGAGAGTTAGGAAAACTTTAACAACTTAGTTGAAATGTTGTTGTTGTTGTTGTTACACCCCCCAAAATGGAAGCAGTGACTGTGATCAAAATTCCTCAATGCCACTATGATTCTGGTAACAACGGTATAAACAGAGCGACTGAGTTCTCTAAAATTAAAATTTCTCCATAAATCAATAATCTAATAAAAATCCAATCCGCTTAATAATCCATTTCAAAACAGTTCACTAAACACAGCGGTAAAAACAAATTCTACCAAATCAAACAAATTACCCATATTCGAGTAAAGTTCTCAAATTAAATTTACAAGGTTTAACAACTAAAAATCAAAATCTCAAACTTTTTCGCTACCATAGGAATCTTTAATCATCTCCTCCACTTGTGGCAAGGGACAAGATAGAAAATGAAAGGGGTGAGCTCAAATAGCCCAGTAAGGTACCATAACGGTAAGATATCAAGGCAAAAACCAACAAAATTAAATGACAACACTAGATGGAATGAGTTGACCATATCTTACTATCCAATATCAAAGTAATGAAAATTAAGCATTTAACCCAACAAATATGTCTAGTATATGTCAGGTACAATACAATCGTACAGTGACTATGTTGGTCAAAGACCCAAATGTCGAACCAAAAGTAGAAACATCAAACGTGTGCTACCGATAGTGTGCTAGCCTCTATTAATCGTCTGCATAATCAAATGCGTGTCCAAACGACCCTCTCAATTTTAGAGTTGTTCAAACATAGTCACTGTAAATTTTAAATTGACAGCTACAAATGTACAGATATAAATATGCCCATTAGGGCACATTTGGAGAAGGGTAATCAATATTCTAGAGGAAGGCAAAAATTGCACGATACCAAAGATAAGATAAATAGGATTGACGAAAACATAAGTATTTAGATTCGAAAATACCCTAGTCACAGCAAAAAGCAATAATATCCCTTACCTTAATCAAACTTTTTAGTAAAGAAAATCTTTATACACTACCTTAGAACTTAAGAGCTTCCCTCAGTCGTAAAGAAAAAGAACAGAGAGTAATAATGGGCTGAAAAGAAATAAAAGGACTATTTAAAGGAATACTCCAACTTGACATGTATATATATATATATATATATATATATATATATATATATATATATATATATATATATATATATATATATACACACGCACACACACACACACACACACATTCGACTGAAAACTTCAGTTGTGATCTTTCTCTATTTAAAATACTATTTATTCGAAACAAAATACTTTTCATTCGAATGAAAACTACTGAAAACTTTTCATTTGAATGAAAACCAACTTTTTATTCGAATGAAAACTTTTCATTTGAATAAAAACTTCAGTAGCTGCATGTCAACTCTGCTTTACCAAATTAATTCGAATGAATCTCGGATTCATTCGACAGAATTCTTTAGCGGTGTTTTCAACTATATTCTTCTAAGAGTTTTATTTGAATAAATCTTGAGTTACATATAACCACCAACTTATTTATTTAGTTATGTAATTGCTTATTATTTTAAAGTAATAGCTTAGCATAAATAAATATTGGAGTATTACATTTTCCCCCCTTAAAGGAATTCCATCCTCAAAATTTAAACGTACCTTAATTGTCGAAAGCTGAGGGTGCTTTTTGTGCATAGCATCCTCGAGTTCCCAAGTAACTTCTTCCATTGCATGGTTACGCCAAAGCACCTTAACCAAGTTAATAGTCTTCGTGCGTAAAACTTGCTCCTTGCTGTCTAAAATCTCTACTAGGTGTTCCTCGTATGATAGATCCTCCCAAATCTCCACAGGTTCATAATGGATAACATGTGAAGGGTCTGGTACGTATTTCCTCAATGTTGACACATGAAATACATCATGCACATGTGACAAACTCGGAGGTAAGGCAACCTGATAAGCGACTGGTCCAACCTTCCACAAGATCTCGAATGGTCCAATAAATCTAGGGCTAAGCTTTCCCTTCTTCCCAAAATGCATTACTCCTTTCCAAGGTGACACCTTGAGAAATACATGATCTCCAACTTCAAACTCTCACGTCTTCTATTGTCAACGTAACTCTTCTGGCGACTCTGAGTAGCTAGCAAATTATCCTTAATCAAACGAATTTTCTCTGATGT
Source organism: Escallonia herrerae (assembly GCA_033070095.1). Classification (NCBI taxonomy): domain Eukaryota; kingdom Viridiplantae; phylum Streptophyta; class Magnoliopsida; order Escalloniales; family Escalloniaceae; genus Escallonia; species Escallonia herrerae. Next base: position 60,797 of record JAVXUP010000049.1, on the reverse strand, counting down.
AACATGTACTATCTCTGGCCCCAAGGCACCCAAAAGTTTCTTCTTTCCAGCCTTATACCAGCAAATAGGTGTTCTGCACCTTCGATCATACAATGCTTCAAAGGGTGCCATACCAATACTAGCCTGAAAACTGTTGTTATATGCAAATTCGACAAATGGCAGTTGATTATCCCAGTTTCTTATAAAGTTTAGTGAGCAAGCCCTAAGCATGTCTTCTAGAATTTGAATAGTCCTCTATAACTGTCCATCACTTTGAGGATGATAAGTTGTACTAAGGTTAAGTCGAGTACCTAGGGCATCTTGTAACCCACGCCAAAACCTCGATGTAAAATATGCATCTCTATCCAAAACTACTGAAACAGGCACGCTGTGGAGTCGAACAATCTCCTGAACATAGAGTCTGGCCAATCTCTCTTAGCTATAGGTAACCTTAATCGGAATAAAATGCGCTGACTTAGTAAAATGATCGATTATCACCCAAATTGAATTATGACCTTATCTTGTCCTAGGCAAACTAGACACAAAGTCCATAGCGATATGTTCCCACTTCCACTGAGGGATGGCAAGTGGTTGCAAAAGTCCAGCAGGCCGTTGATGTTCTGCTTTAACTTGCTGACAAATAAGACACTGAGTAACAAAGTCTGCTATCTCTCTTTTCATATCATTCCACCAAAATACGTGTTGTAAATCCCAATACATCTTAGTACTGCCGGGATGCACTATGAAGCTTGAATTATACGCATTATGCATTATTTCTTCCTTTAGCCCTGCATCAGAAGGAATACACAGTCTGGTTCCAAAACATAATGCCCCCTCAGCATCAATCTTGATTGTTGACCTTCTCTAACTTGCTCTATGATCTTTACTAATTTCAAATCTAGAGTCTGAGCTTGTTTAATTCTATCGATCAAGGTAGCTTATGCCCTTAAATTTCCAAATAGCTCTCGGACCCGGGAACCAAAACATCCACCCCCAAACTTTTAAGATCAGCCAAAATTTCTTTTTGTGAAGTCAAAAGAACTGCAAATGAACCAATATTTTTTTTGCTGAGAGCATCGGCAGCCATATTGACCTTCCCTGGATGATATACAATCTTGCAATCATAGTCCTTAAGCAATTCTAACCATCGATGTTGTCGCATATTCAACTCTTTATGCATGAACAAATACTTAAGACTCTTGCGATTGGTATATATCTCACACGTTTCACCATAGAGACAGTGTCTCCAAATTTTCAAAGCAAAAACCACGGCAGCTAACTCCTAGTCATGTGTTGGATAGTTCATTTCATTCGTTTTGAGTTGTCATGAACCATAAGCAATAACTTGCCCATGCTGCATTAACACACTTCTCAGACCTCTCTGTGAAGCGTCGCTGCATATCACAAATCCTCCAGTCCTTGAAGGCAGGGAAAGGACTGGAGCTGAAACCAGTCTTTTCTTTTGCTCCAAAAAACTACGATCACACTCCTCTGACCACTCAAACTTAACTTTTTTTTCGAGTCAACCGAGTTAATGGGGTAGCAAGCTTTGAAAATCCCTCTACAAACCTGCGATAATAGCCAGCCAAACCAAGGAAACTACGAACTTCTCTAACGTCCTTGGTTTTTCTTAATTCCACACTGCCTCTACCTTAGATGGATCCACCGAGATCCCATCTTTAGACACCACATGTCCTAAAAACACAAATTTATCGAGCCAAAATTCACATTTCTTGAACTGGGCATAAAATTTTTCCTCCCTCAAAATCTGCAGAATCATACGTAAATGTTGTTCATGTTCCTCCTTGTTTTTGGAGTAAATCAGTATGTAATCAATAAAGACTATGACAAACTGGTCCAAGTATTGCCTGAATATCCTATTCATCAAGTCCATAAATACTGCAGGTGCATTTGTCAATCCAAATGGCACACTATAAACTCATAGTGTCCATATCTTGTTCAAAAAACAGTCTTGGGTATATATTCCCTCCTAACACTCAATTGGTGGTAACCTGACCTCAGGTCAATCTTGGAGAAATATTCAGCTCTGTGTAGTTGGTCGAACAAGTCATCAATCCGTGGCAAAAGGGTACTTATTACGAACTGCGACACGGTTCAACTCCCTATAATTAATGCACAATCTCATTGTTCCGTCTTTCTTTTCTACAAATAAAAAAGGAGCACCTCAAAGAGAGATCCTTGGGTGAATGAAGCCCTTCTCAAGCAATTCTTGGAGCTGCACCTTAAGCTCTTTGAGCTCAGTCAGAAGCCATACAACAGGGAGCTTTAAAAATCAGAGTAGTTCATGGTGCAAGATCTATAACAAACTCGATTTTATGGCTTGGAGGAAGACCATTAAGCTCTTCAGGAAACACGTCTGAAAATTCACTGACAATAGGAATATCTAACAAGTTCTGACCAGTTACACGAGTATCCACAATGTGAGCTAAATATCCCTGACACCCCTTCTAAAGCAAACGTCTAGCCCACAAGGCAGAAATAAGAAAATAAGATGTAATGGAAGTAGAACCCTTAAACTTAAACTTAGATTGACAGGGAATCTGGAACTGTACTTCTTTGGCATAACAATCCAACTAGGCATGATATGAAGACAACCAGTCTATACCAAGAATAACATCAAAATCCTGAATCTCCATAGCTATAAGGTCGGCAGGTAACTCTCTGCCTTCAATATGAACCAGACAAGACTTGGAGATACTAAAATAGATTTCCCCATTGGGGTATCAATCGTCAAATCAAATTCTAAGGGTTGTGATTCTGAACCTAACTTACTTGCAAGAGAAAAAGTTATAAAAGAATGCGTGGATCCAAGGTCTAATAATGCATGAAATGAATAAGAACTGATCTGAATTGTACCTGTCACCACGTCATTGGAAGCTGTGGCATCTCTGGTAGTCAAGGCATAAGAGCGTCCTTGTACTCTCGGCCTCTGATCCCTTGTAGGTGGCTTGGTTCCATCCTGAACCTGAGTGTTAACAGTTTTCTTCCCCGGTCTCTCTTTCTTCGGATACTGGCACTCCATAGCATAATGCCCCACCTTCCCATAGTTAAAGCAAGAATTTGTTAAACGATAGCAGGGCTTATCCCCATGATCCTTATTGTAGGTATCGCAAACCTTTGTCACCCTTCGAGCCGGTCGCATCTCTTTTTGCAAAGTTAATCTCTTCTTATTCTAACCACCACTCTTGTTCTTATCCGAAGCTTCTGCACGGCCTCTCTTATGCCTTTGTTCCTCCTTCTCTTTTCGAAACTCCTCGTAGTCTGCCTCTAGAATTTTGGCACGTTCAACAACCTGAGCATGCATCAGAAGCTTTAAAGCCAACAAAATATTCTTAATGCCGCACTTTAATCCTTTCTCAAACTTTCTTGCCTTACGATTCTCAGTGTTAACTAGATGTGGGGCATATCTTGACAATGAGGTGAACTTTGCCTCATATTGTGCCACTGTCATGTCACCCTGTTCTAACTTCAAGAATTCTTCCTCCTTCTGATCCTTCACGTTTTGAGAAAAGTATTTCTTGAAGAAAATATTTTTAAATCGCTCCCATGTCATGGGATGCTCAGTGCTGATCCTCTGCGTGTGTCTGACCATTTTCCACCAATGGTCAGCTTCGTCTTCTAGCATAAAAAGAATATATGCCACCTTTTGCTTGTCGCTACTGTTCCAAAGGTCAAACACCTTCTCGTTTTGGTTCACCCACACTTCAGCTTTCACTAGATCGGGTTCCCCCTTAAAGGTGGGCATTAACTTTTTAAAATTTTCAACATCTCCAGTACTAGCGCCATTATTTTGCCATGGTACTGATCCAGCGGTACCCCGCCACCTTGGCTAATAAGAAAATCCATAGTCATTGGTGGTTCTTAAGGAGCATTGACGTTACGACTAAAGCGTCTAGAAGGCATAATAATCCTAACACACCAAATGAAACCATAAGCCTTCAAAGATACGACAGATACATGCTAAATAATAGCAAAAGAGACCAGTCTAGAGGTATAATTAGTTCACAATGTTGTAAGCTTAGGTTCACAAGAGTCTACAAAATCAGAAACCTAAGCTCTGATACCAACCTTGTCACGCCCCAAAAAACAGAAGATGTGACTGTGATCAAAATTCTCCAATGCCACTAAAATTTTGGTGACAACGGTATAAACAAAACGACTAAGTCCTCTAAAATTAAAATTTCTCCATAAATTAATAATCTAATACAAATCCATTTCACAACAGTTCACTAAACGTAGCGGTAAAAAAAATTCTACCAAATCAAACAAATTACTCATATCCGAGTAAAGTTCTCAAATTAAATTTATAAGGCTTAACAACTAAAAATCAAAATCTCAAACTCTTTCACTACCATAGGAATCTTTAATCATCTCCTCCACCTGTGGCAAGGGGCAAGATAGAAAAAGTAAGGGGTTAGCTCAAATAGCCCAGTAAGGTACCATAACGATAAGATATCAAGGCAAAAACCAACAAGATCAAAGGACAACACTAGATGGAATAAGTAGACCATATCTTACTATCCAATATCGAAGCAATGAAAATTAAGCATTTAACCCAACAAATATGTCTAGTATATAATGGGTACTATACAATCGTAAGATTACTATGTTGGTCAAAGACCCAAACGTCGAACCAAACGTACAAACATCAAACGTGTGCTACTGGTAGCGTGCTAGCCTCTATTAATCGCCAGCATAATCAAATATGTGTCCAAAGGACCCTCTCAATTTGAGAGTTGTTCAAACATAGTCACTGTCAATTTTAAATTGACGACCACAAATGTACAGATGTAAATATGCCCATCAGAGCACATTTGGAGAAGGGTAATCAATGTTCTAAACAAAGGGAAAAATTGCATGATACCAAAGATGAACAATAAAGATGAATAGGATTGAAAAAAAACATAAGTATTTAGATTCAAAAATACCCTTGTCACAGCAAAAAACGATAATATCCCTTACCTAAATCAAACTTTTTAGTAAAGAAAATCTTCAGACACCACCTTAGACCTTAAGAGCTTCCCTTAGCCGTAAAGAAAAAGAACAGAGAATAATAATGGGTTGAAAAGAAATAAAGGGACTATTTAAAGGAATACCCCAACTTGACACACACACATATTTCCATTCGAAGGAAAGAGATTCATTCGACTGAAAACCAAAATAATTTTCATTTGAATGAAAACCAACTTTTCATTCAAATGAAAACTTTACATTCGAATTGGTTTTCATTCGAATGAAAACTTTTCATTTGAAAGAAAACTTCAGTAGCTGCATGCCAACTCTGCTTCACCAAATTAATTTGAATGAATCTTGGATTCGTTAGACTAAATTCTTCAGAGGTGTTTTCAACCATATTCTTCTAAGTGTTTTATTCGAATAAATCTTGAGGTACATATAACCACCAACTTATTTATTTAGTTTTGTAATTACTTATTATGTTAAAGTAATAGCTTAGCATAAATAAATATTAGCGTATTACAGTTGTGGCTAGATATATGAGTTCGTTTCGATGAAGGTATATTTGATGATATCTATGATAGAAAATTTCAAATTGCATCGTCATTCTGAAAGGTGTTTGTACGACTCTAATAGGAGTTTACTTTTAGTTATTATGGCACGAACTCGTAGACATAGCACCGGGGGTCGAGGAGGCCCAGCCAGAGGCTGAGGAGGTCGTACTGAAGGTCGTATGAGAGACCATACTAGAGGCTTAGAGGTCCCAATTGGGGAGATGCGCCATGTAGAGCAATAGCAACAAATTCCATAACCTTTGGCTATAGCTCTCAACACTATGAATCAAATTCTAGCATTCATGGAGTGCCCACCTATTTTGCTAGTTGATCAGCACAAAAGTTGGCTTCCCTATTTACATGAGCAACTGCTACCTACCATGGTCGTTCAAGGAGTGTCATGCAATCCATCACCAGAGTATCGACGTTAGGGGGAAGGGGGGGTCATGGGATGTAATAAAATGTGTACAATGCTAGTGTTATCCACTAGCATGATGAGGCCGTCACGGATAGCCCACCATTCAGCAACAAAGCAACAATCATAGGAATGGTTCGAGAGCAACCGGATAGCTATTTGCCCAGGTAATCACAGATCAAAGCACCTATACTTGTAGAATTAGAGTTTTGATGAACACTACCATCCGTATTCAATTTTACCCAATGTATCGACGGAGGTTTCCATCCCACCTGGCCGGATAGTTTAAGTGTTGATTTTGAGCATTTTTTCTCGGTTCATAAATAAGAGGTGTCCCTTGCTTGGTATAAGAGGTGTCCCTTGCTTAGGATAAAGCTTCTTTTAAAATCTGGTCACTCATGGAGGATAAGTGATTGAGCAAGACAAGATTGTTTCGATGCTTCCAAACGTTTGCCATGAGGATAGCAAAGAAAGTATTCTAAGGCATTCCTGGCATGTTGGTTTGATTTGAGTTTGACGCATTATCTTTGCACTAATATGAGAAGGAGAGAGATCTGTAGTGAACCTGTTGGTTGATGATCTGAGTTCTGGACCAAAAATGTTGAATAATGGGGCAATGTCTAAGGCTGTGGGCAACAATTTCCCCGTGACCTTAACTATGGGACAAGTCTTGTCGTCGAGCCAACGGAGGTTGTGGCTAACTGCTAAGGCCTGTTGATTACACTTTCAGATAAAGCTTCATACTCTTGGAGGGCAAGGAATCCTCCACATCCATGTCCCATGATCTTTCTTATGATTGGGCACCTGAAGAAGCCTGTTTTAGGCTAATTTAATGGTGCAAGTTCCTTTATCAAAGGGCCAAATAAGAGTATGTTTGCTGTCATGGCCGTACGGTAGGGGGATTGTTATGATGTCTAAGACAAGATCTAGATGTAAGATAGAGGTGAGATGCTGTCGATTCCATTCTCTATTAGTTAAAAAATCTCTAACACAGGCTGAATTCGAGAGATTTTGAAAAGGCCAATGAAAAGGTTACAGAGGATGCCCAGAGGGCCCCAACGGTAAGACCAGAAGGAGACGTTGGCTCCATTACCTATGCACCAATTGAGGGATTGTGCCACATGGTCATTGGTCCTATGATATAGTGCCAGAAGGTAGAGCTACTGGCTTTTTGTTGAGCCTCCCAAATTAAAGAGTTAGGATAGTGATTACTCTTAAGAAGCTTGGCCCAAAGGCTATCTAGTGACTTCCAAAGTCTCCAGATTGTGTTCATGAACATAGCTTTGTGCATAACAATGGTTCATCTTAGACCTAGCCCCCCTTCTTGTTTGTGGGAAGTAATGGTGTCCTAATTGACTGCGTGCAATTTTTGATCCGAGTTGTCATGACCCCAGAGAAGTTGTGGTTCAAAGTGTCAAGTTGATGGGCAATTTTATCCAGAAGAATATGGAGTGCATGAAATATATAGGGATTGAGTTCACGACAGCTTTGATAAGTGTAGTCCGGCCAGCGAAAGATAAGGTGTTTGTTTCCTAAGCTGCTAGTTTGCCTTTGGCTTGATCAATTAGGTACATAAACTCGCGACCAGTTTGATGACTTTGGTTTCGAGGCACCCCAAGGTATTTATCAAGGAGGTCAGTAGAGCGGATGCTAATGGTTTGGCAAAAGAAGGTTCTGATCTCGCGAGGGGTATTTTTAGAGAAGATGATTTTAGATTTTTGGAGGTTAATCCTAAGACCCGCTTGAGTAGAGAAAGAATTAAACGTACGAAGAAAGTAGGTACAATTGCTTTTAGATACGCGATCAAAGAGGAGGATGTCGTCAGCAAATAGTAAATGTAAAACTCCCAGCCCCGGATTCCTCTCTTCGACCCTATTGAGATCTAGAGAAAGTTCATTGAGGCAGAGGATAAACAGGTACGGTGATAGGGGATCGCCCGGGCGAAGACCCCTAGTGGGAATGAAAAAGTCCGTAGGCTTACCTTCCAAAGGACGGCATATTGAATAGTAGTCACACAATTCAATGCAAGATTTATGAAAGAGTTTGGAAAATCATGTTTCATGAGAGTGTGAAAAAGGAATTGCCAATTGAGGTTATCGTAGGCCTTTTCTAAATCTAGCTTAGCTATAAAAAGGCCACCCTTCCCAGTTTTACGCCTAATGTTATGGAGAATTTCATTGGAGATAATGATATTGTCTGCAGCACGATGGCCTTTGAGAAAGCTAGTTTGACTGGGGTGGATCAGCGTGTCAATGAAAGGTCGGCAGCCGTTAACAATAATGCACGTAATGATCTTAAGGGTGGTGTTACAAAGGCAGATCGACCGAAAATGGAGTACTGTTCTAGGTTGGGTTATCTTTGGAAAGAGAGCAATATGAGTTTTATTTAAATCACCGAGGATGGTTTGGTTGTGGAAGCAGTTTTGGACAAGTTCCGTAAGGTTTGGCCCGAAAATATCCCAATATTTTTGAAAAACACTCGGGTGATACCCGTCCGGTCCCGAAGCTTTATGAAAACCCATTTCAAGGAGAGAATTTTTGTCTTCATGATCAGGAGAGGCACTAGAAATGTGGTGATAAGTTTGAGAAGAACAGTAACCAATCGGGATGTTCTAGCTATTATTGTCCGTATAGGGGTTTTCGACCCTATAAAGGTTGGCCAAGTAAGTTTTAAACATCGCTTTAATGTCCCTCTCATTTGTGACCCATTCATCCACATTTTTTTTAAGCTTGCAATGTTATTTCTACGATGACGGTTGATCGTAGTCAAATGGAAGAATTTAGTATTTCGGTCACCTTCGCATTCCTATTGTAACTTACCTCGGAGCTTCTAGTAATTGTTGTAATATTCCAAATTTTGGGAGCCGGTTAAATAGTCATCTGGGCTTCAAAAAATAGACGAGGGTTAAATTTGAGCAATACTCCGGTATTAGTATTGCATATGAGCTTAAAAAGAATTTGGGGCAAAAATGTAATTTTTGAAAATTTTGGGGCATTTTTGAAATTTTGGAAAAATATAAGGCTATTTTTGTAAATTGTGAAAATTTGTAGCTAGGTGTCAATTTTTTGGGAAGATGATCACACATGGAGCCATCTCTTACTAGCTTAATGACTAAGCTAGAAATTTTTTTTTTAATGAGGGATGGATAAGAATTTCGGGTGAAAGAAAGAAAGGAAAAAAAAGAGAAATTCGGGAAAGATGAAAGAACAAGAAAAGAAAACAGAGAAGAAAGAAGAAGAATGGGGCAGCTAGGGAAGTGGGAAAACAGGGAAGAACAAAGGGGAATTCAAGCTCATTTTCCCAGGGTAAGCCTTCAAATTTGTAGTATGCATATTCTAGTGTGTGATTATAGGTTTGTATGTGTTCTTGGTAATTGAGAAGTGAGTATTGGAGCCATGAACATGGTTCGGCAGCCATGGTGTTGGTGTATATGTTTGAGTGCTTTGGGATGACGAATTTGGGTGAAATCTTGTTGGAATCATGGACATGAGACCTAAAACAACAAAGAGAAACGAAACTAATTAGGGTTTCATAATTGGTGGGAGTTCAGTGTGTGTTTCAGCATGTTTTAGTGTGTTCTTCAATTTGGTTCATAGGATTGGATTCAATTGGTGTAATTGTGTAAATTAAATGGATTTAGGGTGTTACTGTGTAGTTTGTGATGTAACCAAGTGATTATAATGTGAAACTAATGAGAAATTCATGCATGATTGGGGGAAAAATGTGCCAAGGTGTGTGTATATGTTTGAGTGCTTTGGGTTGATGAATTTGGGTGAAATCTTGTTGGAATCATGGACATGAGACCTAAAACAACAAAGAGAAACGAAACTAATTAGGGTTTCATAATTGGTGGGAGTTCAGTGTGTGTTTCAGCATGTTTTAGTATGTGTTCTTCAATTTGGTTCATGGGTTTGGATTCAATTGGTGTAATTGTGTAAATTAATGGATTTAGGGTGTTAATGTGTAGTTTGTGATGTAACCAAGTGATTATAATGTGAAACTGATGAGAAATTCATGCATGATTGGGGGAAAAATGTTCCCAGGTGTGTGACGGGTTGAAGGAAGAAGAAGACTCGTGTGTGTGCTCAAGGTGTGTTAGTGTGTGTGATGATCTGAATAATAGATGTAATTGTCGCTAAAAAACATGAATTACTTAAGGCGGTTTCTTTCACGAATTTTCATAAATAACTAGGGTTCAAATTAGATGAAGTCTAAAATTGTAACTCCCAATGTTTTTACGAGACCTATGCTCTGAAATATTTTGAGAATTTTTGGAGTTCACGAAGAGTGCTAAATTGGGGTACTAATTAAAGCATTTATCAAATTATTTAGCGTAGCAAACCAAGCTGTTTTGATTTAAAATTTTAGGAAAATATTAATTTACTGATATGATTCATATTCTAAAAGTTTGGACCATTCTGAGGCCGACATGTATTTTTCACAATACTGGCCTTTTAGCGCTCAATCCTGACATCGGTTTGGGATTTTCGGACGAAAATTCTTTAAAATACTTTTTAGGCCAGAAATGATACCGGATGCTTAAAATAATGTTTTAAGATATTTTGGGATTTTTTTGGTGCCGGAAACCTCCAGGGGCATTTTGGTAATTTGCCACCCCGAGGGGGGTGTTTTGGTAATTTTACCCATAACGGGTATTTTTGAGTAAATTTATATACGGTAAGTATACTTTAGTGATTTTGCTTACGAAAGGGTCATTTTGATGATTGAAGTGTAATAGGGGTATTTTGGTAATTTGTCGACCGAAAGAAGTATTTTAGTAATTTGACCTAAGAATGGTATTTTTATGTAAATTGACATACAATAGGGTTATTTTGGTGATTCTACTTATGGGAAGACTGTTTGGGTGATTTAAGTCTGAGATGGGCATTTTTGGTAATTTTGTGCCTAGGGGCATTTTGGTAATTTTACATACGCGGTGAAGGGAGTTCATTTTAGGATCATGTGTGAGTCCGTATTAAGTTATAATATTATTCTGTAGACTATTATCTGATGATTTGATCATCTCATCTAGGTTAAAATTAAGGACTTCCGGTTAGATAATTTGGTTGTGGATCCAGGTAAGGGATTCTATTTGAACCCTGGGTAAGGACTTTTGTCCAAGCCCTTATTCTGATAACTCACACTCGTAAGTACTCATTTGATCTATTTATGGTTAATGCCGAACTTTAAATTATGTACTGATATCAGCATGTTATTGCTCAGAAAACCCCAATATTGAACCTGAATCGATTGTTTGGAAATCTTGTGATGCTCGCTTGTTATTGCATACCAAGCAAATTTGATAATTATTTGTATCCGTTCTTTTGAATTGTTGTGCCTAAGTCCGATAACTATTTGCAAACGTTTTGCTGTTTATTTGTGATTTTTCTTCTGAAAATTCTGATTTCTTCTGAAAATTTTGAATGTTGACTTTATGTCAGTATGATTACTGTTATTGGAATCTGAATTAATTTTGGAGATTTGAGCTTATGTTAAAGCTCATCGATATTGTTGATTTTTCTGTGTTGACCTGAGAATCTATTCTGTTATGAGGCGGGTGTTATAAGACTGGTCTGAATCCTGCATGGAATGCAGGCTAGTACCCAAGTGGACTAGTAATTGTTCTGGTACATCATGCATGTGTACACTCTGTTAGCTTGCCGGAATGGCATTGCTATTGCCCAGGATCAACGTTGATTTTTAATTTTACATGCTCTGTATACTGCCGTGACTGTTACAAAATTGTCTAAAAAGTATGATCTGAAATGATTTGTGCTTATGTTAAAATTAAAATCTTCAGTGTATTTTGGAAAGAACTGTCTCAGATGATCTGTGTACGTTTTGAAATCTTTTGGAAAACCATCATGTATCTTCGAATTGATGACATTGAAAAGGATCTTTTGTTGATTGTTTTCGGACCGTTGTGATTGTATTGGCGATTTCGGTATCTTATTTATGATGAATTTTGATCCTATTTGGAAATCATTGAGTTGTGACCATTTGAATTATTCTGGAAATCTCCGTCAGTTGGATTCTTGGAATTGTCTTGTAATTCTTTTGTTGGTCCTTGAACGACCTTACTGAGCTTTCAAAAGCTCACCTTTCGTTTGACTCCCTTCTGCAGGTGATGATAAGCCGTAGCAGGTTCGGGAATGGATTAGAGTCTGTGTGAGGTTCCAGTAAGCCCACCACTATAGTGTAGTGTGACCCCTGCGCGGGTCTGTACTGTCGATTCATTTTACCAGGTTATTGAGAACCTAGGTCTTAATAGTTAAGTTTGAACTGTTATGGAAATCTTGTATTTTAAGGAATTTGGATCGGATGCTTTAAAGTATGTGTTGGTGAACAGATTTGACAGGTTTGATGTGATCCGGTAGGTTAACGACCCGGGAGTTCGGGGCGGCAGAGCTCCAGATTTTTAGGGGCGTTATACTTGTACACTTGGTTAAGGATTTCATGGTAGCTGTTTTGAAGGTCTTGTTCGAGCTGGACTAAGAACACAGAAGGTTGGCTGGCTGGAGCTTTTTGGATGCCATTGAGGCAGGCAAGGATACACTATTTTCTCCTAAAGATATCTACAAAGAGTTCATGCTTCTCGGTTAAGAGATGGTTTGTAACATTCCAAAATTTTTAGAACGTTAAACACTCGCTCGATCAGTTCACTTAAACAATAATATCTTCTACCTCAATAAATAATACAACAGGCTGTCAGAGCAACTAAACCATTAATCATAATCTTAGTAAATTATAGTAGGTGAAATATCAATCGAAGTTTTCAAAGTTTAAACAATAACATTCACCCACGCAAGGGTTCTAACGATCAATACCAAAATTTAATTTTTTTCTTTCTCTCGCTCTGCTCTAATCCTTATTCGGGCAACCTAATTGTTGCTTATCACCGCAGAAAGAAAGTCAAAGAAGTGTGAGCTTTTGAGAGCCTAGTAAGGTCGATCAAAGATTTTAAAATATCAAAACAATTCGGCCTAGTTTTCATATAGAGTCAAACAAAACTTTTTAAGAGTATTTTCAATAAAACACAGCATTTTGATATAGACGAACAATACGAACAATTTTACATTCAAGTCCAATAACATCTTCCCAAAAGGATTTTGTTTTTGATGAAATCACTGCAATTCGATATAAACATAAGGACAAGTATCATCTCAATCCCTTAACTCAGTAGTTATTAAAAAACGCTTCAGGTATAATAAAAAAGAAATATGAAATATTGAACATGAGCAGTAAACTATAGCAAAGCCACCCCGGCAGTGCTCGATACGTTTACGTGTGCATATGTACATTGACTAGTCTATTTATGTACTAGTTTAACCGAACCAACAGACTATCCTTATAACTCCAACAATACAGACTATCCCTTTTTCACGAGCACACCCATAGGTTTCTACCCACAGACTTCTTCTCTTTCTCTCATTTTGATTCCTCTCTTCTCTGTAATCTGAAAAGCAATATATTCTCTCTTTCTCTTTGTCTAAAATTTTCTTTCCTTTTGATTAAGTTGTAACTAATTATCAAATTAAAGTAAGGTTTAAATGTTCCCCTTAATTTTCTTTGTTTGTTTCTCTCTGATTTGCTTCCAAAAATAGAGAGTTAACTAAGCCTAAAAATCAGATTTTTGTATTCATTTAACTTAATTATGCTATAGTCCCAAATTTTTTTCTTATAAACTATAACTAATACGCTCAACTAATTGTCGCTAAAAGTTATCGATAAAGCTTGGTTATGCAAATTTGTCACCGAAAACCTGAATCAATATTTCTCATAACTAATATCGTTAAACTATAACTTAAGGCTTCTAAAATTTATCGGTAAAGGTTACCAAAAAAATTTTGCTCATGCAAATCGATATTAACTGTTGCGTATGAATATCATCACTAAAACATAAATTTACTGGCTAGACATTATTAAAATTAGGGGTGTTACATGGTTAGTTAAATTTGCCAGCTTAGTGTCAAAATGATAGCTTCCAGGGAGGTTCCTGAATGAAGTCATGACAGGTCAACCTGAGGTTTGTCCACGTGAACGGTGGCCCATTAAAGCCTAAGCCAATCAATTTGGTATTGTTGATGAAGTAAAGAAAAGTTCTATCTTGGCCTAGCATGAAGGGACACCCCACTTTTTTCTCTCATTGGTTTAGAATTTTGTTGAGGTCTCTCATTAGGAGCAAGGGAAGGTTGTGAGAACACTGAACATTCAACATATCCATCCACAGATTATGTCGCAAATGATTTATGGGGGAAGCGTAAATAGCAGAGAGTAGCCAAGGGGATTCAGTGCTTACCTGAACCACATCATGGATTGCTTGTGAAGACTCATAGACCACATCAATCTGAAGTTTGAGGAGGTTTAAGAGCAGCCATATTCTCCCACGGTAGCCATTACCATCCACACGGTGATTTTGAGATAACTCGAGCGTCGGTGCAATCCTTTCCACAGCTTCAGAGGTTATCTTAGTTTCGAGCAGAATCATGGGTTCAGGCTTGTGTCATGGAATGAGGTCTTTGGCATGAAGGACAAAGCGGGTGTTCCTTGCTCTATTGCAATTCCAGGCAATCCAGTTTACAATTTCTGGGTTAGGGAACTCCATGGTCCTACTGTACGGCTGGAGGTTGATCTCCGTCCACCCAGGCCATGTGAAGGTCACCCCTGATTTTCTAAATTTTCACAGTGTAGTTCGGTCTTTCCATTTCTTACACATCGGAGTATTGGGTGACAATAGCTACTGCCAGTATAAGATGAGAGAAAAGGATGTTGTTAAGTGTTTTGTGATTGGCGGTGAGCTGCAATTCTATGTTACCCAGTGGAAGATACTTGTTGATGATTTGAGGGTGAGGAACCCTGTGCCAAGTGTGTGAGTTTGGGCGATTCATGTTGCAGTGAGGGTGAAAATTTCCAAAACGGCGTCTAAGTTAGCGTAGCTACTGAGGGTGGATTGTGTGGTTTCTCATCGTGAAGATGGTTGGTGCCTAAGGTCGAGCAGGCATGGTTGATAAGTTGTTCTGTTTTGGAGGGAGGTTACAATTGAAAGGTGAAAGATTTTGGTGGTGCAAATTGTGGGTAGGGTTGGGTATTGAGACGAGCAGGGGTGGAGTTTGTTCTGTAGGTGCCTAAGATGGGAGAAAGGGGGTGGATTGGCATGGTGAGAAATGATATTATCATGTTGAGTTCTGAGATTTGTCGGTGGATTACCTCTGGAGCTAAGGGGTGTTGAGAATGTGGTTGGGGGCTAAGTGTGGGTGGTTCAGGTGCCTGAGCAGGGGAGATTAGGAAGTAGCTTCCTGGCTATTTGGGGACTGGTTTGGAGGGTTGGCATTCTGTGGCCTACGGTTGTGCGGGATTGTGAATGGCCAGGTAATTCTGAAGTGTTGGCTTCACCATCTATGCCACCTTCTCCTCAAGCTCCATTTATGACACGTCACCTATCACGCATGAGCCAAACTTTAGCTATGACCAGCTTTGTTGAAATTAGACTTTTAACCCAAGTTAATTCTTGTCCCTAATCTGATAAGAACCTCTGCTCTCTCAAGATAACTACTAGGTGATTATCTTTGAACAGGAAAAGGTACCCTCCTTTCTTCGTGATAAATACTCACGCCATGCATGAGGGCCATGTAAGTTTTGGTACACAAACTGTAGCTCTCATACTCTCTTAAGATATCCTCTCCCGAGTATTGACTTAGGCATCGAATGTTACCCCTGGATCCCCATCCTGCAAGTCACCTTTGTCTTCTTTGTACTATGCATATTCGTTCTTGAGCTCTTTTTGGTATTTGCAGTTTTGTTTGTTAATCTATAAAATAGTAATTAGACTTTATACCACCAAGTGGGTAGGTCAGTTGATAGGGGGTTGGCCTAACCTAACCAGAGGTCTCGGGTTCGAGCCCTGGGAATGTAGCTACGTTAAAACTTGGTAGGGAGAGCTTTATCATCCATGTGGTCCTGCCCGACTCGAACCCGGATTAGTCGGCTTGGAATGTGGTTTCTGGATATCGGGTGGTCTAACCAAAAAAATATATATGATTTGACTTTATTAATAATTAACAATTATTATAGGTGTAGGCCTAATAATATATCAAACTTAAATCAATTTAATCTAGTCCGATTATTAGTCCAGTCCATTCCAGTTGTCTAGTCCAGTCGAGTTATCCAGTCTAGTAATTCGGGTCTAGTCCAGCTATGAGGGTCCAGTCCAGTAGAAGGTTATGATTTATTAGAAGATTTAAGGTAATTTTGGTATTTATCCTTGATGCAAGTGATTAATCCTTGATTTACATAAGATTTGGATGTAGAACTTAGTCCAAGAACCTATTTCTGTGTTTTCAATAGATTAGTAGTCTTTGGACATTTTAGAGTCTTTTTAGGATTTTTTTTTCTTGATTCTGCTTTCTTCTCACAAAATAAGATGACGACTCCTAATCTTAGACCTTTTCTGGGAAAATTTTATTGCTTCTTGGCCTATTTTTGTTTTCTCTATTTTCTATAGCATGTATGATATGTTATAACTATGGTAATTATGCTCTTATTTTGTGCCCCACACACGCTCACAATTGTCTATTGCCCACCCACTCGAGGATAAAGGTTGAAACCCTCGGACTTCCTAGCTATTGGCGCGAATTCGATTGTACCCTTACCTCCAAGGCCTAGCACGAAAGGGCCTTCTGGTTTCTTGGTATATTAAATAACTTGTGTACACATACCAGTGGTCACCCATTATTAACTACATAAGTTACGGGTGGAAGGTATATTGTACAAGTCAAGTTGAAGGAGTGACAATTGTTGGGCTTATGGCATATTGGCAGGGAAACTAGCTGATATTCTATAAGCTAGTTAGTATTCTCGCAAAAAGGAAAGACTTTGACTAACTGGCTAATTGTTTGATCAAGCAACCTGACAGTTAGTCACTAAGTGTTATCCTTGCAAATTGGTTTGAACCCTAGACCCTCAAACCCATTGACCAACCGACCGGTTAACCCATAAGTTATCGGATGGATAGTCAGGAACCTGACCTTTCTAGAATTTATCAAGTTCAAAACTTCCAACCAACTGATCAATCGACCGCTTAACCCACAAGGTTTTTGGATGGTTAGTCAGATCCTAATCTTCTAGAGTTCCCCAGAATTGCAAACCTCTAACCCCACTGATCAACAGGCCAATTAACCCACGAGGTTACTATCCACTGACTAATTGGCCAGTTTAACCATAAGGTTACTGGATGGTCAGTCAGCACCCTTCTTCTCCTGAATTTTGCAAAAATTCCAAAATAACCTCAGTAACCAACCAGGCGATTAATCCATCAGGTTACCATGCAGTTAATTAGAACCATGCAGTTAATCATTTGCCTATCCCCATGGGGTATAAACATGCCAATTCTATGTGTGGCCTATGTGCTTTTTTTTTTATCTCTCTGTACATTTAAGGCTAAGAAAGGCTGGTATTGTTGGATTCATCTAGAAAATTCATCAAACCCCAATGGCTGAAGAATACCTTCAATTGGTGGACTTGGTCCTCATCGTTAGCAAACTACAGAAGGACCTTAGATTGATTTGTAGCCCTGATAAATCAGTAGGCACGAACTTCCAAGGATATAAAAAATCTTACGAAGAAGGGTAACAGAAAGCAGAAGCATGAGTCCAAGACTAAAAAGAGAGATGATAAGAAGAAAGCGAGTTGAATGGTAGTATAAGTTATAAGATGAAGAGGGAAAACTAGCCACCCTAGAATGGAAGGATAAGTTGGCCATACTTGAATTCTAGATTGCGTGGATGAGAAGGATAGATGACCCGCTGGACCTCAGACCACTCATTCAGAACCCTAAAGACCGATTGTCGCCTAAGTTTAAGATGCCCGATATAGACAAGTTAAATGGAACTACTAACCTAAAAATCCATGTAAATATGTACATGCATGTGTTGGATCCCTACGGAGACAACCAAAACCCAAGTATGGATCCCGATAAAAGTCATATCTTGATGGTTCCTTACCCTAGATAAAGCCTAAGTATGGACATGGGAAGTTCTAGTACGGGAATTTTTGAATCAGTATCAGTACAATGCATATTTGATATTAGTTAGAGAGACTTGGTGTCACGACCCGAACCCACGGGCAGGCCCGCGAGCTAGGCACGTGACCGGCCGCAGACCCAATGGACTCCAACCGAGGGCTCTGCCAGGCCTTACTCGCTTAAAACCAACATGTGCTGCAGCGGAAATTAAAACTTCTCCAAAACATTAATTACACTATCATATTTTAATTTGAATACATCACTTATACTAAAACTTTTCATAACTCTGATTGTCAACAACTAAAGCTAAACAGAAAATCTAATATTTAGCGACTCATTTCATGCAGTCTCCGAAGCTTCGCACCAAATTTTCTCCTCCTATGCTCCTCACCATCACCTTACTTTCAACCTGAAATGATAAGTAAGGGATGAGCTTCCACGTGCTCAGTAAGTAACCAATGATTCAACTAGCTGGACCATAGCATGTTAGAAAATAACTCATTTATATTATAGCATCATTAAGATATCTAAAAATCATAGATTTGATAATCATCAGGTAAAACAAAATAGAGTACATTAAACCAAAAACTGAAGCATAAAATCATTAGCGCAAAACTCATGACAACCAGTTCGATTGCAACATTAGCTCAAACGATATGCTGCGGTCAGCGTACAGGCCCCACTGACTAGGGCCCGAAATCCCTCCTCCATCCGGGATAAAATTCTGTGGACGCATGGGCGAACCACGAGCAACAGTACTGTGCATCAACGTACAAGCCCCGTTGACCAGAGCCCGAAATCCAACTTTCCCCCGTTGATATAGGGAACAACAATCGAGTAAACCAAAAACTACCTTTTCGTTCATCGTAAACATAACCCCTCATCAAACTATCCACACACTCCGTTCAATAATTTTCAAGTTGTTCAATATTCACAATAACGTCAAATATCAAAACATTTCACTTGTACCAAACATTTCAAATCTGAGGTCCATTTCAATTTCTAAACAAAATCAATGCATGCTGGTCCAATTTTTCATGACAAATAAACTACTAAAGCTTTTTAGCAATTCAAGCCATAACAATTAAACATAATTAAAACCGTCAATGCTAAACTTCACTTTTTAACAGCAGGTAAACATATACTTATTATATAAAAAACACTAGTTGAATTGAAAGGTCACTTACCTGACGTTATGCATTTGCCACATCAAAGTCTCTGGAGCAACGATCACACTGCTGCATTTAGCTAAAAGAACTAGTATGGCCATCCCTTTCCTTTGCATATCCTCATCCGTTCTGTAACTCGAAAGCAATGTCGATCAACACAACATTCCTTTAGAATTCTCCTCAACCATTCGAACGCCGTATTCAAAGTCAGACCTTTACATTCCCACAACTCACCCGTTTTGATGACCCCCAAAGTATTCCAAGAAATAATGTCTCTCCTCTTCATCGCCTTAAACATTTTTTAGACCTCATTCACATTCCCGCCTTCTTTTCCCTGTCAAACCATAACACCGCTTATTACCCGCCGACAACTCACACAATCGCTATTTATGTACACCCTGTTACATACATTCACTCGACGACAACCAATTAGTTCTTTCTATTTCATCCAACGCCAACTCCCACATTACACATAACCGTCCACATTACACGCTCCACAACACACAATGCACACACTGTGTAGGCCGCTGTACACAAACACGCCACCACACGTAGCCCTCCATGCACATACAAACATCACACGCACGCCCACTACGCGCACAACGGTCGTCTCAAACTCATTGCTTATTAATCGATAACTCGCCACAATGACCACCAATTTCACCCTCACCCTTGTAACTTTTACCTAAATAAACACACTTCATTTACACAATCTCACAAAACACAGCCATACACCCTCCTTCGTGACAATTTACACACACATACACCACCATACTTCAGCCTATCCCAACCATCGTTCCTGCCGTCTCAAACACCGCCGTGATACCTCTATTCCACACCGCACCAAAAATCAGAACACCACTACTACACATATTCAAACCACCTAATTCATTGCATTTCACCCATTGTCAAGAATGCCATTAAATGATCACCACCACCAATACACAAGTACACCACCAAAACCCATTTACAAAAATCAGCCCCAACTAGGGACTGTCGGCCGTGATCATGAAAGGCAGATGGAGAAGAAGGTATCGCGGAGGTGCTGGGCGATCTAATCAGTGGAGGCGCCGGCTAAACAGAATAAATCGCCGAAGACCAAGTGTGTGGTCGGCAATGGAGTTGACCGAAGTTATGGTTCGGGTACCATCGGCAGCACACAGAGGCGTCAAGCAATGGCGTGGGATTGGTTGGAGGTGCCAAAAATGGGATATGATCGAACAGTGTAGCAGCGGTAAAGGGCCATAATATGGGGTTCCATGCCGGCAACTGTAGTGTAGCCAGAAAAACGAGGGTGGTCCAGATCTGTGGCGGCGATTGATTGGCGTTGGGTTGTGCGTTTGGTGGAGACGTCGGCCGGAGTTGATCGCCGGTGGCCGAAGGCGTGGTCGGTAGCGGTTGGGTCCAAGGCCATCGCAGCGGTGAAGATCAGTGATGAGTCCCAAACGGCAGTGGCAGTGGCGCCTTTGGCTACGGTATAGCGGTTGTGGAGGTGTTGGGCGGTGGCGACGGCGTGGAGACTAGGTGAAGGGGCAGCCGTGACCTAGAAGAGGAGTTGGCCGGTAATGGGGCTGCCGGCGACAGCGCACGTGGCCAGGAGTTGAAGAGACCGAGATGGTGCCGGTCGTGGCGATCTTCAACAACTTGATGGTGGTGGTTGATCAAAGTTTCTAGATGGTCGCGGAGGTGCTGAGTAGCGGCGTTTGTTGGACGCGACCGGAGTTGGCCGCCGACGACCGCGAGTTGCCGGCGATGGGGCTGCCCAGAGGCGCCGCCCGCTTTAGGGCCGGCTGCTCTCCCTTTCTCACTGCCCGTCTTCTCTCTTCTTGTTCTCTTTTTAATTTTTTTTATTTATTCTTCTCTACTTTATTTCGTTTTACTTTGTTATATATCTATATTCTTTTAATTGCTTCTAATGTCTCCTTCTTCTCAAATCTCTCTTTATCATTTCATTTTTTTTCTAGGCTTCCCCCTGCAATATTAAAATAACTAAATTGAGAGATCAAATATTTATAAAATCAACCCTAATTTAATTATAGCTTCTCGAGTTACCAAATAACCTTCATTCTGCGTTATAAACTACAACTTCTGGTTTTTATAAATTGTGTTCGAAGACCAAATATACTATTGCTTAAAAATCGTTGTTAAATACCTCATAACTAATAAGATAGGATTTACCATAAACCAGACATAAGGTCAGGGTATTACATTATCCTCTCCTTAAAGAAATTTCATCCTCGAAATTTTGTACTCCTTACACAGTTGATAATAATCATGTTTAATCTCAGATAACCATCAACATAATACCCCAATGGCGGACCACCAAACTCGGATATAATCTCAAGCGGCTTTACAGGTACATGCACTAAAGACCTTAAAGCATCAAACTGTGTGTGGCCCCTTTGACACTCTTTAACCCACTAATAAGTTGTACCTCGAATATCAATACTCTTAAATCACAAGTTCCATCGTACTGGAGTATTTCAACATGTTACTCTGTCTCCACTTATACAACCAATTCATCACTAAACAGTGAAATCTCACCAACCGAGCAATGGCCGCTAATAGTCTAAGTAATTTTATCACGACTAACAGTAGTCTTAATTTGAGGCCTGGATATTACATTCTACTCCCGTTAAGAGAAATTCGTCCTCAAAATTTGGTATTCCTTGCATAGTTGATCTTAATCATGTTTGATTTCGAAAACCAACCAATATAACTCCTCAAGTGACTTGATAAATACATGCACCCAAAGACCTTAAAGGACAAGATGTGTGATATGCATTTAACACACTTTAATCCATTGATAAGCCATACCTCAACTTTGCGTTACTAGATTACGGCTCTTAATCGTGTCTGATCTAATCCCCCATCACAACACTGAACTTAAAACTCACTTTAACTCACCAACAAAGAATGCGTTTAAGATTAATACTCTTAAATTAGAACCATCGCCTATTATAAATGCTATATCCACATTTCTCCATTTATAGAACTACATCAATTCTAAACCATGAAGTCTCACCAAGAGATCAATTTCTAGAGCATCCGGTGTATTCATCAAAATCAACCATAAGACCAATTTGAGATCAAGATATTGCATCTTCTCCCCGGTAAAAGAAATTCGACCTCAAATTTTATTATACTTACAACCTCCAGATAATTGATCTTGCTACTTAACTCAGACATATAGCAACCAACATAATAGCAGGGCAGTGTCTAACTCTGCACCAATTTATCACCGACAAGTATTTAATATCATAATTCATGTCCTAACCTTAATGCTAAGCTCAAACTTGCTAGGTCATTATTCACACCCTAACACTTATAAAACTTCAAGAGATCATATAATCTTCAGAAAGTCCCTAGGTCTTTACACTTCGATCCAGCTTCAGCAACTAGAAACACATATCTCCAGTCATCCATGTCCAGCTTCACCCAATAAAAATGAGTCTTCCTATTGATATCTATAACCTTCGAAACATAAGGCATAATTACCAATAGCAACCTAAAGCAACGTCCCAATAAAATATCATCACTTAGGTTTCTATAACCTAACCAGCGAAATCATTACTTAAACCTCAATATCCCAAGAGCGTAATGCTCTGATACCATTTCTGTCACGACCCGAACCCACGGGCAGGCCCGCGAGCTAGGCACGTGACTGGCCGCCGACCCAATGGACTCCAATCGAGGGCTCTGCCAGGCCTTACTCGCTTAAAACCAACATGTGCTGCAGCGGAAATTAAAACTTCTCCAAAACATTAATTACACTATCATATTTTAATTTGAATACATCACTTATACTAAAACTTTTCATAACTCTGATTGTCAACAACTAAAGCTAAACAGAAAATCTAATATTTAGCGACTCATTTCATGCAGTCTCCGAAGCTTCGCACCAAATTTTCTCCTCTTGTGCTCCTCACCATCACCTTACTTTCAACCTGAAATGATAAGTAAGGGATGAGCTTCCACGTGCTCAGTAAGTAACCAATGATTCAACTAGCTGGACCATAGCATGTCAGAAAATAACTCATTTATATTATAGCATCATTAAGTTATCTAAAAATCATAGATTTGATAATCATCAGGTAAAACAAAATGGAGTACATTAAACCAAAAACTGAAGCATAAAATCATTAGCGCAAAACTCATGACAACCAGTTCGATTGCAACATTAGCTCAAACGATATGCTGCGGTCAGCGTACAGGCCCCACTGACTAGGGCCCAAAATCCCTCCTCCATCCGGGATAAAATTTTGTGGATGCATGGGCGAACCACGAGCAACAGTACTGTGCATCAACGTACAAGCCCCATTGACCAGGGCCCGAAATCTAACTTTCCCCCGTGGATATAGGGCACAACAATCGAGTAAACCAAAAACTACCTTTTCGTTCGTCGTAAACATAACCCCTCATCAAACTATCCACACACTCCGTTCAATAATTTTCAAGTTGTTCAATATTCACAATAACGTCAAATATCAAAACATTTCACTTGTACCAAACATTTCAAATTTGAGGTCCATTTCAATTTCTAAACAAAATCAATGCATGCTGGTCCGATTTTTCATGACAAATAAACTACTAAAGCTTTTTAGCAATTCAAGCCATAACAATTAAACATAATTAAAACCGTCAATGCTAAACTTCACTTTTTAACAGCAGGTAAACATATACTTGTTATATAAAAAACACTAGTTGAATTGAAAGGTCAGTTACCTGACGTTATGCATTTGCCACATCAAAGTCTCTGGAGCAACGATCACACTGCTGCATTTAGCTAAAAGAGCTAGTATGGCCATCCCTTTCCTTTGCATATCCTCATCCGTTCTGTAACTCGAAAGCAATGTCGATCAACACAACATTCCTTTAGAATTCTCCTCAACCATTCGAACGCCTTATTCAAAGTCAGACCTTTACATTCCCACAACTCACCCGTTTTGATGACCCCCAAAGTATTCCAAGAAATAATGTCTCTCCTCTTCATCGCCTTAAACATTTTCTAGACCTCATTCACATTCCCGCCTTCTTTTCCCTGTCAAACCATAACACCGCTTATTACCCGCCGACAACTCACACAATCGCTATTTATGTACACCCTGTTACATAGATGCACTCGACGACAACCAATTAGTTCTTTCTATTTTATCCAACGCCAACTCCCACATTAGACATAACCGTCCACATTACATGCTCCACAACACACAATGCACACACTGTGTAGGCCGCTGTACACAAATACGCCACCACACGTAGCCCTCCATGCACATACAAACATCACACGCACGCCCACTACGCGCACAACGGTCGTCTCAAACTCATTGCTTATTAATCGATAACTCGCCACAATGACCACCAATTTCACCCTCACCCTTGTAACTTTTACCTAAATAAAAACACTTCGTTTACACAATCTCACAAAACACAGCCATACACCCTCCTTCGTAACAATTTACACACACATACACCACCATACTTTAGCCTATCCCAACCATCGTTCCTGCCGTCTCAAACACCGCTGTGATACCTCTATTCCACGCGGCACCAAAAATCAGAACACCACTACTACACACATTCAAACCACCTAATTCATTGCATTTCACCCATCGTCAAGAATGCCATTAAATGATCACCACCACCAATACACAAGTACACCACCAAAACCCATTTACAAAAATCAGCCCCAACTAGGGACTGTCGGCCGTGATCATGAAAGGCAGATGAAGAAGAAGGTATCGCGGAGGTGCTGGGCGATCTAATCAGTGGAGGCGCCGGCTAAACAGAATAAATTGCCGAAGACCAAGTGTGTGGTCGGCAATGGAGTTGACCGAAGTTATGGTTCGCCAGTGACGGGTACCATCGGCAGCACACAGAGGCGTCAAGCAATGACGTGGGATTGGTTGGAGGTGCCAAAAATGGGATATGATCAAACGGTGTAGCAGCAGTAAAGGGCCATAATATGGGGTTCCATGCCGGCAACTGTAGTGTAGCCAGAAAAACGAGGGTGGTCGAGATCTGTGGCGGCGATTGATTGGCGTTGGGTGGTGCGTTTGGTGGAGACGTCGGCCGGAGCTGATCGCCGGTGGCCGAAGGCGTGGTCGATAGCGGTTGGGTCCAAGGCCATCGCAGCGGTGAAGATCAGTGATGAGTCCCAAAAGGCAGTGGCAGTGGCGCCTTTGGCTACGGTATAGCGGTTGTGGAGGTGTTGGGCGGTGGCGACGGTGTGGAGACTAGGTGAAGGGGCAGCCGTGACCTAGAAGAGGAGTTGGCCGGCAATGGGGCTGCCGGCGACACGCACGTGGCCAGGAGTTGAAGAGACCGAGATGGTGCCGATCGTGGCAATCTTCAACAACTTGATGGTGGTGGTTGATCAAGGTTTCTAGACGGTCGCGGAGGTGCTGAGTAGCAGCGTTCGGTGGACGTGACCGGAGTTGGCCGCCGGCGACCGCGAGTTGCCGGCGATGGGGCTGCCCAGAGGCGCCGCCCGCTTTAGGGCCAGCTGCTCTCCCTTTCTCACTGCCCGTCTTCTCTCTTCTTGTTCTCTTTTTAATTTTTTTTATTTATTCTTCTCTCCTTTATTTCGTTTTACTTTGTTATATATCTATATTCTTTTAATTGCTTCTAATGTCTCCTTCTTCTCAAATCTCTCTTTATCATTTCATTTTTTTTCTAGGCTTCCCCCTGCAATATTAAAATAACTGAATTGAGAGATCAAATATTTATAAAATCAACCCTAATTTAATTATAGCTTCTCGAGTTACCAAATAACCTTCATTCTACGTTATAAACTACAACTTATGGTTGTTATAAATTGTGTTCAAAGACCAAATATACTATTGCTCAAAAATCGTTGTTAAATACCTCATAACTAATAAGATAGGATTTACCATAAACCAAACATAAGGTCGGGGTATTACACTTGGAGACCACTAGGTAGGAGCCCAAGGAGTCAGTGTCCGCATTCATAATGAGATGGAGAAACAAGGTTGCTCAGATAGTAAACTTCCCACAGAAGAGAGCAAGTTAACATAATAAGGAACAATCTATTGATGGGATGCCATGAACACATCTTTGGATAGTAGAATATGTCGTTCAAGTCTTTGATGAGATCCCTGGTGGAGATTGAAGATGCCATCAACAAGGGGACTATCTCTAGAAAAACAAAATCCAGAGTTTTATCAAGCAGGCATAACGAACTCCAATGCCCAAGACAATGTCAACAATGTTCGAGCGCAACAAGTAGTGTTCTGGGGAGCTAGTACTGAACCATGACGGGTGTTTACCCTAGTAGATGTTCTATTGCCCAAGGTGTTCGAGCAGTTATTACGAAGGGGTATGATCTCCTTTACCCCCACTCCTATGCCAGCAGTGATACCTGAAGGGTATGATATCTAGGCATTTTGCATGTACCATCGTGGAAAGGGCCACCCTACAGAAAGATGTATCACCCTCTAACATGTTATTCAAGGCCTTATTAACAATGGTGAAGTCTCCCTTCTTGCAAAGCCCAACGTAAGAAAGGAACCATTGCCAGCTTACAGGGTTAATGCCATCAAGAATGTTCAATAAGTACTATATCCTTCTAAACTCATAGCACCAATCAGTCAGTTAATGTCTGTTTCTTTCTATTTATGATCCCTTTCCAGGCTTTTATGATTTCTTGGGAAGAGTTAGAAGACGAAGTCTATCCTGTGGATAAAGAAGAGTATGATGAGGACATATATTTTGTGTACGGACCCAATACTGCCATGTCACATTTGATAAAGTCTGGTCGAGCTCACTAGACAATACCCCAGCCAATTGTGTCATACCCTCTACTCACCCAAGACCCGCCAGATGATGAAGTGTTAAGATAGCTAGAAAAGGACCCAAGCCAACATCCTCTATTTGAGGATTGTTGTCTGTCTCTTACTGCCGTAGACAAGCCCTGATTAAACTGCTCAGCAAGGCTCAAATTCCCATACAGACCCAACAAGAAGAGCTACCTCATGTGCTCGGGGCTATTCATTATAGAAGTCTTCTTACATTTTCCTATTCATTTGCCAAAGTTAGGACCAAGCCATAATGACTCGATCTGCATTACCATCAAACTCTTGATAAGAGGGCTCCTTTAATCCTCATCAGTATGGTTTTGCCCTCAATGTATGTCCCCTGCGTGCTGTTCAAGCCCTTGATCTCTATCCCTTAGAATTTATACCTTCTAGTCAAGCAGTGAGATCTTGTGACAACACCAGACGAGAAGTCATTGGCACAAAGAAAGAGGGGGAAGAAGCCCTCAAGAGGATTGCCTTTATCAAGAAAGCCCAGGAAGAAGGACGGCTTGTAGACCTTCATATAATGTCTAAGGTCCCTACACTAAATAAGTATTTTGCCAAGCAGGGAGAGAAAGACCTTATTACGGATTCCCTATGCCAATCTACAACATGGAGACTGGAAAGCTGATGAGCAGATAAAATTTTTTGTAAGACTATGAGTGAGTGGAAGATGAAGAATTACCAAGTCCGATGGAGTTGAGCAAAGGTATTGCCTATGATTGGATTGATTTCATAGAGCTGGAAGAAATGACGGCATGTTTTGACGATATGCACATCTTTGCTTATATGTAAGATGGACAACCAGACTCTTGACTCGACAAGCCTGATCATCTTGACCTAGGGTGGCGAGCAGAATTAGAAGATCGAGTACGCACCGCTAGCTTTGGGGGAAATCACCGAGGGCCATCTGATGCCGAGTTTAATCCTAAGTTGGATGACCTAGATGCTCATGTTTCAATAGACAATTTGAATTTGCTTGTCTACTATGTTTTCTCCGACATTTTAATGGATAATATAATGGTCAATTTTGATTACGCTTTGGTTGCTGATATAAGTTATGACGAATTTGTAGTATCTCGCACTTTTTGGAGCGCTTTAAAATAATTATCTGTGACTCCAAAAATAAACGGACAATAATTTGAGCAATACTCGGGTATTAGTAGAGTATAGAAGCTTAAAATAATTTTGGGGGCAAAAATGTAATTTTGAAAACTTTTGGGGTCATTTTAAATTTTGAAAAACTTTGGGGGCTAATTTACAAATTTGAAAAGTGTGCACTAATATGTAAAAATTTTAGAGAAATTGATCCTAATGTTGCCACCCCGTACTTCTTAATGCTGACTAATCTTATGTTCTTATAAAATATGGGATAAGAAAAAATTTAGGGAAAATAAAAGAAGGAAACGGGGAAAAAAGAAAACAAAAGAACAATAGCGGCCAAAATAGAAATAAGAATAGAGACAAGAGCAAAACATAAGGAAAGAACCAAGAAATTTGGGAAGAAACGAGGGGAGAGAGGGAAGAATTTGAGGAAATTTCAAAAAGGTATTTCTTCTCCTTCACTGTGTTTAATTTAGTGTGATAACTTGTTAGAAAAGTGTGTGTGAACTATGTTGTGTGTGCAGGTGTGTGTTTGGGTGTAAGGAGAGCTTTAGGTGAGTGAAATATGGGTGAATTGTGAGTGTTTGAGTGTTGGTGAAGTATGTGGGAGTGTTTTAGTGTGAGTCTGTGTATGAGAACTGAGGGTTTTGGGGTCGTGAGTGGACTCTGTATGTGCGGGCCAGTGATGCAGGGGAAGGGACCAGCTATGGTTGTTTGTGTGTGTGATTATGAGTGTAAAAGGGTAGGGGACGGGGGGTATGAGTAGGTATTAATGTGTACTTTCAGCATGTGTAATCATGGGGCGCTGTTTGTGTTTTTGGGTGTGAAAGTGGATGTTACACAGTATAGATGGGTATGACAGTGAATGTCTATTAGAGTGTTTAATTCTGTGTATATATGTATTTTTATTGTGTGAAATGGTGGGGTAAAAGGTGTTTTAGGAGTGTAATGTGTGTGTATATGCAACTGTGTGTGTGTTTGTGAGAGAGAGAGAGAGAGAGAGAGATAGAGAGAGAGAGAGAGAGAGAGAGATAGAGAGAGAGAGAGAGAGAGAGAAATAGAGGTTCTGTGAGAGTGTGGGTACCAGTTGAAGGAAGAAGAAGGCAAGTGTGTCTGTGTGTGTAATTTGAATAGCACTTGTTTTTATTGCTTAGGGGTTGGGGGGGTAATGCTCCCAGTTTTAATCCAAAATTTTATAAATAGGTACGGTCAAAATCTGACAAATTCCAAAGCAATAACCCCTAATATTTTTACGAAACGTACACTTTGGATTTCTTTTGGAAATTTTCTGTGTCTGCAAAGAACGTTAAATTAGGGTATCGATTAAAGAAAATTCTTGATTTTCTAAAATTTTGTACCATTCTGAGGCCCATAGTTATTTTTAGTAAAATCAATTTCTGAGTGTTCGGTCCGGACACCTGTTAAAAATTTTTGGATGAAAATTTTGCAAAGTACTTTTTAACCCAAAAATGATTTGAGGATACTTAAAATAGTGTTTTTAATATGTTTTAAAGATTTTTCCGTTGCCGGAACCCAGAGGGGGGTATTTTGATAATTTGTCATCCAGAGGGGGGTATTTTGGTAATTAGAACTATAAAAGGTATTTTTGGTTAAATTCACATATAGTAAGGATATTTTAGCAATTCTATTTACGAAAAGGCGATTTTGGTGATTTAAGTGCGAGGGGTGTTTTTGGTAATTTCATACATAAGGGGCGTTTTGGTAATTGTACATACTCGTTGAGGTGGCCGTTCTAGGATTACGCATGAGTTAGTATTGACTTCATATTATCAGAGTATATAATGTATACTAATAATTGGATTGTTCTGTTATGTTAAAGTAACAGACATTTCGGTTAGACTAGCTTAGCTTTAGATCCAGGTAAGGGTTTTTATCTGAACTCCGGGTCAAGATTTTTATCTGAACCCTAGTTTCAATAACATGTGCTCATAAGTACTCTTTTGATTTGCTTATGGCTATTTCCAAACATTGAGTTATGTATTAATATTAGCATGTTATTGTCAAATAAACCCCTAATATTGAACCTGAATCGATTGTTTGGAAATCTTATCGATGCTCGCCTATTATTGCATGCTGAGAAAATTCAATAACTGTTTGCGATTGCTCTTCTACATTGTTGTGCCTACATTCGATAACCCTTCCTATTTGTCTGCGCACTGTATTGATATTGGCATGTTTAATTTTTATTGAAACCCTAGTTGGTCTCAACTATTTGAAATAATGTTAATGCATATTGTTGTTGCAAGTCAAGTAGTGAATTTTTTTTTGATTCTATGATTGCAATTTTTGTATTGACCTGAGAATCTGTTCTATAGGAGGCATTATAAGGGGTCTGAACCTGCGTAATTATGCAGGGCTAGTACCTTAATGAGAAAGTCTAGTTATCGTACATCATGCATTGCATGTATACACTTCATGTGCATTGCCAGAATGACATTACTTCTGCCTAGGATCAATATCTTTGAATATGTTTACATTGTAGCTTACAATGATTCATTTGAGAATAATGTTCAAATGAATGTCTATTTATCCAACTGAAGGGGATTGAGTAAAACTCCTCCCTATAGTGTGATCAAATTGTTTGTGATTGTCTGAAACCCTTCCCCTATTTCCCTTGAAATATATGTGTTCGTTTTGAAACCCTTTGAAAAATCATCATTGCATTTTTTTAAATGATGACTTTGAAAACGATCTTCAAATGATCGTTTCGATATTTTATTATAATTGTTAATGTTCGTTTTAGAAACTGGGATGATTGTTAATGTTTGTTTTGGTGACCGTCTACGATTGTCTTTGGTCATCTTTGATATATACTTACAACTAATTATGATCATTTTGGAATTTATCAAATTGTTTATGACTATTGAAATGTTTGAAAACGTTTTCATCGAATGAATCCCATAAGATGGTAATTACAATTTAGTAGGTTCACACAAGTCGGGTTCAAAACTACAACCTAACCCATTCTTTTGAATGGTTTTGTAATTCCTTCAGTTGTCCTTGTACGACCTTATTGAGCTCTAAAAATCTTAACCTTCCTTTGATTCCCTTTTGCAAGTGATCAGTTGTAGAATGCTCGGGAATGAGTTTAGAATCTGAGTGAGATTCAAGAGAGCCAACCACTACTGTGTAGTGAGACCCCTGCATGGGTATGTGCTGTTTACTCGTTCTAGAAGAAGTTGAGTTGTAACGAACCTGAGTTTTAGTAGTTTAAGTTAAGTTGTTTTGCAATCTTGTATTTTGAGGAAGCTGAGTTAATGTTGGATTAGATGCTTTGAAGTATGCGTTAGTAAACGGGATTTGACGGGTTTGATGTGATGTGGTAGGTTAAAGCTCTGAGAGTTTTGTTACAGTTAGTATAAGAGCAGTTCGGTCTTGTGGTTATAAGAGTATAGGTATTTGATTTCGTAGACAGGTAACCAAAAAATATAGGTAACACGATTCTGTGGAATCGTATTTTGATTAATGAGAGTGGGTTAGGACGATGGTAGGGTTAAGAAGTATGCCATTAACTTGCAATTGTGTGTTTGTTAGACACGTATTAGTGTAACACTGATAACGTTCATTGTACCAATATGCCTCGCACTCATAGCACTGGCAATGGAGATAGTACGGACGGCCAGGAAGTCCCCCATAAAGAGGTACCTCGACCTAATGAGGAGGAACAACAGAACCCAGAACTGATGGTTGCGATTCTGAACATCATGAACCAAATTCTGACCTTGATGACACAGAATCTGGCAAACCAGTAGCAATGTGTACAGAATCTGATTCAATTATAGGTACAACCTCAAGACAAGAGTACCTTGCATGAATTTACCGAACAAAATGCACCTAGCTTTAGGGGGTCATTCGACCCTACGGAGGTAGAGAACTGGATTAACGAAATGGAGAAAATTTTTCAAGCCATTCACTGCAGTAAGAGAAAAAAAGGTTGAATTTGCTGTATATAAACTGAGAGATAAGGCTGATCAGTGGTAGAAAATGGTGGAAAGGAGTTCGACTTTTCAAGAGTTGGATGAGATGACTTGGGAACAATTCAACGAATTGTTCTTCTACTAGTTTTTCTCTACGAGTTAACGTGAATAGATGTTGAGAGAATTTGCTAATGTGTGGGATCCAGATCAAGAATCGGTAGATGAATTTGAAACGAGGTTTTCATGCCATGTCAGATTTACAATAAGGATGTTGCCAACATAAGAAGGTAGATGCTGGACGTTTGAGCGGGGCCTTAGGCCTAAATTGAGGGATGGAATGTGTAGACTTGGCACGTTCTTTAGAGCAATTCAAGTCCAACAATAGAGAATATTACAAACAAAGGCGGGGGTAGACAGAAGAGAGCTAGGCAAGAGTTTTCCCAGGACAGATTTACAGAGGCAGACAAGCGTCGGCAGTTTGCCTCGTCAATAAAACAAGGAACCCAAGTCCCTAAGATGGAGCAGAATCAGGAATTCAGGCCTTCAATTGCTCATGGATTTAGACCTGGACAGAGTATCAGATTCAGAGGAGCGTAGGGTGTAGGCGCTCGACCGATGTAGAGTACTAGATTTGGATCATTGCCGAGTTTTGGAGTTCGACCTACACTAAGCACCGGTCAGGGTGGTGGGTTAGCTTTTCCTACCATCCCATGTGTCATGTGTGGGGGAGTTCATGGTGGTAATTCATGCTACAGATTTACCGGAGGATGTTTTAGGTGTCGCAGTATGGAGCATCAGGTTTGAGACTGTCCAGTTATTAGAAACATCCGGTCAACTTTCTGTCCCACACCTACATGCAGTGCATCAACAAGTAAAGGTCCTCATTGAGAAAGAGAACAAGGTCGATACGGGCGGAATCAACAGTCTCAAATCCAGCAGGGGTAGAGGCATGGGACATTAGCTGACTTTACTCAATGTCTGCTCAGGATGCTACTACATCCGATGACATGGTGTCAGGTACACTATGGATAAACTCATTAGATGTTCGTATAGTGTTTGATTATGGCTGTCATATTCTTTTGTATCCTTTACTTTTGCATAGTGATTGAAGGTGAAACTTATCCCTTAGATTGAAGGTGAAACTCATCCCTTAAGAACTGAACTTGTGATAGGCACTCCGTAGGGAGAGTCTTTTGACTGTTTTTATGGTTCTCTATACTTGTATTGTCCATGTAAGGGGTAGAGATCTTCTTGCGGATCTCATTTACTGTTCGACGGGGTGATTGGTTATCCTCTAATCACTCATTCGTAGTTTGTTAGGGAAAACCCTATTAGTGTTCAGAAGTTCGTAATGTATAAGTAATGATTAAGTTAGTGATTTGATTTATTAGTGAGAATGGTACTTCCGGGAAGTGATTAGTGCTAAGTATGGAAGTTTGGTTTGAGAGTATGATAAGAAGTGTGGGATTCTACCTTGCATTTCATTCATTCTTTTGTATGTTGAATTAAAGGGCGACTTAATTAAATTCCAATTTACTCTAAGAGGTCGGAGAAGATGTCATTCTTATTGAGCTGTCTTATTCCTTTTCTAGGATATTTATCTGTTTCTTTCAAATCTATTTGATCTTGATGGGATAGTATCTTGCCCACTGGCCATGGAAAAGCTATGAATTCCATTAAGGACCAATAACTCCTACTGATTGTAATTGTAATTGCTTCGAGTTTGTGGGTTGACTTTGCTTTGTCTGACCTATACCATTGTTTTTGTACTCGTCATTTTTTTTTGGAATGTCATAAATTTTATTGTGAATATTGCGAGCCAATAGGTATGGTTTTGTTAAGGAAT
The DNA here is from genome assembly GCA_033070095.1 of Escallonia herrerae. Lineage (NCBI taxonomy): Eukaryota > Viridiplantae > Streptophyta > Magnoliopsida > Escalloniales > Escalloniaceae > Escallonia > Escallonia herrerae. Next base: position 26,979 of record JAVXUP010000049.1, on the reverse strand, counting down.
TTCCCATTTTGGTAGCCTGGTTGAGATTAATGTTATCATTTGACCCTTAAATATTTGATTGAGATCACTGTTTGATTGATATCATTGTGATTCACATCAGATACCTTGCTGAATAGCCATCACTGTTCCTTTGTGATTGGTGTTTGTTTAATATGTTCCAAAATGGCAACGTGTCATAATCGTAGCTGGTAGTTAATCTGATTATCAGAATTTTATTGTGTTCTATTGAAATTGGAAATATGTTATGCATGTGTTAGCCCATTATGAGATTAGGTAGGTTCCTAAGCCTCAAATAATCCATGAGCGAGAGTAGACCTTGAAAACATAGAGCAAGTTGTGACAATTGATTTGATATTTCAATAGAAGGTTGAGATTTTGCTTGAGCACGTAATAGTAGACTCCATATACTTGTTGTTGGGAACTGAAAGGTTTAAAACATTTAATTGAAACAGATGATCGAAGGATAAGACTATAAATTTTGGTAGATAATGTGGAAGTGCAAGACATGCGAGTGCAAAATCATATATTGCTCTATATTAAGGTAATTCATCTCGCCGTAATGAATTCAGTAACAGTTTGGACTTAATAGTTTAACTTTTAAGACATCAGAGTTGTGACACCCCCAGCCCAAGTGACGTCACTGAAGCTGAGATGACAATCCAATCAACATCACAACATTTAATACAGCACAGAGCTACTACAACTTTAAGATCATAAAGGAACGTCACAACACGTCCTTACAAAAGCTTTCCTTAAAAGTACACATCATACTGTTGTGGAAACTGTACAATATGATACCACTTAATATTTACATCATCGTGGCAATAGATTTCCTCACAGACCTTAGCATAATTTCTCTTTACCTTTGCTAGATATTTCTTCTCTTTCAAACCTAGTACCTGAAAAACATACCAGATAAGGAGTTAGCGCAAATCACCAAGTAAGGATAATACGAGGATGACAACGCACAACCCTTTCAAAAATATCAGAGAATAAATTACAAATTCCTAATGAAGGCAATGAATTTAAGAATGCCAAGGACAACATCCGTAATCACCTTGATACATCACCGCAGCTTAAGCCCAACAGAACATCACCATTTCCACTTATACAAACACATGGACTATGCAACTGCAATGCAAGGAAAAACATTAAAGCAAATTATCCTCATGAGAATAGCAAGACAATAAATTCAGCAATATCAAATGAAATCAAATACAAATGCATGCTTGACTCGACTCGACAGGACACGACAGACTCTAGTGCGCTTCGTTCTTTTTGTCAGTTACTTTCTTTTTACTGATCGCCAGTTACTTCACTTCATTGGCCCTCCACTTATTGATGCCCCTTCATGCGGAGTATTCATCTCAGTCTCATGTAGATTAAAAGAGACAATTTTCATTGAAAGAGCGAATTTAGAAAACATTTCGATCGTAAGTCCTCAACAACATATCAGGCTCATAAAAGGGTCCTCAACGGCATAAGTCAACAAGAAGTACCGGGTTATAAGATCAGCCAGTGTTCAAGCATAGATATAGGAATTCAACATAAACATCATCAACATGATATGCTAAATGAAATAATGAATAGCATAATAGAACCGCAATATCCTTACTTGTTTGGCCTTATAGCCGATAAACCCCTCGCTTCTGAATTTTCTAAATAATGGAATCACCTATCTACACAAAATCGTTTTTGTTAGATGTCCTTAAAATACAAAAACACACAGCTTTACTCATTTCCGCTTATCTGACTACAACTTAATACGGCTAGTCCATTAACCGGATATAACCTAACCCTTAAGAATGCATTGACTGCACGACTACACTTTTGGAACCTATTTTAACTCAAATTTCTCATTTCTTATACTTCTTGTTTGTTAACATTGAGTTTCCACAACATTCATCACTGGGTGTGAAAAATTACCAAACCACCCTCAGACATAGGTAAAATTCCCTAAACACCCCCTGTCGATTCTTACACCAATAAACACTCCAAAATAACTAAAACAATATAAACTGATTTTTAGATTGAAAGGTCATTCGGTGAAATTTTAACTCGATACTCTTATCCCGATAACCAAATCGAGCGCTAGGGAATTAATTTTGTTAAAAATAACAGTTGGCATCAAAATATCATGAAATTTTAGACATTGAAGTGTCTCAGCTACATAAGATCCCCATAAAATTTTCATATCAAAATACATTCATTTTGTAATTTTTAAAAATTTGAAACCCTATTTCAATGATAAATATATTTAACATCCTTACCAAACTCAGAAAAATCCCAAACATTCATAGCAACTAGATCTTTCAAAAAGAACATGAGGTTTTCTTTTGTATTTGGCCAAATTCTGTCTTATAACCATGTCTTAAAATTAAAATTTAAAAATAATTAGAGAACAAGACTTTTAGTGACACTTACAGTCATTATTCATCATTTATTGATCAAATTTACACACTTTCATCACCTCTCACACACACTGCTGCATTCTTCTGGGTTTGCATTCTCAGAATCATCCCCTTCTTTATCATAACTGAAATCTTCTTCGTCATTCCTTTCAAAACTCCTTAGAATCTTGAATAACTTCTTGTCTAGACTCTGGGCTTCTTTAATCCAATCAAGTAGCGTGGGACGAATTTGCATCCGAAATAGGCAACTGCTCCCTTCTCCTCTCTCTCGCACATTAATTTCGAGCTTGTTCAAGTCATCCACAATAACCTTCTGTCAGGAAATCATGGAAGCTAGATTCTCTATTTTCTTTCTACTCAATGCATCAGCTACCACATTCTCCTTCCTGTAGTGGTACAATATAGAGCAATCATAATCTTTAAAAAGTTCTAACCACCTTTTTTGCCGCATATTAAGCTTCTTCTGGATGAAAATATACTTTAAACTTTGGTGATCTGTATAAATTTCACATGTTGCACCATATAGGTGGTGTCTCCAAATTTTCAAGGCAAACAGCACTGCTACTAGCTTGAAGTCATGTGTTGGATAATTCATCTCATGGTTTTTCAGCTGTCTTGATGCATAAGCGATCACTTTCCCATTCTACATAAGAACACATCCTAACCCTTCTTGGGACGCATCACTATATATCACAAACCCATTACACCTAAAAAACACATGCATATTATGGTCACATATACAATTCTCCATTTAATTCCACCTCAAGTCTCTTAATCCACTGTAATTTCACATTATTTCCACTTATGTAATCCCCCTTTTACATTTAACATGATAGAAAATCAAGCATAAGCTAATTCAGCCTTAACCTCTCAAGAACACACACACACACACACACACTAAAGGTTGGTTTTTACCATACTTTGAAGATTCATAACTTCTTTGATTCTCTATGAAACACCTTCTATTTTTTTTCAAATTCTTCCTTTCCTTCCTTTCTATAACTTCTTTGTTCAACCCTTTATGAAAGTCTTCCTAGATTATCTTCTAAAGCCCATAAGTAGCTTCTCCACCCACTGCAGGCCGATTTTTGCCTGAATTTGGTGGTCAATAACTCCTTCGATTCTTCACCAAATTGCTCCCTGTTTCTTTAGTTTTCTTCTCTCTCTTCCCTTTATGACTTCTTAGTTGAGACTCTCCTGAAATTCCCTCTGGATTTTTCGTAATCCTCCCTCCAACAGCTATTCCTGATAAGCTTCTTAATGCTAGATTAACTTCCACTTTACTTCACATGCACACACTTCACCTCTTGGAAAAATGAGGTGTCATTCTCCCTTGTTTGTGGCTGTCGTGAATCTCAACTGATTCTACTTTTATCACGTGTGATAGATTTAGAACGTACTTCCTTAGCATAGATATATGGAACATATTGTGTAAGTGATCCAACCCCGAGGGTAGCTCAAATTTATACACTACTGCTTCAGTTATTAACAGGATCTTGAATGGTCCGATGAATCTAGGACTTAATTTTCCTTTTCTCTCAAACCGCATAATCCCTTTTATGGTGACACCTTAAAAAATGCAAGGTCACATACCTCAAAATTCCAATGCCCTTCGTCTTTTATCGGCATAACTCTTCTACTTAACCTGGGTGGTACGAAGCCTGTCTTATATAATTTTAACCTTATCTTATGTTTCTTTGATTGACTTGGTGCGAGACAATCGCTTCTCTCCAACTACATCCCAGCAAATTGGTGTACATCATCTTCGACCATACAATGCTTCGTACGGGGCCATACCAATACTTATCAGATAACTGTTGTTATACAAAAACCCAATTAAGGGTAATTGTTCATCCTAATTTCTTCCAAAGTCTACTACACAAGCTCTTAACATATCCTCCAAAATCTAGATTGTTCGTTTGGATTGTCATCCATCTGTGAATGAAACGCCGTACTCATGCTCAACTTGGTTCCCAACACTCTTGAAAACTCTTTTTGAACCTTGATGTATTCTAATAGATGTATGCCTATTAGATTTTCTGGGTAATCCAGGCACAAAATTCATGGTAATATTGTCCCGCTTTCACTCAGGAATAGGTAATGGTTACAGCTGTACAGCCATCTTCATATGATCAACTTTTTTACATGTTGACAGGTCATGTATTTTGATACAAACTCCGATATCTCCTTTTTCATGCCTAGCCACTAGAAATTTTTTGTAAATCCTGAGACATCTTTGTCTCTCCCAAATGTATTGAGTACTTAGAATTATAAACGTCTGTCAAAATTTCCCTTCTTAATTAATTCTTAGTTGGAACATTACCCGACCTTTATATCTGTAAATCCCTTCCATATCATAACTGAAATCTTCTTCGTCATTCCTTTCAAAACTCCTTAGAATCTTGAATGACTTCTTGTCTAAACTCTGGGCTTCTTTAATCCGATCAAGTAGCGTGGGACGAATTTGCATCCGAAATAGGCAACTGCTCCCTTCTCCTCTCTCTCGCACATTAATTTTGAGCTTGTTCAAGTCATCCACAATAGCCTTCTGTCAGGAAATCATGGAAGCTAGATTCTTTATTTTCTTTCTACTCAATGCATCAGCTACCACATTCTCCTTCCTGTAGTGGTACAATATAGAGCAATCATAATCTTTAAAAGTTCTAACCACCTTTTTTGCCGCATATTAAGTTTCTTCTGGGTGAAAATATACTTTAAACTTTGGTGATCTGTATAAATTTCACATGTTGCACCATATAGGTGGTGTCTCCAAATTTTCAAGGCAAACACCACTGCTACTAGCTTGAAGTCATGTGTTGGATAATTCATCTCATGGTTTTTCAGCTGTCTTGATGCATAAGCGATCACTTTCCCATTCTACATAAGAACACATCCTAACCCTTCTTGGGACGCATCACTATATATCACAAACCCATTACACCTAGATGGTAAAGTACTGGTGCAGTCACTAGCTTTTCCTTCAGTTCATGGAAGCTACGCTCACACTTCACTGTCCAACTAAACTTCACTTTCTTCAAGGTCAGGTTGGTCAGCAGGGAGTCAATCTTAGAAAACTCTTTCATGAACCTTCGATAATAGCCGGCTAGTCCTAGAAAACTACAAACCTCATAAACGGATGTCGGGCTCTCCCAGTTCGACATCACTTTAACTTTCCAAGGATCTACCGAGATCCTTTCCCTTGTCACCACATGACCCAAGAACTGCACCTTTTTAAGCCAAAACTCACACTTCTTAAATTTGGCATATAATTTATGTTCTATCAATATTTTTAAAACTTGCCTCAGATGTTGAACATCTTCCTCTTTGCTCTTTGATTATATCAAAATGTCATTGATGAAAACGATAACACAATGATCGAGATATTCTCAAAAAACCCGATTCATCAAATCCATAAAGGCTATCGAGGCATTACTCAATCCAAAAAGCATCACCAAAAATTTATAGTGCCCGTACCTGGTCCTAAAGGCAGTCTTAACAATGTTGCTTTCCTTCACCTTTATTTGATGATATCGTGATTGAACGTTAATTTTAGAGAAATATTTTGCTCCTTGCAACTAATCAAACAGATCATCTATGTGAGGCAAAGGATACTTATTCCTGATAGCCACCTTATTCAGCTCACGATAATCGATGCATAGCCTCATAGACCCATCTTTCTTACTTACAAATAATACCAGGGCTCCCCACGGTGAGACACTAGGACAAATAAATCCTAGCTATAATAGTTCTTCAAGTTGTACCTTCAGCTCACTCATCTTGAAAGGTGCCAACCTATAAGGTGTCCTAGATATGAGACCAGTGCCGGGAACTAAGTCAATACTAAAATCCTCTTCTCGCTCTGGTGGTAGCCCTAGAAGATCTTTGGGAAAGACATTAGGGAACTCATTGACGACTGGTATCAGCTCAAATTATGGTTTCACTGACAAGAATATCGTATATGTATGCCAGATAGCCTAGGCACCCATTACAAAGACAGCGATGAGCTCGTAGAGTAGATATTAAGTAGAAGGCTTTAACACCTTATCTCCTTGTATGACGAGTTCACGTCTACTAGGCATTGACAACTTAATCAACTTACAATGACAATCTATGTTAGGATGATGTGTAGCTAACCAATCCATTCTGAGGATTACATCGAAGTCTCCCAAATCAAAGGGTATAAGACTGGTATACAATATCTGAATAGCTACTTGAATCAGAAACTCCTTATATACTTTAGTAGCTAAAAGGAAATTCCACTAGGTATGTTTACCGCAAAAATGGCGTCAAGTGTCTGACAAGGCATTGCCAACTTTTTCGCGAATGCTAACGAAACAAAAGAATGGGTAGCACCAGAATCAAACAATACAAGGGCAAGTCCTTGTTTTCTTCTTCTATCCCTGTCCTTGTCTTGACCTTTCTTCCTTGTTCTCTTCTCTCTTCCCACGCTTTCCAACTTTCCATTTCCACCAACAATGCCTTCTCTAGTGCCTCAGCAAACATTTAAAGTTGGAAGCTTTTCACTATTCTCCTCAAGAGTTGTCTTAAACCCTCCTCAAAGCGCCGAGCCTTGCAGTCCTCTGTATTTACCTGATAAGGAGCAAAGCGTAAAATTCATCAAATTCCCGGATGTACTCCTCCACAGTCTTGTCTTTTTTTTTTAGTCCGAGAAAATCAGTTTCCAGCCTATCTTGTATACTCAACAGAAAATACTTTTCCTCGAATATCCATTTAAATCAGCTCTATTTGACATAGGTCCAATTCGCTCTCCTCTATTCCTCCACTTGTTTCTGCACAGCCCACCAATAAATTACCGCCCCACATAACATACGCGTAGCGAACACAGCTTTCTGATTTTTTCACAAGTTTTTATTTCAAACGCCTTTCCCATTTCCTTTAGCCAAGTAACCGCTTTTATTGGATCACTCCCTCCATGGGATTCGCTAGGTCGAGCAAATCTCGAAACCTACATTCCTTCCTTTCTGCTACCAGAACCATTGCATTAGTAGCAACTGGTTGTACTGCAGGAGTTTCTACAACCTCCCGCAGAAGTTCCACCAATTACCTTATTAAATCTTCTCTATGAACTTTTGCACTATTGTCGTTGTCGTTCCCCACGCTAGCGCCTTCGATGTTAGCCAAAGACACCTTGTCTGGGGTGCTTTTTGCAGAGAATCTCTCTCTTACCGTCTTGGTACAAAGATTTATCAATTTCCTAGATTATGTATTATTCTGAAAGTAAAATAACGAGTCTTATATTCACATATAACAAACACGACTTCATAAAATAACAATAGTACAACATAAGTCTTATGCTACGATCAACATACAATGATAGATTCTGCATCTAAACATGCAACATTCATCTTAAGCAATACCATATCTCTCTTTGAAAAACTCCACACTCTAGTAATTCTCATCTAGTAACATCTTCCGCTCATTACTGGACAAGGCCCTACCAGGAGGGCTTTCACGAACTACTTCTTGCATCTTTTGAACAACTCTTCAAGCTAGCGTCCACCGTATCCTCAACCAAACTATTTTTAGGGATTCTATCTCCATTTCCTTTATCTCACTATCCATTTTAATTTTTAAGGATTCTAAGTGATTGAACATTTCATCCGTCTCACCAGAGACCTTTATATATTTTCGTTTCCAAAAGTTCATGACTTTCTTCCTAGACCTCTCACTCGGTCCTTCTACTTTCAATTGTACATCAGCTCGATAAGGTTTATCATCCTCTACTTCCTCTACCTTGGGACCCTGTAAATTCATGACCACGGGATCCTCGTCCATATCCACTAGGTCCTCCTCAATTTCTTTAAGGTCTTCCTCACTGGCCACATCAGGGTTCAACACATGCATCATGTCATCTTCAATCCACCCTCCCATATTGGCCTGTGCACCTGCCATTTCCTGTAATAATAATAGAATGACAATTCTTATAAATCAATTATGCCATAATCTGACTTATACATCTCGGTTACACCGTTATATTCTTCCTCCCTAATCTCATATCAAAACCTACACGCCTTTTTAAATACCCTAACGCTCTACAGAATCATGTAGCCTAGGCTTTGATACAACCTGTGACAGCCCCTGCCTGAGTGACATCATCGGAGCTGAGATGTCAATCCTATAACCGTCACAACCTTTAATTCAATATAGAGCTACCAAAACTTTAAGATCATAAAGGAACGTCACAACACGTCCTTCCAAAAACTTTCCTTAAAAGTACACATCATACTGCAGTAGAAAGTATACAACATGACACCACTTAGTATTTACACTGACTTTACATCATTTTGGCGTTAGATTTCCTCACAGCCCTTAGCATAATTTCTCTTTACCTTTACTAGAGGTTTCTCCTCATTCAAACCTAGTACCTGAAAAATACATCAGATAAAGAATAAGCGCTAATTGCCTAGTAAGGATAATACGAGGAGGACAACGCATAACCCTTTTGAAAATATCTGAGAATTGATTATAAATTCCCAATGAAGGCAATGAATTTAAGAATGTCAAGGACAACATCTACAATCACCTTGATACCTCACCTTTGTTCAAACTGAGCAGCTCAAGCCCAACAGAACATCATCATTTTCACTTGTACAAACTCATGGACTATGCAAGTGCAATGCAAGGAAAAACATTAAATCAAATAATCATCATGAGAATAACAATACAATAAATTCATCCATGTTAAATAAAATCAATTGCAATACATGCTGGACTCGACACGACACGACACGACAGCCTTTAGCGTGCTCAATCCTTTTTGTCAGTTATTTTCTTTTCACTGGCCCTCCACTTACTGATGCCCCTTTATGCGGAGTATTCATTATAGTCTCGTGTAGATTAAAAAAGATAGTTTTCATCGAAGGAGCGGACTTAAAGAGCATTTCGATCACAAGTCATCAACAACATATCAAGCTCATCAACTTGATAGCATAGAAAACCAAGCTATTTTAATCTAAAAATTTTAGAAAAAACTTATTTTACTGAGATGTTTTGTTATCTAAAATTTTGTGTCATTCCGAGGTCGATAGGTATTTTTAGCGAAACTGACTTCTGAGTGCTCGGTCTAGACCTCGGTTCGGGATTTTTGGGTGCAAATTTTTGAAAATACTTTTTAGCATAAAAATGACTTCATGATGCTTAAATAGTTCTTTAATGTGTTTTTAATATTTTTCAGGTGCTGACTACCCCATGGGGTATTTTGGTAATTTACCTATAAAAGGTATTTTTAAGTAAATTCACACACAATAAAGTTATTTGAGCAATTCTACTTATGCAAAAGTGGTTTTGGTAATTTAAGTGTGAGGGGGCTATTTTTGATAATTTGAACATAAGGGGTATTTTGGTAAATTTACATACTCAGTGGGGGCATTCTGGGAGTATGCGTGAGTTGTATTGAAATCATAATATTGCACTATACAATGTATACTAATAATTGGATTGCTCCGTTTAGGTTAAAGTAACAGACGTTTTAGTTAGCTTAGGCTAACTTAGAATCGGATCAAGGTAAGGGTTTCTATCAGAACCCCGGGTAAGGATTCTTATCCAAACCCTAATTTTGATAACTGATGTGCGTAAGTATGGTTTTGATTTGCATATAACTATTGTCAAATACGAAGATATGCATTTGATATCAGAATGTTATTGCCAAGAAAATCCTAATATTGAACTTGAATTAGTCATTTGGAAATCTTATAGATTCTTACCTTGTATCACATGTTGAGCAATTTCGATAATTGTTTGTATTCATTCAGTTGAATTAGTGTGCTAAAATTCGATAACTGTTCACAATCGTTGTTGCTATTTGTTTGTGATTATTCTGAAATTTTGAGTCATGAATTATATTAGTATGATTATTGTTATTGAAACCTTAATTGTTCCAGTTATTTGTATTCATCTTGGTGCCCATTGTATTGCATGTTCAGCAGTGGATTTCTTGTTGCTTCTTTGACTGCTATTAATCTTGAAAATCTGTTTTCTGGGGATGCGTTATAAGGCTGGTTTGTTCCGGTGTGGATCACAGGCTAGTAGCTAAATGGACTAGTATTGTACATTTTGCATGTGTACATCTGTCCATTGCCTGAATGACATTCCTTCTGCCCAAGATCAACATCTTTGAATTTGTTTACATTGTATCTTACCATGATTGTTTGAGAATGATGTTCGAATGAATGTCTTGTTATCTGATTGAAGGGGATTAAATGAAACTACTCCCCAGATTGTGATCAAACTATTTGTGATCGTCTGAAAAACCCTTCCCTTATTTCCCTTGAAGTATCTATGTTTGTTTTGAAATCTTTAGGAAGATCATCATTGTATTTTAAAATGATGGCTTTCAAATGTTCTGAAAATGATTGTGTTGGTATTTGGTTATGATTGTTAATGTTCGTTTTGAAACTGGGATGATTGTCAATGTTTGTTTTGCTGTCTGTCTAGGATTGTCTTTGGTCATTTTTAGTACATACTTATGACTGATTATAATCATTTTGGAATTAATCAAACTGATTATGATAATGTTTTAAAACATTATCATCAAATGAATTCTTTTGAATCGTTTTGTAATTCCTTAGGTTGACGTTGTACGACCTCACTGACCTCTCAAACCTCACCCTTCGTTTGACTCCTTTCTGCAGGTAATGATCAGCTTTAGCATGCTCGAGAATGGGTTTAGAGCCTGTGTGAGATTCTGGTGAGTCCATCACTATTGTGTAGTGAGACTCTTGCTGGTCGGTACTGTCAACTCGTTCTATAAGAACTCGAGTTTGTAAAGAATCTAAGTTTTAAGAGTTTAAGCGGTTTCAAAAATCTTATATTTTTGAAGAATTTGAATGACGTTTACTTAGATTCTTAGAAATGTGTCAGTAAACATGATTTGATTGTAACACCCCAAAATTTTATACCGGTTTAACGGTAAATAAATAAAGAAAAATAAAAAAAATCCAATTAGTTATTTAGTAGACCTTTAGCGACAATTTGATGAGAAATATTTTTTTATAAAAGAAGCAAAATGCTGAGCATTATAGTTTATGACATTTAGAGACAATTTTATTTTAGAAATAATAATTAATAATTTAATGCTAACAGTTACAAGTAATATTGACTGAAGTGCTTAGTGACGATTAGCGTGACCGAATATTTATCGACAGCCTTTAGCGACAAATTTAAATTTATCTTAACGATGATATAATTTTTGCGATGATATATTTTATTATTTAACATCATTGTGTATATTAGTGATGAATTAATTTGTAGCATTGAAATATTTCTTAGTGACAATTAAAATTATAATAGCGGTGTAATTATTAGCGATGATTCGTCAAACGAGATGACGTAACAACCCATTTATATTTTTTGCTAATACATAATTTGTTGTAAATGTTTTATTGTTGAACTGTTTCTGCAATAATAAGTAGTGTAAGAAAATTTAGTGACAAATGAGGAGTAAAATAAACTTTTTCTTGTCAGATTAGGGTTTTATTTACATATACATATATATTGTGTATGACTGCGCAGCCACCCTAAGCCCTCTGGCCGTCAACCACACACTCACAGAGAGAGAGAGAGAGAGATCTTCAGAGAAGTGATCGAAGGGAAGGTTTTTCAAGCGATCAAATAGAAAGAGATCTTTCATTTTTTTGAGTTCAGATTATGGGGGAGAAGGGCAGAACGTATAACCATGAGAGAAAGAGGGCTGCCGATGCAGCAATGGATAACCGTGAGAGAGAGAAACGATCGGGCAGCCATGGGCTGCCGTAGCTTGCAATTTCATGGTGTCGTGAGAGTGATGGGATAAATTAAGGCCACTGTGGCCGTTTCTTTCTAGGTGCAAATTCTGTAGACATGTAATGTAAGGTAGAGATGGGTTTTGAGGGTGAGTTGTGTACATACGTGTGAGTAATATGTGTCAGCAAGAGTGGGTATGCATAGTGATGCATGAGTGGAATGAAATGGGTCCAAAAATATGTTGTGTATATAGTGTAGTATATCTATATATGTTTGTATATATAGTGTGTGAATATAAGGAGAAGGAAGAATAAGGGAGAGACGGCAATGGTATGATTTTGCATCTTAGTGTGTGGGATTTTGTGTACATGTGGGTTTTAGATATGTCGAGAGAGAAGAAGGTGGCAGCCATGGCTACCGTTAAAGAGGAAGGAGGTTGGGAAGCCATGGGTTGCCGTAGCTGAAATTACGATGTGTGCTTTTGTGGATGTAGGAAGAATTATGTGCATGTGTGTGTCAATGTATGCAAATTGTGTAGCTGTGTTGAGGGGTGCATAAGTGGGTTTATGAGAAGAAAAATGGATGTAGCAGCACTGCTATTATACTATTTTGGAGTGCATGTGTGGGTTTGTGAGGATGGTGAGTGAAAAGGTGTGAGTGCTGCGGGTATTAAAGTGCTGTATGAGGTGTGTATTTATATATATGTGAGTGTGTGGGTAAAAGAAAGAAAGAAGATAGAATGGCAGTGGGCATGGAGGGGAATGTGTGAGGCTTTGTGCCATGGGTTAGTGTGTGGATGCAAATTTTGTAAGTATTTATAAGTGCAATGGTGTCCTTTGTAAACCTGTGTGAGTGGAGGATGAAATGGGTTTTAGTGTAGAAAGAATGGAGAGCAGCTGGGCATGAAGTGTTTGGTGTATATGTATGTTCACATATTGGTGAGGTGTGTCTACATATAAATTTCTTGGAGGTTGATGGATAAGGTGGAGGTTGGAAATTAAAAGGAAGAAATGGGAGAAGAAAGGGGACTGGTTGTGTGCATTTGTGAATAGTTGTGTGTGTCTAAAATGGGTGAAGCAGTGAGTTTGAGTGTGTGTATTTTCACCTGTGTGCATGTATGTGTGTGTGAGCACCTGTGAGGTACATGTGTGCAGATGTATGGTTATATTATATGCAGGGTGAGATTCATGAGTTGTGAGGATGTGTAAGTGAAGTAGAGGCTAAGTGCAGTGAATAATATAGCGTGGTGTAGAGCAGTATCAGTTTAGTTTTAAGTGCATCGTGAGCATTGGATAGTCTACAGTTGTCCTTAGCACATGAAAGTTTAGAGTATAGCACCTTAGTTTATAATAGAATTTCTGGTAAAGTTTTATATTTTTTTCTGACAATGTATGCATTTTTAATATTTTTCAGAAGTTCATAATTATAAAATCCTTTTGGAGCCTTTAAACCAAGGAAATGTTCAGGGAAGAATTATAGTAATGTCCTTGTGGTATAAATAAGACTCAGTAAAAGTTTGATAATTTTAAGAGTTGATTTATTATCATTTTCGTATCACATGGAATTTAGCAAAACGAAAATTAAAGAAATAGTTTTAGCACCTTTTAAATCCTGATTTTTATTTCTATAATTTTTATACATATATTATGGTTTTTGCAAAAATTTTGAGTCTTTATTTTCAGCTAGAAGCAATTATGACAATTCATAGGTCTTTAGTGTATTTAAAGATATTATTTTTTATTAAAAAAATAATAATAAATAATAAAAAATATTATTTTTATTCCATATGCTGTATTAAGTTTTAAATAATGCTTAATGAGCGATTAAGAACATTTTTGGATAATTCTTAGCCTCGAGGAGGGTAACGAGTTTCGGAATAGGTTGGCCGTGTGTGAGACCTGTTTCGAATTTTGTCGTTCCGGGTAGGGAAATGGATACGCTGTGGATCATTATATTAGGTTTATAATATATTAATATGAATAGTGTTCTGATTAGTGATTTGTCAACATAGGTTAATTTCGAGGATTTGATCGAGAACGTTTTAGTTTCAGCTCATTTGGATCGAGGTAAGGGATTTCTATACGAAACCTAGTCTTATCTAATTGTCCTCTTGAATATTTTTTCTATATTGTTATCAAATTTTGTTTGGACTCCGTTATAGTTGAAATGTGAATTGTTTGCCCTAAAACCCTGTTTTGAGCTTATCGTGTTATTGAAATCTCATTCGATGCTCAGTATTTATTTCTCTTTGAGTGTTGATTTATTCATTGTAATATCGCTTATTTCATTCGCATATTGGCATGAGATAGTGTATTGAGGAGTTATAAGGATGGTCTGTATCGGGGGTGATATAAAGATGGTCTGTTATTGTCGGGAGATGCTAGTACCTTGAGGGTCTAGCTAGTGTTCATATGCATATGTAACCATATCGTTATTAAGCACTGCCTATGTGGCTTTGCTAAGTGTTACCCAGCACTGCCTGTGTGGCTTTGCAATTTACTCATGTCCAATATCATCTGCATTTCTTCAGTGAAATCGAAAGTGCATTTATTGAATTCGAATTGCGAAATTGAAAATATTGTTTCTATATTTTCATTGACATAACCTTATGACCAAATCGTTTGTAATCTTACTGAATTTTGAGCGACCTTACTGAGCTTTTGAAAGCACACTCTCTTTTCTATTCCTTTATGCAGGAAATAATCGTCAATAAGAGTTTGGAGCCAATGAGCTTGATTATGGATTAGATTATCATTTTCATTGTTTGTTATTTAAGCCCCTGCGAGTGCAAATCATTGTTTTGAGACGGTTTGGTAAGTTAGTTGATGGACTGTAGTGCTCTGATATGAATGTTGTTGGGTTATCATTAGTAGTACTAAATTAATTGGGTAATTGAGGATTTGATTGATCGATCGGTTAACATTCCGAAAAATACGGGATGTTACATTGATAGGTTTGATGTGATTTGGTAGGTTAACGTTCCAGGAATTCAGAGCGATGGAGCTCCGAATTTCCAGGATGTTACATTCATCGATAGTTGGTATGAATAAATAGCTAGTTACATGGCTAGACCCTTGGGGTTTAGAGCGTCGTGTTAGACCTATCAACTTATGTAATTATTCTAACAAAATAAATTACTATGTTATCGGCCTCAAGGTTGGTATCTATATTACCTAAAATCAATTCAGACCAGGATGGTGCCTTTGCAGGAGAAAAAGGTATCGTGCACAATCTTCATCTTGCTCTAGAATTAATGCAACATCATGCTATAGCGTGGCTCTCAAGCTTAATGTGGCCAAGGCATATTATTATCTTGGTTTTCTTGATTAACGTACTTAGAAGATTAAATTACTTGGTCTGACATATGAAATTTTGATGCATTTCTAACAGTTGGTTTTCAGTCATAATATGTGGAATTTTATATCTAGTCATAGTTTCCGATAGGGTGAACCACTTTCTCGAACACTATGTTTTCTATTGACGTTATGAGTAATTAAAGGCCTCAAAGATTAATCCATTAGTTTGCCTATTTGATGTCCATTTTGTTAACATTTGGCATGTGACGATGACATTTTTAATTTTACGACATTATAGAAAGCTCCTTGAATGTATTGATGGACTTCTTAGCTCGATAAAATGAAGACATTTTGATCAGTTAATTAACAAACATGAGTGCTACTTTCTTCTTTTGAGTAAAGCTCCTTCTAGTCACGCATATTTTAATTACTTCTGTCGCTACTTGATTCACCAATGAACTCTCGCTTATGTCACTTATTTGAGCAATCGTTAGATGCTTGAACAAAAAAAATTTGAATATTTTGCTGATCTGACCCTTAAGATTCAACAAAAGGTTACAATATGGGAAGGTAAACTACTTTCTTTTGGTGAACGTCTTGTGTTGATTAAGCATGTACCTCAAAATATAGCTATTCATATCCTTACTACCATGGATCCTCGCACGAAGGAAAAGGATCAGATTTATAAGGTCTTTTTGAATTTGTTCTGCCATGATATAAATTTGGTAATAATCATTATTGGATTAAGTGTTAGGGTTGGTGTTTCCGTATAAAGAAGATTGGTTGTATGTTAGGGACATTGTTGAAGTTTTAGAAACATTTGCTATGAAACAATAATTACGAAATTTTTGGCTTGGTAAATCTCGTAACTCATTGAATACATATTCTAGGCATTCGCTTCCTTACAGTGTAAGTTTATCATAGTCATTTCAGCGCATCGTAAGAGTGTGCAAAAATGAAAATTATATAACTTGGACTTTGCGGAGCAGGGAAAACAATGTTTTTGGTGGGATAATTAATTAGAATTGAAATATGATTCTACATGTAACATTCCGAAAATTCGGACCTCCATCACTCCGAACACTCGAAACGTTAACCTACCACATTACATCAAACTTGTCACATCCTGTTTACTAACATATACTTCAAAGCATCTAATCTGACATCAACTCAAATTCTTAAAAAATACAAGATAACAAAACTGTTCAAACTTAACCTATCAAAACCTAGGTTCTTTACAGCCTCGAACATCTATAGTACTGACCCACACAGGGGTCTTACAATACAATAGTGGTGGGCTTACCGAAATCTCACACAACTCTAAACTCATTCCCGAGCATGCTGCAACTGATCATTACCTACAAAAGGGAGTAAAAAAAAGTGTAAGTTTCTGAGAGCTCAGTAAGGTCGTAAAAGGACCACCGGAAGAATTATAAAATGATTCAAAAGATTACAATTGAAGATGATTTCCAAAAAAAAATAAAATAAATTCAAACGATCTAAATAGCTCGATGATTTTCAAAATGATCAATTTTCATCATAAATAGATACAAAAAAAAAACATTTACAATTATGACAATTTCCAACATGAACATTAAAATATCATTTTCAAAGCTATCATTCTAAAATACAATGATTGTTAGTTCAAAGGATTTCAAAACAAGTTCAAAGGCAACCTACGGAGGGATTTCAAGCAAGCAGAAACCGTTTAAAACAATCCTTTCCAGTCATTTTTCGTAACAATCACTGTAAGATACAATGTAAATAAATTTAAAGATGTTGATCCTGGAAATATGTGATGCCATTCAGACAAATAAATTTAAATAAACATTAAATATCATTTTCAAAGCTATCATTCTAAAATACAATGATTGTTAGTTCAAAGGATTTCAAAACAAGTTCAAAGGCAACCTACGGAGGGATTTCAAGCAAGCAGAAACCGTTTAAAACAATCCTTTCCAGTCATTTTTCGTAACAATCACTGTAAGATACAATGTAAATAAATTTAAAGATGTTGATCCTGGAAATATGTGATGCCATTCAGACAAAGCAAATATGCAACGCCATTCATGCAATGCATAAAATAATGTACTCATGCATGATGTACGAATACTAGTCCCAGTGGATACTAGTCTGCGTTCCACACAGGATTCAGACCAACCTTATAACGCTTCCCCAGAGTACAATTCCCCAGGTCAACACAAAATTAACAATAACAATGAGTATTAACGTGAACTCAAATAACCGAAATCAAATTCATCACTCAGAACCTAAGAATTGCCACCAACCAATAACAAGACTAAATACAAATAGTTATCGATATTAGACATAACAATTTTGAAGAAAGAATACAAACAATTATCGAATTTGCTCAGCATGTAATAACAGGCGAGCATCAATAGATTTTCAAACAATCGATTCATGTTCAATGTTGGAGTTTTTTTGGTAATAACACACTGATATCAAATACATATCTCAATATTTGATAATTGCTATAAGCAAATCGAAAGAATACTTACGAACACCAGTTATCGAAATTAGGGTTCGAACAGAAGTTCTTACCCAGGGTTCAGATAGAAACTCTTACCTGAATTTGAAGCTAAGCTATATAACTTGAAAGTCTCTCACTTTAACATAAACATAACAATTCAATTATGAGTATACAATATAGACTTATGATAATATAAATTCAATACTGACTCACGTATACTCCCAAAATAGCCTCCTCACTGGGTACATAAAATTATTAAAATGCCCCTCTTAGGTTTAAATCATCAAAATGGCCTCCCCGTGATTAAAATTACTAAAATAACCTTACTATATGTGAATTTACTCAAAAATACCCCCTTAAGGTGACAAATTATCAAAACACCCCCTGGGAGTTCCCGACACCAAAACAAATTTGAAAATATCTTAAAACACTATGTTAAGCATTCTAAAGTCATTTTTCGGTTAAAAAGTATTTTAGAAAAAGTTTGTCCAAATATCCCAAGTTAGTTTTTATCGACCTCAGCGCACGAAGTTAGTTTGTCCAAAAAAAAAGTATTTTTATCGACCTCAGAATGGCACGAAATTTTAGGTAATGAAACATCTCAGCAAAAAAAGTTTTGTATAAAACTTTCAGATTAGAATATCTTGGTTTGCTATGTTCGATATAATTCAATAATTCTTTTTACTCGATACCCTAATTTAGCATCCTTCAAGGAAACCAAAAATTTCTGAAAAGTTCTAGAGCGTACGTCTTATAAATATAATAGGGGTTACTGTTTTAGTCTTTGTCAAAATTTTACCCTAACTATTTATAAAAATTTGGATTTAAACTGGCTAATTAATTTCATATCTTTAGTGACAATAGCACTTACTATTCGTATCCACTTGGATAAACACACACCCTCGAACACCATGAAACACACAGTCTTCATCTCCTTCATCGCTTCCCTTGCGGAATACACTCCCACATCATACTACTTCACCCATTACACCCACACAATTACACATATATACACACCTAAAACACATTCTAATACAATTTCACACAATGCAAATATGCACAATTACACACCCTTACACAGTCGAACCCACACCCACTGTAATACACATCTACACACACTACACACACTCGACAACACTGCACACAACTTCACACACTAGCTTCTCTATGTAACACATATATATACCTATATACACATGATCACCCGTAACATATCCACCGAAATTCACAAAACACACGCACCCAAGCGCAAGAGTGCAGGAGCAGCACCTTGCTGCTGCTGCCCCCTTCCTTTCTCCCTTTTATGCACACACAACCATTAACACACACTAACACACTAAATCACACAACCTCACGAATTATACCCCACACACACATCAACACCTCTCTCGGACAGCCATGTCCATCTCCCTCACACAACAAATACGGGGGACAAACACTCACTGCACACCTCCATACACACAAGAATTTACCTTGAACGAACTCTTCAATTCTCTTTCTCTTTCACTGTTTTCGGTTTGCCCGAGCCCCTGTTTCTTCCCCTGTTCTCTTTTTCTTTTCCTTTTGTTCGTAGGTACTGTCCACCCGAATTTGTTTCCTTTAATTTCTTAATTTCTCCTTCTTCTTTTCTTTTTGTTTTAAATCACAATATTAATTTATAATTACATGTCATGAGTCATCAAATAAACAAGGAGGAGGTGGCGTGGGAGGGGGCCCATCCGGAGTGAACCGCAACACTTTGTTGCGGTTGGCTTTTGGACAGATTGCTTTACTTTTTGGAAATTATTCCAACCGCAACAAAGTGTTGCGGTTGGGAATTTATTCCATGTGAGGAATAGTTGCAACCGCTACAAAGAGTAGCGGTTTGGTGGAGAAATAAATTTTTTCCCACTGGTAGACAGGGATCGGCTCCCTATATATATATATATATATACGACCCGGTCCACGGCCCCACCACAAGGCAATGCCTCCCTCAAAAGGGTTAGCTAAGTAGCTATTTAAGAGTTCATGGGCAGGGTCATATAAGGCAAATCACAAATCATCCCATATCCGATATGGAATATCATAATCTCGTCACCTTATGCCTTAGTGTTCTCGCTAAGGCTCAGTTACACATAGTCCAGAATCTTCCTCTTTAGCTAATGTGGGATACTCCAGTTAGAGATTCTATGATAGTTAAGTTAGTATTGAGGAACTGTAAGATCCGCATATGTGATAGGGACCTCCCTGGGGATCTAGTTCTTCTAGATATTCGTGATTTTGATGTGATTTTGGGTATGGATTGGTTGGCATCCTATCATGCCTTAGTTGACTACTTTGAGAAGCAAGTCCGTTTTTGTTTATTTGATTCGTCTGAGTTTGAGTTTTGGGATTCAAAGCATAGCGGGTTGTTTATTATTTCAGCTCGCCGTATGCTTTGCAAGGGGAGTGAGGGTTACATTGCACACGTCCTTGATACTAATCATAGAGGTCTCGAGATATCAGACATACCGGTAGTACGCAACTTTCCTGAGGTGTGTTCCTGAGGAGTTGTCGAGAAAACCTATCGATCGTAAGGTTGAACTCACGATTGATTTAGTCTCTGATGCGGCACCTATTTCTCAGGCTCCGTATCGAATGGCACCTATAGAAATTAAGGAGCTAAAGGAAAAACTTCAAGAATCACTTGATAAGGGGTTCATACAACCTAGTGTGTCACCTTGGGTGCCCCTGTCTTGTTCGTAAAAAAGAAGAATGGCACGTTGAGGCTTTGCATCGACTACCGTGAGTTAAATAAGATCACCATCCGCAATAAATATCCTTTTTGCCGTGCATAGTTGATTTGTTTAACCAACTTCAGGGAGCAGGATTTTTCTTGAAGATAGATCTGCATTCTGGACAACACCAGCTGAAAGTTAGGGCAGAGGATGTGGCAAAGACCACATTTAGGACTCGTTACGGTCACTATGAGTTCTTAGTAATGCCTTTCGGGTTGACTAATGCCCCTGTTGCTTTTATGGACCGATGAATCGTGTGTTTAGGCAGCAGTTGGATCAGTTCGTTATTTTTTTCATTGACGACATTTTGGTGTAGTCTAAGCCAGAGGAGGAGCATAGTGAGCACCTGAAAATTATCCTACAGACTTTGAAGGATAATCAATTGTATGCTAAGTTTAAGAAATGCGAGTTTTGGCTTGAACAATGGTAATACCCAGAACCGTGATATTGTCTAGCCGGTTAATTAAATTTTAGTGACAATTTTCATACGCAATATGTAGGTCGATTTGCAGAGACGATATTTTGTTGGTAACCTTTAGCGACTAAATTTTTAAAAACCATAAGTTGTAAATTATTGATAGCCATTAAAAGTGATATTGATTGAGTTTTTAGTGACTAGTAGCGTAAATGATATTTTTGGAGGCCTATAGCCACCAATTGGTGAACATTAAACATTATGATTCTTAGCAAAAAAAAAAATTTAGAAAACCATATGTTATAAGTTAACAGATGCAGTTATAAGTAATACCAATTTAAGTCTTTAATGAGGATTGGCGTGACTGAATTTTATCATCAACTATTAGCGACGATTAGTAGAGCATGGTTAGTAAATAAATAAATAAATTCAAAATCTTATTTATTTGAAATATTAGTGTCGACCTTTTATTTTAGAAAGAGCGGGAACCAATGAGGAAATTAGGGAGATAATTAACCTAGAGGGAATCTTTGGTTACAACTTACAAAAGAGAAAGCGCATTTGCTCTTCGGTTACAACCTACAGAGAAGAGACACAAAGAGAGCATATTTGCTCTACTGTTACAGAGAATTAGAGCAGAACAAAGAGAAAGGAGAAAAGTGAAAAGGGAAGAGCGAGAAGAGAAAGAGAATTATACATAAAAGGCGTGTATTTTCTTGAGAAATGGAGAGAGATCCACACAAAGGAAGAAATTGTACCCAGAAAGAGGGAGAGAGAAGAGGACAAAAAAGTGGAATTTTGGCAATTTTTCAGTAAGTTTCGATCTTTTTCTCTTACATTACAGTAACTAGGTGTATATTTTGAGTAATATATGAGTGCATTTGCATGTGAGGCTGCAAGGGAATGGGTATGAGTGTTTAATGTATTGTGTGTGAGTAACTTGATGAGTGAAGTGTGTGAACTACATGAAGTTGCTGGACAGTGATGATCACTGTAAGAACAGCCATGCAACTGCCATGAAAGTGTGTGTTTTGTGTGAATGAGCCTACAATGGCAGCCGTGGAAGATGGGTGAGTGCACTATGTGAGAATTAGTGTTTATAGGTGTGTAATGAAGGAAGAAGGAGGCTGCACAGCAGCCATGAGACGAGTGCACTATGGGTGTGTTTTGTGTGGATTGTGTACATGAATTGGGGAAGAGGAAGGCTACAAAACAGCCCCATGGACATTAAGATAATTGTGGGTTTGTGAAATGGAAATGGGTACTCATAGGGGTGTGTGTTTGTGGTGTTTGTGAGAGGAAAAGAAAAGGGTTATGTAGTAGGCATGTGAGTGTAAGTCTAGTGTGTGGTTATGTGCAAAAGGTGTGTGTGTAAGTGTGAGGCAGGCAATACACTGTCTGCATATGTGTGTAAAAAGTGTAAATCAGTGTGTTATGTGTGTATATTACTTTTGTTTGGACTGTGAAGAAGCTGCCAAGTGTGTGAGAATCGTGAGGTGTGTGAAGTGGGTTTATGAAAAAGAAAGGGGAGATTATGGAATGCATGTGTGTGAGTATATAGTGTATGTATTGTGTATATATAGCGTGTGTTTATGTGTGTAAGCAAAGTGTATGAAATGGGTCTTGGAAGAGGGGAGGAAGAAGATGTGTTTGTGTATATATGTGTGTGTAATGGGTGTATGTTGGTGTGGATTGTGAGCGTAGTGAGTGGGTGCTTCTGTTTGTGAGAGGTAGTGTTGTAAGATGGGAATGGGGGTCAATCGTGGTATGCAGTGTGTTTGAATTGTATGTGTTTGGTGTAAGTAATGACTAATACGAGAGAACAAGATTGAGGAGTGTGTTGGTGTGGGCTTATATGTGTCACGACCCGAACCCATAGGTAGAGCCCATGAGTTAGGCCTGTGACCGTCCCCAGGCCCACTAAGCCTCTACCAGGGCTCTGTCAGGCCTACTCCAACCTGTACTTAGAATTTATTCCGACTTGCTAAATTCTAAAACAATTCATTAGCTATTACAAGCCTCACCTAGAATTTCCTCAACAATCAATTTCAAACTCTCACCTACAAGAAATTTGAGGAGACCTAAGCTCCAAAGTCAGTACTAGCATGTCACCCAGAGATTTATTAAATAATTTATGAGGACTGCATCTCCTCTAGCAGTCGTCTCCCTCAACTATATCCTCGTGGCCCTCGTCAGTGCTAGTTCCATATAGGTAATAGCTTGAAAAATATTTCAGGAATGAGCTTGGGGCCCAGTAGGCACACATACCATGTCCCTAAAATAGGTTTGAGAGTTTCAAAACATGCCATGAAATTCTCTTTTCAGAATCAGGAATTCAATGTCACCATAACAAAACATTCTTCATATATATATATATATATATATATATATATATATATATATATATATATATATATACACATACATACATATATGCACTTGCAGAAAAGGTTCTCAAATCGGAGTATAATCATCAAGAAAGTTCATTTGCATCTATCACAGATAAATCATACTTAGGTGTGCTACTGTCAGTGTACAAGCCCCCCTGACTAGGGCCCGAAATCGCTTTTACACCGCGTATAATAATTTTGTGGACGTAATGGCGAACCACAAGCAATAGTACTATGCATCAATGTATAAGCCTCATTGACCAGGGCCTGAAATCGAACATTCCCCCATTGGATATGGGCACAACAACCAATTCAAGTTTACCATTTCATTCAACATGTATCGAATTTAAATCATATTTTCATCAAGTGGTTTAACATGAAAACATAAGCAGTACAATAACTTAAAAAAGCAGTACTTACCTGGATAGCTAAGCAGTTCTGGTTCCCAAGTTTACTTTAGCTCTTGTCTATCAGAACCTAAACCATAAATCATCTAGATGTTATTTATTGCCGTTCCATTATGCCTAGGTGCTAAATTTTCTCAAGCGAGTAGAATTTAGCAAAATACCCCTAACTTGTGTAAAATTACAAATTTATTCCTGACGCCTACGGTACCATTACACACCTATGATTAACCCAAAACATCTTTTTAAATGATTAGGTGGATTGTTTTTGGATAAAAATAGCCTTTCTGATAATTTTTCTCTCCGAACCCTAAACCGCTCCCTAAATTGAGCGTTTACCATCCGGAAAGAGGAAAAAACGGTTTGAGTTAACTTAACTGTGAAATAAAGTTCTGTTAAGATTCCTATTTCAAAAATATATCAAACGGTGCTGCAATTCCGCAAAATTTTAGATTCTCAAGCATCTTTGTAAGTTCAGATCACTGTAAAATTTTTGGCTAAAAATAAGTTCGTTTACTACACCAACTAATTTGAAAAACCTCTTTTCAAAAGAAAATTATTACAGGCCCTTTACATGCCCCAAAAATTATACGTCAAAGGTTTTGCAAAAATAAAGGGAATTTTAATTTTGTACTTTGCCTAAATCTATTTAGAAATAGCCTTTAAAAAAGCTAAATAAACTGTTATAATAGTAAAGCGTTACGCGATATTCGATCGAGCGCTACTCGACTAACAACGCTAAAAATAGCAAACGACATTAAGAACTTTCAAAGCTTTGAAAAATACACTATCGTAGTTTCATAAGATTATTCTAAAAGTTTCAGAATTTAATAACTTAATTTACTATTTTGAAGTACACCAGAATCCATTATTCGGATAAAATCATTTAACATGCTTGCCAAACTCAGAAGATCTAAATATTTTTCAAGTTGTAGGTCTTGCAAAAATAATATGAGTTACTCTTTTGGACTTTGTCCAAATAAATTTATAGATATATCTTATTGGGGAGGGAAACTGCTGAAACTTAATGGTTTTTAGTGACACTTTTAAGTTCAAAGTTTAAAACCAAGGTTTTTTCCTCTCCCCTTGCAGCATCTTCTTCCGCATACAAACCCAGAAGTCTTCTTTTACCCGAAACCACCTCACACCCCTCTCACTTTCACTCACTCCCTCACATAAACACACACTTTCACAAGTTTATACACACACCCACATACACAATACACACATATGCTACCCACCTAAAACACATACCTTTACATGAATTACACACCCACATAACACAACATATATACCCCACACCCAAACTTTTCACATACCAGTTTATACATACACTAATACACACATAACACAACATATATACCCCACACCCAAACACACATACACATAGTAATTCCACACCTACAATAACACAGTCGGCATCCTTTCAAATTTCTTCGTACGGTATCAGTTTCTCTTCAAATCCTGATGTGATATCCGGAAAATACTGAGAATTAATCTAACCGCGAGTTTGATTAGTTAATGGAGGATTATTGTATTAAGTAGCATTACGTTGGTGATAATTAAGTGTTAGGGAGCTAAATAAGGGGTTAGTGTGGCCTTGGGGGTTAAAATATAATTTTGAAAAGTTAAGGGAAAAATGCAATTTTTGAAAATATGGTGAACGGGATAAATATTTTTATTAACTAGCATCATTTTGAAGATAATGAGGTGTTAGGGGGGCTAAAGGAGGGGTTAGGGTGATTTTAGGGTCAAATTGTAATTTTCCAAAGTTGAGGGGTCAAAATGCAATTTTAAAAACTTGAGAAGGCCAAAGTACAAATTTTGAAAGTTTGCAAAATGTGTCACAATTTGAGGTAATCAGACCATGCACGCTGGCCAGCTCAAGGTGGATAAGATTCATGAAGTGAAAATATAAAGAAAATTTGTTAGGATGGAAAATAAAAATAAGGCAAAGTCTGAAGAACCTGAAGAACACGAGCATGAACAGAGGAAATAGCGGGAAAGAGGAAAAGAAGAAAAAGAGAAGAAAAGAAGAAAGAGGATAGGAAAAAGGAAAAAAAAAGGAAAGAATCTTGAATTAAAAAGGGTTAGATCTTGAACCCTAAACTGCTAAATTGTGGGGGTAATTGGATTGACTTCGGTTGAACGTATATTTTGTGTGTGTGTGTGTGTGTGTGTGTGTGCACATACATGTTTCTCGGTTGTGTTTGTAATCGGGGATGGAAAAATTGGATGATTCTTGTTATAAATTGTTAACATAGACTTCGGTTGAACGTATATTTTGTGTGTGTGTGTGTGTGTGTACACACATACATGTTTCTCGGTTGTGTATTTGTAATCGGGGATGGAAAATTTTGATGATTCTTGTTGTAAATTGTTAACATAAGAGCTTAGAATGAAAGAAGAAGAAAAATTAATCAAGCTTCTATGATGGTGCAGTGTTTAGTGTGCATGGGTGTGTGTTCTTCAATTTGGTTAATGGGTATGGATTTATATGAGTGTAATTGGGTAAATTAAATGGGTATAGGGCATTTTATGTAGATTGTAATGTAATTAAGTGATTCAAGTGGGTAAAAATGAGAGATTCATGTGTGAGTGTGAGTGGTGTGCCTAGTGTGACGGGTTGAAGGAGGAAGACGAGTGTGAGTGGCCAAGGTGTGGTAGTGTGTGTGGTGATTCAAACAGTAGATGTTTTTGTCGCTAAAAATAGGAAATTTGATGAACAGTTTCTAATCCAATTTTTTAAAAATAGTTAGGCTCAGATTTAGCAAAAGTGTAAAAAAGAGATCCTAGTTAATTTTAAGACATCTTTAACATTGAAAATTATCGGATTTTTCTAAAGTCGGGAAGGTGGTTAACGAATGGGGTGATTTTGGAAAAATTTATAGTGAAGTTTAAAATACCAAACCAGAGCGGTTTTGCGCAAAAATTTTATGAGGACCCTAGCATGCTGATGTGATACCCTGAAAAATACTGAAAATTAATCTAACCATGACTCTGATTAATTGAAGGATGCTATTTTTATTGAGTAGCAATATGCTGTTGATAATTAAGTGTTAGTGAGCTAAATTA